>WAAF01001364.1:567587-1167587 GCA_013400475.1 Tricholaema leucomelas
TGTGCTAGTTTGAAGCTAGCTAGAATGTTTTGGTGAGAAGAACTAGATCATAGGCTGGAAAATGAAAACAATGGTGTTGTCTACTTCGCTCACAGCCTTGCTGAGATGTGTAGACAGGAAAAAGCAAAACATTAGATAAAGTCACTTTGCTCTGCACTTCACTTGGGCACTTCACTCTGGGCTGTTCTCTCAGCTCTTTGCCTGCTGGAGAGCTGAGGCTGCTGGCTGAACTCCATCTTGCTTTCTAACCTCACCCTCCATTTGCTTCGCTGATTCACCTTGCTTCTTAATCCTCTTGGCCGAACCTCCATTCTTCCTTGGGACTGGGGTAAGGTTGAGAGGGGTAGGGGAAAGGTGAGGAGGTGGTTGAGAGCCCCTCCTGGGGACTCAGGTTTCTGGGAGGGGAGTTGTGCCTGTATTACCTTTTTACCTTGTATATTTCTGTATATATCTGTATATACTGTAAATATCTGCTTGTACATTGTGCTAGCTGTAAATATAAGCTTCATTCAAAATTTCCAGAGCCAACTGAGTATAGTCTGGGTGATTTCTAAAGTGGGGGGGGCGGGGGACACCCAAACCATCACAATATCACACTTAGCTGTAATAAACGGATTGACCGTTATGCATCACACTGGTATAAGCCCAGTGTCTCTCCCTCTCTCATGCAGCCTAGAAGAGAGGCCAACTCAACACTTCCAGAAAACAGTAGTCCCGACCGTGCCACTCACCCATGGAATAAAGGTTGTCAAAATTCTGATGCATCCGAATGATTTCATAATAGAGCTCATCATAGCTGCTGGGAGTGGGAAGAAAGGTGTCTCCATAAGTGATGAACATGTTGAACAGGTTCACGACCTGTACAAGGAAGCAAAAAGAAGCTGTAACAAGAATAACTACAGAAAATTTATTCTGCAACAGAAACAATATGAACTGCATCCAAAACCTTCAAAGAAGCAGCTCTGAGTTGCACTACACACCAACACATTACTGCACTGCTTTACCTATTATTTTCCTTATAGTACAGTAAGAGACAAACAAGAAGTTTAATTAGTGTCTGGGGACAGGAAAATAGGTTTCTATTATTTTGTATACAAAGGACCACAGAACAAGGAGTGGGGGAGAAAAAAAAATATTAAACTTTCCCTCACACATCCTTGTTTGGGCTGCCCATGGAGGTGGTGGAGTCACCTTCCCTGGGTGTGTTTAAATGGAGGCTGGATGAGAAACTTATTGTCATGGTTTAATTAATTAGAAGGTGTTAAATGACAGGTTGGACTCAATGATCTCAAAGGTCTTTTCCAACCTGGTTAATTTTGTGATTTCAACAAGCAGACCCTACAGTGAGTCCAAGCACTGCCCTTTCAAACATCAAGTAAAACTTTTATCTCCTTACCAGATTAGAAATCATGGATTCTTTCCTAACATTTATTCAAGATTAAACTCTTTACGAATATTGCCTTTGTCTGTACTCACCATAAGAGCAAGAGTGAAGATGTTGTGCTTAGCCAGCAACACAGTCTCATTAGACATAAGAAACTTCAACAGGTTGATCAAAGCTGGAAGAAAATAACATCTACTTAAAAAATAAAATCAAAGCCAAGCCATTCTCAACAAGTCACTTAAATACAGATGCATTTCATTACCTAGCATAAATTAACCTAAATGTCAGCTGCTCCTCTCTCAGAAACACATCTATTCACATGTGGGTTGGGTTTTCTTTGCAGATAAAATACTGCACTGTACAGGTGACAGCTATTTTACTGTCCCACATTTATTACCCTTCACTGTCTTCCCAATCAAATCTGCATAGGCTCAAGGTAAGTCTCTTGTTAGCCTACTCAGTTCAAGGGAGATTTTTTTTATCTGCAGATCCTGAAGTGAGCTTTGGTGTTGGAGAATCCAGCTGTCTCGTTCCTGCTTCATGCATCACCAACATGATGTATGCATAATCAGCCCCAAACTGTCACTCTTGTTGATACATGCAGTTAAAAAGAAGGTAACAAAAAAAAAAATCCACAGCCCAGCTTTTTTTGTAGCTCTTTGCCAATGCTGCTGCAGTGGTAGAAGGAAGGATATAGTACTTTATTGTGTCAGTTATCTAAGGCTGTGCAGAAAGAGTACAGATCTGGTTCACACTTAGCTTTAAAAAATAAAAAAACAAAACCCACAAATCAATCAAACAACAATGAAAGCTTTTGCTGTAATCATCCAAAATCAGTTAGTGATGGTGTAAATGAACAAAAAGGTTGGCTAGGAGAGCTTTAATCAAACAGACTTTACAAGAAAAATAAAATTGTATTCCATACACTTGAATAAAACTGAAAGTTCATCATCTTGGGGATTTTTTCCAGTAGTTCTTGAAAACTTTAAAAAAGAAAACTATTCTCTTATGCACTGCAGCTGCCCAGAACTGAAAGCTGATTCTTAATATATGCTCTGCTCTGAAGACAACAGATCTCAAGATCTGGACTATGTGGCTTGCAAAGTCAAGATGGAACAATACAGGCTCTTAAAAAAAGGTTCTTAATTACCTACTAATTAGTAACTGCATCTAACAGAGCAACATCAGGCATTGCTTCAATTTCTTTTAGGTACAACTACAATTTGCTTATCTATCATTCCCCTCACTGTTACACAAATGTTACCCAGTAACCTGTGAGAAAACCAACTCTAGTCTGGGAGAGCCCCATAGCAATTACAAAACAGACCATTCATCTTAGTCCAAAGCTACTGCTGGTTATGACAAGCACAGGATGCAGGACTGTGGGTAAGGGTAACATTTAGATACACACACTCCTCTCCCCTTCAGGATGACCATTTATAAAAGGTAAAAAAGAAAAAAAAAAAGCCTACAGTAAAAAGACAGATAAAGAGAGACTGGTAAGATCCAGCTTTAAACAAAATAGTCAGATATCCTGCAACCACTACTTTCCAATACTCAAGTTCACCAGCAGTATCAAAATTTGTGTATGCCCCTCAGCAACGGTGCCTGTAGCCCCTGTGTGGGGATTTACTCATCTCAGGCAGAAGCTACTTCAGTTTCATCTGCTAGCTGGTGGCTTGATGATAAACTGCAAACCAGAATGACCAAAGTTCTCTGCAAACTCCAAAAGTGATCTTTCAAAGCCACTGCAGGACTGAACAACAAGCAGCATTTCTCCTTTCCAACTTACAAAGCAGATACATTAATACTTTTTCAACCTAGCCACAGAAGTCCTTGTACCATCATCACCACCTCATCAGACTGAAAACTGCTGGAACCAAAAGAAAAGCCTGGATTCCATGATAATCCACCTCTGGAAGTACTTCTGTCAGATTATTTTTCTATAGAAAAGCCATTTCAAAACAAAGAAGTAGCAGGTGTAGATGGGCTCTCCACCAGAGCACAATCCAGCTAAAAACAGGTTGCCAAGGTAACCAAGCCTCCACAGCAAAAAAGTAGAGTCTCCTGCAATCAGTGCCTTGGACTTAAGGCAGCTGCCCTGCATGTTTGTCACAGCAGCTTACTGGTGATCTCCCTATTTAGTAGTTTTAAGTATGATTTTACTTTTTCCAGGCCATGCAATTCCATGCAGCCACATCTTGTGACCAAGTGTTGCTGTTCAACTACCAGCAGTAGTGTCTTCTGAAAGCACAAGTAGCAGAGCTCTGGGTTTTCTACAACAGGTGGTGTGAAGGCCTTTGTTTGTTCCCCTCTCACTTACCCACCACAATCCTGCTGAAAGGCCTTTGCCAGCGCAGCATAAAGCCATTGAACATCCAAATGTGAAAGCTGCCCACAGCAGTCAGATATGAGTTTTGAAAGAACAAGCACAACCATCATATGTCTCAATCATGAGCACTCACACACAGACAGGGACAAATACTCCACAACTGCCCACTGCAGCACCTCTCAGGTACCACCCTGAAGCACTTGCACTACTCTATAGTGGTGACAGCACTTGAAGGACAACTGTAGTGGCCTTCCAGTGTCTGAAGGGGACCTACAAGAAGGCTGAGGAGGGACGATTGACAAGGTCTTGTAATGACAGGACAAGGGGTAATGCGTTTAAACTGGAAGAGGTGAGATTTAAACTAGGTATTAGGAAGAAGTTCTTCACAGTGAGGGTGGAGACACTGGAACAGGTTGCCCACAGAGACTGTGGATGCTCCCTCCCTGGAGGTGTCCAAGGCTAGGTTTGATGAGGCCTTGAGTGACTTGTTGTAATGGGAGGTGCCCCTGCCTATGGCAGGGGGTTGGAACTAGATGATCTTTGAGGTGCCTTCCAACCTAAACCATTCTGTGATTCTATTCTATGTTGCTCTGTTCTACCCCAACAACAGCTCCTATTGTTTGTTCCAGCAGTTATGACAAATTTGCTCATGTTTAGTTTTCCTGTTCAAGTTAGAAGAGATTACAACTGCTTGAAATCAATCTTGGTATCTGAACTGCAGCATGGCCCACTCACAGCTGATCTATGCTGCTCCCTCCCTAAGAACTAGGAAGAGGAAGAAGAATGTACTTCACAAAAAGAAACTTAGTACTGGGCTCAGAGCTGGTCAGAAGAGGTAATCCACCAGGTTTATAGTTGCTCTGTGCACTGTACAGACAAATTTACCCAGCTGTTTGGAAACCAGATCCCTAATTAGGATATATACTACCCTGGTGCTCAAAGAGCAACTGATCTTAGCAGAGGCACCAGCCTCTGCTAAAGCGGCTCTAAGGAACAGGAACACTGTGGAAAACAAACCCTTAAATCTATAGCTACCTGTGTCTCTGTAGTCAACTTCTAAGGCAGACCTTGCACTGAAAATGAGGACAGCTATGCCTTGGAGTTTTCAGGATTAACAACTTTTAGATCCAGCTTCAAGCCCAGTGCCCTTCAGTCACAATTACACACATGAACCTTTAGAGCAAAGGTCCAGTGAGCTGAACACTCCACTGCCTCCGAGCTTCAACAGGGCTACTACTCCTGAGCAACCTCAAGCCAAACCAGATGTGTCACTTTTTCACCGCTGCAATCAACAGTTCATCTCTCACATACCATTTGCAGGCTGCCCTCTGACACTAAGCCAGGAAATTATCTATGGTTTTTTTTCCCCAGCGGAGAAGTAGTTCAGTCTCTCAGCTGCACAGGCAGACAGAACTGTGGCCCTTGCTTGAGCTCAGTCATATTATCCCAATTTGTGCTCCACGGTTTAACAGTGATGGATGGTTTGGGCACGGCATCTATTTCAACACTAACTGGAAAATAGCATCACTTTTGCAATAGCCTCTAGAGCCTTATTTTTCTCAAAATGCCTGTCTTTGATATCCCTTACCAGGACACAATACACATCCATAATTCCACAGTACAACAGTGTTACTGGACCTTCTGTAGCAACACAAGCAGAAGGCTGTAACTAAACTAAACCATCGGCCATCAGTACTTGCACGCATGCTACTCTGGTTATGGTAACCAGCTACCCTGGTTATGCTTCTTAAACCTACAAGAAGAGAATGCAACCTTGAACATCTTGTATTTGCAGCCTCAAATCCAAATGGAAGAGCATGCTGAGTGGACACTTAACACTGAACATGAAGGCATATGGTTGGCTGTATGTGAAAGTGCTGTAAAGTACACAGGTTGCTTTTTAGACAATTTTCTCTTCCAAGAACTATTATAGCCAAAGAATGAAAAAATGTGACGTCAGCGGCTTTCAGATACCCTCCTTGCTTTTTAAACTGAAATGATTGCAGCAAAAGAGGCTCTTAGCAACTCTGCTGTATGGCTGCCTTTGAGGACACTTTGCCTTATCAGCTCTTGCGGTCAGTGCCATCAGCTGAGGAGCAATGTGTTACTGCACAACAGAGCAGAAGAGAACAGTCCTAAGAGACACACATCAGTGAGAGCCGGATGGGTTGAGCACAGTATAGAGGCCTCTATTATTGCATCTGCTGCTCTTACAGGTCAAAACTCTAATGGTGCATATAATGCCCCTTAACAAAGGAGCAAAGGAGAAAAAAGAGATATGAGGCCCCTCAATTACAGTATAACAAGGATGTTGGGAACAAGTTCTTTACCATGAGTGTGGTGGAACACTGGAACAGGTTGCCCAGCAAGGTGGTTGAGGCCCCATCCTTGGAGATATTCCAAGTGAGGTTCAATAGGGCTCTGGGAAACCTGATTTAGTTGAAGATGTCCCACTTACTGCAGAGGGGATTAGACTAGAAGACCTCTAGAGGTCCCTTCCAACCCAGGCCCTTCTATGATTCTATGAACATCAATTAACAGGATCTTGTACTCTACTAAAATCCCCCAATTCTCTACCCTCCAAATCTCAGGGCACATTGGGAAGGAACAAGGATTTCCCCATTCCCTCTGGAAGCTGCCATTGCACCAACAGTATACTCAGTGTTCTCTTTCCAGTGTTTAAACTCACAGCTACCTTAGGAAGATCCTCACCTACATGTCACTACAGGACAGATGATAATGGCATCTAGGCAACACTTTCATGCTGTACAAAAATCTTCTGCCTACCAGTGCTTCAACAGAAGAGTAACCATTCTGGAGCTCTTATGGCAAGCCTGTTCACTCATACTTAGTCTCAAATCAAGGTTCATGCCACTCATTGTACCACATGGTAAGCCAGATCTGGTAAGGATTAATGCACTGTACTGGAGAAGAAACTGGATTCAGCTTCTCAGGAAGCTGCACTTTGGTCTTTCTGTGCTTCAACTCATCCAACATAAAAGAGAAAACAGCACCATTCTGTCTGAAACAGCACTGGAAGCATAAATAGAGCAATGGGAACAACTCTGGTTGTACCTGGTCAGGACAAAGGCCCACCTACACTCTGTATTCTATCTGTAACTAGTTAACATCAAATATCTGTTGAGAAGTAAGAAGTCAGCCAATGCTTTCCCATAACACTTTTCCATATTCTACAACCCAGGGTGATCTCCTTATATGAGAAAAACTAAGCAGAGTGTGGAAATAACAGACTCTCACAACATGATGATATCATAACCAAGACCAGTGCACTCTTCTGTTTCCAGAAGTCCAGTCACAAGGGCTACGCTAAGATAACCACACCCATAGGATAAGCACAGTGCTATTAGGAGGAGGAGAGACCCTGGAACAGAATACCCATCTGTAATAAATGCTATACCTGAACAGAAATTTAGAAGTAGGGAAGCAAAAGGCTCAGATATGAAATTCTGAGATTACCTGAGTGCTACGAGGTGGCACATCTGGCCATATTCAGCATGGGCAGATGCTCAGTAGAACAGTGATCAAAACAAACTCAGCAAGAGATTAATATCTGCAGATAGAGTTTGACATAGAAGAAGCAACAGAGGTAGTTTCCCAATAGAGCAGTAGGAATGGGAAACATGTCTGAGAAATAGCTACACTGCTATTACAAACTAATGCAGCAGAACTCCCTGAGGCACAAACTATCCCAGCATCCTTGGACAACTGAACCAATTACTCAGGGACAGCACTTGCAGCTTCCCGTCAATCAGCCAAAGCACGGAAAACAAGACTGTTGCACCACTGCTGCAGTCTCCTCTCAGGGGAGAGCTCTGTCAATACCACTATTCAGCATGCTTCAGTCCCTTTCCTCTGCTCGGATACAGGAGCACCCTGCTCACAGCTGTAACAAGTCACACAGCTGTACAGCTCCTCTAACTGCTGCCTCCCTGCTTGCTGCCACAAGCACTGCCAAATTCCTTCTCCTGGCCACCAAAGCTTTGTGGTAGAGAGCAGCCAGCTGCTGGCGGGCTCCCATCACCAGCATCTTGGCACACTACAGCTGTTCCCTCTTCTCCCCATGGCTCTCAGGGTGTAAGCATGAAAGCAGCCTGTGTTCTTAATGAGAAACAACAGCTTGCCTGAGAGCTGGAGCACATGCTGGCATAACCCATTGCACCCAGGATCAGTCAAGTAGGCTACTTCACTTCCAATCCTTTACTTTCTTTATATAGTCCCCATCCCTGGTACTCACTGTTCCAATCCACCCGCAGCCAATGGTGTGAAAATTGCAAGCTTAATGGAAATGCTAATTGCTGATACCAGAGCAATGCTGCTTGATAGCAATCCAGCGAGCACTAAGAAAGAAATCACATTTTCCAACTTCAGTTACAGTTCAGATGAACAGTAGGATTTCTTCTTTAAAAAACCCACCAACAACAGAAATATCAGTGAAAAGTAAAAAAGCACACACCTACAAGCCTCATTCCTCTGTAGAGGAAAGGGAAGTAATCGAGCTCAAGTCTATTCCATCTGACAGTGCAGGTTCATACTGTTAATTAAATAGTAGTCTTGGGAGTTAAGGTTGCACATTTTTCCATGGGGTTTTAAAACAGAAAAGGAAGAGCATCAGAAGAAAGAGCAGAAACATTGTGTGAGAACACAGAAAACCACAAAGTAAGGCACCCAGCAGTGCTGCTGCTTTGAAACACAAAGGGGATAGGCATAAATCACTGCATTCGGAGTGCTGCAACCATTCTGCAGACAAAGAAGTGGCCATGAACAACTCTGGTGGTACACTTCTGTCATCAATGGGACTATTTCCCAGAAGAAATTACCACACTATCTCCACTGGGTCACCATGATCTACAAAATGTTACAGACTCACAGTCAAAACCTCCAACATTAGCTAGCTTTATAAACAACAATTTGTGGAAGAGAGTAACATATCCAGGTAAGGGCAGCCAGGCTGAGGCAGGATGACGAAAAGGTTACCAAGTTATTGTTCACTTAAATGTCTAAATTCCTTTAGTGCTCACATCAGCCAGAGGCTGTGGATGAAGAATTCCCATCCTGACTTGTATCAAGTGATCAGTAACAGCCATAGATCTTGTATTCTTCTTCTCTCCATCAACAACCAGGGTACTGGCATTTGTCTGAGTAATGAAAACAGGCAACTCTAAGGGCTGCCAACCCTAACTACCTATTCCATGGTATGTAACCATTACAGCCTTTATTTTGTGTGAGAAACCACTTATTCCAATAGATATGCAAAACTACTCTACCTCATCTGAAACTTCACTAGAGTACAAGTACTCAAGAATCTGTTGGTTCCTACTGGTTGGTCCTACCAAACTGCTGGCCCACATTAACTACTTCACTTCCATTTCAAAGACAGGGAACGGAGATAAAGCTTATTGGTCACCTATCTACAGAGAAAGTTGTCATAGATACAGACACTGCACAAGACATAAGTTAATCACAATTTTAAAGTTGATTTACTGAGCCACTTGGAAATAAACATTAAAGAAGTCATCAGTATGGCTGAAACATCCTTTCCTCTTTCAAGCACATAATAAAGAAACACTGGGGGAAAAAATACCCAGGATACACACCTAAGCTAGATGCCAGCTCTCATTCTTCTGTTTCACACACAAAAGAATGGTCCCAGGAAGACACTCAAATAATAGAATTGAAAAGTATATTTAGTTCCATTCCCAAGAGTAAAGAATGCTGCACAGCTCTGTTTCCAGATCACGCAATGACTCCTAACCCCAAGTTTCTATCTGGTAACAAACAGGTATGTTGGCCTACAAAGGTGTTAAAACACTTGCATTTGTTCTGTAGTTCTCTCTGCAGTTTACAATCACCGTAGTGAAGTCAGAAAGCATTCCTGCTGGAAGCTATTTGACATGTCAAGTCTCATATAATGACTTCTTTTTCTTCCCAAAACAGTAAGTTCAAGTAGAACCTTTTAACACAGGCAGACAGACCTTCTTTGTACTCATCTTAGATTTCATCTTACGAAAGCATTTTACATGCCACACACAAATTCCTGTTCCTTCTATCTTACCCCTTCACATGACCTTTATTAGCTACCTTTGAAGATGCTGTGCTGAAGAGACCACTTTCTTATGCTTGCACCATCCTCCACAGCTTAAAGCCATTTCTTTCTTTGTTGTTACATTACAGAATTCTTGAATGCACAGACACTACCACAGCAGCCTTATCTATACCATCAGCTGGACCATGACTACTTCCTCTGAAGTCTTAAAACTTCAGAAACACACAAGAAGGCAGTGCTGCTGGATCTTGAGCCACGGTAGCATGTTTTAAAGCCACATAAGACACTCTGCAAGTTTGAAAGAAGGTAAAATTTTAGGTCTTTAATTCTTCTGCCTAAAGTCTTTAAGCTATTTGCTAACTGGCCAAGCATCTCTATAGCCTTCAGACTCTCATGGCTGCCAGTGATGAGGCATTTTACCAGTGAGCTAGACTATCTGATACACCAGTATACATATTCTGCTTCCACAAGAGCTGCAAGAAGACAAGCCTCCCTTGCCAAGCAGCTGCTGTGGAATGTGACAGGGACAGTGGGATTAGAGATGAAGGAACGATGCAACATCACCTGACTCCCAGTCTGTTCAGCACCACTAACCAGAGAGCTGAAGCAGACCTGATGAACAGCTGGAGAATCAGAAATGTCATCAGCAACAAACACCATCAGTAATTTTGGCCACGGAAACAACAAAGGAAAGTACAAGTGACTGAAAAATACCATCTTAAAAGTGCACTGTATGAAGGAAAAGTGTGTGACACACATTCAAAGTGTTGGGGGTTTTTCTCCCTCCAAAATTATTGCTTCCTTATTTCAGATTGGTCCACAGATGAACCTTTCATCTCTGTAGTATTCACCCAAATAGATTTTCAAACAAATATCCTGATGTTATAAAGACAGAAACTGACAAAAACAACCTAAGGAGTCTATGAAAATGTACCAAAAAGAGGTACATGTTTTCTAGCAGCATTGAAAAAGTCTCCTTTAAGAATCCTAAAACAAATATGGAGAAAACTAACTTCATTTTAAAAATACATTCAGCATCTACCAAACTAAGCTACTACATAAGAAAATGTAGCATTTATGTTTCAATAATCTGGAAATTGATTTTGATGGTCGCCAATGGCAGAGCTCATGTTTAATCCTACTTTGCATTCAATTACCCTAATAAATGGCTAATTGACCATTACTCATTATTATATTTAAGATTGATTTTGATTATGCTATTATAAGTCTATATGAGAATAACTTTTCTGTTTCTTTAAACGTGGCTTTTGCTTAAAGCAAGCCATAGCAACTGCAAAGAAGTTTGGCGCACTCCCTTAAGCTCAAAGTGAATTGCTCAAGCATTACTAATTTTGAGGTGGGAGGAGTTGAAGAAATGAGGTCTTTTTATATAAAAAGCTTTAATGACTCATGAAAATTCTTTTGGCATAGCTTATACATGCTTGACAACAACAACATATATAGCACCTTCCGTCACTCAAGCACTGTACAAACTAGTAAGAGTTCAACAATCAAAACCCAAACCTCACCTATATGACCAGCACAATCAGCCTCATTTTCATGTGACAAGAAGCAGAACTTCAGAAAAAAACTGGGCTCAAGATGCTATTTATGAGAGCAGGGAACTGGTTGCTACCAAGCATAGTTTCCTTATCAGCTCTCTGAAGTACCTTACACTTGACACACAGTGTTTAAGTCTAAGGTATCTGGCATAACAGTCCAGAAGATTTCCAATTGGCCTGTCTGTAAGGGAAGAGGATAACAGAATCATATTCACCTCCAGTTTCTGGCCTTGGTCAAATTTCCTGGCTACTCACCAGTAACAGTACACTGTCACAGAAGAAAAGCTGTTAAGATTCTCCTCAGTGCTCAAAGGAACTAAGCACAGATGACTAAACTGAAGCTAATTTCTGCTGGAAAGGTCTGTTAAAGGAACCATGATCAGCGAGCATCTCTGGATCTGAATATCTACTCCACCTATCAGTGAGTGCCCATGGTAATCACTTTCATGTGTTAATCAAATTGCAATTGGTTTTCACTCTCTAGCACTAGTTCCACTAATGACCTTCTATCCATTTCCACACCACTTTTAGCTAGAGACAGTTTGTATATACTACTGTCCTGGGTTAACACTACTTTTGTCACCTACAGATCTTCCTTTCTGTCGGTTCTGCTTTCAGCTCTCAAACCCCTGTTCCACTCTCTGTCAGCTCAATATTCTTGGTCACCCAGTCAGCATAGAGAGAGATCTATACTGTACTGGGTGTCACAGCCCTGGCCCCTTGACTTAATATGAATTAATCATAGAATCATAGAATCATAGAATGGTTTAGGTTGGAAGGGACCTCAAGGATCAGCCAGCTCCAACCCCCTGCCATAGGCAGGGACACCTCCTACTAGAGCAGGCTGCTCAAGGCCTCATCCAGCCTGGCCTTAAACACCTCCAGGGAGGAAGCATCCACAACCTCCCTGGGCAACCTGTTCCAGTGCCTTACCACCCTCACTGTAAAGAACTTCCTCCTAACATCCAGTTGGAATCTCCCCTCTTCCAGCTTAAACCCATTCCCCCTCGTCCTAATATTACTAGACCTTGTAAATAGTCCCTCCCCAGCTTTCCTGTAGGCTCCCTTCAGATACTGGAAAGCCACTATAAGGTCTCCTCAAAGCCTTCTCTTCTCCAGGCTGAAGAGCCCCAACTCTCTCAGCCTGTCCTCATAGCAGAGCTGCTCCAGCCCTCTGATCATCTTCGTGGCTCTCCTCTTGACCCGCTCCAGCAGTTCCATGTCCTTCTTGTATTGGGGGCTCCAGAACTGCACACAGTACTCCAGGTGGGGTCTAATAATTAATCTAATAGGGAAGTTAAGACTGAGTAACAATACTGCTTTTTCTCAAGCTCAGATGTTGAAAAAGGAAGGCCAATAGAAGTAAGATCATACATAAGCCTCGTGGCACATGGTGACACAGTGTGACAGTGTCCTGAGAGATGCCAAACACCTGGCTCTGATGCTTTTCTCTGCTGTCACTGCAAATGAAAAATCCTAAAAGGAAAGGCAGAAACTTTCTCAAAGTGCTGCTGGCCTTCCATACTGAAGACAAAACACCCACAAAGGATAGAGCATCTATCCATCAGATGACACACGAGTGGCTTTCCTTAATTAGAGACCAGCTAACATTAGAATCAGTAAGTGAACAGAAGGCTCCATACACTGCTACTGCTTCCACCCACAACCTTTATCTCAGTTCCTCCACGCCCTATACCGACTACCTACCCCACAGTATTCCCTTTGTCTGCTTCTCCCCCTCAGTTTTCTGCCTGAAACAACTCTCCTCCTTCTACGTGCCAGAAGTCTCTGCCTTTCTTCTAATACTTCTTCACACCAATTCCTTCTAACTTCTTTGTTCCACTCA
Organism: Tricholaema leucomelas; assembly: GCA_013400475.1. Taxonomy (NCBI): domain Eukaryota; kingdom Metazoa; phylum Chordata; class Aves; order Piciformes; family Lybiidae; genus Tricholaema lacrymosa; species Tricholaema leucomelas. The sequence goes on from WAAF01001364.1 coordinate 580,776, forward strand.
CCTCTGCTGGGGGATTTCCATTGCTATTATCCATGCTGCACAACAGGGGCACTGCCTCAGTCATCACACTTCATCATTCGACCAGATAAGTGTGGGCTTGAAGACCTGGTGGGGCAACCTGAGATCTCAGAGCTCAAAGTGAACAGCTGCTCTCTTCTAGCTGTTTCATCCAGCAGTGATAACTACTTCTTCAGTCCAAAATAAAAGCCAAGGGGGAATATGCTCACATAAAGGATAGAAATTAAGTCAGAAGTCCCTGTGCTCCAGTTTGGAATCATCTGTCAGTTAGATCAAGACCAGAAAAATAGCCAGTCTTTACATCAAAGGCAGCAGCATTCTGGGTAACCAAAGAAAAGCCTTGACAGAGATAAGAGTTAATTATGAAATATATCCCAAGATAGGAGTAGCAATTAGCATTTTACTGATACCTACAGCACTCTAGAAGTAGACACCTAGAGCAGCCAGGAGGTGCCCTTTTACAGGTGCACATACTGTCAAACCCAGGGCATTCCAGCCTGTATGAATCACCTAGCAGCTACTGAAGAATCTTTTTATTCACCTCAACATGCTGTAAGAAAAAAAAAAAAGGCCCATTCTTGCTGTATGACAGGATCTCCCTAAAAATGCAGAAATCTATAGTAAGCATGGAGCTCTTCAGCTACATCAGGCCATCAGGTGTGTAGATATTTGAGGTCTTTTACAGAACCTGCCCAATGCCAGTTTTTGACTTTACTGCTTTCCTTCTGAGGCCCTTTACACTTCCAAAGCACTATACAAACACCAGCTAATTAGCAACAGCTAACACAGATATCCCAAGATACTAGACTCTCAGGGTGTAGCAAGGATTTTTAACTTTCCCCCCTCTGTAACACGGAAAAGTAAGGATTGAAAGATGTGTAAGAGTGTGCTCCTTTGACTGTGGCACAGTATAGAATCATACAATTGTTTGGGTTGGAAAAGACCTCTGAGATCATCAAGGCCAACCATAGAGACCTCTAACCCAGGCCAGAAAGAATCTCTGAGATCCTCAAGTCCAGCCATTTCACCCACTTCACCAAGCCTGTCACTACACCATGTCCCCAGGCGCCAGATTCATGTGGCTTTTAAACATGTCCAGGAATGGCAATTCAACCACCTCCCTGGGCAGCCTTTTCAGTGCCTTACAGACCTTTCCATGAAAGCACTCTTCTCACAGCAAAAGGCATATGTCTGCCTTTAAAAAGTAAAACAGGCTCTTTAACTCTTTTCAAAGTAGCTAAAGAAAACACTTCACCATCGGGATTGGATAGAATTAATACTTTAAATGGGAATACTATTCAAAACTACATATAGCAGTGCAAAAGCATATAAAATACAAAGAAATCCATAGGGCACAGTACTCCAAAACCTCTATAGGCCAAGGCCTCCACAAATCTCCCTCCAAACCAGGCCAAAATCCCAGGCCAAATGCCACCCCCCCATTCCACACCTCTCTGCACCCCTGCCGTTTGAGCAATGCAGTTTCCAACTCAGCAAGCCAATTCCGGGGCGAGCCAGGCCCAAACTGGCAGCTGCACCAAACCCCAGATAAGGCTTCATGCATCTTCCCAGGAGCAGAGAGGGAGGGAAAAGGGGAAGAAACTGACTCTACAGCCTGTTTTACAGGCATGCAACACTTATGGGAATGAAATAACAAAGAAATTACACTTTCCAGTCCACCTCCTGGACCTATCTAGTTTCCGGAGACCCTCAACTTTATGGTTCTTAAAGGCAGCCAGTCTCAAACCATGACAGCATAACATTTGAGACTTCCACACCACCAGCATGTTGGAAAGACTCCACATGGCCAAATAGGAATGGATCTGGTTCACTGTAACTGCTGAGAAGATACCACACACACTGTCAGACACAATTTCTAGTCACACCAAACATCCACATCGGCCGTGCTCTTTTCCTGAACCATCACTACACTGCAGCCATGCCTCTAGGGGCTCTGAAGAAAACAAAAAAAAAAAGAAATCACTAATCCCTTAATTAGGGGCACTCACTTCACCTTCCACAGGAATAATTTACCAAGTCTGAATGGGTCATATGTCACACAAGGTGAAAATCTAATAAATGGAAGTGACTCAGATTGTTGGTTTGTTTCTCTGTAGCCTCTATCAGCTGTGCAGAGCCACTGAAGAGAAGCACTCAGTGTTAATTGAGAACAGCTTCACAAACCACTCATCAGCACCTTTTTCAAAAGTCATCCTCTCTCAAATTTCCGATGGGAGCTGCATTACACCAGCCAAGTCACTGATCCAAGGTCTCAAGCACAGCTCCAGGAATACCCAATTAGGGCCACGTTCCCTTGAATCTTCATAAACCTCTTGTTTAAACCACAACAGCTAAGGGATTAACTGTACTTTCCTAGCTGAGCTACTTCCCTGCTCACAAGATAAGAACAGAAGCGCACAATATATTCACAAAAGAAGGCTGTTAGGTCTCATCATCCATTCTGCTACCCCCTTCCTCTGACCTCCCACACAATGACTGCACCAGAAAACGGTTCTACAGAACCACGGCCACCAGATTATGAGTCAAACCTTGTAACACGTCTCTATCTTGGGATCCCAGTGGAACGGACTAGTCTATCTACCATCAATGCAAAGGTCAGAGTTAAAAAGCCTGTCTTCCACTGACATTTCTAGGTTGCTCTGCTCAGAAAGTACTGCACTGTACCCAGTGAAAAGGAAAAGGCCCAGCTCCCTTTACACGAAAGCCTATTTCCTTTCTACTCACAAATACCTGAAACACTGCTGCAAATACATTATTTCATTTCTCCAATCAGGTGAAGAGAGACTCAGGTAATGAAAGAGGAAAACAAAGAGGTTTGGATACCATGGTGATCATGGCCAGACAAGAAAGTAAATTAACTACCATTATGATAATGACCTGGCTTTCCAAAGGAGGCAGTTTGCACATAGCAACTAAGAAGCAAGCTAAAGATGCTTTAACAGAACTGCTGCTTGCTGTTTAATTCCGTAGCAATGGAACAAGTAGTCAGACATCAAAAAGCCACCCATTCTGGGCTTTCACTGGAGAGGCAAAGTACCTGACCAGAGCTCCCTCCAGGTGTAATGGAGCCTCACTCTGCATTTCTTCTGGTAGCACAGCAGCTTGTGCACAATCTGAATGCACCGACTGGAAAAGAGAAGGCAAAGGATTAATTACATGGCGTTTCCTGACAATTCTACATCAAACCTGGAAATGTCTCTGAAATTAGCTGCAGGGAAACAGACAAACTCAAGGCCTACCAGAGGAGGATGAGGCTCATGGGTTTGGGCTCCTAAAGGGAAGCAACACCTGCAAGAAAGAATCAGGCTAGACAAGGGGCCTGCATGCCAGTTTAAGCTCAACATGATTGAGCCAATTACAAATACAAGTTTCTTGTTTATATTTAATCAATACTTCCCACTCTTTGCTGCCCCCACCTGAGGGTCTCATTAGCTCCACAAAAGGTGTTACCTAAATTGCAGGCTCCACTTGTATGAGATACTGCACTCAGATTTTATAACATCTGGACACAATGGAGCTTTTCAGTTTCTTTGGCCCAAAGGAAATGACAGCCAAACAGCAATACTTCACGCTTGACTGAGACACGCAGTTTAATTATATGTAAAAAAAGATACTCCTTTAATTTTTTCCACTTGCCTTAAACAAATATTGTTAAGCATGAGCATTTGGATGATCAAGAAGTACACCTACAAGCTTTGAAATGCCCCACTATACAGCTGGTACACTTGTGAAGTCTGTAAATCCTGTAGGTCTCACAGTCCCTAGTGGTCAACAAACTCTTCAGTGCATGAGTGAGTAAATTCTCCAGCTATCATCAAGGACAGAGAAAACAGACACGAAATAGAATTTCTTAGACTCAGCTATTTTTAGTTCTTGACATCTATCAAAAAAAAAAAAAAAAGAGAAGTCTTCACAAAGGAAAAAAAATCTTTTTTCCCTTTATATTCTTATTTCTCAAAAGCACATTATCTCAGTCATATCAACATCTCTCTGAAAAGATGCTACTGGAAGACAATGCCCATCAGACAAAGAGAAATAGAATAGAATCAACTAGGTTGGAAGAGACCTCCAAGATCATCCAGTCCAACCTAGCACCCAGCCCTAGCCAGTCAACTAGACCATGGCATTAAGTGCCATGTTCAGTCTTTTCCTGAACACCCCCAGGGACGGTGACTCTACCACCTCCTTGGGCAGCCCATTCCAATGGCAAATGAAATTAAAAAACCCACCCAAACCGACTGGAAGTTATTCAAAATGGGATGAAGGGTTCAAAATAAGGCTATAAAAAGCCTTAAGAAATACTATGCAGAAGGGATGCATTATTCTTTTCAAACTCTTAGATGATCCCAAAAAATATCACAATAGAGTAAGGACTGAAACCAGCTTCAGATGAATAAAGGTGAAACTATTTATAATAGCTGAGCATCGCATTAAGTGCTTTATTTTAAGTTGGATTTCCATAAATGAAACCAAGAAAAGGAAGCAAATCAGCTAAGATACAGACAGCTGTCTTCAGATGAGGAACAGCAATTGCTCTGGGGACCAAACTGGTATTTTTGACGTTACCAATACTACGCAGTGCCCAACACCTTTCCATCTATGCATTTGCTTGGCTGTGAGACTAAAATTGACCTCTACAAAACAAAAACAACAAAACAAAAACCACACCACCAAACCAGTTTAAGGCACTGCCCAGAGAGAATATGACAACTTTTATTACAATAGCTGCCACAGCAAAATACTCCACAGACAGATTTCAGCATTGAAACCCTGGAGCTGTACACAGTAGCATACAGCTTTCTGCATGAAACCAATGCATGGAAGAAAAGGGATGAGGAAGAGCTTAACAGCCTTAGTATGCTTGTCTACAGAGCCAGCTACCAGCCTATAGAGTCCTAAACCACACTGTTTTAGTTATGAAACTGCTCTAGTTAAGATATCCATCCTGATGTGCTGCTTCTGGTTTTTAGCTTCATGTTGAGGATTCATTAATATACATAATGAACAAAGCACCTCTTGGTTGCTCTTGGTCAAAGCAACCTGGATTTCTCTTTTACATATTAATAATGCCCTCCTTCACACAGATTCATTTTGTCACCTTTCAAATGTACTGCAGAGAAGTAGACACTCTTTGTGCATTCAGAACACCCCACTTTGTCTGCAATAACTGTGCTACTGGACGGTTTCAGACAGGAGGGTAGTGAAAGGACTGCACAAACATGCCAAAATTAATGGATACAGCTGTCCACTGATGGTTGCTACTGCTCATTGTTTTCACTGCCACAAGGTTTCTAGATGTGATCTTACTTCTGAGTCCAAGCATTTCACACTTTTCTTGTGAAATTCCAATGTGCTATACCCATCTACTAATTTCTCTGCCATTAAAACAAACACATTTCTCACAAACTCTTAATTGAGCTGTGCAATCCTTGCCAAGGCACTGAAGTTACAGGGCTTTTTGGGCAAAATCAGACCATGCTGAAAAGTTACCTTAAGGGTAAACAACCTATATATCTCTGCCTCTTCCACAGAGCATAGTCCTGTTCAAGCCTTGGGGGAATTCAGTACTGTACAAACAGCCAGAGCAAAGCTTATGATCTGTCTAAATCCTATTTCTGCCCTCCAAACTACAGCAGAACAAAGCATTCTAGAGGCCTCCTGGGACATAGAGTGCTCATGTGTAGCCCTGTCCTCTTCTCCCTTTTTCACCATTGCTAAGTTTTACTCCTTTGCTATTCCAAGCTTAAACCTCTCCTCCACTTCCCACATTGCCTTCCAGGCTTCACATCACTTGCCCTTGGTTTTTCAAAAATGTCCTTCCAGTTTCTAGACCAAGATTCATCTTCTGGAAGTAAGAATTCTTACAATGACTGTTATTACAAAACTTCTTTCAGACTGAAAAGCTCTTTGTACTTGATCGAGTAGATTAAGAATTCAGTCTGAAAGGCGGAAATTCATTTTGCTTTCAATTTTCTGGCACACAGAGCCTTTTAGAAGTTGTTGCTGGAAGAGTTCACAAAAAGCCATCCTGTCCCCATCAGCCAAAGAGTGCCATTTCAGCTGGAAAATTGCTCTGCGCCTAGAACTCCACCCAAATCCAAACTTCAAACAAAGTCACCCCAGAGACACTTACACATAGAGATCCATAGGGAATTCTTTCATCATGTGTGTTACAATGAACTCCACCATCAAATCTGACAGAAGAGAAAATGATCAAGTTAGTTAACAACAAGGAAGTCAAACTACCTCATCCACCTACCTCTACTAGATGACAGTCCTGCTTGGATGAGAGAATTCTCCTCTTTGTTTTTGTTTTAAAGATTATTTAATATCTTCTGGGATTAAAGAGACAGTACCGGAAACTGAGGGCATAATATGCTTTGCTTTGAGGTACCACACCTTCCCCCTTGCTATTAGTCAAAGAATACACCACGAATTCTGATGCTTAGAATTGCTCTCATAGGAAAAGCCTTCTCACTAATGGAAAACTACACATTGAGAAGTGTATTTTAGAAGAACTCTCTTAACAGAAACAATGCCACAACCCAGACGTTTGGAGAGAACACCTGTTTCTCTCTGAAATAAATCCTGAAACAAGTAAATAGAATCAGTCTTTGATTCTGCTCAATGATTCTAAACCTAGTCCAATCTCAATGCAAACTAAGCTTCTGCTTAAGGTTCATTCAGAGAGACAAAAAAAACAGGAGAATGTATCTAAAGGAGACACTGTACAGAGTTGATTTGGAGGCCTGTGGCCAGTGGTGTTCCCCAAGGATCAGTACTGGGCCCAGTTTTGCTCAATATCTTTATTAACAACCTGAATGAAAGTATTGAGTGTACTCTCAGCAAGTTCTCTGATGATACAAGACTGGGGTGGGGAGGAGGTGGCCGACAGCCTGTCATGCTGTGCTGCCATCCAATGAGATCTGGACAGGCTGCAGAGCTGGGTGAAGGCAAACCTCATGACAGTCAGTAAGGACAAGTGCAGGGTCCTGCATCTGGGAAGGAATAACAACAAGCACCAGTACATGTTAGAGGCTGCCCTGTTGGAAAGCAGTTCCACAGAGAAAGACCTTGGAGATCTAGTAGACAGCATCTTCTCCATGAGACAGCAATGTGCCCCTTGTGGGGCCAATGGCATCCTGGGCTGCATCAAGATAAGTGTGTCCAGCAGCTCTTGGCAAGCTGTTTTCCCCCTCTACTCTGCCCTAGTGAGACCACACCTGCAATATTGTATGCAGTTTTGGGCTCCCCAACTCAAGATAGGAACCTGCTAGAGAGAATCCAATGGAGATCCAAGAGGATGATTGGGGAAATTGAGCACCTGCCCTATGAAGAGAGACTGAGAGCCCTGGGGCTGTTTAGTCTGGAGAAGAGAAGACTGAGAAGTGATTTGATCAATGCATACAAATATCCAAGGGGAGGGTGTCAAGTGGAAGGGGCCAATCTCTTTTTGATGGTGCACAGTAAAGACAAGGAGCAATGGGTACAAACTAGAATGTGGAAGATTTCACCTTAACATGAGGAGAAACTTCTTTACAGCATGGGTGACTGAGCACTAGAACACGCTAACCAGACAGGTTGTGAAGTCTCCTTCTCTGGAGACTTTCAAAACCCGCTTGGATACATTCCTGTGTGAACGCTAGGGGATCCTGCCTTGGCAGAGGGGTTGGACTTGATGATCTCTGGAGGTCTCTCTTCCAAGCTCTAACATTCTGTGATTCTCTGATTCTATGTGGCCCTCACTGTGCGGAGAAGCAGCAGAGTACAGAAATGCAATTAAAAGATGTAAGTTACCATGGTTCAGCTAACAAACATTAACTGAACTTGTGTGTGTTCTCTGCACAGCACAACTTCAGAAGAAAATGCTCAACCCAGGCCAGTGGTAACAATTGTGAGATTTAACTTTCTAGGGTACAAGAAGTGCAGCAATATGGCTCAAGATGACTAAAAAGACTGAAGGTCAAAAGTGCATGTGAAGTGCAAAGTTTCAAAGGATTCTTCTCCTCTCTTCAACAATCACCTGTTTGAAAATGTTCATCTGAGATTTTTTCCATACCATCCCACTTAAGAGTCACTGAGGAATTCAAGCTCCATCCACTACTGCACCCACTTATGCTTTTGACCTTCACAACAACAAGTGTCAAAATCTCATCATATGTTGCATGAAAAACTTTGGACCAAGCTTCCATTTCTACATGCAAAACCTACCTCAGCTACTGACAGTCCTATTGGGATTTTGCTGAGAAAAGGCTAAATGCCCAGAAAATACCTTCCCCCAAACAACAGCTGTCCTTTCTGTAGGTTCTACCTTCTTCACATCATCTAAAAAATACTTGTGACCAACTGTTCCTACACTCACCTAGAACTCTGAATCTATTTACCAACTGCCCTCTCTATGGTTACTTTTCCAGGTAAAGGCTTCTGCAAAACTTGTTGTAAACACATACAGGATTCCTTACTACAGAGCAGCAATCTTGGATTTCACTCCCCTCTAAGGCAGCCAGCTATTGAGACAGACTGTCCTTTGCCAAAAATATCTTCAGCAAGTAACTGCCCTCCCTTTAAGTCCTTCCACCCCTCCCCTTAATTCATAAACCTGGTGTTTCTACTGCAGAACAAAAGGTGCTTTGGGAAGCACAAGCACACACCTACTCTAACAATACTCACCAAGCACTGCACACACCAGCGGGCGACAAGGCAGGTTCTTGTCTGCTGCTTTCTTCCTATGTCTCATTGGCTTCAAACACACAAAAGATGAAAGAAAAGAAGTCAGTAGAAGCCTGAAGTGACAATCTATATTACTGTATTTTTCATACCATCAGCACAGGCTTCCCCTTGTCTTTTTCTCCATCTGCTATCTCACCTAAAAGCTGTGGCTGTACTGAAACTGTGCCTGATTTTCAGTATGCTGACCACTTAGCTTTTGGTTTTCCAGCTATGGAACTGGAGAACATTTATAGTCAGGTCAGGATAGGAGAGGGGGAAGAAAATGAAAAACGAGAATAAATTAATCACACAGCAATTCCCCCTCCTCGGTAACATACTGATTTGCTCCTGATCCAGAAGTCTGATCTGTGTGTGCAGGATCAAATGGGTTTGGTCTTTATTAGCCAGAAAAGGCTAACTGAATGCCAAGTTTGTTGTGAGTATGACTAGCATCCCAGTCATTCAAAAATCCGGGATTTTTCTGTCCCGGATTAGGGACATTTTTAAGTGCTGCTTTCACTGTCAGGAGGTGGAACTTGCCCATGCCACAAAGACAGAAAGCATCAAGTTAGGATAGCCATTTAAGTTACTTGTAGGTACAGAGCTTTGTGAGCCCAGTAAGGACACTTTCTCCACAGATACCCATAGGAAGAATCTCTGGAAAAATATACATTCTTCCTCGAAGGCAAGTCACAACACCCAGGACAAAGAATGAGCCAAACTGGAACACTCAGTGCAACTCCAGCTGGCTGTTCATTTATCACATGAGGGCTAATGCATGCTGAAGATTAAGGCAGAACATTCTCTCTGCCAGTGATTTCCTCAGAGACTTTAAAATACACAGCTCCTCCCCAGCTACACAGGCCTCTGAATTCACCAGCAGGGCAACTATCTCTTTATTCTTTCAAGGAGTGAGGCATTCTGAGAGCAACTGCAAAATCATTCCCCAGCTACTCGTTTCTCACTGTATTTCCACATGCCTTAGCAATCCAGGTTAGGTGTCTAGGACACAGTTTTCAACACACAGGAACTCAAATCCTCCTCTCTGTTCTTATCCCAAACAGAAAACAGAGCATGTGGAGGAAAAGACTCACCATCCTGTGTAGGTTTACTCGAAAATTCATGTTGTCATCGTGGAGAAAAGCGTTAGCATACTGATCCTATTGAAAAGGGAAAGAAAAGGGAGGAGCTGCAAACAGCCACACAAGTGCCTAACACCTTCCACTTGCCTCTCAAATCACATTCATTTCAACATAAAACTCCCAACACACAGTTATAAAGTTAGAACACCTCTGTCACCACCTGCCCCAGCCCTGCCTCCAACTACACCAGAATTTAACCCCTCCTGGTGCCAATTTCACTTTAAAGTCTTTACTATTCTTGTTCTGTAAGCGATTTCTTTTCTTTTCTCCTCTCCCTGCTCATCCAAAGTCTGGAAAGCACAAATCACAACATCAAGTGTTTAACAAGTGCTGTATAAGGCATGAGGTGGTTGTCCAGCACACAAGTTCCTGTGACTATGTGTATGAAGGTTTATATCGGCATTTTGACAGGACTATCATGCCAGAAGTTGCTGTAATACTAGCAGGTGGGTTTAAGAGCTGTCTGACCCCTCACAAAAAAACTCACTCCAAAACCAGCTGAAGGAATCAAAGTGTAATGCACCTCTAGGTTGGGTGATAATATAACTTCCCTTTAATACCAGAATCAAACCATGCCCTTGCTCTGTAGAAACAGAACTTCTTATCTTGTATTATCTGTTAATCTACCTGAAGAAATCAAGAGCCAAAACCGTTTAATTATAAATATCTGAAACGCAGATGTTCAGCTCTCAGACTGTACCCTGAAGAAATACTACTTCAGAATCCTTACACTGGCTATCAACACCACTGCTTTTTCCTCTTTGTTAAGGATGAAAGGTCTCGCAAGCAAGCAAAATCCAAATGCCACACACACTCAGACACCACCCAGGACATCATTCAAGCCATCAGTACTTACTTCCCATGAGACAGGACCACATTCAGCCAGGACTGCTGGCATAGTTCTGTGATACCACTTTTGTACCTGCCTATCAGATCTTCTGCTTGGTCTTGCTAGTAGAGACCTACAACCATGTGGCTTTCCTTCAGACTTGTTTAAATTTTAGGCAGATGGGACGTGGCATTGCCCATGTTTACCATGAACAGCACAAAGCTGAAAGCTATTAGCATATTTCTCATATAAAAGCCAGACCACAAACTGAACAGCTAAGAGAGCTCAGCTCTGCTCTTTTAGGCTAAACTCCACTCTTTCAGCTCAGCTCCACTCTTTCCTCTCTTCATCCCTGGGAGATGGCTAGCCCAAATATGATGATCCAATTTTCAAGTCAATTTTAACATTACTGCATCAGGTTTATTAGCAAAGCATTAAGTGCCCAAGGTACTCGCTACTCAGCACCACTGTGGATCTTCAGCTACTGCTCAACAGGAGACAGAGGAGGAACATGCAGATACAGCCCCATAACACACCACCTGTCAAACAATTTCACACAGGAAACCTACCTCTGCTATGCATGTCAGGATAATCAGGCACAGCTTTCCACTGTGTAGCCGGTGCTCATCTGCAAAGAAAATCAAGTCCTCCATGAGCCACACAAGCCCAGCAATTCTGAAGAGTAAGAGCTGCTGCAGCAAGAGCAAAACTCAGCCTTGGAGATTTCCTCATACCCTCAATTCCCTCATGACAACCAATAGTCTCACTGCTCCCATTAAGCTCACCCTCCAGCCTGACCACCTGTGAGAGACTAAATCTTGTCTCTCTTCTATATGTAAATCAACAAAGATGAAATCACCTTTGCTTCCCTCAAGACAACAGCTGCTGAGGAGGTGTGGTGCAAGCACATCCTAGGGAGTTTGCCTGGATGCCCAGGGATTCTTACTGGAGAAGTGAGAGGCAGAGGGGCGAGAGGCAAAAGCCCACTGCCAGCGTCAGACCCGTGCAGGCACATGGACTCCAGAACGTGCAACAGTTGTTGTAAACGACCTGCCTGATGGGTTAGCTCTGCCCACTGACAGCACAGCACACCTGCTAGTCACTCATGCATTACTGTGACAGTGGCCTGGGCCACGGGGAGCTGTGATAAACCAAATAAAAAACACCGAGCCTATACCAGCTTTAGCAAGAGAGGGTGTGAGAAAGTGAGTGAGTGGGAGAAAACACCATCATGGACATCCAGGCTGAAAACAGGCCAGGAACCCTCTCTCCACCACCACCACCACCACCCGCCACCATGCCGTGCCCTGAGTTTTGCCTGATGTAAGAAGAAAAGAAGAACTCATGGAGAAGAGAGAACTCCACTAAGAAGCAGTACACACTGGAGGATGCTCAGAGAAGGGAGAATCACCACTGATGCTCTCCCCCTCCTCCAAGAGAGGATAGCAAAAGCCAACAAAGATGAAGCTGCAGACACCTCCCCGAAGCCAAGCAGTAGTGCTCTTCATCGGACCTCTAGCCAAAGAGAATGTCTTGCGGGGGGGTACGGTAATACAGTTCCTTACCTGCTCTTCTCCTCTCTTGCTCCATTTTTTCTCTCTCTCTTTATTCCATTCACTTTACTCTTTAATAAACAGTCTCACTTTTGATATTTGGTCTCACTTGTGCCTTAATTCCACGACATGGGAATATATAAGAACAAATCTCTCCTCTGGACAGAGACATTCTTAGTCTTTCTCCTCCGGACCGAGACACCACCAAATTGCCAAGTCTGTGCCAACAGCAAAGTTTCTGATTTGAACCTCCAGCTACCAGTGAAACTTCCATCTTATTTAGTTCTAACTCATGAGATTTCTAAATACAGGGGTTAGTCCCTGTCTGTCACAGTAGAGACACATTTTTCCCTCTCTTAGACAAGACGGAAAGAAAAAGATCACCTTTGCTCTGGAAGAGGCCCAGCACAGTGTAACAGAATTGACTCCTGACACTGTGTTCCAAGTCCTGAGTTTTAACCCCAATAGAGACATGACCTACCTTAGCCCATGCACAACCATGAAAGAAGCAAATGTGCAAAGACTTAGCATTTTAAGCCGAAGGAGTTCCACCCTGATTATGTTCTGCAACTTTTTATTTGCCCTACAGCTTCAAGCAGCTTTTTCGCTGAATGACAACCAGAGGGTTGAAAGACACAAATAAAGAGGCACAAAGACAGAAAAATGTAATTTCTATTTGCATTATTTAAAACTCTTCTCTCTCAATTTTAACCTTGGTTAATCAAGGTACCTACAGTCACAGAGTAACTTCAGATGGAAGAAACATCTGGTGGAATCCTTGCTCAAAGCAGGGCCAGCCAAGACCAGGTTAAGTCACTGTCCAGTCAGGTCTATTTAAAAGTTTTTGTTCTAAAAACCAAACTACTTACACCACACACCTCCAAAACCAAGAAAACAACAAACAGAAAGCGACCACAACAACATGCTTACAACTAGCTGAGGAGGAAGCTTAAAACTGTGCACTCCTGAGACCTCTACCAGCTTCTCTAAAGCATACAACAATTAAACATGCCATCCCAGACATCTGGGACAAGTGCAGGGTCCTGCACCTGGGGAGGAATAACAACAGGCACCAGTACAGGTCAGGGGCTGCCCTTATGGAAAACAGATCCACGGAAAAAGATCTTGGAGTCCTGATGAACAACAGCAAGTTCTCCACGGGACAGCAACGTGCCCTTGTGGCCAAGAGAGCCAATGGCATCCTGGGCTGCATCAAGACAAGTGTCCAGCAGGTCTAGGGAGGTTCTTCTTCCCCTCCCCTCTGCCCTGGTAAGACCACACCTGCAATATTGTGTCCAGTTTTGGGCTCCCCAGTTCAAGAGAGACAGAAACCTGCTGGTGGTGAGCCACGAGGATGACTGGGGAACTTGAGTATCTGCCCTATGAAAAGAGACTGAGATATCTGAGGCTGTATAGTCCAGAGAAGAGAAGACTGAGAGGAGATCTCATCAATGGCTATAAATATCTGAGGAGTGGGTTCAAGTGGATGGGGCCAATTTCTTTTTGGTGAGCCACAGCAGTAAGACAAGGAGCAACAGCTACAAACTGGAACATAGAAGGCTTCACCTCAACACGAGGAGAAACTTCTTTACAGCGAGGGTAACAGAGGACTGGAACAGGCTGCCCAGAGAGGCTGTGGAGTCTCCTTCTCTGGAGACTTTCAAAACCCACCTGGATGCATTCCTGTGTGAACTACCCTAGGAGATTCTGCTTTTGGCAGGGGGATTGGACTCGATCTCTGGAAGCACCTTCCAACCTCTAACATTCTGTGATCTGTCTCAGTGTCCATTTGGAAGAGAGGGAAATCTGAAAGTCAGAAACTTTCATATAAATCAAAAGACAGATTCAGCCAAACTTCTTGTATCTCTGCAGGTCACTTTCAAAAACACTTCCCTAGTCAGTGTGTATGATAATGTATAACACCAGACTGAATGGGCTCAGCTAGCTATTCTCTCTAGTTTAATGCCTCTCTTGATTTCTTTTCTACCCTGCTGAGGGACAGGTATTTCCTAAGAAGATGTGCCCTGAAGTGTGCTGATTTCATCTTGCTGCACTAAGTAAGAGAAATTTTGGAATGGGAGAGTTAAAAGTCTCCCCTGTGTCTCCTTATCTCAGCTAAAATGTTTAAGTGAAAAGTTTTCTATTTCAGCAAAGCAGGAAAAATGCTCTCAAAGAATGTGAGTCACTGGAGCCTCATTATTTTCCTTTTGTAAGGCCTCCCTGTATGTTTCCATAGGTGCAGCTAACACTTCTCTCTCAGGAGACTGTGCTGTAAAGGCTCCTGTTTCACACTAAGAGCTCTCTACCTGCTGTCAGCGTGTTGTGAGCATCCTCCCATTTTCAGCTGTTGTGTCTGTGTGAGGAACTGCCTGCATAGCTGCTTCACTTCATACTTTCCCAGCACTCTTTATCAAAGGAACAAAGTAGGCCACCTCCTATAGGGAGGGGCATCAGTGTGAGCCATATTCTACAGACAGGGGAAAAAAGAACGTACAGGTTTTGTTTCCCCCAAGGCAGCTGCCTCTGGCTGACACAAAGAGAGGATCTAGGAGATGCAATCTATTAAATTATGCTCTCTGGGACAGGACCACAACAACTGTCTAGTTCTGAATGTGGAACAAACTCTCTAAGGTCCCACCTGTCTCAAGGAGGAAATTAGAGTTATTTGTCCTTTTCTTCTTGCTGTATTGGTGTCACACAGAATCACAGAATCAGTTAAGTTGACAAACATCCTTTAAGATCATTGAATCCAACCATTAACTCAGCACTGCCAAGTCCATCATTAAACAGAACCACAGAACATTGGAGGTTGGAAGGGACCTCCAGAGATCAATTCCAACTGTCCTGCCACGGCAGGATCCCTTAGGGTACTTCACACAGGAACACATCCAGGTGGGTTTTGGAAGTCTCCAGAGAAGGAATCATAGAATCAACCAGGTTGGTTGGAAGAGACCTCCAAGATCATCCAGTCTAACCTATCACTCATCCCTATCTAATCAACTCCACAATCTCTATGGGCAATTTGTTCCAGTGCTCTGTTACCCTCGCTGTAAAGAAGTTTCTCCTCATGCTGAGGGGAAATCTTCTACGTTCCAGTTTGCAGCCATTGCTCCTTATCTTATTGCTGTGGCCCACCAAAGAGAGATTGGCCTCATCCACTTGACACCCACCCCTCAGATATTTATAGACATTGATGAGGTCTCCTCTCAGTCTTCTCTTCTCCAGACTAAACAGCCCCAGGTATCTCAGTCTCTCTTCATAGGGCAGATGCTCAAGTCCCCCAGTCATCATCATGGCTCTCCTCTGGACTGTTTCCAGCAGGTCACAGAATCATAGAATGCTAGGGGTTGGAACGGACCTTGAAAGGTCATTTAGTCCAACTTCCCTGCCAGAGCAGGATGACCTAGAGCAGGACATATAGGAATGCACGCAGGTGGATTTTGAATGTCTCCAGAGGAGAATCCACTTAGGGTGGGTGCTGCCAAGGTTTGCTCTGAGCACTTCAGTCAGGTTAAAAGCAGATGCACAGCACATCAGTGGCATCTGTGTTATTTTGATACTGGACCCAAGTGGTGCTTGCAGCACAAGCTGTGACCACCAGTGTCTGGGAGATGTTGTGATGGTAGTGGGGCAGTGAAAGCAAACACAATACTGGTGTTCGACAGGAAGAGCGAGCACTGAACATGGGGCTCATTTCCCACTGAGTTGACAGGTTCCTGTCTCTCTTGAACTGGAGAGCTCAAAACTGGACACAGCACTCCAGGTGTAGTGTTACTAGGGCAGAGCAGAAGAGGAGAAGAACCTCCCTAGACCTGCTGGACATACTTTTCCTGATGCGGCCGAGGATGCTCTCTTGGCCACAAGCGCACATTGCTGTCCCAATCAGAACTTGCTGTCCACTAGGACTGCAAGGTCTTTCTCCGTACGCCTGCTGTGTCTGCAGCCTGTCCAGATCTCACTGGATGGCTGCACAGCCTGTCCCTAAGACCCACATTCCACAAGCCTTTTAAGTATCTCCAGAGATGGTGACACATCCCTAGGCAGCCAGTTCCATGCTTGGTCTTAAACAGGAAGAGAAAAAGGTAAGCAGGGCCTCATCTATCATCAAAACTTAAGGACAGGAATATACCTACTAGAAATAATAAGCAGTTGTTTGGAAGGCAAACCTTTTTTAAAGGATCAGTCAGTGGAGCTCATGCCACACACCACCATGACAGCAAGAATATTAAGTCCACACAAACTTCAAATGTTATACAAGGTACGATCAAAGTAAAGAAACATCGACTCCTGTCTCATACCAGAATGAACTCCTCGCTTGCTGGCTTCAGTAAGGAATCCCCTACAACAAATTTCACTCCATCTGAAACTAATTCAGTATGGCAGTTCCTGAGGCCCTGTGCAGACTTTCCATATTACAGTGACTAATAAGTCCTGAAGCTAAATTGAAAAACAAAATTGTTCCATCGGAGACTTGAATCGGCAAGAGAAGGCTCTGAGAAAAGCAAATAATAATGAGAGAGCTGTTAGGTCCTCCTCATATGTGCTACCTCTAAGAAAGGACTGAGCAAAGATTGATGTGGTTTAACTTAAAAGCAAGACGAAACATGAAAGAACAACTTCAAATGCGTAACAGCTGACATGAAGAAAGAAATAACACATCCTCAGTACCTGTCTAGGAGAACATAACCAATGGGATGACATTTAACAAGGCCAAGTGCAGGGTTCTGCACTTTGGCCACAACAACCTCAAGCAACACTACAGGCTGGGGACAGAGTGGCTGGAGAGCAGCCAGGAGGAAAGGGACCTGGGGGTACTGGTGGATAGTAGGCTGAAGATGAGCCAGCAGTGTGCCCAGGTGGCCAAGAGGGCCAATGGCATCCTGGCCTGTATCAGGAACAGTGTGGCCAGTAGGAGGAGGGAGGTTATTCTTCCCTTGTACTCAACACTGGTCAGGCCACACCTTGAGTACTGTGTCCAGTTCTGGGTTCCTCAATTCAAGAGAGATGTTGAGGTGCTGGAATGTGTCCAGAGAAGGGCAACAAAGCTGGTGAGGGGCCTGGAACACAAACCCTATGAGGAGAGGCTGAGGGAGCTGGGGTTGTTTAGCCTGGAGAAGAGGAGGCTCAGGGGTGACCTCATTGCTGTCTACAACTACCTGAAGGGAGACTGTAGCCAGGTGGGGGTTGGTCTCTTCTCCCAGGCAACCAGCAACAGAACAAGGGGACACAGCCTCAAGTTGTGCCGAGGGAAGTACAGGCTGGATGTTAGAAGGAAGTTCTTGACAGAGAGAGTGATTTGGCGTTGGAATGGGCTGCCCAGGGAGGTGGTAGAGTCACCATCCCTGGGGGTGTTCAGGAAAAGACTGGATGAGGCACTTAGTGCCATGGTCTAGTTGACTGGATAGGGCTGGGTGATAGGTTGGACTGGATGATCTTGGAGGTCTCTTCCAACCTGATTGATTTTATTCTATTCTATTCTATAACCACCAACTAATTTAAATCATAGCGAAGAATTCAGGCAGCAAGTGAAGCTTTCTCACAAAAAGGTCAGGGAATGGATAGTTTAAAAACAATGCTCCACTATCAAAGTGTCTTCATCCAACCTGCTAGTTGCATCTCCAAGAAAAGATACAGGTAAACTTAATTCTGTCTTGATTTTGAGGGGTGCACTACATATTTTCATGAAGTCACTTTGGTCCTAATTTCAATTACTCACTTCTTACTCAACTAGCTTGCACACTGGAGAAAAAAAGAAAACAAAACAATTCCCAAAACAGTCAGGTACAATTTCACTGCAAGTTATTAGATACAATGAAACTCTCTGCCTGCTCTCTTACTCACTGACAAGCACTTATGAAGTTCAGTGATCAGTATCATAGCTCTGCAGCTACCTATTTTTGTTCAGTTGTTACAACTAACTTTACAGCACAAGTCAGTAATAAGCTGAAATACAGTACAAAGATCACTTGTTATGTTCACACCGTGGTCCTGGCCTGTACAACCACTGGGCAAATAGTACCCCTGGGTACCCTGAGCAGGAGATGAAGCAATGCTTCAACTTCAGCAAGCTAAAATGAACCCCTACAAAACTACCAGAAGAAACAAAAAACACAGTATGGAAATGTATCTTCTCAAGCAAATTACTGCCAGCACAGTGTAAGTTACAGCTGTTCTCTTTGTAATTTATGAGCTGTTTATGTTTTAAATTTATGTTTTAAACAGCAAGTACCAAAGGACAAAGGAAATATTTCATCCTAATGCTCAGCTTTGCCTCCTGTGTCAGTTCCTAAATGTTCTTAAAAACACAGTTCCCTGGTAGATGACTTCCCCTCTCTGACAGCATCAAATCAGATATGCTCATGCCCCCTGCATAGGGAGAGGCTTAATTATTAGGTACTATTATTATTACTACTATATTCTTTCCACATTTGACTTCTCTCCTGCCAGCATCAGGTCTCTCCTAGTCTCATAACTTATCTTGCAACAAGAAACCATTTCATTTCTCAAAAGGCTGAATCTTCTGCTCTCTAAGGGACTTCAGTTAACTTCTGTGTTCTTGTGCCCTCCTGACTTTAGGAAGCACTGCTCGCTGCATTCAGGCTGCATCAATAGAATGTGTTTACCTTTTGTGTCCTGCATCACAATCGAGCTGTACTTCAAGAAGGTTATCAGTAGGTTGCTCGTTTGCACATCAGCATCCAAAGGTAGCTCTGCAGAGCCTATAACTGGAACAAAGCAGATAAGACACGTTTAGCCTCTACAAATACAAGAGATAACTAGAGAGAGAAACAAGTCACAGACTCACAGATCTGTGATAGGATCATCTTGTTTGCAAGGTCACCTGACCTCCTCCTCCATGACCACACAGCCAAGACTTTGTTTTGAAGACCAGTAAAACTTCGGCAGAGACCATTTCTCCTGCTGTAAGTACAGGTTATGATACCCAGCAAAGTGCTACCCTTCCATCCTGCCTCACTCCCTCCCACCCTGAATGAGCTCAGCCTGCTGTTCTAGCACTCATCAACGTTTCCAGACTAGGGAGCTCAAGATATTCTCACCAATATCCAACTAATTCTTACAAGCAACACAGCTAACATTCACACCATTCTCAGTTTTGAGGAAACATGCCCAACAAAACCCCATCAGAGTTTCAGCAATATTGGAATGTCAGTTCCAAAAGGTCCACATCAATTCCATTCTCTCCTCCTAAAACCAGCTTCTATTGCAGAAGCAACACTCAAGGCAGTGATGTAACAATTATTGTATGACCACAATGGCAGAAGAGAGGCAGAAAGAGCAGCTCTATAAAAATAATCAAAAGCAGAAGCAATCATAGCTTATGCTAGAAAAATCACAACACAGCAGGAAGCAGAGATGTACTCCCCATACCTGCAGCAGAATTGCTGTTTCTTTAAGATGTTACCACCAGCTGTATTTTAACACCTAGCACTGGACATCCATCTGCCTTAAGAATTCACAAGAAGCTACCTCAGTTACTCAGCTAATTGCACAATGTGCCTCCTCCTCTCTTCCCATGGACCATCTGAAGCACTGAGTTTGAGCTGTCAAACCTCTATCAGCTGAGCAAGCCACCTTTTTACTGATAACTGAGCCCAAGGTGCCTGCAAGGGCCATTCTCAGCCTCCTTATTCAGAAAGGCTGTCTGTGAAATATCGAAGTGGGGGGAAGGAGGAAGATAAGTAGGAAAAATGCAGCATGCATTTACCTGCAGATTCTGTCAGGTAAGTCTGGTATCATTTAAGATAAATTAGATCAGGAAAAAAAGAAATAAAATTTTTAAAAGCAAAGAAATCACTAAACTGATGGAGCTAGTCTAGGAGGACTTCAGCAAAGCATTTAATACAGTTCTGTATACAAAAAAAATTGAGTGAAGCAGACAGGTGGGAACCAACAAAGACATTTTAAGTACATCAAAGATCTAGCAAAGGAGGTAACAATTGGAAAAACATTAGTGTGGGAAGAAGCTGCCACTTGAATCCCTTAGGTGTCAGTTTAGGGAACAGTTTTCTTTTTTTGCAAGTGACCTGGGAACACAAAACAGTTGCTTGCTAATGGTCTGCTCATGGCAGAAAGCTGGGGTAAGCACAGAGGAATATCAGACTGCACACAAAGAACAGGATGAAAACAAGGACCAGAAAAGAAATACAAGATGGAAATTCAACAAGGCAAGTCATAAGGTCAGGAATTCAGGGATTTATTTCCATGGCAAGCTGAGAACTCAGCAGCAGCAAACAAACTACTGTGATAGCATAGCAGACTATCACGTGCCTTATGAGGAGAGGCTGAGGGACCTGGGGATTTTTGGTCTGGAGAAGACTGAGAGGGGATTTAATAAATGTTTATAAATATCTGAGGGCTAGGTGTCAAGAAGGCAGGGACAGCCTCTTCTCACTTGTCCCCTGCGATAGGGCAAGGGGCAGTGGATGTACAGCACAGGAATTTCCACCTCAACAGGAGGAAGAACTTCTTTACTGTAAAGGTCATGGAGTACTGGAACAGGCTGCCCAGAGAGCTTGTGAAGTCTCCTTCTCTAGAGACTTTCAAGACCTGTCTGGATGTGTTCCTGTGTGACCTGCACTAGATTCTATGGTCCTGCACTGGCAGTGGGGTTGGACTTGATCTCCAGTGGTCCCTTCCAACCCCTAACATCCTGTGACCACGAGACAATGAGTTAGCAGCACAAAGTACTGATGAGTGTAGTCCTGCAACATACAAAGAAACACACTCCCAGCAGAGACAGTAACACAGGAATGCCCTGCACGAGTTGCTGGTGAGACATCATCCCAAACACTGTACAAAACTATGCTGATCCCAAGTTCAAAGAGAATGAACTTCTCCTTGAACAGTTTTAGAGGAAAGCTGGTAAGCTGATCAAAGGAACAAAGTGCCCTTCTTCTGAGGTCCAAAATACACAGGTGAGTAACCCTACATATAATAAGGAACTATCTGTGTTAAGGTTAACATCATGGGTAAAATGGGTAAAAGCTGAGAGGAAACACAGGTTAGAATGCTGACGATTTTTAACCAAGGAACAAGATGCTGAAACTGCCTCCCAACAGGAATTATTGGAAAACAAATTTGTTAAATTATGATAGATTTTGATAAGTGTAAGGCATTCTATAACCATGTGCCTGCAAGCACAAAGCACTAGATTCTCTCCCAGCTCTATGTGCCTGTCTCGCCATGCCTATGCACTCAAACTCAGAGGTTTCCATATGCAGGAGGTCATAGATGGTTTGAATTACAATTGCCAGAAGGCTCTCTCTCTCCTCTGCCTGAGAGAATCTGGGACAGAACCACAAAGATGATTAAGGGAATGGAACATCTTCCTTACGAGGAGAGACTGAGGGAGATGGGGCTCTTTAGCTTGAAGAAAAGGAGACTGAGAGGCAACCTCATTCATGTTTATAAACATGTGAAGGGTAAGTGCCGTAAGTGCCAGTAGGATGGAGCCAGGCTCTGCTTGGTGATGTCCAACAAGGGCAATGGGTGGAAGTTGAGGCATAGAAGTTTCACAGAAAGTTTTTTCCCTGTGAGGGTGACAGAACACTGGAACAGGCTGCCCAGGGAGGTTGTGGAGTCTCCCTCTCTGGAGATATTCAAGACCCGTCTGGATAGGCTCCTGTGTGATCTAGTATAGGTGATCCTGCTGTGGCAGGAGGGCTGGACTGGATGATCTTTCGAGGTCTCTTCCAGCCCCTGACATTCTGTGACTTCAGAGATATGGAGACAGCCTAAATGGGGCTCCCTTTGCACTAGAAAGATCTGCAGACCACTAGGACACACGGTAAGAGCTACATTACCTCTTCTCCATTTATCCTCAGGAATGCAAGGCTTTTCTCACTCATGAGGAAACAAAAAAGGTACTTATGACCCTGCAAGAAGTGTGGAAGTACATCTGATTTTTGGATAGCTAGGATTGGGGTTCTGAAGGGAAGCGATCTGATCCTGTACACAACTGGATTTTGGTTCAGAAAAGAGTCTGCTTTAACAAACAATACTTTTCATAGTGAAAGGCTTAATTACACCTGGAACCAGGGCAAGCACAGGCACAGAAGGACAAAGGAGACAAATCAACAGTAAAATTTTGGATTCTTTAAGCTGAGCACTAAGAGACTCCACAGCACATCAGAGGTGCTCATGGAGCTCAGGATTACACAGTCACCTCAAATACAAGGTTGCACCCCTTGGAAACAAAGAGGCCAAATAGTGTAAACTCACTGTTCAAGTCCACCAAAGAAATTAAAATGGGGCCTTTAGCGTCTAAGGGCTGCACAGTCCAAGCACGAGCTCTTTTAGTCCACTCAATCTTGAAGCTCTGGGACTCCTGACACGTTGCTAACGTGACCAGTCTTGGCAAAGTCTGTGCAATAAGACTAGAAGCTTTTTCACCCCCAATATTATGAATAGCTCAAAGATTTTAGCTAAAAGTCTGGAAAATGTATTTATATCCCCAGTGGGTCCTTCTGAAGCTGTTACAATGAACGCAGTGAATGAATATTTAACAATAGTAAGCAAACTGACATTTAGATAACTCTAGTGACAGGCACACCTGATTTACATATTATGGATCAACAGTTTCCAGCAAAAGTCTCATTTTTAAAATTTAAAAAAATCAGAAGAAGAAATCACTCTGAAGAACACAGATCACTGCTTATCCTGGTTCATGCTTGGTTTTTTAACACACATTTTGAAACTTTAAAAGTCTTAATTCATACTACAGGCTAACAGCCAGAGAATTTCAAAGCAGAGTATGAATCTGTTTATAATCTCAGGCAGCATCAAAAAAAAAAAACCCCAAAAAACACACCTGAAACCCATAAATGGATTCCTACCATGTTGCTGTACCTTGAAAAATAACTCAACTACACCTTTTTTTTTAAGGCAAGAAACAATCTTTTCATTCCAGTGTCAAGAAAAGCTTCTTGCTAACTTTCAGACATAGGCAAATTTTACAGCTGAGATGCAAGACCCTAGGAAATGAGGACAAAATTCCAATATACCTTTAAAAAAAAAAAACAAACAGCAACACTAAAGCAAAACCAAACCAAGCTGTGGTCCTCAAAAAAACCCTCTAAATTATCACTGAGATTAGGGATCAGCAATGGGACAGCAAACAGAAATAAAGAGTGTTTCCCAGCGCAATTGTCGCACATTAGGATCAGCTGCTCTCCCTAAACTTAGCAACCTTATGAGGGGCAAGAAACCTCAAGCTTCACGAGATCACTGCAGGAGGGAGCTTTTAGTTTCCCTTTTTTTTTTCCCCTTTGTAATTTGTAAATTAAAAAAAAAAAAAAAAAAAAAAAGAAGAGAGAGTACAAGCAAGCTGCAGATGTAGGTAAGCATCAGTTCTGTCAGTTGTATAATATGGTGTGTGGGTGGATGCATTTGCAATGAACACGTTGAACAGAAGCCCACAAAATGCCTGTCCCTCTACATTTTACGTTATAAGTACAAGGAGACTTGAAACATCAGGGGTTTTTTAACTGAAGCTTTTGATATCCATGGTAACCAGACAGAATTCATCCATAAGGAAGATCATCCTTAAACTCGGATATCAAATGACCTGAATAGCTGCTAAAACTGAGTAACCCAGGCTGCTCTTCCCCAGAACTATATATAGAGAGATATTCAAGATTTGCCTGGCTGTGTTCCTGTGTGGTCTGGTCTAGGTGATCCTGCTCTGGCAGGGAGGTTGGACTGAATGATCTTTCATGGACCCTTCCAGCCCTTAACATTCTGTGATTCTGTTACATTTCCAAACTGTGCTCTATTCAAACTGACCCTTCTTTAAACACTTTCTTCACATCTAGAGGATTCCATTAAAACACATGACAACAGCCATTTGATTTCTTCTTTTAAACTAAGATGTATCTATGCATGCCTTAAGTGAAAATGTTTTTATCTCAGGTTATTTCAAAGAGTATTTATGTGGCCATGTAACAATATATTTAGAAGAAAGATCTCGGGGCAAGCACTCATTCACAAAGCCTACCAAAGGTAAGAAGGAGATTGAATTCAAATCTCAGTTAATTCAAAGCTGAGGAAAAGTACATTAACGGCAAGCCGAAATACACTTCAATTCTCCCTAAATCTGTTGCAGTGACAAATAATCCCAAGCAAAGAACCTGACACTAGAATTATTGATAAGTTAAAGCCTGCTCAGAATACCTAATGGGCTGGTTGTATCTTCATGCACACACTTGGACAGAACTGTTTCCAGAAGGAATATCAGCATAATTTCTTTGAGCAACATACAAGGCAAAACAGAAATAATTTGAGTCAAAGAACCTTGCTCGTGTTTATTAAGGCAAGTTGCTTGAGGAAAAGACCACCAGGTTACATCTGCTCCACACAGACCTCATTAGCTGCCACTTGGAGAAAAAGCTTTGCTAGTTATTTTACAGTTTGCACTTGTTTTTTCCCAGGAGAACATCACATTTCTTACCATCTGAAGAAGGCGGGGTGGTTCCAAGCGGAGTGACTGGTGTGGCTGGAATCGGGCTTGTTGGTGTTGTCATCAGCCCCATTTCAGGATGGCTCTAAGAGAAGACACAAATGCCCAGACATACACAGGTCAATAGCTTCCCTAGGCACTAACAGAAATCACTATTTGTACTGTTCCATGCTCTCATTTAACAGACACAACTCACAAAGTCTCCAGAAACTTCAGGCTCTCCTCCAAAAAGCAAGGCTATGTTTCCTGACTTAGGACATCTAACAAACTTTACGTCAAGCAGAAATAGATCCCACAGTGATGGCTGTCCCCAGCAGACAGGTAACATGTCCTTCCCCAGTGTAGAATGAGAAAAACGGACAGAGAAGCCTACACTTCTTATAGCTTCCAATCCCCTGCAAAACAACCTAGGGATGTGCATTTGAGGTTTCCTTTCAAGACCCTTTTATTTCTCTTTCTAAAAGCAAATTCTCCTCACTCATATCCTCCACCTATTTATACTCAAAGATGATGGCAATTTATTACTTTCCTGCCTCACCATAAAGGCCAGACACTGGAGGAAAAGAATGCATAACATAAATAACACCACCATTATCTATCCTTTCAGCTTCCATCAGTCAGTTACTCTCCCCATTTCATCTTTGTTAATAGTTCCCTGCCTAATTACTGCTTTGGTTTTACTCTTTGTAAGCTTCCGGATCTATCTACACCGGTGAGACTGCAGGCAGTCTGCCATACTGTTTTTAAGTCCAGCTGCCAAGCAAAGTGTCCATTTTATAGGACAAGTTTTACATAAATCCACCTTAAAATATCATCAGAATTTCAACATGAAAGAAAGGAAAACAGAACTGCTGATTTGGTGTCAGTACCGTGGGGTTTTCACAAGTGTCTATCCTCTGTGCTGTATCTCGTTTTATGAGCAACAATAAATGCCTGTATTTTATAGGAAGCACAGGCATAGAATACTGTTTGTTCATACTATACATACATGCTATACAGACTGTACATGTTCAAAGACAAGTTTAGATCATTACAGGTACTGATTTAAGCTTTTAAATACAATTTTAGGACCTGGGGGTCCTGGTGGATGGAAGGTGGACCATAACCAGCAATGTGCTCTGGTGGCCAAGGAGTGTATTAGAAGGGCTGTGATTAGTAGGTAAAGAGAGGTTCTCCTCACCCTCTACACTGCCCTGGTGAGGCCACATCTGGAATACTGTGTCCAGTTCTGGGCTCCTCAGTTCAAGAAAGACAAGGAACTGCTTGAGAGAATCCAGTGCAGAGCAATGAAAATGATTAAGGAAGTCAAACATCTTCTTTACATGGAGAGACTGAGGGAGCTGGGGCTCTTCAGTCTGGAGAAGAAGAGACTGAGAGGTGACCTCGTTCATATTTATAAATATGTAAAGGGTGAATGCCCAGAGGAGAGTGTCAGGCTCTGCTTGGTGATGCCCAACAAGGGCAATGGGTGCAAGCTGAGGCATAGGAAGTTCCATGGAAACAAGAGAAAGTTTTTCCACTGTGAGGTTGACAGAACACTGGAACAGACTGTGCCTTGATGTCTTCCTGTGTGATCTAGTATAGGTGATCCTGCTCTGGCACGGGGCTTGGACGGGATGAGCTCTCAAGGTCCCTTCCAGCTCCCTAATCTTCTGTGATTCTGCAGTTTGCCATTGAAAATCTTACATAAACCGGGTTTGCTTCCATGGATTTGTGGTAGCGTTTACCTTTCTTTTCCCCAAACACCAAACATCAGCTGAGAGGTGACAGTGCCACCTAGCAGCAGAAACTGAAGGCAAACAAGATGCTAAGTATACCAAAACCTCAACACTTCAGTCATCAACACAGCTGCATCTACTCTATGTGCCTGCACAGTGGCAGGCACTCATTCATGCAGCCCCTAGCAATGGACATCAACTTGTAAAATCTGGTGATGACCTTGTCTGAGTGAGTTTTCAGGAGGTTGTTTCTGGTTTTGTTTGGGTTTGGTCCTGCACCTGTGTAAGGACAATCTTCATTATCAATGCAGGCTGGCAGATGTGACAGAGAGCAGCCTTGTGGACCAGGACTGGGAGACACTGGTGGGCAAAAACCTAGGTATGAGCCAACACTGTGCACTTGAGGCCCAGAAGGCAAATCACATCCTGGGCTGCATCAAAAGCAGTGTGGACAGCAGGCCAAGAGAGGTGACTCTGCCACTTTCCTCTGGTGAGACCTCACAGGAGTACTGCATCCAGCTCTAGGACCCTCAACAAAAGGAGGACATAGACCTGACAGAGATGGCCATGAAAGTGATCAGAGGGCAGAGGCACTTCTCTTATGAAGACACATAAGAGAGTTGGGGCTGTTCAGCTTGAAGAGAAGGCTCCAGGGAGACCCAATAGTAGCCTTCCAGTATCCGAACGGGGCCTACAAGAAAGCTGGGGAGGCACTGTTCACAAGGGTGTGTAGCAGTAGGACAAGGGGCAATGGGCCTAGACCACAGAACGGTAGATTTAGAATGGACGTTGAGAAGTTCTTTACTGTGAGGGTGGTGGAACATTGGAACAGGTGGCAAAAGTCCAATCTCCAGAGATGCTGAAGGCTTGATAGTGCTCTGAACAACCTGATCTAGCTGGGGATATCCCTACTTACTGCAGGGGGGGGTTAAACCAGATGACCTTTAAATGTCATTTCCAACCCAATGTATTCTATGATTCTATGCAGTCTGAGCACAGTTAGACAGAACAACTCAATCAATGTTGGAGCCAGATCAGCCTCTTACCCTCGACCGTAACTTAATGAGAGCATAAATTGCTCTGATAGCTGCAGCAATTTTATCCCTTCCATCCTTCTTCTAAAGGCAGCATCAATAGGGCACAGAAGGTGCTGGAATGTGTCCAGAGAAGGGCAACAAAGCTGGTGAAAGGCCTGGAACACAAACCCTATGAGGAGAGGCTGAGGCAGCTGGGGTTGTTTAGCCTGGAGAAGAGGAGGCTCACAGGGGACCTCACTGCTGTCTACAACTACCTGAAGGGAGGTTGTAGCCAGGTGGGGGTTGGTCTCTTCTCCCAGGCAACCAGCAATAGAACAAGGGGACACAGTCTCAAGTTGTGCCGGGGGAAGTATAGGCTGGATGTCAGGAGGAAGTTCTTCCCAGAGAGAGTGATTGGCATTGGAATGGGCTGCCCAGGGAGGTGGTGGAGTCACCATCCCTAGAGGTGTTCAGGAAAAGACTGGCTGAGGCACTTAGTGCTATGGTCTGGATAGGGCTGTGTGCTAGGTTGGACTGGATGATCTTGGAGGTCTCTTCCAACCTGGTTGATTCTATTCCGTGAAGGCACTCCAAGCAAACCTTCCCATTCATTGGGAAAAATACCTCATTTCAACATGAGCTGTGCTCTCAAAACTTTACTCATTTCCTGTCAAGGCAGGAAGCATTTCCTAAAATTATCATCAACTCAGGCCCTGGCCTGCTTCTGACCTTTCATGCTCATCTACATCAGTCACAAGTACGCAGGGGTGAAAAAAAGAAAACAAAACCCAAACTTATCCTTTCACTGATTCCACTTCTGACTCTAATTTCAAAGGAACAGGCAAAACAAAGCATTGAAAACTCACTTGTGCCAAAACTGTGATGAAATTCCTGTTTAAGTGAACAGCTTCATAAAGGGCCAGCAGGATTGCTTCATTTGTTCTGTGGAAAGGACACAGACAAAAGCACAATTAGCAAAAAGCTAACACCACGTTCTTCTGATTACCAGTAGTGCTTAACAATCCATTAAAATAAATGGGTTTAGAGCTCATCTCCAGTTTGTGTTCCCTTCCTGCTGAAGGTCTCCCTTGTTGCCCTTAAAGTCTTCTCATTTAAGGACAAAGATTCCTACAGACACCTCAAACCCTCATATTTATCACTTGCTGCCTTGACTCAGAAAACATTTTGTTGGGGACAAGAGTGCACGAACCATCACTCCCATCATACTTCCTGTCATGTCTCCCATAAACTGAAGGGTTTGGGTTATTTTACACACAAGCAAGTGGCTCCTCTTGATGCACTCTCTCACTTTAAGAGGGAATCCTTTGTTCCCCACAGGGGTGTGGTACCGTTTAAGTTACAATAGAACTTGTGTCCTCAGTTTGCTTTGCTTCAAGATGGAGCCAGTCACGTTGCTTAGTGTGGTGAGTTGCCATACACTGTGTAACTAACATCTATGCACTTACTGGACGGAGATCTTCTCATCAGCATCTGCTATGAACATGCTGCCCACCTATGGAAATAAAGAGCATTGCACAAGAGGAATTAATAAGAGCCGACAGCACAGAAGGCAGGGATTTAACTAAATCAGAAGGGACCTGGGAGAGGTGTTCTCATCCAAGGCAATACATGAAAACTCCTTTCTAATACTAGTGAAACAGAAATGGGAAACAGGATGGCCATCTACAAACACATTTATTTTGCACTACCATCACTGACCTATGCTTCACCTGTCAAGTTAGCAAATTAAAAAAGGACTGTATCTTGAATCCCAACCTGGATTAAGTCTGTGATTCTGTAAGAGGACAACAAAGATCATTTCCTACTCGCATGGCCCAAAGCAGTAGCAGTTTAACGCATGTCACTCTTGACAGATGGCTGTCAACACTGATTTGTCCTTACTTACAGGAGATTTTCCCACCAGTTAGTTCTCAAACTGCCATTAAATCTCAGCAAAGCCAAACTGAACAAAGAGAAGAGTGGATACTCCTCACAAGGAAGCCATTCACAGTTGCTTTGGAAGGCTAACCCACTGAAGATGCAGACACTGTCCATTACAGAATCCAAGCTCACTTCATAACTACAGTGCAGCCAGGCTTGAGAAGCTAGACGGTAAAGAAACAGATCTCTGAAGCTAATGGCAGACTACACTGCCCCAAAAACAGTCAGTTTCTCTGTTTTGGGGATGCATCAGTAGAGCAGCAACTTGTTTTTGAAAATGAGCAGCTGTAGAAGTGTCCAACAAGTGACTGTGATTTTTGAAATAAAGTGAACTAGAACGAATAAGATAGAGGCAAACCACTTCAATTACCAACACCAGAACACAGATAGTCTTTGGAGCTTTCCCAGCCAGACAACATGCTTCTCAGAATGCAGGCATTTCAGTTATATTTGCTTCAGATTGGATCAATGCATCTGCCTCTCCAGAAACCACACCCCAAAGTCTCAGTTTCTGGAAACACCCTCCCACTGAATTTCCAAGAAGGCATCTATTTTAAGAACAGAAGAACACTGCTTCCTTGCTTACCATATTAGTGAGAGCTGAGAAGAAACCACTCTGGTGCTCCTCTTCCTTATCTTTGTATTGCCTGAACAAAAAAGGAACAAGGAAGTTCAGGGTTAGAAACTGAACTAAGATTGTTTTATCTAAATGCCATAAGACCAGTCTTACCTGATAGTGATACAAGACAAAACTTCAACACATAAAAATCCTTTCAAGAACACATAAAATAAGATGCAAAGAGCATTAAAATGTCTGTCAATTGCCTGTGCTGTTATGGAGGATAAGGCAGCAAGCTAACACCAAAGAGAAGGGATCAAGTGACTTGGGAAATTTTGTCCTGCACTGGCAAGAGAGTAATGAACTACATGGAGCACACACAGTCAGTAACCGCAACACAGCTCTATTTCAGCCATCACCCATTACATACTGAACCAGAGTCAATCACCCTATGGCCAGCAGAAATTATAAGGTCCATTATGGTTCATAGCTTGATCCTGCCTGATCCTGGAGTAAGTGAAGGGACTGGAACTCAAGTAAGACAGGCCAACAAATATATCAAGTACTGTAGATTCAAGCTAAGTTACTCCACTTAGCACTCACATAGACTAGCAAAGCTCAGGTGGCCACTTATTGTGTCTTTCATACAGGAATCCAATCACACATAATGCAACATGCAAAGAAAATTCTAATTTTTTTGGGAAGAGGGAAAGAAAGAGATAAACAGATCAGGCCACAGTCTGGGACAGCTTTTGTCAAAGTGAAAGAAGTTGGATGGGTGAAATTTTTTCTGCTTTACTCTAACAATTTACTCTGTTAAATACATTTAGAAGACTTCCTGATCTTGCAAGTCAGCAGCATAGCAGATCTTCAGAAGAATTAAAACTATATATATATATATTTTGAGAATTCTGCTGCACAAAGTCTTGAGTTGCTCAGGTGAAATTGATGGAAGTATCCAAATTTTTCTGAAGTCTTTTCTTCTTAGGAAAACTCACACGTTTTTCCGCTGTTGCTTACGAAGCAGAAGCTGAGAATATGCTACCCCTGCTGCTGGCTTTCTGGCTCTTTCTTCAGAACTATTTAATGCTTTCCACCAGTGGCAAAAGCATAATCATCTCAGTTCTGGCATGTGGATAGGCTTAGATACATTTCTTTGATTTAGACCACGCTCCAGTTAAATGAATTTTCCAACAGACTGGCACTCAACGAATCATTTATCTTTTCACTTGAGACTAAGATTTAATAAAAGGTTCATGCAGAGGTAAAATCCATGGTAGCAAAAGTACACAACAGTTATCTTCCCCTACAGCAAAATCTCTCCTGAAGCACACCAGCACAGCTGGTACAGGTGCATTTACTGTATAGCAACTATCATGCATTGAAAAGTAAGGTTTTACCTGTTATATTCCGATAAAGCCTGGGCAATTACAAGTCCCATTCCCTGAAAAAGAAGCATTAAAAAAAATCTTTACATTACATATGTCAAATGCAGGAAGTCACACAATGAATCCACATAGCAGTGCTGCCCCCTCCCAAAATAAGCTAGCATGCCATGAAGAATTTCCCCTGAAGCTCTGTGAAGTACTGATACAGGCTATGGTACAACAAAATCATCATCCAAAACTCAAGACATCAAAATTTAAAGCTGCCTATCTAATTACTAAGTTCAGCAGAACTCCTCACTACCTAGCTTTTTCATCCCCACCACCACTTAACAAGTGATCACATAGATGAAATCATGACCCTCCTAAGATAATGCAAGAGTGCAGTTAGGGCAGAAACCCATTATACTGGTGCTGGTTACAGTGGCAGTGTTAATAGACCTTCTTTCTACCAAACACCATGCTTACATTCATTAACATCACACGTGAAAGCATCCCTAGCAGTGCAGAGGAATCAAATACTCACATTGAGTGTGGCTTCATCATCTACGATGGAAAGCTTCACAATGTAGGGATTCACTGACTGCTCAGTGGCAGGGGAGAAGATAAAAAAGAAAACTGTTTTATGTTCAGCCCTCAAGAGGCAAAAAAAAATACCCTTATCTTCCCAAATTTGCCATCTGAGAAGAATCTCTCTCCTGTTCCACAAAGCAGAATACACACAAAGCAACAGCAGTCACAGCACACACTAAGGCCGCCACGCCTGGAACAGCTTCTCCTTACTGGCTCAGTCAGGCAGCCTCCTGATTTTATTGAGGGAGTCTCTGCTCTGTTGCTAGATCATCTGTCAGTCTTGAAAGCAGAGCAGCTGTCCTGCAAGACTGTTATCTGTGACACACACACTGTTATGCAGCAGGAACAAGCAGTGAAGCGGGGACTGAACCTCAGCATTCTTCTATCTTCTTACTGCAACACCCTGCAAAGATTGCTTAAAGGAAGGAGAACCCAGGAAGGCATAACAATGTTACAGACTCATCTGCTGCTGGGGTTAGAGCTCAACATTTTCAGAGTTTACCCCACTGAGGCTCTGAAGAATATAAATTCTCTAAACTCAGCTGAACAAAGCACATAGGCACACAGGCTCCATCTACAAAGAGAAGCGCTAATAATTTAGGACGCATTTTGGATTAGCAACGCACATTTGTTTTTCCTGGTTGTATATGTCAGTGAAAAACAAAGATGATTTGAAATCAGGACTGAGAATAAAAGGCTCTCTGTATTAAGTCCAAAGTGGATGGGAGGAATAAAACACAAAGCACACATCAGACACAGCCCTACAAGTTACAGTTACCATATGCCCGCAGCTTGACAGCGCAGTAAAAATAAGACTGATCAAAAAGACACCACTCATGATTACTCCCTGCTTTGGGAGGATGAGGCTTTCTTTGTGGTTCAGAAAAGAAACCGATCAGAACAGACCAAGGCTCGCTCAGTATGACAGCCTGCCTCTAGCAGCACACAGTCCTGTCTGGTGTCTCAGACAGAAAACTCACAGTCTGCCTGTGCATGAAGCATGCAAAGACATCTCAAGGCTGGAGCAGGACCTTGGCAAAACAAAACCAAGTTTCACAATTCATAATTACAAGCCAATTACAATTAATCCTTGTAAATACACCTTGGTTTTGCTAATTTCAGTCACTGTCTTTTCTGCCACTACAGAAGGAAAACTCTCTACACCACAGCTCACAGACAGAAGAGAGGCCAGCCTGTGACTCATGACCAATAAAAGTGACGTGGTTGTTACAGGCAATGGTCAGCAGAGCTACAATGGATTAGAGGCTGCAGGGTTATCCAAACTCCAGATGTGAGGATTAAGCTAACTGCTGACCAACACCACCAGACTACTCTGAGACCTACTCATACACTGTCCCATCACAGGAAAGAAGGGGGAGTAGGTTTGCTGTCATCTCTGGTCTACAAACAACTCTTCACTCTCCCATTGCCCTTTGCTCTCCAGGATGCATGCTCCATGTCTCCTGCCTCATGGCAGCACGATGTCATCAGTGCACATCTGACAGGGTCAAGAAACTGGCCCAGCTTTCTACAGATCTCTGCCCTTCATCTTTCCAATCGTCATTTCTGTGACTGCAGAAGTCTGTTTAATCCTTGTCAGAAGCATCCCATCCACCTTGACACATTCCACGCCCCCTCTATGCTTCCCCAACTCCTTAAGCAGCAGGCAGGTGACTGACCAGTGTAACCCACACCACTCTGCCTTGCATGGGACAAGTATCTCACACAAGCATGTCAGTCTGTACCAGTATGTTGAGAGTATTTCCTGTACTGCCCACAGGGTGTACAGTTTGCTCCTGCCCCTCCCTGAGAGCCAACTGTTCCAGTCATTGTCTATGAGCATTACTGTGCATATCTATGATGTAAGTCCGTAACGTGCAACTTGCACAAGCATCCCTAAGTCCTTCCCACTTCCCTGTTCTAACCTTGCTGTCTCAGGGTTCAGTTTCCCTTCTCACTGGGAACCACAGCAGAAGTTCTGCAAGTCTAAGTCAGACCTTCCTCTCCACAACATGCAGAAACATGCAACAGCCTTGACAGGCATTATGAGAACTTCAAAATGCATCCAGGAAGCAGTTATACGAACTTAGAAATAGTGCCTGCCTCCACCTGCCTCCATAAAGAAGAGAAAAAAATATCACAGAATCAGCCAGGTTGATCATCCAGTCCAACCTAGCACCCAGTCCTAGCCAGTCAACTAGACCATGGCACTAAGTGCCTCATCCAGTCTTTTCTTGAACACCCCCAGGGACGGTGACTCCACCACCTCCCTGGGCAGCCCATTCCAATGGCAAATCACTCTCTCTGGGAAGAACTTCCTCCTAACATCCAGCCTATACCTCTCTTGGCACAACTTGAGACTGTGTCCCCTTGTTCTGTTGCTGGTTGTCTGGGAGAAGAGACCAACCCCTACCTGGCTACAACCTCCCTTCAGGTAGTTGTAGATGGCATTCTTAGCTCTTCAGAGAACTCAGGTCTTCTTTTACCATTGCTATCACATAGCAAACACTGCTACATGAAGATCTTCCTGTCAGTGATAAGGTACAGACACAAACTCCTAGAATCTGGGAGTACTCAAGATGTCCTCCATGCTCTAACCATTAGATCAAAGGATGTCAGGGGTTGGAAGGACCTCCAGAGATCATCAAGTCCAACCCCCCTGCCAGTGCAGGACCATAGAATCTAGTGCAGGTCGCACAGGAACGCATCCAGATAGGTCTTGAAAGTCTTCAGAGAAGGAGACTCCACAACCTCTCTGGGCAGCCTACTCCAGTGCTCTGTGACCCTTAAGTAAAGAAGTTCTTCCTCCTGTTGAGGTGGAACTTCCTGTGCTCAGTCTACATCCATGGCCCCTTGTCCTATCACAGGGCACAGCTGAGCAGAGCCTGTTCCCTCCCTGTTGACACTTAGCCCTCAGATATTTATAAACTTCTATTAGATCCCCTCTAACTCTTCACCAAACCAAAAAGCCCCATGTCCCTCAGTCTCTCCTCACAGGGCAGTGCTCCAGCACTTTAATCATCTCCACAGCCCTCTGTTGGACTCTCTCAATTAGATCCCTGGTCCTCTTGAATCGGGAAGCCCAAAACTGAAAACCATGTTCCAGGTGAGGTCTCACCAAGGCAGAGTAGAGGAGGAAGAGAACCTCCCTCAATCTGCTGAACATGCTCCTCTTAGCACACTCCAGAATAGATACCAACAATCTCATAGAAGTGAAAGCATAACCTGTGAGGAGATCATTACCAGGCCATTTCTAAAGCCAGCCCCAGGGAAGACATGCCATAGGAGTATTATATGAAGACACATAGGTTTGGGAGAGGGTAGATCTCCTCTGTGTCATCAGATGTACCTTTATCTTCAACACAAACCACTGGGAAACATTTTTTTTGTAGCAAAAGAAAGCAGGAAAAAAAAATTAAAAGCTACTCATGTATAATCCTTCGTTAAGTGCTTAGTTTATTTCCACCTCTGACATACAAGTGAAGGGCAGAGTTCACTCAGTTACCCCTCACAAGACTTTTCCCCTCAGTAAGGATGACTCAGCAGCTTTGCTGCCAGCTTTGATGAGGCCATCTCCTCTGCAGGCAGGCTGTCCTGCAGAAGTTGGAGACTGAATAATCACTTCTTGTTGAAGATTCACTTAAAATAATTTCAGTTATGCAAGACTTTTTTTTTTATCTATAATAATAAAAAGTATTAATTTTCTGACTCCTGAGTGTCAAAAAGTGTCTCTTCAACACCTAAAGTCATCTACAAATCAAGAAGAGGCAAGAGGAGGTAGGACTGTCAGATATACTACATGCTGGCAGACAAGTACACAAAGGGAAGAAAAAAAAGGCACATTTTGACTAATTTCTTTCAGCTCTGCCTAGAAAAAGGCACAATATGCAATTCCAGCAGGCTGAACACAATGCAATGAAATCTCCACCTGGACATTGTCACAGAATCTGTTTAGTCACTATCTGAATCTATGGTGTGTTAAGAAATTCCTCAAAAGACTGAGCAAGTGATCAAATGCAGCCATCCCTTAAAACATTGAGAAAGAGATCAAATAACTACTCTTCCTCACAACGTTTTGTTTGGCAGCCTTTTGTGCACACTGAGCTTCTCCACTTCCCTGAATATACTCAACTACTTAGTTACTCTTCTATGATTCTCTCACACAGAATGAAGAGAAAAATATTTCCTCTGTGATGGGGACTGAAGAATTTTTCTGACTCAAGACTTGATTAAGTATATACCTGGAATGACTTTGGAAAATCACTAGGTTTCAAATCAGGACATTCCTTTAAAGGGTCCATGCAAAAGACATGTAAATAATTTTCACTCCTAGAACAGAAATTAATGAGCCACCCCAGATCTCAGCTACAAAGGTAATGTGGACAGATATTCCCCAGGGAATTTAAGAGGAGACTACAAAATTCACATCCCCAAAACATGAAAGAACATCCTGATGCAAAACACAGTGGTATTCACATTAGACAGGCACAAAACCATAGTCAGCTAACGAATTTTCAGCCTAATTAGATTTTCTCAAGCAGCTGGAAACACAATTTGGCAACCAATGAAGTTGAGAACAAAAGAGAACCTATCAACAGCAGGACAGTTAACCAAAAAGAGAAGTCTAAAGGACTTGAGGCATGAAAGTATGCTACAACTACACAGCCAACAGACACTAAAGGCCAAAGAACAGCAAATGAAAGCAGCTACTCAAGGACAAAGATGAGGAGTGCATTACTACAGGCTTTGGCTATAGCACTGCTTACAAAGGGCACTGTCAGGCGGCTGCCATATAAAACTTTCCTTCAAGTTGCTTTCAATCTTGCCAGATGAACTGTTCAAGATGAAATCCCCCCTGCTACACATCTGCCTCAGGCTGCACTGTACTTTTTAAACACCAGAAGCATTTCTTTTGGGTGCTCGTTTGAAGACATCTAGGACAACAATCACCAAAGCACTCAGTACTCTACAGAAATCTACTGTAAAAAGCAGAGGACAATTCCTTTGCATTCACAACACTATACCTTACTAAGGACATAAACCATAGTACACAGCGATCCATAGCTCAGAGATGGGACTACTCAGGTCTCTATCCTTTGACCTGCTGCAATGAGACTTCTGATCTTTACACTCTGCCCTCATCAGTAACCCTACCCTTATATAACTCCCAACTGTTTCCTCTCATGGCCATATACTGACACCAAACTCCAGATTAACCAGAATCTGTAATTTGCGATTCTGGTACCATTTACAGGAACAGGAAATTAACAGGGATTACTCCTAAAGCTAAATGTAGCTCCTGCCTTTGCCTATTATCTAGGTCTATTTGTAACTTAAAATAAAAACTATTATAAAGCCAGGTAGGTTTTGGAGCCTGCCTCCTCCCAGTAACTCTGTTGAGGAGGGGATATGCCAGCACTTTCCATCCTTTTGTCAATCTAAGTTAAGCCATTAAGGTATTCCTAATTATGGAAAAAGAAACATTGATCATCATACCTCATACAAATTAAAAACAACATTAGGTGTTGGTTTTTTTTACATTTTAAACATTTCCTTTTCAAGCCAAAGAATAACAGAAATAAATGGGAATACACCTCAAAGTAGCATAACCAATTTGGAATAAGAAAGATTAATAAATCCTCTGAGAGAGGAATCAGTCAAAGATGGAGAAAGACTTCTCTTGGAAATACTAGCTGTGATGTTTCAGTTCATTCTTTGGTCACAGCTTCACCATCTCTTCTGGGGATCTGTGCTCTTTTAGTCTGCTAGTCAGGTTCTGAATCACAAATTCAGTCTGAAGCCCAAGATGACTGACAGCTCATTTTTCTTTGGAGATTATGTATGACTGTAGTCACACACAAAGGCAAGCATGCAAGTTCAGCACAACAGTAACTCTTTCAAAGGGACCTTCCTCACAGTACTTTCATGAAGTAAATGCAAATTTCCCAGGCAATTTCTTTCATGCTGGCACCAAAAGAGCCTGTGCCTATCATACACATTTGATTATGCATGTATGTCAGAGACAGAGTTAGTATAGTATGACTGCCTTGCCAGACTTGTGCAGCTCTGTGCCGATACCCTGGCAAATGTTACAGTGAGTGCTGCTAAAAACTCATACTGTAGGCTGCCTTAATAACCCAGAGAGCATTGTAAGTTACGAAGCAGAGAGAAGTGATGTTTCACTTATCCAGAAGAGTACCTACCTCATACTTCCTGTAGTTGACCAGCAAAGCAAGGAGGACAACAGCATCATAGCCATGTTCCCTGCGACTAAGCGGGCTGGACAGGATCTGGAATAAATAATCACATGGTGCTGTTCAGGCCTTCAGGAAGCTTGTAGTGACTCTCAGACAGTGTTTGGCCATGAAATGTAAATGGAAGAACAAATTAAGCCCTAATTGAAAGAGGGTATTTAGGGCTGAGGGAGTGTCAGGTGCTTCCAATACGTTCTCCACACAAAGAAGCATATTTATCACAGACAGGATGTACATAGGCTTTCTGGGCATAAAGAGCAAATGCATCTCCAATAGCTCTGGACAGCATCTCAGTGCATCACCAGTGCTGTTTTCTGGGATTCCCTGAGCCCAGTTCCACTTCTAAAGAGCAGGAAAAAAAAAACACAATATCTCCAGGCTGCCTTTTGCAAAACAGTTCCTCCAATACAGGAATTCTCTGTGAAGTTAGCACAGAAATCTCTTCGGCTTCTATTTATGCTCAGATGCCTCAAGTTAAAATACTTCAAATGCTCAGCAGTGACTAAAAACTACAGACTAGAGTAAGGAGGAGACAGTCTCTCAGGAAAAAAAAAATTATGACAGCTATGAATGGAAGCAACATACAGTGCAATGGAAGCAACATATAGTGCCAGTCAGCTATGCTGCACTGAGAAAGCTGAAAAGCAAATCTGAAAGCTCTCACTATGGAAGAAGAGCCCTCACAGTAGAAAGAAGAACCTTTACCTGTAAAATAGCTTCAAATATGCTGTTAATCATCACATACTCCAGGATGGTGTTCTGGCTAATGTTATCTGTCACCTGAGTAGAAACACAGGTTTTAAAATTTCACCCAAAGCCTCCCATGATGCTGTAGCTGCCTCTGGTACATGCTGGGAACAGAAGAGTTCTGCTACCAGATGGACACATTTATCCAGAATCTCACACTTAGTCAGCAAGTCAAGGTGTGACTAGCAGCAGAGATAGATGTGAAGTAAAAGAAATCTGTCCTGCCTCCCACCCCTCTCTCTCTCTAGCAAGGAGCATGACCCACTTACCAAGAATTCCCTCTTTCTACAGGTTGACATTTTACACAGATGCATGACAAGTCACCAGCAGCTAAGCAGGCTGCTGCACAAGAGGCTGAGAAAGAGAAAACAGGGCACATATGCTCCACTCTCCCATCACAAACAGGGCAATGAAGACCTCAACACTCAATTTATGTCTTATCACGGCTAAAACAGTTCACAGTTGACCACATCCAGGAGATGATGAGTGGCCATTCATTCCAATCTACTCATTCTTCACATCCTCATCACTCATATACTCCAAACTTCCTGTCTTTCCTCCATCTCTCTCCTCTGTTTCCTTTACAATCATCTGGGACTTCTTAAAAACCCCTTCCCCTAAAAAACTCCCTTCCTCTGCTGTCTTTGTCCCAGCTGGCACCTATCTTATAAGGTGAAAACAGACTGTGTGTCTGTACTCGCACTGTGGTTAGACTAAGGATGCATGTTCT
This sequence comes from Tricholaema leucomelas, assembly GCA_013400475.1. Classification (NCBI taxonomy): domain Eukaryota; kingdom Metazoa; phylum Chordata; class Aves; order Piciformes; family Lybiidae; genus Tricholaema lacrymosa; species Tricholaema leucomelas. Next base: position 620,449 of record WAAF01001364.1, read on the forward strand.
GAGATGAGCCTTATTCTCATTCACAATTTCTTCCCCTTCCTTAAACTTCACACTACAGCATTCTGCTCAAGTTTAGAGACAGTTCCAGCCCCCAGGATGTGAGCCACATAAGCCTTTAAGTCATTACACAGATGCTATTTGTTTACCGTCACCAAGCAGAGGAGTAGCTTCAGACACAAGCTTTTGAGGCTTTCGGAACCTTCTGCACAGAGCAGCGAATCCAAGCTCTCCATCAGATTCTAAAGAAGAACAATCACATCATTTGAAAGCAACTATTCAATTAAACAATTAAAATTATTTGCAATGTTTGTCATTAAAAAATAACTTTTCAGGGAGATTTAAATGCAACAGCACCAATATAAAGCCATGTTATTGCCAGAATCAATAACTGGATCAATAATGGCTACATTCACACTACTGGGTCTCAACATTGTTTTGTGTTAACTACATTTTAAGAGAATCACAGAATTGTCAGGGTTGGAAGGAACCTCACCTAGTTCCAACTCACCTGTCATGGGCAAGGACACTTTACAATAGATCAGGTTGCTCAGAGTCCCATCCAGCCTGGCCTTAAAGACCTCCAGAGATGCGGATTCCAGAATCTCCCTGGGCAATCTGTTCCAGTGTCTCACCACCCTCACGGTGAAGAACTTCTTCCTAACATCCAACCCGAATCTACCCACTTCTAGTTTTGCTCCACTCCCCCTAGACCTATTACTGCTCCAAAAAGTCCCTCACCAGCTTTCTTGTAGCTGGAAGGCCACAAGAAGATCTCAGTAATGACTGCAAGCACAACACCAGGATCATTCTCCAAGGGTTTTCTCTAGATATGTACACACACAATAGATTTTACTCACAAAGCAATACTGAGCTCTACAAATGAGATCTTCCTTTTTGTTTGCAAGACAGTAACATTAGCACTTTCTTCTTCCAGTACTGCATTTTACTTCTAGGCACCATGAATGTTTTTGCAAGTGGCACAACTTCAATTCAATAGCAGATAAACTAGTTATGATTAAAAATAGATGCTGTATATAGCTGTTTGTCAGATATTCATAAATAACTGGTTTCCAAATACTAAGTTACAGGTAGCAGAGATATTCTTAGAGGAAAAATGTAGTTCTGATAGGCTAAGTATTTTTCACAAATGTACTCCTAATTGCAGAGAGATGAAAAATGATTACTTTTCGTAGAGAGATGGAAGATACAACAAGAATTCAGCTTTATCACTGATTACTTGGCCATTTCCCAAAACTCAGCATCTTCACAGTGAAGAACCTCAAGTTAAGTTTAAAACAGTGTATGTGCTGGTGGGAAAGCGAGTCCATGGGATATGACTGCCTGCTAATAGCTAAGCACAAGGTAAGAGGTTCAATAGTAGGTCCTAAAGGCCTGTGACAGCCCTTTTCTGGTCCACAGATTTCTCAGTCACAGTGACTGCACAGATTCCTCAGTCACAGTGACTGCACAGCATGGAACTACAGGAAAAGTGCTCTCTTGTATAACAAACATGGAGATCCCAGGCGTCTTTGTGCAACTAGCAGGTAAAGAACTTCAGGCAGCTGTTTTTAACAAGTGGCTAGAATACTTCCCCAAAAAGCTGCCTACTGGTAGACATGTCTGTCTAAAATAATCACTGGTCCTGAAACATGGTTGCTGTGCTGTTTCTCTACATTGTCAAGGCCTTACCTTCATACATAGTTCTGCCTTATCAAAACCCACAAGCATGTTGATGATGTCAAAGCCAGAAGTGGATTTATTCTTCTGATGGACACCCCGAATCAATGCACACAAAGTCTGTAAAGGTATAAAGAATTAGACAGCAAGATACAAAACAACACCTAGAACTCAGTAATAAAGACCACTCTAAGACCCTCTCCTAACACTGGCAAAACACAGATATTTAAATTAATACCATCAGCCTGGAAGCCTAACTTTTCATCCGACCTCTCCTCCACCTCTGCTGTTTCTAAGGAGGATCTTAGATGATCAAAATTAAAAAAAAAAAAGAGAGAAGAATTTATTTGTCCAAATTTCCAATTTTTTCCTCTTTGCTCACCCCTTCATTTCACAGCATTCTGAGGAAAGATAATCACTGCTTCTTCTGTGCAGAAACAGTCTGTACTAGACAGGACCACAATCTCTGGAAAACAGCTACAGGTGCCTTTGAGGCCAGAAATACTGATCAGGAAACTGTAAGGCAGTAGCAGTGTCCAAAATATGGACAGATGTATCTTAGAGCTTTCCAGATTAGTTTCTCATTTCAAGCATACCAAAACACACAGCATCCAGACAACAGAGCTTATCATATTGTGCCTGTGCATATAGCAGATGCTGCTTCTATGGAGTGCAAATTTCTGTTTGGTTACCACACTGCTGTACTGACTTTGACCAGTAAACTGTTTCTCTGTCAAAAGAAAATTGTCTCTAAGGCTGCTACAGAGGTTAACTTTCCTAAAAAAGAACCTTCCCACCAAATGTGACCTCCTTCACATTTCCTGTTGCAGACAACTGGATGAACCAATTCGTGCCAAGCTCCTGGAGATCCCTGGCAGCACAGAGATGTCAGCATACAATGCTTCCAGCAGGCCCTCTGAGAAGTTTATGGGTAGCAAATATCTCATTTGCTGCAAGAGACTATGTTGTGACTTTTGTCATCAAGCACCTTTCAGGTCTGTGAAGAGGGGAGCAAGCAGGAATACAACCACTGCAGCTATAGACTCCAGCTTAAATTCACCTGGGAAAAGTTTCAGAAGATGTAAAGCTGAAGACAAGCAGACCTCAAAGAATCAGCAAGCCTCTAGAACCATACACAAGCAAACAGGTAAGGCAGACAGCCTTCTTTTCACAACTGTAAAGAGACAGGATGTATACTGTACTACAAAAACCTTTGGTTACCATGACCATTCTCAAAGAAGACTACTTAAAGTTCTGGCTTCAGGATCACCCTCCATGTGAATGGAGTCTGATCTAAGGCATGCTCTTCCAGCTCAGGCGATATTGCCTGGTTCCTCTTTGCACTCACACAGCAGATTCCAAACTTGAGCCCTGGCCTAACTTTCGTCAAAAGGCTGAATACAAGCTTGGGAATTCAGAGCTTGCTAGATTTGTCTGTAGCAATAGCTACCTTATTTAATAGCATCCTTTCACTCTAATTTCACAAATAATAACAACAACAAAATGCAATACTGTGTATCAGAGGTGTAAATAGTCTATTTTAAAATCAATTTTTCCCATCTTACTACCTATCTCCTATATCCCCACAGCTGAGAAAAGATCAGACAAATGCGTTCACCAAATTATAAGAATTAGCCTGTGGACTAATAACATCATATGTCAAGACTGAGGAGGGGAGTCTTCTGGATAAGACACAAGACAGCACAGCTTTGGTAAGAAGGAACCTGCAGGAAAATGGCTATTAATTCTGAATGTCAGTTCTTCACAGCTTCCAATTAGGAAGTGTCCATCACAGACAGTGCCCTGCATAAATTTCACACTAACTTCTTCAGAACTTGATTCCATCTTCAACTCACATGGAAATTAAAAAGAGAGGTTGAAATGAGGAACAATGGGAAAAAGCAGATGAGACAAATCTACACCGAGTACCTGAGCCCCCATACTGACAGCCTGCAGCATGAGCAAGCCCCCTCTTGTCCATCCGTTGTTCCATCCTGCATCACCAGAAACTCCTGAATTCTGAAACAAGCTATTGTTCTTCAAAAACTGAAGAGGTTAAGAATGTTTATAACCTCCACAGATAACAAGTAGCAACCACTTTGTAGACATCACTTCTCCTCAGAAGCAAAGAAATGAATACAAGGTGTTTGATACCAGCAGCAAATACACTGCCTGCAAAAGAGAGCATTCCCTGTCTCTCAGCATGGTACCTGCAATGCATTGACCACTCTGATTGGGTGCTCCTCACCCAGTGCCTGGATGCAGTGCTGAAACAAGCAGTTGATGTTATCTTTTATCTTCATTAACTCTTCCCCATCCAGAGCCTCCAGCTTGCCTTCTAGATATTCCAAGTTGACCTGTCAGGTTAAGAAGCAGTTCATGCATGTTACACAACCACTGACACCTTAGAAACTTAAGTCCTTGCTCTGACAGGCTGCTACTTCGTAGGCAGAACAGCAGCAGCAAATCAGAGGATGTTCAATGCCTGTTACCTTCATGAGAAACAGCTCCTCCCAAAACCTAGGGTTGCATTTACTGGGGTCCTCTGTCTGAAAGAAAAAGGAACAGCTATGAAAGTAAACAAGAGGAAATCATTCAGGCAGAATTTAAAGAAAATCATTACCATAAGTAGCATCTATATAAATAAGACCATATCTGGCTTTTCTCAGCAAGACTTCTTGAAGGAACTCTTTCCATGTGCTTGCCAAAACGGTAATGTAGTCTTCTCACCATGCAGCAAAACAAAAGATTCCCTCAGAAAATCAAATACAGTTGATGATTTTGCTGTTCATCTACTCTCTTTGCTGCACCTCACTCCTGCTTGCCCTGTTATGACGTGGTAGGGTTGTGCACACCACGGCAGCATCACTGGATGACCAAGTGATCTGACGGTATGGAATTCTGTATACACAGACTCCCAGAAACAGAAGCAGCTCTCAATTAGGATGCCTCTGCTTGTTTTCTGGATTATTTTTTTTTTGTAATAACTTGAGAAGCCATGGCTTCTCACAAACCATAAATCATCCTGGTAGACAAAAGGGCAAGGTGACATTAAGGAAGAAAGTAGAATGCAGAGCTCTGCATGACAGTAGGAGAGCCTGAAGCGGATGCCTAGACTGTGCAGTCCTTACACCTTGGCAAAAGAATTCCCCACAGAGAGCCCTCAGCACAAGAAAAACTAACACAACACTTTAGAAAGAAAAGATGCTCAGGTCCTTACCGTGAAAATCTCATCATACATCAACACAACTTTCTCTTTCAATGGCTTCTTGGAAGCTGAAGACTTCCGGAGCAGCCCACCTTTCTTCTCTGCTTGGGCCATGCTTTATATATCCTGAAGATAAGAACAGACAAAAAAGGCTAAGCAAACTTTCCAGCCTGCCCCAACCAAGAAAGGCTTTTTCACTGCACTGAAATACTAATAGTTTCTCATGAGCTGAAAGTAGTGGCTTTAATAACTACACCAGATAAGAAATCAGATCAAAGGTCCCATCTGGCCTTATATCCCATTTCAAAGAAAGATGCAAAAGTCCAGACAGACAGATAAAGAATAAGCTCCTTATGAATAAATTTTCTTAATTCTTCTCTGCTAGAAATTGATTAATGATCCAGACCAATGCAGTTTGAAAAAAGAGACATTTTTTAATCTCACTGCATGAACTGTAGTACTTATCAAATGGATACCCAGTCCTTGTTGACACTGGTCAAGCCTCAAGGGCACCTTGTGACAAAAAGCTTCCAAAACCACTTCAAAAAAGCCTCCTCATCTCTTTAATTTGATGCCTACCAAAGCACTTCAAATTCTGCTTTTGTGCTTGGGAGATAGGGTCCAAGGTTAGGAAATGTTTGGCTGCATAGCCTCCCTAAAGCACCCCTGCTGATTTCTACCTCTGCATTTTGGCATCCCAACAGCTGTGACAGCTGCTTTGCAAGTCAAGCCAGAGAAGAACCCCAGCCTCAAAAGCATCAGAAGTGGTCCAGTTTTGGGAGAAACACAGGAGAGAAGCTCTGCAGGGATTATTTTGTTTCCCCAACAGGTTAAATTTTCTGCTCTATTTGACAGCAAAAGGTTTTCTGCAAATACAAACAGGGTTTGCTCTCATTAACTGGTGTCTGAAGCTTACTGGTTATCCTATTAAAAATATAGGAAGTATCTTTATTTAAAAAATTAATTGTTAGGAAAAAAGTAACAGCCACAGCTGTAGTCCTGAACACTCAACCCAGTTTAGGGGCTGAGAGTCAGAAGACCTGACCTGTCAAGTACTATCAACCTCATGTCTGACACTACAAAGCACAATCTTGCAAGTATGTATTCATTGCAAACAGGTTGGGCTGTTGTTTTATTCTGGCAAGCATCACAGTTCTAGCACTGTTCTAACCTCCTCTATCACTCTAGCACAGTCAGAGGTATTCAGCAGAAAGGAAATGCCATCCCTTCTCATATCCCTGAGCTCCCAACCTTTCTTCCACACCTCCAAGGGGAACTACACAAAAGGCAGCAGCATACCTCAGGCAGAGACTTAAACTTCAATCATGCTCCAGAAAAATATGGGCAGGCTCTTGTGGTAGCTGCACTCCAGCATACTAAATTATGCATAGAGTAGTAAGTTCACTGCAGTAATCACACAGCAGATGGACCCCAGAGCCCTATAAGCTAGCAGCCGTGGAGACAGTTTTGGATTTCGTCTCCTAACTGCCTGAACCCCTTCCACAACCACAGCATCATTATATCTGCCCTTCATTCAAAGAGCAAATTCCAGCAAGAGCAGTTCCAGATCTACCCCACATTTTTCCCACTGCAGACAATTTTTGACTGTCTTAAAACTACAATAATGTTCTCAGTTAGGACACTCAAGCTCCCAGAGTCACTTCTGCAGACAGCCATCCCCTGAGCCATAAACCTTTGCTCCAAGTGGCAGGAAAACTTCTTTGGACCTGGAGAAACAGCACAGTTGCAAAAAAAAACCTCCACTAGGTGTGAAGGAAAGGAGTTTTGCCTGGATGGGAAAGCAGAGGGTAGGACAAAGGTTAGCAGGTCCCATGCCTGAAAAGCTGAGATTTATAGAGAAAGGCACCCTGCTAGAAAGGAAATATGCACAGCTGGCTGGTTAAGGGTGGTGTATGTGTTGGGGTGAAAGTGGAAACAGCCCCAGGACACACTGCCAGAAGAAAGCTTATCAACTACTGCCGACAGAAGCCTCTGCAAATACCAAAATCATTCCTGTAGTCTAGCAGATCTATAGATGCAACTAAGATGGAAAAAGGTTTCTGTCTAACAAACAAAAAAAGAAAATATTATTCAATCATCCTGATAGCTTCTTTCACAGGCTTTGCATTATTTTTAAACTGTCATGGGAAATAAGACATTATTCTAATTAGAAACCTAATTAGAAACCTAACAGAAAGAAACCTATTAAAAGCCAAATCAAGAATAATGTCGCTTTCAGCCTAGCGATGCAAATCTTACCCAAGATTGCACAAAACAGTTTCCCAGCTAGAATTCCAAGTTTCTGAACCTAAAGCAGTTTGCCAGCCCCTGCATACAAACACATCCATCAGCATGCTTCTGATTGAATTACAGCTAACAAATCCCAATGTCAAAACTAATAAACTAACTCTCAGTGCTTCTAGGTCAGTGTTCCCACATGAAATGTGTACGTGAGTAAGAAGGGATCAATACACTCTGCTTAATCCTTGGACTTTGAGAGCTGCATTTTAGCACTTTTCCTGCATTTCTACAAAGAGAGAAATATCTAAATCCCACAAGACACAAAGGCTTGATGCTGGGTGAGCATCAAAGGGATCGTGTGATCATGTGAAAATTCTAGTTTCTATCAAAATGGGTTTGGGATTCATATTCTCTTAACCAAAGCTAACACAGACTACATACAAAGACTGCTGGAGGCAAAGATTAAATAATGTTCTTGTTTATAATTTGCTGCACTACAAATGAGCAAACAGAGAAGCATGGGGAGGAAAAGTAAAAGTTGCCTTTCATGCCAATGCTTCATCAGGCTGGGTTTGTTTCATGACCTATGATGACTGAACAAATGTTTTTTTCTTTTCTCTTTATGCAATTACATTTCCTAGATGTCATAAAGGAAACTGCATTTTGCTAATGGGGACCTTCTGGGCAGCTGCATAAAACAACAGTTAAATGCACAAAATACTTATAAAGAAGATGTAGAGATGTGAAATCATCAGGATGTCACAACAGCTTATGATAAGAACAACACTGAATATAGTTAACAATTATTCTTTAAACACATCACACTTTAAAAGCACCAGTGCATTTTCCACGTTAGGTTCAAATGGGTAATTTATTCTGTCAATAGGTCAGTCCCATTAATACATGCTGCTAAGTGAATCCTGCTGTAGTCACTGAATGCTACCCCTTGGGACCAAGAGAAACACATGTGGATTTTCAGAATCACAAGTACTTTGCTGTGCATCAGAATATTCAAGATGCTTCCATCTGAAACTAAATGAAACCTCAACAGAGCATGAGTCCTGGCAGCTCAAAGGCAGGAAGATAAAAGCCATGGCAGAGAGAAGTTCAAGTAGACTTTTGCTTTATCTGTCATCAACCCTGGGATCAGCTGATCTACTCAGGAAGAAAGGGATGGGCCACATTCAACCATTCACCTCCTATTCATTCCAGAACTCATAGCAGAGATTCCAGCCAAACATGTGACATTCTGAAGGACACATCTGTTAGCTTTTTATTAGACTATCCACGGGAAAAACAAACCTAACATTTTAAGTTTGAAATTCACTCAGACTTTGTTCACTTTGAAAACTTGGCTGCTCCACATTGTCACTCAGCTCCTGTACACATTTATTATTCCATAGATCACCTTATGTAGACAACATTACACTAACATATGTCTACATTACAATGACCCAAGCACCCAAATCTTGTCACTTCTGTAATCTTGCACGCAGCCCATCAATCACTGTAGATTGTGTTTAACTGCCTCAAGCCAATAAACCTGAACACACAAGCTCTACATACAGCCAGGCACCAGTATGTGTACTTGAGTAGGCCACCTCAAGAAAAAAAGATACTGTAACACTTCTTGGTTAAATAAAGAGAAAACAAACAGATGACAAAATGTTATTTCCACATACTGACTTAGTTAGAAAACCATTCATTCCCCATCTGAAAAATGTAGTGCAAATTGCATGTTCTATAGTAGTTTGTTAACCTCTAAGTCCTGGACCTCAGTCCCTTGAGTAAGAACCAAGACACTTCTGCATCTGCAATCTATTATCTCTTGACTTATCACTGCTATTAAAATTGGACTAATCTGTTGAAATATTTCAAGGGTAGTAATTGTCCCCACCACCAACTGCATACACTTGGGACACAGTGTGATCATGCTTTGCCTTTCAAGATATTTTCCAAGTGTATCAAATCCAAAGAAAAGTTGTTCAAAAATTATCTTGATCATGCAAGAGAAGGGTTGATAAACCTCTGCCTAAAAGCTAACCTATAGTTTCTAAAGCAACACATTATCAGCCAAATAGTCATTAAACTATTCAATGAAGTTCTAGGAAAAGCTTCATCCATGTTACAAATCTGCAAAGTCAACATCAGATCTGAGCAACCAGCAGTTAAAAACTCAGCTTCTGGTAGTTAAAACATAGGTAGCAATAGGCAATCTGCACCCAGCACAAGAGCATATGAATCCTGATGCATAAATAGTGCCTTGACCTAGTTCAAGCTGCAGTATTAAAATGCCCAGGGCAACCAGCAGTAGCCTAGCAGACGACTAATGGAAACAGAGAGCAACATGCTGGGCTAGACTTCATCAAGGCTTTAGCAACCATCAGGACCAAATTCCTGCTGTAAGCCCTCTTGCAGCTTATTCTCCACCAGTTCTTGTGTTGGTGGTTAGGGTTTATGTTAGTATATCCATAGTGCTTTTTTTATATTGCTATTATTCTTAACCTTATTTATATATTGTCAATGAAATGACAACTGCTCACACTGTATTTTCATTTACAACTGTAAGGTGCCCAACTCACCAACAAGACAAACAGCAACACTCAAAGCACACAGGCCTTGGATTCGTCTGTTAGAATAGCTAGGCTCCTTCCGTGAACTATCCGATGAGAAACAGGTTCAGAGGGTGTAGTGATGACAAAAACCCACATAAAATCCTACTTCCTTTTCTGCAGTACCAAGCAACATAATCTCCAGCACAGTCCCAGTATATGCATTATTAGCCAGTCCTTCCATCTCACGCAGAGCGCTGGCAGCATACGTGGTTTTGCACAGTACAAAGTTCTACTACTACTTACCCCCCACTGAAAAACAGCAAAAGCAGCTTCTTAATGCAAATACAGCCACAGACAACCCCCAGCTACTACACCTGCGTTAGTAATGATACAAAAGAGCAACATCCAATTTACGTTTTTAACATCTCATCCATAATTGCCTTTCATTTTTATGTCTGGTTAAAACAACACCCAGTCCACCAGCTTCATAGCAGCAACTAGTTAAGCTTCTTCCTATCATCTAGACAAGCAGCACATGCTTCCATCTCCACCTGTTCACAACACTTCTTCAAATGAACTTTTTTATTTCATCATGCTTCCTTTCTGGATTCCTGACTACAATGCTCAGCTCTCGTATCAGAAAGTCTCCTTGGGTTTTCACTAGTCAAGCCTTTCAGAATCCATCCCACCCAGTTCACCATGACATATTCTGCACTGCCTCAACACTCCCACCATGAAAGATTACGCCACTTGGAGACCTCTTCAGATGACTTCCTTCTGAAGAAAAGCACTCTGCCTGCAACCTTCACCTGCCCTTTTCCCATGGCTTCAGCTGTCAGTGTGGATTCAAGGCCCATGTTGAATACACGCAGCTGCATGACCTTGGCTTTGATTGCTGAGGAAGCTGCACAGTAGAGCCACACCAAGATACGGAAAGCAGAGCTGCACAGAGGTAACATTTTTGAGATATGCACCACTGTGACCACTATTTGAGATATGGAAAAACGGATACAAGTGCTCAGGAGGAAAAATGCAAACAAAAGAGAAGACATAAGGTCCTAAAACAAACAAAAAGCAAACCATGAGGGAGCCAGAATATAGCAACCTTGAGCAGCAGAGGCTGACCCTCCTGAGGATGCCTGCCTGGCGTCTTGGCAGGGCTGATGAGCAGATGAATACTTAGTAGTCTAGCAGCTCATGCAAGCCTTACTTTTTCTTTTGCCCACACTAGCCAGTAACTGTTTAAGAGTTTTATGTTATCTATACCCCACCTGCAGACTCTTATTTTCATAAAGCAAAAAATGCCCTAAGCAACACAAAGCATTAGGCTGTTATTACTGGAAAACCAAACTGACGTGTTCCCCATGAAATTCCTCTTAAAAATTTTGTCACATTTCCTCCCAGAGCTCAAACAGCAGGTGAACTGCAATAATCATGCATCGCAATGACCGAAATTACCTTACTGCTTTGCATATTCCACCCACCTGCTCAGCCTGAATTTGCTCTCATCAGAGATTTAGATTACAGCCTCTGCTTAAGAGCAAACTTTGTTAGTGATATAAGCAACAGGGTTCTGAGGCTGTAAGCTTCCTCTGTAGGAAGGTAAGCTGCCTCTGTACTCAGCATAGTAAGATCCCGCTCTTTTACCACTGTTTACTGCTCCTCTTCACTTCGCCAAGACAAGGGCTTGCATGACCACGATGTAAACCGGAATTAACAGTGATAAAGAAATAGGTCCTGCAAGTTTTGGTGGGTTTTTTTTTTTCTGGAGTTATCTGGAGCCCAAAGCGTTTCAGCAGCCAGCTGATAATGTGGCTCATGAGCAGCTGCACAAGCACAACCACAGGGCTGAGCAACTCCAGCCTGCTTCGAGGCCTCCTCAGGCAGGGCAGCACCCACCGTACGGCGCCCAGAGGCACTCAGGCTGGTAACGCACAGTTACTGGTAACATCAGCGCTGCAGGCGGGCAGGCAGCGACAACTTCTTGAGCAACACACTTGTGTAAAACCGTTGCCACACACACCAAGTTTCTAGGGGCGGCTAGGCCCTGGAAGGGGACTGGGCTGACAGGCAATAAGGTGCCCCGCCAGGTGCGCCGGCGTAGCCTCGGGCCACCGGTCGGCGGAAGTGGCTGTGGCAAAGTAGGCTTCGCCCCCCTTCAACGTACTCCTTCCCCCCAACCCCGGCAAGGTGCCGTCGACACCGGCTACCCAAAGGCCGAGGGAGACTTCAAAATGCTCCGAGTGCGGGGACTGCAGGGCACCCCAGCGGGCCTCAGTTCCCGGGGAGGCCCTCTGCACGCGAACAACGTCCTTGCCCCGCGGGGACCCCCACCCCGGGGCGCCAGAGCCCCAGGACCCGCTGCCTCCAGCCTGCCCCGAGCCCAGGCCGGGGCGGCCGCTCAGGAGGGGCTGAGGGGGGCGTGGCCTAGCCCTTCGAGAGCGCGGGGGCTGCGCGCCGCGGCCCCCCCCGCCCCGCAGCACTCACCTGCGGACCCGCCGCTCCCCGCCCCAGTGCGCAGGCGCCGCCGGCCGCGCCGCGCATGCGCCGTCAGGGAGCTCGCGCCGTGCGGTCCTAGCGTCGCCCGCAGTCGGGGCGGGTGGGAGCGCTGTCAGCGGCAGGCTTTGCTGCTCGCCGATTCCCCGGGCGGCCCCGGCTTCCGGCGGGGCGGGTAAGGGCAGCGGCGAAAAGTCTCCTCCTCGGGACAGACGGCGTTCAGCTCTCCCTGGGAAGACTCACACACCTGTTCCTCGGTAAAACATGTTCCCTCCACTTACGAGTCCTCGTACCCTGCCCCCGGACCGCTGCCCCACCACCCTTCGCACGCCGGCGACGGAAGTGAGAGAGCGGCGTCCCGGGCCGGCGCGGCGCGTCTGCTCCCGGAAGCCCGCCGCCTCGTGATTGCGCAGTGCAGCGCAGCGTCCTGCCGAGACGAACCGCCACCGGCCCAGCCCCGGTGGAGGGTCGCCTCGGCCTCGGCAGGCAGCTGTCGCGGCGGCAGGTAGGCCCTGCAGGCTCCGGGAGGGATGTGGCGGGTGTCAGGCGAGGCAGTGGGGAGAGGGCGGTTCTAGGAGGTGGGGGCGCAGGAGGTACCTTGGGGGGGTTGGTTCCCTCAAAACAGTCTCGCCGGAGGAGGAGGAGGCTGCCCGGTGGATCCTAGGGAGTCAGGAGGTTTCCAGTGACCCTGAGAAACGGGGGGTAGGGAGTGGTGCTGGAGTCGGGGGGTGGACTTCCGCGGCACCAGAAGTTCCGTGCTATTACTTGCCTCGGTGTATGCTTTCGGTGACCAGGGCAGGCATCTCCAGGACACGAGCCGGCATGCTACGGCAGGTCTCCGACTTCAGTGACTTCAGCCGAGGCAACTGGCTGCAGGAGCTGCTGTGCCAGGGAGAAGAGCCCAGCCATGTCGAATCCAGCCCCGATGGACAGCACCTTTTGGTCCTGCAGAAGAACCGGCCACCTTTTCTGCCCCAGGTGGTGGCCTTCCAACGCCACGGCATCCGTGGAGCCGACCTGGAAAGGAACTGGCAGCCACACCAGCCAGCCCTTGTGGGACTGTTCTTCCTACAAAGCCCTATGACACTGGGCACCTGGGTACTGGCCCTTGTGTGGGAACATGGCCGGACCGAGGTCTGGCACTTTGTGGTGTCTGTAGGCTGGCAGCTGCTGCAGACAGTGGAGCTCTGCCAGGGTGCCCGGGCACGGATTGTCTCTGTGTGCAGCCGAGGAACTAGCTTGCTGTGGTGTGAGGAGAGGCCTCCCCTGGATGCTCACTTGGACATGAGCAAGTGTGCCTTCAGGTTCTGTGTCTGCACCCGTGCTCTGGAGGTGGGGGAGCAAGGCGTGCGGCTGGGCGCTGTAAGGATAGTGCTGCACAACAGCCCCGAATACCAGATCCTGGCCTCCTCCCAGCACGTCTTTCTAGTGCCTACTGCCAGCTTTTCCACCACTTCCAAATTCCTCCTTATCTGGCATCCCGAGAAGGCAAAGCTCACCATCACAGCCCCCTCTGCAGGTTTCATCCACAGCAAGGCTCTGCACTCCAGCAGCGAGTCAGACTTCAGGAAGCTCCTGCTTGGTTCTGTGGGTCTTCTCTCAGGTTTGGCACCTCTGGACATTCACACCTCTGCTGTATCCAACAGTGGGGGTCTGCTGCTGGTGAGCTCGAAGGGTGATGTGAACATGGTGGAGCCGGATGGGACACTGAGGCATATAATTGACCTCCAGGGGGGCTCCCTGGCCCAAGGAAGACCTGTCCAGCTGAAGACCTTTGGCAGCATCCTGGCATGTGTGCTGGCTGGGGTTCTGTACCTCATTGACCAAAAAAGTGGAAGGCTTGTAGAGAAGAAAATCCTGAGCATTAAAGGGGTGCATTTTTTTGAGTCCCCAGGAGAGGAGGACAGCATCCAGCTTCTTACTCAGACTGGCATCTACAGCCTTAGCTTCTCCAGACCTGAAGACAGCAGCAAACCAGAGCCATTCCTGGTGGAGATGGTGTTTGAGGAGGCCTGCAGATACTATCAAAGGAGGAGTCTCAGTAGTTCCAAGCTGACAGTGGAGAAGTTGAAGAAAGGTGGTGTGTTCCAAGCTCCTGTAGCCCTCACTGCCATCTTGCAGCACAGTCTCTGCAAAAAGCAGAAGCCAGCCCAAGGCCTCCAAGACACTTATGCCAAGCTGTTGAGCACAATGAGCCTTGAGCTGCAGAGCTACATGAGCCTGGAGCTCCTGAAGACCTGTGTGGTGTGTGCACCAGAGAGTGAGGTGGAAAGCTACTGTGAGAAACTGGTGGAGCAGGAGGTCAGCCGTGTCCTACACTCTGACATGGACAAGGACAACTTGATGTACTTGAACTCCATCTTTGCCTCCTTCCCCAAGGCTGCTTGGAAGGCTATAAGGAGCTGCCTTCAGCTGCAGCAGAACGGTGATGGCCTCTTAGTAGCCAGGGCCACCCCAGAAGTGTGGAAGAAGGTCCTGGGGAGGCCACAGCAGGAGGAGCTGGGTCAGAATGGGGTGGTCCCACTCTTTGAGCTCATTTGCACCTCCTTCCTGAGATTCAGACCCAAATGGTTGCCCAGTTTTGTGGAACTGACCCAGCAGTACGTTGGCACCTCTTGGACATACAGCAGCAAGGAGGGCCCAGAGGGTCGGGTGCCACTGTACAAGAGAGCGCTGGGAGTACTGGCCAGGAAGAACAAGTGCAGCGAGGCAGATGATGAGATGGAGCTTGAACTGCTGCTCTGCAGCAAGAGGCCTAAGGCCGTGCTGCAAGCTCTGCACCTTCTCATCCACCTGAAGCGGTGGCAGCGGGTGGTGGAGGTGGCAGAAAAGTTCTCAAAGCTCAGCCCCTTGCTTAATAAGGAGATATTTACCACGCTGCTAGCAGAGTTTGCCCAGCACCGGGAGCTGGACCCTTATCTGGACACACTGTGGCCACTGTGCCCCACTGAGCTCACTGCCTCTGAAATCCTCACTGTGGTCCTGCAGCACCTCCCTCACTCCCAGGAGGATCCAGTGCCCTTCTCTAGCAAGGAGGACCAGCTGACTGTAGGCTTGCTTAAGCCACTGCTACAAAAGGTTGTGCAGCGCCCCTGTGTCCAGGACGAGATGTACTCGGATGCCTTGCAGAGCCCCACCTTCCCCCCTCCTACCCCACCCCGAGAACTCAAGATCACTTTAAAAGCAGCAGACAATGGTGCCCCTCAGCCATCCATGGCAAGAACTTCCTCCTCCTCAGCGCTGGCACAGGGTGACACTGCGTGAAGGGGGAAGGACAATGGGATACCAAGCCTTGGGTTCACTTTTCAGAGGGGAAAGCCACATCTACCCCAGGAAATCCTGCCTTGCTGGCAGTACAGAAGCCAGCTCCTTTCTGAAGCCTCCCTGCAGCAGCATGTCAGACAGTCTGTTGGGTGGCTGGGTGGTTGAGGGATCTCCTCTGAAGCCAGAGGAGACTTTCTGGCTATTTCTAGCAAGTGCAATTGTGTGTGCATGCCAGATGCATTTGCAGGTGAAGGCACAGGCTGCACTACAGGACTACAGAACTGCTTCCTGCCTAAAGCACTTTGTTTTCAGTCCACTTGGCTCCTTTATAACTTTTCTACTTCTCTGATCCTCTAGAAATGGTGGTGAGGTGGGGGACAGAGATGTACAGTCTTTCTCCCCCCCCGCCATTCTTTGCTCAGTGAGTTGGGTGGTGCCTTCAGGTACTACCTGTGGGAAGCTGGGCATGTTTCCTGCAGAGAGGGCACCAAGTGCTGATGCTTTAGGCTCAGTCAAATGCTAAATGCCAGTGTGTTGTAGCTGTGGTACCGGGGGTCCCAGCACACACTGGCAGCTGCAGCACTGAGCGTGTTGTCTTGCTGCAGTTCCTCTGGGATCAGTCCAGGAGCTGTAACTGATTGCAGCCACTTAGCTGAAGAGAGCAGCCTAATTCCCTTATCTCTCTATCCCAGACAGTACCTAAACTCTCTTCTGAAGCTAAGAAGCTGGCAGCAGCCTGTGTGAGCCTAGGGCTGCCCCTGCCTTTCCCTTTTCTTTGTGGAAGCTTACATTATGCTGTAGGACACCCGGGCCTTCTGTTCCCATCTCCCCTACCTTTGCCCTTTGCACACAAAAGGGCTTTGTCAGGGTTGTCTGGCTGATACTGTGCCTCTGTTTGCAAAGTCAGTGTAACTTGAGAGCAGTCCTGCAGCAAGATCTCCAGGTTCCAGCCTCTCTCGAGTGCTCACTGCCTGTCTTTCTCCTCCTCCAAGAGATACTGGCCAGGACTTTGCCTCCACATTGTGGGCTGTGGTGTGAAGGAGCTGTTTCTTGCCTTGGTGGGCTGGCAAAGCCTGACTTGGCTGGGAGGGGGGAGATTCACTTGCATTAGTCCTCTTAAGAATGGGGTTAACCGTGGATGACAGACTCCTTTTGAAAAATAAAGGTTCCTAAAGCAGCTCTGGGGCAGTGGTGAATGCTGTGGATGTACGCCTCAGGAGGGGGGCAGTTTCGTTGTACTTCTGGTGAAAAGGGGCCAAGCTCCACTCATTCTGGCACTGCCCAACGTGTCTTACTGCTGATATGTGCTAGGCTCAGAGTTTGAGCTGTGCCTGGACAGCCCATTCCCTCTGTGGTACTCAGCTCCTTACCAGTGAATCGGTGGAGGTAGGAGTCTGCATGGGCAGGCAGGAGTGCACATGCTGCAGAGAAGACCAGGCAGTGCCTGATTGGAGCAGGACCTGAAAGTGCAGTTGAGGAAAGAAGAATTTTTTTTATTTTTTTTTTGGCAAGAGTTCAACTTGTCCCTTTGTCCCTGCCTGGAAAACTAGCAACAGGGAGCACAAGGCTGGCCCTGGCAGGAGCCTGCTGACCTGAACAGGCAGTTGCAGAGCTGCTGTTGGAGGGATTCTGGTTTATCAAAGTGCTGTAAAGTGGGGCAAGGCCTCCACCAGACAAAAGCTCAGCTGCCGAAAGTCTCCGTGGTGGAAAAAAAGCCTGCCTAAGGGGAAGTGCTGCAGTTGTTCTCTAGAGGCTGTCTGGCCACTGATGAGACCTTCCCTATAGTGAGCCTTGGGCTGTGGTGATGGGACACTGCAAGATTCTTTCCTGTGCCAGGAAAGTGGATTCTGGCAGCTGCCACTCAGGAGGGAGCCTGGCCTGAAAGGAGCTGGTGGCAGCCACTGAAGGCATTTTGCAATAAGCTGCTCTTGCCTCATCTCCAAGCAGCTTCTGGCCCTGCCTGACATTAATCTCTCCCAGGGAGGATTGCCCCAGGCCTCTCTCAGAACCATGGCTCTAGGGATGCTACTGAAAGCAAGCCCCATGCATTAGCAATGGCTGTGCAATAGTGGAGACAATTTTTTATTACTAGGGCTGGGTTTGGATGTGGCCACAATGACACAGTGAACAAGGAGGACCAAGCTTCCTGCCTTCAGCACAAGAGAAGAAAAGGCTGTGGCTGGAGGCTGAGCAGGAAGAGAGCAGCACCTGCAAAATCAGGGGCAGTCCTGCAAGGCACAGCAGGGGAAGAGGAAGGAGGGAATGCCATGCAGTGGGCTGGTGGAAACCTACACACGCAGCCCCTACACAAGCACAGAACAGTCACAGCTTGGAAGGCTGAGGGAGAGCAAAGGCAGAGCAAGTAGAGATGAAACTGAGCTAAATACTCTCCAAGGACAGAGGTGGGGAAGAAAGTCTTATCCCAAGGATTAGAAAGGGTGGGCATCCCTGGGGCAATGGGCTGAGCTGGGCCCCAGGATATATTCAGCTGAGGGATAGGCAAGCACAGAGCTCTCTGTCTGGTTAGGACATATGCTAGGGGCAGATAGCAGGAGGTAAGGCCAGTGCAGCTTCAGATAATGCCTGAAGGAAAAATGAGTGATTAGAAGATCTGAAAGCAAATTGAAAAAGCAACAAAGCAGATGCACATAGCAGAGGGCAAGCTGGCCACATAGACTTGGGCTTTGCAACAGAGGAAATTAGTCAAGCTGTGCATGTAGGCACCCCTGTGCCTGACAGCTTTCAGCATGGTTCCTCTGCTTGCACTGAGAAGCAGCACAAAGCCAAGAGCAACTTGTTTTGCACCCATGGTAGGTTATCTGCATGCAGGTGCAAAGGGCTGCCCGGTAAAAGGAACATCACCTGGCCCCAATGACAATGAGCAGCAGTCATGAATCGACCCGTGGGCTGGGTCAAGACTTCCAAAAGCAGCCTGGGGACAGTACACTTGTGGATCCCAGCAACAGCTATCTAGTGCCAGGCACAGACCCAGCTTGCACCTGCAGTGAGGAACCTTCCCTACCCACCCTGTCCTTCCCACACAGCCAGATGTGAAGAGAGCAGGCACATCCTGCAGTGCACACAAACACCCCATTTATTGCTTGATACCAAAAATCACAACCTTGGAAAGAGTCAGGCTTCCTGCAAAGTAAATAGTCAGATTTTTTGAGAAGGGCCTTGGTGAGCAAGTTCCTGCTGGCCAGCAGCACAGGCTGTGGTGGCATGGATGGTAGAAGCTGCCCTGAGCCCGCAGGGTCTGGCAGCACGCTGGGGTGCCACCTGAAGCAGTGCAAGGGGCAGGCCCCTCTCCCACATATCAGGTCATTGTCACATAATGGGAATTCAGGAAGGGGTTTCATCCAAGGAGTCCCCATCTTACTCCCCAGTGCAGGGAGAAGGTGCAGCAAACAGCAGACCTGTCCATCTCCTCTGTGCCTGTGCTGTGGGCAGTGGGAGCTAATGCCTTGTAGGTGGACGAGGGCGTTGGTAGAGGTTGAATGTGGGTGGCCTGCAAAACCAAGGTCAGCTATGTCATGCCCTCCAGCTACATAGGAGAGCAAGGGACAGCCCAGGATACACAGGGATAGCCAAATGCCATCCTTTCTCTTGCTCAATTTCACAGAGAAAAGGGTATGAAGACACCCCCCACCAGCTTGGTAGAGGCCGCAGGCAGCAGCACCCCACACTTAGGAGCATGGGAAGATAATGGGAGAACTCCAGAACAGTCTATGCCTCAGAAGTCCTGTCTCCCCTCATCCTCCCTTCATACCAGCACTCTCCTTGACCTGCATTCACCCTGCTCTCCTCCTTGCCCCCCTCCCTCTGTGTCATAGAATCATAGAATTGTTTGGGTTGGAAGAGACCAGGATGATCTCAGAGTTCTCATACCACAAGAGCTCACACACACACAGACCTGGCACTGCTACTTACATCTCCAAGGCTTCATTCCTGGAAGGAACAAAAGAAAAAAAGAGAATGCAGTGTCAGTGAGGCCAGTGGGACAAGGTCTCCCCTAGGGCACACAAGGAGGACATGGCAGGGGAGGGAGGTGCATGCTGCTATGGTCCCCTCCATCCCAGCTGCCCAATCTGGACAGAGAGCATGGGTCCTGCAGCCCCTCAAACATTGCTGTCCCCAAAGCATCCCTGCACCTTCCCTGGGCAGGCAGAGCAGAGCCTTGACATTCTCTGATGCAGTGGCACGTGTCTGTTCCACCACGATTTCAGTTCCCCTAAGTTCCTTGGCAGCTCAGCCCATGTCTCCAGGCAGTTCTGCCACTGGCTGTCAGGGGAAGTGAAAGGCACCAGGGGCACTGCTGGGGACAGCCACTGGCAGGGCACTGCCTGGCTCAGCATGCATGCTGCATGCAGCATGTACAACCCCAGCATGGGTCCTGGGAGAGCTCCACGGAGCAAGGAGCAATGAGGCAGGCAGGTGAAGGAAGGCTGGCTGAGGCCATGATGGGCATTGAGGTACTGTAGTCCTCAGCTACCCAGGCAGCTGTGACCCTGGGGCAGAGGGGTGGCATATGGTGGGCCAGGGCTGGAGAAACCCCATCAAACCAGCTGCATCACGTGGCCAAGCCATAGCCAGCAGCAGCTGAACATCCACTTACCACCCTCGGGTATCGGTAGCAGGGCTGCCCTAGGGAGTTGAGAGGCAGCCCTTAGCTATGGTTGGCTATGGATACATGAGCAAGCACTGCGCCCTCGTGGTAATGACACCAACCATATGGCACATTGTGCATTCTGTGGCAGCATCCAACAGCTCCCATTTGGGGACCCCAGCACAAAAAAAAAATGGTCCAAAGCAGATCCAGTCAGGTGGCAGACCTCGGAGGCAGGCTGAGGGCTGCAGCCCTGTCATACAAGCTCTGGAACAGGCTGCCCGGGAAGGTGAGTCGTCACCATCCCTGGAGGCACGTAAAAGCCACCTAGATGTGGTGCTAAGGGACATGGCTTAATGGTGACTTGGCAGTGCTGGGTCACCAACTGGTTCTCAATGATCAATCTTAAAAGTCTTTTTTCAACTCAAAGGATTCTGTGATTCAACTGCCCAGAGGAGAGCCGCAGAGCAGGAGGAGCCAGGCTCTTCTCCCAGACATCTCTCTCTTCAGAAGCTGACGGCCACAAGGATCAGCTCCACGGGTAGCTACAGGGCACATGAAGGGGCAATTTGAAGTGCTCAGGGGGATCCCAAACTGAGCATGGTAGCAGGGGCCTGACAGCTTCTCACCTGTAGACATCAGCGATGTGCATGCGGCGGTAAAACTTGGCGAGTCTGACTGTCAGGATGATGCTGGGCAGCAAGAAGAAGGTGCACCAGCCCAAGCTGAACCAGAAGGCATTCTGGGTGCAGGGGGAGAACCATCAGGGCAAGACAGCAACTGGGAGAGCCTCTTCTGCTCTCAGTCCCGCCCCACAAGACCACCCACACACAGCTTCTCATAGCCTGACCCTTGTTCTTAGGCACAGCAAGCCACTGGGGAGATGCTGGCCTCTGCTTGCTTGAGACAGGTGTGGGTCCCCCTTGTTCTGTGCATGACAGGGACATGGGGATCTCATTGCCACCCTATACATCACTGCTACACTCACCAGAGAGTCCACAATGTAGTCACATGTGATAGCCTCCACATTATCCAGGGTCTGAGCTATAGGCTTGCAACGTGCCACATCTCTTGTTAGCTGAAGACACAGAACAAAATGTGTCAGTGTCCCCTAAACCTTGCAGCCTGAGCTTCCCTTCCCTCCACCCCTCTGAGAAAGGCTCAGCTCACCCCACTCTTGGCCCAGGAGATGTAGGTCTTGAAAAAGTCCAACAGCAGCTCAACAAAAGCCAATGTCTCCTGTGGTAAAGGGTCAAGCAGAGAGTATATGTGCTGCACCTCCCATACACTCCATGTCAGGATCAGAACTGTCAGACCACCTCAACCCAGCAGCAATGGGACTGCAAGCCCCCACCCACCCTGGCCCATTGGCTAGGGTGCTGTAAAAGCCATCCAAGAGTGTAGGGAACCCCCAGGGAAGACAACAGGACAGGACAAGCAACCAGACATTGCTTGGCAGCCCTATGCAGAGAGAAGACTTGGTGTGAGGGTCCAGTCACTTCTCCACCAAGTGGCCTGGCAGGAGGGCAAAGTGAGCTTACATTCTTGATGATGTTTGCCATCTCCCTATCCAGGAACTCATGGGTTTCACTGATTGTGTCCAGCGTGTCTTTCGTCTGTACCTGGGGTGAAAGATGCTTTTAGCAGCCTGATGGCGGTCCTAGCATCCCCCACCCTGCCTGGCAGACTCTGGAGTGCAGCATCTCTGAGCTGTGGTGTCCCCAGATGGTAGTGTCCAAATACTTCAGGTGGAAAAAGCTTGTGCGGGGCAGGGTCCAATGACAGGTGTCCCCTAACTCTGCCCCATTAACAGCCCCTACAATGCCTGCCTGGGGTGTCCCACAGCAGCCCCCAGTCCTGCACATTGTAGGTTGGCCTCCACCATCTCCACTGCAGCCACTCCCAGGCTGGGGTCCAATCAGGACACCTTGCTTGTGCCACTTACCTCGAGGTGGACAGCCACACTCTGCACTGAGTAGATGTCTTTCTCCAGGTGTTTCTGGGGATGATGAGAGGGTGTTCAGAGGCGCAAGCCCCAGAGCTCAGCCAAGACCCCACCAGCAGGTTTCAAGCTCTGGTGGAACCCAAGCCATCTCCCCCAGGTACTTCCATGCTCCAGCATCACTCACCAACGTCCCAGAGAAGCTTGTCTGCAGCTCTTCATTCACCTTCTTCAGCTCACTAGCATCAGCTTGCAGGCTCTCTTTGATGTCCGTGCCCTAGAG
The DNA here is from genome assembly GCA_013400475.1 of Tricholaema leucomelas. NCBI lineage: Eukaryota > Metazoa > Chordata > Aves > Piciformes > Lybiidae > Tricholaema lacrymosa > Tricholaema leucomelas. The sequence continues at coordinate 642,721 of WAAF01001364.1, forward strand.
GAGATGCAGTTAATGGTGCCTCCTGGCATGGGGACCCTGCCCTTCCATAAGTATTTGAGGGGGTGCTGGAGAAAAGAGCTAGGCAAGGGTAAAAGATCTTGCTTCTCTTTGGCAGCCAGGCAGGTCTGCCGAGGAGCCACTACAGCCAGTGACTTTAGGGACAGGGTGGCCATGGCCATGGGATGCCACAGTCTCTCACCTCTTTTTCTGCCAGCTGCTCCAGCTCTGCAGCCGAGTCCAGGAGGCTTTCCTTGGTCAAATTCTGATGCAGCTAGACAAGGCATACAGAGAGCCATGAAAATGAGGAATGTGGCTCATGGCAGTGGGGCACAGCCCATCCCTGCAGGACAGAGGGAAGCCAGATCCTCCCAGGTAGAAAATCATCTAGTTGCCCAGGGTGTAACAGGGGCACCATGGGAGCCTATAGTGGGGCTTCCACAGTAATAAAGAAATCCTCAATGCACATCCAGACCCCTCATCCCAAAACCAAGCTGCCCCTAGCCCACCTGGTCCAGGCTGAGGTTAAAGTTGGGGGGCAGCGCCTCCCGGCTGGCATTTTGCAGCAAGTCTCTCTGGGTTTGGCTGAGCAGGGAGATGGGGCTCAAGGTGATGTTCATCTTCTCAAAGGCTGTGGAGATCTCTTCACTGTACTGCCAGACAAAGGGAGCTGCAATAGGGCATAGTCCTGGCCCCTAACTGTCCCCTCAGCCCTGCACCCCAGCCCTGCTCCCTAGACCCTGGCACCCCCATGCTCACCTGGCTGATGTTCAAGAGTTCATCCAGGGACACACTTTTGTCCAGGTGCAGTGTTTGCCACAGGGCAGCATCTTGCTGGCAGTCTCTGCAGGAAGAAGACATGGTGCTAAAACCAGGGCAGATGAGAGACATCCCCTCCTGGAAGCACGTCCTCACAGGTATGGGCAAGTCTCAACTTGCTCCTCCCCTGGCATTGGTACCTGCCCACAACCAGTGCAGGTAGGGCAATCTACCCCCATGCCATGCAGCACCTGAAGGCACCAAGCAGCTGTAGCCCTTCCCAAAGACATGGTGCATGGGCTGGGACCCACCTGTACATCTCTGAGAAGTTTGTGCTACTAGCTTCCTGGCCCAGCAGATCTGACAGGTTCAATCCAGGTATCAGTCCAGGATCATCTAGGAGCTGAAAGCATGGGAAAAAGGTGGAGAAACTAGACTTAAGAGCAGAGCAGGACACCTGGAAAGAGCGTCCCAAACCGACCGGCACTGCCTTCGCTCCACCAGCAGCCACAGGAAAGACTGCAGCAGCTCCAGGGAGAGGCATCTTTCCATAGAGAGCTCACCTGGAAGAGCTGCTGGCTCTGCCAGGACTTGCAGATGACCATGTAGATGTTCCCCCCCAGCAAGAAGGTGATCAACACCAGCAGCATCAGCAGCCAGGAGAAGATGAAGCTGAAGCCAACCCCCCTGCCAGGACAGAGATGCCATCAGCACCCAAGGCCCTGTGCACCAGCACTGATGTTAGAACTGCCTCCAGCTCCCAGAGCCTGCACACCTCTTGCCCACCAAGCAATGACAAGGAGCATCCCCATTCCCACAAGCAAATCTCTGCTCTAGAGGCCTTTGGCCCCCAGAGCATGGCCAAGCTGTACCCCAGGGCTCAGACCCCACTGTAGCTTTCCTCAGCTTTGCAAGCTGCTGTAGTGCTGCAGGACCATGCACACTGCCAGGTCTCTGACAGAGGGTGAATGGACTCTGCTCAAACACCTTTCACTGGCACTTTGTTTTACCCTCGTGTTTACCACCTATGTGGTGAGTTTCTATGGGGCAGGCCACTAAGCCACAGTAGTTTGAATGATTTAGGATCTTAAGCATCTCTAGGCCAGCCTTGCCCACCCATCCCACCGCTCCCACACACGTCCTGCAAGGCAAAGGGAGCCTCACGCCATGAAGAAGTTCCCGCCAGCATTGGAGAGGCTGCTGCGCTGTGTAGGCAGCACATTCTCCTTCAGCCCCAAGGGCCCCAGCAGCAGCCCAGCGAGGTTGCAGACGACCACCAGCAGCACCATGCAGCACAGGAGGGTACACACAATCCACCTGAGGCAAGAGGAGGGGCACGAGTCAGACACACAACCTGGCACCTTGACTGGTGTCAAGGGTTCCATGAACTGCCTTTATGTGGAGGAAAAATCCCCCAGGCACCCCAGCAGAAAAGAGGCACAGGTCTCTGCAAGGCACATCTCTGGCTACCCTGCCCCCACATTACCACCACAAAGTAAGCCCTGATCTTCAGCAACCTGGACAACCAACAGCTTGAGACCTTCCAGACAAGACAGCCAGATCACGCAGCAGCTCCTTTATCTACCTGAGCCCATCTAAGGCAATGGCTGGCTCCCTGTGTTCCTCTAGCACCAACATGGCGTTGTCCACAAAGGCCTTGACATTCTCCTCCACCTCTGGGAATGGCAACTGCTCCTGCAAGCTCCTGATCTCCTTCCTGATGAAGTCCAGTTGGTCCTGAGTCTCTGCAGGGGACAGTGACATGTTGGTGCTGTGAACTGGTGCTTCGGTCCTGTTTATCCAGGGCAGCAGAACATGAAGCAGCAGGGACTTGGAGAGGATGGAAGGGGAGTGGGCTTTGGTCAAGGATGGCATTAGCACAATAGCACGTGGGGACTTGGGGACAGCCAGGGTTGCCGTTTCAGGCAGTGGAGGGGCAGCAAAAGAAGTCTTCAGGCAAGGGATAGGATGAGAAGGCAGTATGCAGCCCTGGGAAAAGGGGAGTTTGGTACATGGGGTGCAAAGCGCTGCTTACTTGTCACTATGTCCTGGGACTGCTCTTGCACCTTGTCGGGGATCATGGCCAGCATGCTGTTAACCTGTGTCCAGGGATGCATGGTGTGCAGCTCACGTCCATGCTCGCAGCCCAGGACTGAGCAACACATTCCCTCTGATCCAAGGTCCCAGTGGCACAAGATAGCCAGGCTCCCCCAGCACTCAGTCCTGACCATGCCAGTGCCCAGGATTGGCAGAGGCAAGCAGGCAGGCTCCAGCAAAGGCAGACATCTAACCAGCACTTCCCTCCATGCAACAGGAATTAAACCCCAGCAAGGCTCTTCCTAAGCCACTCCCTCAGAGCACAACCCCAGCAGTGCCAGGAGCACCTAGCGCTGTGCCTGTGTGCAGGGGAGGATCTCTTACCTTCTCTAAATCTGGTATGTCAGAGCCCAACACATTATGCAGTGCCTCCAGCTGCTGCTCCACACTGGGGATCTGCGGGGAAGAGCTAGAGGTGAGGGGGCTGGGGAAAGGGCTGGGGAGGCCCCTCGGCTCACGCCCTGCCCCTCCTGACCGTGCTGAAGTTGATGCTGAAGGCGAGGCCGTCCAGGGACACGTTGCCGCAGGGGTGGCCGCAGCTCTGCAGGGTCTCGTTGAGGCTGCCCCGCAGGCTGGCCAGCCGCCGGCTGTAGTTGCTCTGCAGCTCCACAAGATGTAAGCGTGTGTCAGCGATGCTGCCAAAGGCATCTGCCAGCGCCTCCATCCCTAGAGATAATGGGGGCATCATCCTGACATCCTCATCCTGATCCTGACAGTGCAACGGAGGCTTGACCTCACCCAGCTGAACCTTGAGGACCCATCAAAAAGTACAGCACAGAGATACAAGCCGGAGTCCCAGAATTTGCCCTAGGCTGCAGCTAGGAGGCCAGGTGGATCCACCCCTCCCTGCGAGCCTTACTGAAACATGCACTTACCCCAGCTCTCAGCCTTAACACCCCCCTGAGCCCCTTCCAAGGCTTTGCCAGCCCTCCAGGAATGAAGTACTACCCTGCAAGAGGCTCTGGAGCGATCTCAGAGCCTCATCCATGCTGCTCCTGATGTCCGAGATGATCATACCACCCAGGTTGGGCCCAGTATCTGCAGAGGTGTGAGGGACATATCAGTGACAAGACCTCAGTGTCCCAGGACTTACAACGGAGCTGCTGAAAACACTAAGCCTCCCCCAAGGACCCCATCCCCGAGGCAAGGGACTGAAGGGACACCCCCACCCTGCCATCACCTCTCACCAGAGAGGAGCCTAAACAGGGAAAAGCAGCAGCTGAAGCAGAGCAGGAGCTTGGAGGAGCTCCCAAACCCACTCCTTTTAAACAACTACATGAAAACACCATCCCAGTGGCCACCGAGGTCAGCAACCACCTGCAGGGCAGTGAGGCACCTCCACATAGCACCCCTAGGCACCACTGCTCCCAGAGCACCCTCAGCCTTGTCAGAGCAGCTCGCCATAGGCACTTGGGGATGTTCCAGCCTCCCTCTGCTGCACATCCTCACCCTGAAGGCTGTGATTGGCATGGCTCAGCGGGACGTCACTGCGGTCGATGATAAAATTGATTTGCTGCAGGGACAGAGATGGGGTGTCAGTGCTGGTAGAAACCCTTCCCTGCCTCCAGCCTCACTGTCACCCTTCCCTAGGGGGCTTCTTTGAACTCCCTCTTTGAACTCCATCAGGGACCCCAGGGACCAGGTGTACCTTGGAGATGGAGTCCACATACGTGTGAACATTGTCCAGGGTGTTGTTGACATTGGGGAAGGTGCCGTACACAGCCTGGGAGAAGCGTGTGTTGCTGATGAAGGCGCAGATGTCACCAGCCCTGCAAGAGGAGGGTGGCAGGGTCAGAATGTGGGGAGCTTGGTCACAAAGCTCTCCCCCATCAGGACCCTTGGAATCCACCCACACCAACCCTAAGCTGGAGGGCCCAGAGCATGCCACTGAGCCTTACTTCCAGAGCTTCCCAGAGAATGCTCTGAAGCCATAGGACCAGAGAGGAGGGACAAGGGAAACTGAGGCATGGGGAAGCCGGATGCCTGGCCAGCCCACATCTCCCCACAGTGGGAGCTGTGTGGAAGCGTCTGCACCGGGCCAGCACGCAGTCCTTCGGGGCCAGCTCCCCCTCCCACCGCTGCTTCCTCTCCTTTGTCCCGCCGTGCTGGGATCTGCTCCTGAGAACAATGGCAGCTTCCTGGCACAGCCGACGAGCGCCGGCGTTTCCACCCACCCTGGGGTCCCATCTGGAGCCTCCCGGCAAGCGCACTCACAGGAGGAGAGCAGAAACGAGCAGGGCCGAGGCCCAGAGCGCCCGGCGCCGGCAGCCCATCCGCCGGCCTTGCTTCTGGTACATGCGGCCCCCGCAGTTCCCGCAGAGGCGGCAGCAGCAGAAGCAGCATCCCACCAGGGGCACCAGGATGATGAAGAGGAGCCCGATGGCCGCACAGACCAGGAAACCCAATTCATAGATCAGCAGCTGGGAGAGGAAGAATGAGAGGCAGCATAACACCGGTGTCCCTGCTGGCTCCGCAGCTCAGAGAGTCTCCCATGGAGCAGAATGGGTCCCCCACCCAGGCTGTTGCACATCTCCCCTTGCTCCTGCCCAGCACGTGGGGCTCAACCTCGGAGCAGCACCCACTAGCATCCCTCAGCCCATGGCAGTCTGGGGCTGTCAGCTTCCTGCCCTGGCTGCCTGCTCACCTCCTGGACCGGCTCCTTGCTGTCCCCTTCATTCTGGTACTGCCCAAAATCCACAATCAGTTCTGAAGGACAAGGAGTGGAGAGGTCTGTGAGCAGGCACTGGGTACTGGGAGGGCCCTCCAGGAGGGACTCACACCCTGCTTACCCCAGAGAGGGGCTCCCAACACCTTCAAGCTTCAGCCCTGTGGCTCAGAGTGGCTGTGAGTGGATGGCATGCTTCTGCCTGCCATCTGTCCCTTGCCAGCCATCATGTTACACAGCCCTTTTGCACCCAAGAAAAGCATTGCCAGCCCCCCATTTCTAAGGGGTTCACGGAGCAAGGGGATCCTCACACCAGCAGGCGCTTGGGAAGAGGATTGTGGTAGGATGCTGTGACAACCACCTCAGATGTCCTTGGGCTGCCCAGCCCCAGACAGAAACTTGGCTGCCACTGTAAGGTGGGTCCCACACACTGCACTGCCTCTTCCATCCCCAGGGCTTGCACTGTCCATGCCCCATGCCCTCAGTTACAAGCCTTGCCAGCACACGGTGCCATGCGATTGTACCTGAGTATCTGCATGACATGAACAAGGCCAAAAGGCCATTGCATTGTGTGTCAGCAAGTTGCTGACAAGCAGATACTGAGCCCAAGGAAGGAGGAAACGCAAGTGCCACCACCCAGAGTGGCATCCCCACCCCCAAACACAGGTGAGGAGCACTCAGCCTGGGATCACTGAGGAGCCACAGTGTCCTGGCATCACTCATGTTGACCTGCAGCCACACCAGGGCAGAGCTGTGCCAGTGACACACTGCCTCAGAGGTGACAGGGGAAGGGTGGTCACTGGCAAGCTGGTTGTGTACAGGGAATGTCTGCAGTGTTGCCACGCTGGCACTGAGACATGCTGCTTTCAGTGGCCACAAGATGGGTCCTGCCTAAGCATGTCTTGTCACCTGCAAGCACAGAGGGCTGCAAACCAGGCAGGGACCCCTCAAACTTGGAAGCAGTGCAGAGTTTGCTCTGCACCTTTTTCTGGGACGTAGAATAAAGATACCTGGAGAGAGGATGGGACAGGACTCTGCAAGGTGGCATGGCCACCAAAGCCTGTCCTGTGGCCTGCCTGAAACTGCCACACAGTTGTGATGGGACACAAGCAGGACATAGCTGGTAGTCCTCAGTGACCCCCCACTCCACTTCCTCCCCACCATACCTCTCCTCAGCCAGCACTGCAGAGTTGAAATGCTAGGTGGACAGTCAACAGGGCAAGAGGGCTCAGACTAAATCAGCACCCAGCAGCTTCAAGCAGCCCCACCACCCCATCTCAGCCCCAACCCCCCCCTCCATGCACCCACCTATGGGCGGGTCGTTGGGCTGCACCAGCTGCAGGAAGCCATGTACCATTATCACCAAGAGTGGGGTGCTGGTTTCTGGTGCCACAGGCCCTGGGCCATACACAGGCTGTGAGATGTTCCCCAGCTCCATTGCAGAAGCTCCAGTGGGCATCTAGGCACAGAGGACTGTCAGTGTTGCTGGGGCACAGGGACATTTGGCCTGCCCCACTTCCAAGCAGGAAATACAGGGAGAAAAATAATCAGGCACCTGCCGGCTGCTGCCTGGAAGGAAATAGCTGCAGAAGAACACCAAGGAGTGATGGGGAGTCCCAGAAACAGCAAGGTGGGGAGCCAGGCAGGAGGTGCCCAGCCTCCTAAGACAGTCCAGAAAGGCTGTGGGACACAAAGTGAAGACAAAGCACTCACCTTGTCCTTTAGCACCTGTGTGTGCCCACGTCTGCCGCAAGACCAAACTGCACGATGTCAGGCACACAGGCTTTATGGTTTCAGCCGCAACTGCCGGGATGGCCCCACCCTGCCCCTGGCACCTGGCCATACCAGGCTCTGGCCATACCTGGGTCAGAGTCCACATCAGCACCAACCCAAGCACCAAGAAGAAACATCTCCCTCTGCCCTCCACAGAGCTCTCGTGCACTTTCTTGTCTCCTGTTCTGACCCAGGAGCTGCTTGACCCATGGTGATCCCATGATCAGCCATCCCACCTGTTCCACCACAGCACCAGCTGCATCCCCTCAAGATGGGCTGCTCCGGGCCTGCCACAGCTTCGGAACAAACCGGCTCTGGCTGCAAAACCAGGCTCTGTATTAAAAAACCTTCCCGAGACGGGCATTGCAGCAAAACTCGTGCTTTCCACGCACTCCTCGATCCCGTCCAGCGGGGCACAGCCCCAGGGGCCCCCAGACGAGATTGTTCCCCTAAGGCTGGAGGCCTGCCAGCGCCTGTTCGGTTCCATCCCCCCTCCTCTCCCGCCGAGGTCTCCCACGCTTCGCGAACCACACCGCCCGGTGGTTCTTCATTCCCTGCTCGCGGCCGGGGTCCTGCCGGGGCTTCAAGAGCTGAAGCGGGATGGAGGGAGGGGCGGGGGATCGCTCCCGGTTGTACCGCGTACGCACCCGGCGGGCGTGTCCCGAGGAGCAGCGGCGGCGGCGGGAGCTCCCCGACTCGGCAGGCTCTCTGCTCGGCTCCGCACCGGCTGCCCCGGGACAGGTGAGCAGGAGCGGGCGGGGCCGCTCACGTCCACCCCGGCCCTTCGGGGTCTGTCCAGGAAATGACGGTGCCCTAGGCCCTGCACCCTCGCCCCGCCAGAAACCCTCCTGCACCCACTCCGCCCTTCCCTGCGGAGCTTCCTGCTCCTGCCTTAAACTGCCCCAGCACCCCTTCTTTCGACTCTGGAAGACCCCTGCTTCTGCCCACTCCCACCCTGCCATTCTGCATCTGCCCCTAGAGACCTCAACTTCTACCCAGTGCCCTCAGCCCCTCTGCCCCATACCCAGGTGATGTTCCCTTTCTGCCTCACAGAGACCCAGTGCTGGCCTCTCCTGCAACCCATTCTGCTACAATTGTGTGCCCAAGGCCCCCACGCTGCTCACACTGTCCCCACGACAGCCCTCAAACATACCCCACAGCTCCTCACATCCCTCCTTGGGGCAGCCGGTGTGGCCTCAGCATGGTCCTTGGCTCAGCCGTGTGGACCCAGCTGCCTGGCTTTTCACCCAATGGGGACAGTAAAATGTTGTCTTTGGGGTCAGCTGTCTGCCCTGGGCTGGGGGAACTGGAAGCCATCAGTGCTGGCAGTTTCTGAAAGATCAGAGTAGCCCTCCACTATGGAGGCTGGTGCTGTGTCTCACCCTCTAGCGGGTAGGTCACCTGTCCCTCCTTTTCACCCCCCAGGACACCTCCCTGCTACTCAGCTGTTGCAGTCCTGTTCCCACAGTGAGACCATGCTGCCTTCACTGCTCACCATGGGACATGCCTGTCACCTTGGTGTCCCGGCAGACCCCACGCTGTTTGTTTGCTCTGGCTCAGGGACAGGACTGTTACCCAGCAGCCCTGTGCCCTGTCCTTGCAGAGATTTCTGCTTTCCATGGTATGGCAGGGAGCCAGCAGGGCATGGCTGGAAACCAGCAGCCTGAGGCGGGCCAGCATCACCCTGGGAGCACAGTGAGGCCTGTGCCTGCACCCCCTGCCAGGGTACTGAGGGCAGGAGGAGAGCATCTCGCCCCCTACCAGCCTTGCCCCCTTGCCCACCTCAGCTGGGTCCCATGCTCAGAAATAAGTGCTCAGGACAGCCTCAAACCGAAAAGTTGTTTTATTGGTACCATACATGACTCATAAATGGCACAAACTATGGAGGGGAGGGGAGGGAAAAAAAAAACCAACAACCAAAAAAAAAAAAAGAAAAACAAAAAAAAAGAAATAAGAAGGCATTATAGTGTGCCCAGGGGGCAGCGGGGGGCTCCACGCCCTCCACAGGAGCCCAGCAGTGTGGCAGCAAGAATCGTACCTTAATCGCAAAGACCCCCTCCCCACCACACCAGGCTCCCAAAGTGGGAGCCTACCCCCACTTGCAAAGGGGCCAGGACAGACCCCTCTATCTTTGTGGCTGGGGGTCCACAGGGCTGAGCTCCCCACCTCTGGGCTGCCTGAGGAGGGGCCCAGGAGCAACACAGCCATCTCTCTGGGGATATTGGGCTTGGGATCAGACCTGGGCTGAGCTAAGGGGTTCCCATTTCCCTGACTGACCTCAAGGACAACAGGTGGGAGGACATAAGATGTCAGCAATCCCCCTGCAGCATCAGCCACAAGTAGGCGAGACAGAGGGTGCAGGCAACACCCCCACTACAGCCAGAGACCTGGTGCAGGGGGCAACCCCTCAGTGGCACCTACCCAGCCTCCAGCCCCATGGAGCAGCTGGATGTGTGCTGCAAGATTCCTGGTTGGGAGCTGGAGGGGCCTGGCAGGCAACTGGGTGCATAGCCCCTGTCCCCGAAAACCACAGGGCTGCTCCACCTGCCCCAGGGCTCCCTAATACATGCACGGACACACACACCTCTCACGCACGCATTCTTGCACACACTCACTCTTCCAAGCCAAGGCAGTCCCCCCCGCAACTACAGCCACCCCCACAGCAGCACTTGCTGCAACCCCATCTCGGGGTTGTGACAGGGGGTGCTCACGGACAGCCCTGACCCCAGCGCTCTCCAAAACCCCCACACCCAAGGCTGCCGGGGCAAGAAGCTGGTGAGGACAAATGCCCTCCCCCAGCACCTCCCATCTTCTCCTCGGAAGGGATCTTTTTTTAAACAAAACAAACAAAAAAAAAAAAGGCCCAAATTATTATTTTTTCTCATTGTTTCCCCTAACATCAATGGAGGCACCTGCTCTAGTGATAACACATTGAAAGAACAGTATCATACACACTGTCTACAGCGCGGAAATGTACAAGCACGAGGTACACGAACCCGGGGGCGGGGAGCAGGGACAACAGCACACAAGATTTACATTGAGGAGGGAGGCAGGGGGCTGCCGCCCCCAACCCCTGGAGGGATTAGAAAGGAAGTCTGCAAAGTCTCTCCTTGGTTTGAAGCTCTCCGAACTGGATATAAAACGCGACTCCCAAGAGAAGAAGCCTGTACAAAAGTCAGGACCGGGTGAGAGGGCTCAGGGCAGAGAGGGGGGAACTGGCAAAGGGGCTTGGGGAGGCTCGTCCCAGGGTTTTTTTTTTTCTTTCTTTTTTTTTTAAACTTACAATTTTAATAATATTATTTTTTTCTTCTTAAAAAAAGACAAAAGTAGGAGGTACCAGGAGCCACGGGTTGCAAAGGGGCCCCAGGTGGACTCACGCAGGGCAGGGGGAAATGCAAGGGCTGTGGGCAGGAAGCCAAGGGCACTGGCTGCTCCAGCACAGCCAAAGACCCTCCATGGCCTCCCCCAGACCTCCCTCATGCACTTTCTATATACAGACTCCCTCCCTTGCCCTGCTGCGCTCTTGCCCCCAGGAGTGAGGGGAAGGGGAGGGTGCAGGAGAGCAGGGAAATGCAACAGGTCCTTATCCTCGACACCACCTCAGTGCAGCAAGATCCGACCACAGATGGAGGAGGCTCCATGGCAGAGCCAGTGGCACAGGGAAGGCTTTCTATCACCACTCCACCCACCCAGCCCCAGCCTGGACTGAGAATATGCAACCTAGTTACAAGTGGCTTCTGCAACAACCTCCAACTGTAGGACCCAAGGAGAAGGGTCTCCAGGTTGTGTCAGACCACAACACATGGCATCTGCATGCCACTGCCACTGCCAACACCTCCCTCCTAATTTTCCCCGCTCAGCAGGCAGGGGCTGGGCACATCAGGGTGGGGATGAGAAGCTGTACAAGAAAGAAGCAGAGAGGAAGAGGGATAATGAGGAATAACGAAGCTACAGCCCTGGAAACCCACCCCTGTCCTGGGGTCCGGCAGGGAGGCAGGCATGGGGGGAGTGAGGAGGCGTCGGGGGGAGAGGGCTGGAGGCTGCCAGCCTGGCGCTCACCCCGGGCCATGCACCCCATGGTGGGCCACTCAGAGCTGATCCGCCCCCGGAACCTCGCCGCTTCCCAGTCACTCTCTGTTGCAAATGTACAGGTAGATCGGTTGGGACTGAGTCCACGGGGCGGCGGGGGGGCCGTTACTGCGACGCCTGCGACGTGGGGTTCTCTGACTTGCTCTCCTGGCTGGAGGGCGGTTTGCTGTTCCAGGGGCTGTTGGCCCCCAGCGCTGGCGAGTTGTTGAAGCTGTCCTCGTCGTCGATGCCGTTGGCGGCGTCAAACTGTGTGTTCTCCAGCCGGGTGATCAGCCGCTCATCCTCGTCCCCAAACTCCCCCCCCATCAGCGTGGGCTCGCCTACCACCATCACATCCTGAAAGGGGAGACGGTCCCGAAACATAATCGAGGTGGGGGGAGCCCGGGCCGCCAGACCCACCCCCAACACCACAGGCCCTTTCCATGGCTGCAGGGACACCTCATCTCCATCATGGAACCAAAGGCTTAGGCACTATGTGACACAGCATATCCTTACCCCCTTGCAGGGGAGCAAAGCAGCTCAGAGAAGGCAGCTGAGACACCCCCTTCTTCTCCCTAGCACCCAGAAAGAGCTGGGGGAGCCTAGTCCCTGGGGGACCCCTAGCCACTCCCAGGGGCCAGGGCAGGAAGCCCTCCCCTCCACCCCTGGGGAGGAAGAGAGAATGGAAACGGGATGCTTACAGGTACCTGACTGGACAGGGCAAAGGTGCTGGCTGGACTCTTCTTCTTGCTGTTGCTGTTGTTGCTGTTTCCCCCACCCGAGCTCATAGTGCTGCCACCTGACATCTTCCTTTTCCGACGCTTGCTGGGTTGTTGCCGCGCTGGCTCCGCTGGCAGAGGAGGGAGACGTGGTCAGTCCCAAGGAGAAGAAGCTGGTGCCTCTCAGCCTCTTCTCTGCAAGGACCACATCCATTCTGGGGCTGTATCATCAGCCTTCCCTCCACAGCTTGACTGTTGCCCCAGTGCAGGGGAGGAAAGGGTGCACTCCCGGGAAAGGGTGCAGGGAAGATTTCTGTCCCTGTTCTGGTTTCCAAAAGCAGCTGGCAGTCCCTGGACAGGGAGCGCTGTCTGCCTGCAGCCCCACTCTGCCCCAGCAGGAAAGCAGGCCAGCAGAGAACAAAGCCAGCCGCCTGACTTGCTGCGCCAGCTTCACAAGACAAGGCCAGGGACAGGCTCTGGGGCTGGGAGAAGCCCACACTAAGGACAGGGTATGAGCAGGCAGCCCTGGAGACCCACAGGGAGTACAGTGGTCAATGTGAGACTCACCAGGTGGAGCAACCATCCGTTGCCACTTTTGGAAGAGGCAGGTCTTGAGGCAGTCCCGGGGACTGAGGCTGTAGGTCTTGTGCCGTGACATGAGCTCCTGCATTGGTTCTAGGATTACACAGAGCTGCAGAGAAGAGATGGACATGGAACAGATTGTGATGCTCCAAGCCCCTCTGTTGGGCAGCCATCTATGTTGCACCAAAGCAAGCTGCCACTGAGAGCCTGTAGGCTCCAGAATACAGTTCCATGGCTCTCTACAGCCTGCTGCAAGGTCTTTCTTGCAGAGCCTGCCCCAACTACCTCCCCACACCCCAAGACAGGCAGATACTAGGAAGCTAAGGGCACAAGATGTGGCCACCCAAGGTCCCCCTCTGCAATCAGAGTTGTGTCCACCTCTCTCCCCTCATGCTTACTCGGAGGTAGTTGAGTGTGGAGTTTGAGAGCCCACAGCGGGTGATGTTCTTGGATAACTGGTCCAGCATCTGGGGGTCCTGTGCCTAGGAGCAAGAGGTACAGACAGCTCAGACACATTTAGGCTGAAAATGGTCCCTGTGATGGTTGGGACACAGGTCTCCCCATAATGTACACAGCAAGGAGAGAGGCTCAGCAGCCTTGTGTCACTTGTGCCACAGGGGTAAGTCCCAGACTGGTACTCACATGCATGGCAAGGATGCTGCGGGGGATGAGCTCTCGATGCTGGCGGATGCTGAAATGCCATGTCTTTATCCTCATCATGTCATCAAACATGAACTCCAGGTAGAGCCGCCCCTCCACACACACCTGGGCACAAAGCAAGGCTCAGCAGGGAGCAGCAACTGGGTTCAGGTATTTGCTGCTCCCACTTCTCTCAGCCCAGACCCCCTGGGAACCCACTGGTGAACACCAGGAAGCCCTCCCTGTGGCCTGCCTGTGCTTGCCATGAGACTTGGCACAAGCCAAACCCATGGGATCTCCACAAAAAGTGGATGCTGCAGAGCTGTCTGAGACATGAGGAATTACAGAGTGGCACTCAACAAGACACAGAAATCAATGTGCCTCTCTCCATGCAGCTGCCTCAAGGGCACACCACACCAAGGCATGAGGGGCGAAAGAGGTTGCAGGTGGCATTGGTACCTGGGTGAACATGGGCTTGCCATGCTGGGTGACCATGGTGCATTGGTCACAGTCCAGTGAGACGAAGTTATTGTGGAAGGACTCTTTGGGGTGCTTGAGCACATAGTAGAGCTCTGTAGCACCCCCTTCAAAGATGCTGCGGAAGTAACGGGGAATCAGAGTCCGGCCGATAGCTGCAGTGGGAGAAGGAAGACAATGTCGTAAACTTGGCTCACCGAAGCATGCCTTGGCGCTGCACAGGGAGGGGGGCCACATCCCACCCACATCCCACCCCTGCAGCACAACTGCTACATCTTCTGCCAGAGGGGCAATGCCCTGGGGAAGAAGGGCTCAAGCTGCTACTCACTGTATCTCTTTGGTCCATCCTCCAAGCAGAAAGTGATTGTTAACATGGCGTCATCCTCAAAGAACTCTGTGGTGAAGGCATCCCACCACAGATTGTCACATTCCTGGGGACAGCAGAGAGATCATAGAATCACAGAATGGTTTATGTTGGAAGGGACCTCAAAGATCATCCAGTTCCAACCACCTGCCATAGGCAGGGACATCTCCCACTAGAACAGGTTGCTCAAGGCCTCATCTAACCTAGTCTTGAACACCTCCAGGGAAGGAGCAGCCACAACCTCCCTGGGCAACCTGTTCCAGTGTCTCTCCACCCTCACTGTAAAGAACTTCTTCCTAACACCTAGTTTAAATCTCCTTTCTTCCAGTTTAAAACCATTACCCCTTGTCCTGTCATTACAAGACCTTGTAAATAGTCCCTCCCTAGTTTTCCTGTAGGTCCCCTTCAGATACAGATTATGAGGAGGGGAGCCAGCCAACCAGCCACTGGCAGCCAGGCACAGCAGCCACACACTTGGCCCACGGAGGTCTACTGTCCCAGCTGAGTGTATGGAGACAGGGATGATGAGCCCTGTCCCACACACAAGGCACTTTGGGACCTGCAGAGCAGGGCAGGATCCCGTTGCACCAAAGGGATTCTTCCTAGAGCCAAGGCAGCTAATGAAAGCAGGCAGTGCACACGACCCCATCCCCAAAACACACACCCTGAAGCATCCTCCCAGCCCTGGCCTCCCTGCTCTCCTCCATCTCCCCACCTCTGTCCAGTTCTGCAGCCGCTTGTTGAGTTCAAATATCCTGTAGTCCGTCTGGTTCCCGTACGGCGTGTGCCTCCTGCCCAGGGAGCAGAGCAAGCAGTCAGAGCAAGACGCATCCATGGGGTGGGGAGGAGTCTCAAGCCTGTGGCAAGGGGACACACAGCCCCCTCCAAGGCTAGGCAGAGTCTAAGCAGTCCCTCCTAAATGCCAGACAGCAATGTGATGCTGAGGCACCCCCACCATGGGCATGAGCTCCCCTCTCTGGCCCCTGCCAGCCCCCTGTGCTTACCCGATTCCAGGCTCCAGGTATGTTGGTGGGTACATGGGAGTAGGCCTGAAGGGGGAAAGAAATGCAGGGTGGTCAGCACTGATGAGGTTCTTTCACTCTGCTCACCACAGGTCCCCCTTCCCTGCCTCCAGCAGGCAGTTGGGCTCAATGGAGACAAGACCCCACCTACAATGTGGGCTGCATCCTGGCTGCCAATGGCTGCTAAACCCATGAGGAGACCTGCACCACTTAAACTCAGCTTTGTTTCACATCAGAGATTGCTTCACCACACCTAGGACCTGACCTGTGCCTCTCTGGAAATATGCCCAGCTTCTCTGCAGCTGAGGCTGGTGCCAGTCAGGATGGAGGTTGGAGGCTGCGGCAGCAGGAGCTGGGAGCTCTCCCTCACAAAGCTCAGGGACCTAAGGGCTCTGTTTGTCCCATATATCACCCTTTCTCCATCCAGTCCTACCTATGCCTGCTCCAATTCCCTCTCTCCCCTTGTACTAACTCAACTGCACATGCTGCAGTCTCTGTACACTGCTGGGGAGCATGAGAGAAAGACACTGGAGTGTAGGATGCAGACAATCCCCAACCTTGCAGACCCCTCTCTGGGTCCCCACTCACCCCACATCTCGATCCAGCATGGTGCCTGGGTGGAAAGGGGGGAAGGCGTTGCCGTTCGGGGGCTCCTTTGGCGAGTACAGCTTGAATGACTTAGAGGAACAGCCTAGAGAGAGAGGAGAGAAGGTCAGCCAGGGGTACTCTGCAAGGAGAGGCACACTGCTGCATGGAAAAGAAAGAGGGAAGATGAAGGCCCAGCCAAACAACCATCAGCACAGCCCCATCCTTCCTCTGCTACCCCTTGATGCCAGCTCAACTCCTCCACCCCACACACAGCTCCAGGCCTTCACTGTGCAGGATGGGACTGACAGGGTCAGGGCTGAGCTCTCAGGATCTGCAGCCAGAGGCGCTTGGATTCATCTCAGGGATTTCTCACTGGTGCACAGAGGCTGTCCGTTCTCAAACGGCTGAGCTTTGGGGACAGTGCCTGAGTGGGACAGTTCAGCTGGTGAGCCAGGGAGGGGCATGGGGGCTGGGCAGGCCCTATCCTCCCTCTCACTCTCCCTCCTGCACCACTCCTAATCCCACCGACCTGACCCGGGAATCACACGGGATCTTTTTGCTGACCTTTCTATCGTCATGGTGACGGGTGAATAATCACCCGGAGGGATGGATGGCAGGTCCCCAGGCAGCCACCATCTGCTACTTAGGCAGGCCAGTGGCCACCAGGCTCCAAGTGGACAGACAGATTCCACACATCAGCCTCCAGCCTTGATCAAACCACCCCAACCCCTCACTACCCAGGGTAAAGAACCAGGAGCCCAGGAGGCTACAGGGTACAACTGTGTGTGCGACTGAGTATGCCACGTAAGCCTGTACCCGCCCCTGAAAGCAACCTGGGGACCCTGTTCAGGTCCATCAACAGGTGACAGGGATGCCTGCCAGATCCAGCCATGCCACTATGGCCAAACCCATTTGAGCTCCCAAGGGAAAGCCAGAGACTTCCACACTTCCCGGCCCCCTCCCACCACCAGCACAGGTTCCTGGGAGCGGTGGCTGCCAGCATCCCTCTGTGAGCCCCACGGGAGCCCTGCCACGCCCCGCCGCCGGCAGGACCTGGCACGCTGCGCCCAGGCGCTGCCGAGGCACGCGGCTCTCCCCCAGCAGGTAGCTGGGCAGACGCAGCGCTGACCTGCATGGGGTGCAGCGGCAGGCAGGCTGCCAGGCGGCTCTGGCTCCACCGGCTCAGCCGGCCCCGCCGAGCACGGGCATGCCTCCCTGCAGGCCAGGAGCTGGCTGCACCAGATTGCTGGCTGCGTCCAGGGCCATGGTGGGATCCCCATCAGCTGCCTGCCTGCATGCAGCCCGAGGCTGGGCGCTTCCTGATACCCACAAGCTGCCAGGATTGCTGCCCAGTGCTGCAAAAACCAAGTCCAGCAGTGGAGAGAATCATCTGGGAGGTGATGGGCACTACTGCCCATCTGGACACCCCCAGAGAGCCAGGCTGCTGGGAAAGGTGCAGGGACAGGATTGGAGCAGCCACTTGGCTGTGATGGATGCAAAAGGGGAGCAAACAAGCATCAGTGTTGAGGAAAAGTGGTGCCACCAGCACTGGGACCCAAGATGCCCAATTCACGGTGGTACGTTAGCCAACACAGAAGCCTGAATGACCACGGCATCACCATCAGCACCAGGCTACTTGGGACCCCAAGCCCACGGTCGCAGGGATCATGTACACAGTTGAGCAAGCACAGGCTGGTCAAAAATAGAGGAAGTCACCCCCCCTGGCGTTAAATCCAGCTTGCAACAGGGGAAATCTGTCTCACTCCTTGATTCTTGTCTTCTTGGGGCCCCAGTGCCTTTCACTGTTTCCCTGTGGCAACCAAACCCAGCTTCTCCCCAGCACCCACCAGGATGCAACAGTCCCGCAGGGCTGGAGCCAGCCTGGCTGCTCCCTGCTCTTTGCTCCTGCCTGCTTGCAGCGAGGATAAGTGGGGCATGGCACAATTTCTCATACAGCTGCTAACAATGTCAGCCCCTTGCTCTTACCTAACGTTTTCATAGATTATTTTTTTTTTAAATAGGTAGGTTGCTGCTGGTGTGAGGGAATTTTTGCTTTCTGCTTTAATCACTGTCAACTTGTGCCTAATGGAAATCATAATTCAGCCAGAATTGCACTGGAAATGCAGCATTTCCATTTCCTCCACGCTGCTGTTAAATGACATGACGTTGAAGTGAAGGTTGATGCATAGGAAGCTTCCCAAAAACACGTGTCTTCTGTTGAAAACAAACTGATTCATTAGGCAGAGACAGCAGGGGCTTCAGATGGGGAGCTGAACTGATGGTTTCCAGTCTCACCATGTCCTCAGGGAGGACTGAAAAGAAAAAAAAAGGGGAAAAATGAGACCCATCAGGTCTCATCCTCCTATGCTTTGTTTTTGTTCACTGATGAGAGATGGGCAGGAAAAGCCCCCCAGGTTTCTTGCTGTCGTGGATCCCCATCTTGTTTCTTGTGATGCAAGAAGGTCTCCTGAAGTGGTGAGACCAGGGGGACACATGACTCTGTTCTCTGTTCTTGTGCTATTCCTTAGGCCCCTGCTCCCAGAGGTGGAACGGCAAATGAGCCAGTCTGCTGCTCCAAACCAAGTACCTACTTTCATCCCAGGCCTTCCCAAGCAAGTTCATACAGACACGACCTGGTTTTGGGGATTCCCTGAGTCTATCTAAGGATCTAGAAGAGTGGAGAGGAACCTGTTCTGTGACCTCAGCAATACCTGCATTCTGACCAGGTATTATTTTTAAGGCAGTGTAAAATATGCTATTGGATTCGGTGGTTTAAAATAATGCTAACAAAAGCCTTCGGATTTGATAGAAGCTGCCCAAATTCTACATTCACTGCAGACACTAACACCACACACGCTGCACAAAATAACAACTACTTTACAGCAGTAGCATTGACATCAACTTTTACCCACACAAAGCTCATACTGCCCAGGGTTCAGGAGAATGCTCTATCACTGCCTCTTCCCTTCACATTGCCCCAGCTGTCTCAAGCCCTGTCCTGCCAGGCGCAGTGACCCAGACCTGCAGGCCCTTCCTGAGCCAAGTGCAGCACCTGGCCCTAGCCCCACGCCTCTGCTCTGCCTCCTGCTTTGAGTACAGAGGGTCCGGGTGGGATCTGGGCTGGCTTGGTGCAAACACGGATGTCACTTGTTAGCTGAGCATGAGATGTCCCTGTGGGCTACGAGCTGACAAAAAAGGCTTCTCATGGACATCCCTGGGTGCCTTTCCAGCACTGCAAATGCATGTATGGTTGGCAACGGGAAAGAAACCAAGCTGATGCTGCAGCTGGTAAGTTACCAGTCCAGGCAGGTCTGGGCAACCTGGATGGTGCCCCTGGCCAGGTGAGTGGCCCCATGGCTCCTCTTTGGCAGGGAAGTATGGGAGAAGGGAACCCCACAGAGGGATGTCCTGGCTCAGTATCCTCTGCTGAGGCCAGGTCCCTGGCCAAGGGCTGGACAGTGCTGCATGGAGCTGCCATGAGATCTTGGGCAAGGAAGCAGCTCCAGGCATGCAGGTAGCCCAGGGAAGGGAAGGTGGATGCTGCCCTATCTTCCACCTGCCTTCTCTTCCTCCTTCTCTCTGAGCTGCCAGCCCCATGAGGCACGATGTTCTGGTGTACTGCCCCGTGGCTTTGCTGGAGTAGGAACGGTAAAAACTGAAACCAAGCCCTCAGGGCTGAGGCACACCAAGTTTCCCAAGAGCACAGCGGACACCTTGCGGAGCCAGCAAAGCCAGAAGATGGCGTGGTACCATGAGCTGAGACCAGCGCTGGTCAAGGGACATGCAGGGTCTTCCCTACCGTCTAGTAGGGAGAAAAGGCCTTGCTTGCACTCCTCTCACTCAAGTCTTGCCAGCAAACAGCTGCTGTGGACAAGGGCTGACTGAGCAGCAGCAGCATCTTGCTCCTACACCTGTGGCCACCAGCACCAATCAGTGCTCCTTGTCTCAAAGTGAAGCTGCACCCAGACGGGCAGCCAGTGCGCTATCTCCGCAAGCAACAAGGGCACAGGGACTTCAGAGGCCAAAAAAATGATACAAATAAACGAGGAAACGGGGCTTGAGAGAGGCCACAGGGTTACAGCTCAGGCAGCGAGGCTCCTGCTGCTCCCCGCAGCCTGGCAGCAGCAGAGCAGGAGCAGAGGGCTAGCCTTTGCTCAGGGCTGTCCTGCTTCCCGGCATGCACCTTGCCCGCTGCTTCCTGGCTGCCTAACGAGGCTTTAAAGTGTAAATAGCGGCATTGTTTCGCAGGGCTGCCTCCGCGGGGTGTGGGAGCCTGACAACAGCAGAAGACCCATCTTCCCGGCCCACCCGGCCGGCAGGGCTGCCGGGAGGGTGCTATCCAGGAGGCTGCTATCTGGAGCTGGGCGCAGGGCAGCAGCTCAAATAATTCACGTGGCTTTGCCCGGTGACGGTGCCTGGTGTCAGGGAAGCTGGCACGGCTGGGAGGCGAACACAGAGAAGTATCCAGAGGGACTGGGTCAGGCACTAGCACACGGAGCAGTCCAGGGTCCTCTCCTACAAACCTGCCTTCACTTCTTTCTCCTCTTCTTTGGAGTGGAGGGGATGGAGCACGGCCAGTTGCAAACCCTCATGTTACTAAACTGATAGGACACAGGCAGCACACACGGAGACACAGCACAAGACATACACAGTAACAATCCCAACTTCCAGCAACCCCATCTGCTTTGAAAATGCAGAACCGACCCAGCTGATGCTCCCAGGAAGCTGAGCTGTCCAAAGAAAAGGGAATACTGCTCCTGGAGAAGATGGGATGATGCCATGGATCTACTGGCACCCGGAATCAGAACATGGACAATACACTGCTCAGCCCTGTCCCACACAGAGGCAAAAACTTGCAGCGTTGCCTGCCCCAATTCATGCAGGGATTACCCTCTCGATTTTCTCAAGCCATACATCCAAGCCAGCCACTTAGCATGTCTTGACCATTAGCTGCCTCCCTGCTCACACCACATGGCTGTGCACGGTGTCCCATGTGCGCAAGGCAACAGGGAGGGACACGTACCACAGCTCCAGGTCACATCTTGCAACACTAGTGCAAAACTCTCCTGCTGCAGCACACGAAGCACCCTGGACTAGCAGGTGCTCCTCTCTGTCAACTGGCTTCCAAATTCAGAGGGACAGCCAGTGAAGTAAAAATTAGTTGCAGTTAGTTATTACAAAGTGAAAAATTTGATGCAGGCTGCAGAGCAGTATCCAAAAACCACTGGGCAAGGATGGCCTGGGCCAGGATGGGGATTTGGAGGTCAAGGTTCTGGGCAGTCCTGCAGCCTCAGCTTTGCTGGAGCCCAGGGTCTACTGAGAAGGCATCCTGTGAAGCTAGGCACCCAGTGGGGACTTGGAGGACCTCACTGCCCTGCAGTAACACTAGGGATGGAAGGAGTCCCTCTTTTCCCATTCAGGCCCTCAGATGATTCAGACATGGGGATTTCTCCAGGAGGGAAAATGGGAGAAGAGCACACCCTGCCAACTGCAAAACAGCCTGAAAATTGAATCACGTCCAAGGCTGCAAGCCCCAGATACAATCCCACAGATAACCCAGTTTCAGCTCCACTACTATCAACTTACCACGAGGCAGTCATTTCCTGTGACTCTCAGGGAAATATCCCACTGTCCCTAATTACTCCTTTCGGCTCGCTGCCTCCAAGACGATCCATAATCAACCGCTGACAGTTCCAGCCTCAGGAATGAACCTTTCACATTTTTGACCACTTTCCTAGTCGCCCAAACCTACATCCTAGGGCTCTGCCACCCTGCAGGGCTCCTGTGGTGACTGGGCTCCTGTCTCTCCTGCAGCATACACCAAAGTGCCATCAGCAATCACACCAGCTGTGTGATGTGAGAACCGTGGGACTAGAAAATAAACCTATCTCAGCATCCCATGAGAAAAGCTTCCCAATAAACTAGGATTGTTATACTCAAAAGTATTTTAGGCTCTGAAGCGGCAAGGGAAAATTCATAGCCAACCATGGCCACTGCCCTGCAGAGCCTGCAGCCAGCATTTCTGCTCCTGCTCCAGCTCCTTGCCCACCACACACGCGGTAGAGCAAAACCACACAGCTCTGCTCCGTGTTGTGGGGATGCTGGTCAGGGCAGCCCTCCAAAGGGACAGGATCCGTCTGTGAGGATTGATGCCAGGAGACACAGGGTGGAGAAGTGGTGGTGAAAGGCTCTGGTCTGTCCCTCTAGCTGCAAAGGGGGATCCCTGGGCTCATCCCCTGGACCTGCAAGCCCCCGAAGCACTGCTGCCTCGGAGCACAGGAGTCTGTCAGCCCCCACGTGGCACATGGAGATCCTCGATCCCGGGATGCAACACTCCACCTTGTTGCCTGCAGCTGCCAATGGCGCCGAGTGCTGCACGCTGGGACACGTAGTCTCTGGAGACATCGGCCCCGCCGACAGCCGCCTCACTCCATGTTGCGGCCTAGGTGGGGCCCCGCAGCCCTGGCAGCCAGCCAGCCAGCCGCCCGCTCCGGGGGGGAAAAAGAGATGGATAATTCCCGCTGCGAGGATGTGGTGGGAGCTGGCGCCTTCCAGTTGGCTGTGCAGCAGCAGCGTGTGTGCGGAGGCAAACCTCCACTCTGGGGTGCAGCGCTTACCTCAAGGTCCACACCACTCATGGATGCCCATGGAGAGGAGGGACAGTGTGAGCACGGTGGGAACTTGCTCACTGCAGCTTCCAAAAATACCTTCATCAGATCTTTGAGCTGTCAGGGCAAGCTTCTGCTCCTACAGCTCAGGCTGAACTTCTCTCTCTTTAGGACTTGGTTAAAGAGGTGATGAGAGAGCAACTGAGCGAAGGACACGGGCAGGCTTCTGCTAGTGCTGGGGACAGAGCAAATGCTTGTGGTTGCTGGATGCATGCTGCACCGCAGCACTGGCAGCACGTGCTGTTGTGGACGTCACAGCCTTGGACAAGCAGCACAGGATGAGGCCAAAACCCCAGAGAGCAAAGGGACAGAATATGGCTGAGCGCACCTGCTTGGTGCTCCAGATGCAGGAGCGATCCAGCCTGAGCTCCCAGCCCCAGCAGCCCAGTGCAGAAGAAACCACCTCAAACACTACCGCACCCTCCCAGCTGGGCATCCTTGGCCATAACACTGAGTCCACATGAAACAACAGCAACTGGTGGGGCAGCAAACCTCATCATGGCAAGCTTTGCAACCCACAAACATACACACAGTGCAAACAACAGTGGGAGCACCCTGAGCTCAATATGGGAGGTTTCCAAGGGAGAGGGCTCAAGCACTGAGGCCGCCCTGCCACTGTGCAGGACCTGGGGTGGTCTTACTTTTCACACAGACCTCAAACTCAGACAAATGCAGAGCTGCAAGCATGCAGAAGGCTGGTATGCTGAAAGAGACCACTCAGGAACAGGCTCTGCTGATGTCCTACCAGCCACAGGACATGGAAGGGCCCCTGGGGATAGGCTGCTCCACCTTGCCCTCTGCGCCTGCATCTCAAAGGGCTGGGGAGGCTCTGAGGTGCCAGCTCTCACTGCTCTGTAAGAATCTGAAAGAGGCTTCAGGTCCACAGCCCAGAGCACTTTTGCCCACAAACGAACTTCTGCGGCGTTCCACTGGCATTTTCCTTTTTTACACAGACTGTGATCTGCTGTGGGCAAGGGGAAAAGTCCCCAGCAAAAACCGACAGCAAAAACCCTGTATCACCAAACCCTCCACTGCCAGCCTGTCTCACTTTGGATCAAAACTTTTCCTTCCCTTTTTGAAGCAACACAACCCACACATCACTCTGCTCGGCACTTATCTTCCCCAGTCTTTAAAGGCATGCTTGGACCATAGACCTGGGATTTCTACAAAATCAGGAGGCTAGAGACCACATTCAGTTCTTCAGTGAAAACCCACAATCTTCCCACAAAAAGAATGCTCCAAAACCTGAGACTTTAAAAAAAAGCAGTAAGGACATGCAAATTTGTCCATACTTACAAGAGAAGTGGTAAAAGCCAATACCAGCACTGGAGGAGCTACTTATTGCAAATCTGCCACGACAAGGTGCCACCAAAAGCATAGGGAGAACAAACTGGGAAGGTCCTAAGAAAGTGCATCTGTTTCCACACCTGTCTCATCTGCTGGGCACCCATGAGCCAGCTCAGATCTTCCTGGTGAGCCGGCAACAGCCAGAGGTTTGCAATATGGGGTGGGTGCACTGTTCCACGCCCTAGAAGGTGTTCCCACCCGGAACCTCACAGTCTGAGCCTTTGGCTTACACTTCACCCAGAGACCAGCCACCATCTCTCATTTTGGCTCTTGCTATGGTACCAGCCTTAGCAGAAGCTGGTGACTGCTCCCTAGACTCTTGCTGTGGCACCTGGCCCCTGCCAGCCAGGGCTGCAGTGAGAGGACTAGGAGCTGCCCAAGTCGAGTGCTTATCTTATCATCCACCCCAGGGCAGGCAGGCTGGCAGAACCGATGGAAGCCAGAGCCCGGCCAGCCACCCCAGATCAGGGCAGCTTGCCACAGTATGCTTTTCAGGGGAATATCCCCCAGATAAGGTATCCCTTGCATGAGCTGAAGCTGCAGTGCTGAGTTCCTCCTGACCCCAAGGATGCTGCAACCACCTCCAGCCTCTGGTCCAGCTGCCCCGGGGCCAAGCCAGTGCTTTGTCTGCTGGGGAAGATAACCCCCCTGTGTTTATGGCCCCCTGAGCCCGGATCTTGCAACAGGGCAGCCCCTGCAAAACTGCGCACGATTCCCCCAGGCTTTGCACCCCCTGGACCTTCTATTCTCTTCCAGACACCCGTGGGAGGCTGGTGGAACCCTCTGATTACCTGCGGGTGAGGCTTAAGTTGCAGTAGTGGGGAGGTGGGTGTTCAGCCCCTCGAGCCGGTCACCAGCCCAGCAGCCCCTGTGACAGCATGGGCAGGGGGACTGAGAGGGCGCGGGGCAGCTGTCAGGGGGCTCGGGCAGTGGAAGAAGCCGGGGGGGGAGAACAAAGGGAGCTGCGGGCTGGGATGAAGCAGGGCACGGCAGGGCATGGGGTCTGCCGGCAGCACCCTGCGGGGATGGGGGTGACTCTCCGAAAGCCAAGACCTAGAGGCTGGAGAAGAGAGCTGGGGGGATAAGCAGGGAGGGGGGCAACGGGCAGAGGGGCCGGTGGGGAGAGAACCGCTGGGGAGCCAGCGACGCACGGGTGAGCTGGGGGAAAGGAGAGGGACGGGGGATGTAGAGGGGAGCTGGGGACAACGACGGTGCTGAGCGGGGGGAGAAGGGGCGGGCGGAAGCGGAGGGGGCAGGCGGGGGGCTACCTTGGGGATCCCGGGCTGCACGGGAAGCCGGGCGGGGAGCGGCNGGCGCTTCCTTTGTCTGCGCCGCGGCCGGGACCACAATGGCTGCGGCGGCGGCGGAGACCGCTACCCCCAACACCGACACCCCCCGCCCCCTCCCGACACCCCTTCTGCACACCGACACCCCTCCCCCACCCACACCGCCCCGGATGCTCGCTCCCCGTGGGGGGAGTGGAGCGTAGGGGGTGCCTTGGGACCGGGGGTGACGGACAAAAAGGGGGGCCCCGAGGCTGCCCCCCCGCACATACCACTGCTCCCCGGGATGCAGAAGGCAGATCCCGCTGAGGACCTCTGCAGCCGCCCGGGAAGGGTTTGCTGCCCCTGCGAAAGTTTCAATAATCCCAGACTTCTTTTTCCTACTTTGGGTTGGGTTTTCCTTTGAAGTTTTTCAGGATTTTTCCTTCTGAAACTTGGTTCCCTTTCCCTCAGTTTCTGGTAAGGCAAAGAACCACAACCGTTTTGTTTGAGAGGGAGAATTAATTGTGCTGCTTTGCGACTGCCACCAGACCCAAAAGGTCTCCTTTACCTGATAAAACTACATCTCCCAATTGGCAGTGTTAACAAAAACATATCTTTTGGAAACAAAACAAAACAAAACAAAAAAAAACCACCACAAACCCGTCCATTTTTGTAAAAACTTCCATCATGAAAAATTCCCAAGGGAAAAAAAAAAAAAGTCACTTTTTTCCATTCTCTCCTTGCCCCATACCTGTCCCTTGCAAATGCCTGCTCCCTGCCGTGGTAAACTGGAGTGCTAGGTAACTCTGCTCCCAACACAATGCGAGCACCCATGCGCAGTAGGGACATGAGCCAGGACCCCCCCGAGTCCCAACAGCCCCTGGAAGAGCTGTCCCGGGCTTACAGGGCTGTCACATTCACACAGGCTGGTACATCGTGCCCCACACATGCAGTCTGGCATGCATGCTTACAGGCCGGCGTGCTCTTGCACGTCTCCCCAAATGCCTCCTGGCACACCCCCGGCTGGGTGTGCACCCACGCCTGGGGCATGCACACCTTCCCACGCCCCCTCGTTCACATGACCAGGCCCACACTTCATCCCCTCCCCAAAACAGCAGCTGTGGGCTGATACAGGTACAAGTTGACAGATCCCACCAACCACGCTTGTTCTCCCCGACAACGCACGCATGACAGGCGCAAAACATCAGCAACAAGGTTTTGGAGGTATCGTCCCCTCCATGCCCATGCACCCCCAAATCCCTGCACCTGAGAGCTGTGGGCAGCCCCCTGCTACCCAACCACACGTGCTGCCAGTTGGGACCAGCACCAAAGGAAGACATACAGAAAACGGCAGCAACCCCCACACTCTTGTTCCTCGTGCCCCTGTGCCAAGAAAGCTCCATCCCCATGCTGGTCTCTATCATGCTATTGTGCCTAATTTCCTCTTCCCCTTGAAGACTACCCTACAGGGAGTGTCACTTTCTAGAGGCATATGGATAAAAACAGCAAAACTCTTTGTGAAATCCAGGTAAAGGGAAAAACTTCCTGTAAACCCCAAACCCTCAGTGAAAGCTGCTCTGCAGAAGGTATATGCAGCTGGAGGTACCTATGGTGCCAGTGCCACAGGAACTGGGCAAAGAGGATGCTGCAAGTGCCGACATCCTGCCCCATCACTGCCCACTCCTCTGCCAGCCCACATCTGCATGGCACCAGGTGAGATGGGGCTGCAGCAGGCTGCCATCCACCATTGTTAGGCCAATAAACCACACTGGTCATTATGCCAGTGACAGCCACTGGTTGACTGTGCCTAGTCAAGACAGGCCACTAAATACAGCCTGCTAGCACTTAGTACCTGCTCCAGGGCTCAAAGATGCACAGAGCACTACCAGCCATCAGTGCTCAATACTGCACCGTTGCTGCAAAACACTGCAAAAAGGGGCATTTTGCCCTTGCATCAGCAACTCCCAGTACCAGTGCCACCCAGTGCCATGGGCGGGGAAACCAGAGAGGACCCCCCACCAGTCCCTGCACTCCACAGCCCAGTGCATCCACAGCAAACATGCCTCGAGCAATTTATCCTGGGGCTCAGCAGCCCTCTGGGACTGCTCACGTGTCCCTGCTCGGCTCTGACGACAGCACTGGACTGGTCCACGTGGCTGCAGCAGTCCCAGCTGTTTATGGTTATAGCTGAGTTAATAATTAAATAGATGCTGGATGGAGAGCAGAAGGGCTGGGATGCAGCTGGGAAGTGTGTGTGGCAGCGACAGTGGTGGGGGGAGTCCCTTCCATACAATGTGATTGTGCCTGCAGCGTGGGGGAAGCGGGGAGCAATTCCAGCTCCCCAGATTTTTGTCATGGGGCACTGCATTCCCCAGATCCCAGACTCTAGTCTCCCCTAGCAAAGGCCCCATGCCTGCCCAGGTTCCCCAAAGCCCATCCCTGCTCCAGAACCCAGCGCAGGTCTCAGCCAGCGAACTGGCTGCAGCTTGAGCAGGAGTGAGCACAGAGACACATCCAACAGGCAGATAGGAGGAGCCTGGTGTGTACCAGAGCAGTCGGGGGATGCCTGGGTCTCCCTGTTCGCTGTGGCTGGGGCTCAGTATGCCCGTAGAATGCACGTGAGTGATCCCAGGCGAGCAGGGAAGCAGAGGCAGGGCATACTTGCACTGACACCAGGCTGGGGCTCCAGTAGGCGCAGGCATAGAGGAGGGACACAGACACATGCTTACATAAAAAATAATAGTAAAAATCTGCTAGCTCTGCAAGCAGCACAGCCTGCACACTGGGACAGACTGACCTGCCATTTCCACACCTCCTGGTGTGTCCAAACAGCGGCAAGATCAGGGTACCGTTGCACGCACGCAGACACGGTCTGCAGTAGTGCCACATGAGACCCCCTTTCGGGAAGGCAGTGGTTATCCCCCACCAGAGCTCACCTTTCAAACATTAATATGCTTCTCTCCCAGCTAAAGTTATGCATGCCTGGATCAAGTGGGGCAGGAGGGGCTCCCTTTTTTGGCTGGAGAAGGCGAGGCACCATCTCTCTCCAGGAGATGCTTGGGGGAGGCTCGAAACTCAACTGTGAGTCATGCCGGCCAGGCGGCAGATAGATCCTAGGGGCTCCTAGGATTAACCCTTCAAAACCAGAACTGCTTTCAGACAGTTAGAGGCAGGAGTAAAGCCCAGAGCTGGGGGAGAAGCTAGCTGCCGGGTCAGGATGGGAAGTTACAGGGTCACATCCTGAGCATCCCACAGGAGACTGAGAAGGGGACCTGAGTATGTAAGCACTGCATGAGCAGCAACCAAGTGCATGCATCTGCACCCATCCACTCCAAAACAAGAGGAAGTGGAGGAAGACTGCAGCAGGGTGCACAACTCTGAAGTGCACAGGGCCCATACCAGGTATATGTGCTCACATCATGCCTTGCTCTGGCATGATGGGTCAGCTGCAGCACTGCCCAGCTGGCCATGGATTTTGAGGGGAAGATGCAGCCCGCAGGCCTGCTTTGACAGCTGCTGTTGGCAAGGGGTTTCCCTGTGGCACTGGCACTAGAGAAATGCCCTGCAGTGTTCTCTGCTGTCCTTGAGACATCGTGTCCTGCAGGAGCTCAGCCCGTGTGGCCACCAGCAGCAGCAAGCCGCAGCCCTTTTGGCAGCAGCCAGAGGCCAGCCTGCCAGAGCTGCAGGGTTTTAAGGCTCCTCCAGAGGCTCCAGGTGGATTCTCTCATGTTACAAGAATGGTTCGTTTTACAGCCCTTTTCCTGGTCTAGGATCCCACAGCAGGGAGGGGATGACGTGCAGCATGGCTGAGCAGCTCCAGCATCCTGCATCTGCTCACTGTCCCCTGAGGAAGCCTGCCCTAACGGACAGGCGCTGCTGCTTAAAAGGGAAATCAAGGCACAGCCCTCAACATCCAGACCTGTAGCTTCAGGGACTCTCACCCCAGCTGGAAAAGCACCCCAGTTCCTGTCCTGCTGCTCTCTCTCCCTCCTCTCCCTCTGCCTGCCCAGCCAGAACAGGACCCCCCAGCATCCCCAGAGGTCTGCACAGCTAGAAGCTGCCATCCACCACTCACCACGTATAAGCATGGGGCTGGATATCCCTTCTGGTACCCACATGTCACCATGTCCTCTCATGCTGGTAGCCCTCCAGGAGATGAGACATCTCCTGAGGCCATGGTTGCATGTGGTAAACTCAAAGCAGGTAGAGCAGCAAAGCCTCCCCCTCAACGTGGTGCTGCCAAGAGCTCCAGAGCAGCTCTCCGAATATAGCAGCATCAAATAGCTCCATCAATAATGCATCGCTTCTGCTTCCTCTCACTGCCGTGTTTTCGTTGCTAACATGCATGTCCTTCCTGTTAGTAGCTGCCTCCTCCCCACCAGCTAGGCCAAACAGGGACACAGCCACCATGGGACAGCACCTCCAGGTTCAACTCCCATTGGGAGTGGACATTCAGCCTCATCCACTCTGGAGATTCAGAGAGTACCTTGCCGCAAGTCCAAGCCTCCTGCCACACACGTGCTGAGAGCAGGCAGTATTCCATGGCTGACCAGAAGATATGGCCTGAGTTGTTGAGCTAGAAGAACCATGATGGCATCACTCCAACCTTGGTGGGGAAATGCCCCGCCACAAGGATTTCTGGCAGCCTGCTACCCCCAAGCACAGGCAGCACTCCCATTCCTGCCTCACACTGGGTTCCCTCAGCAGCTCTGCACCGTTGCACCAGTGCTACCATGCCTGGCAGGGAGAGAGCTCTCACCACTTTGCTCCTGCCTGCCCCTGCCCGCAGCTGCCCTAGGCTCACCCCAGGCCAGTCGGTGCAGGCAGGCTGAAGTGTCTGGGCCTGCCCCGTGCCCAGCAAAGCTGCATGGCATGCTGCCATCTGTTTTTACCAGCAGGGAGGCAGGAGCTGAAGCGGGCAAGAGCTTGTACCAACCGCCCTGGAGGGGAGGGAGGATGGGCAGCTGCCTGCAGCAGGCAGGAGAACCCCTGTCCTTGGAGGGAGTCTCCGGGGCTGGGCGTGACCCTGGGAGAATGCATGTGGCAGAGCAGGAGTTGGCTAAACTCGATGCTGTGGAGCAGGGAAGGGGTAGGAGCTGCCCCCACCATGGGGGACTGCCAGCGTGACAGCCCTCACCCAGCGCTGTCCCTCCATCAGGGCAGCGTCCCAGTCAGGCTCAGGCAGCAGCTTCACCTGGGCTGCATTGCAGAAATTTGGCTGCACTCCCAGCATCAGCCCCTTGTTGTGTAGGAGGGGGCCAGGGCTGCCACTTCTTCTGAAAGTGGGTCTCCCCCCATCCACCACCCCCTCTGCTCCTTCCTGCCACCCCCACACCATGATGCCATCCTGGGGAGCAGGCACTGTCACCCTGGTGCAGAGGAACCTCAGAAACTGCTGGTAGGTGCCACAGAGTCGGTGGCAGAACAAGACCCTGCAAAAAGGGGCAGAAGCTGCACCTCACAGGGCCTCCCAAGAAAGCAGCCACAGAGGAGAGCAAGCAGGGCGTTATCTGCTGCCCCAAAGGCAGGGTGGGGTCAGGGCCAGGCAGGGGCTGATGCCTGCAGCAGAGGCGATTACACTCCACTCTAACGTTCGACTCAGTCAGCGACCTGCCCAGGAGCAACAGGGGCAAGTGGTGACAAGAGGCTGGTTTGACTGCTCTTGGCGGGGGTTCTCATCCCTTTTGGTGTCCACGGGCATCACTGTCCCAGAGGGACACTCCACACTGGTGCACAACTCACACTCCTGCACATCTGTGACCACACTGTAGCGAACCTCTCAAAATCCTGCCAGTATCAGCCCTGCTTGCAGCCACCCCATCGCGGCCCAACAGAGCCCCCAGGACAGGGTCTGACGGTCCCAGGCAGACGGCTGTCATCAACCCTATTCTAGGTGGGGCAGACCCCTGGCAGCCTTGCTGGTTCCCCAGCACTCTCCCTGGCACTGGCAGGAAACCACAGCCCCAGCCTGCAGGCAAGGCCGATAACGGTCACCCAGCCCCATCCTGCCTGCACCCACTGCCGCCCTGGGAAGGGGGCACCCAGCCCAGCTGCCTTCACTTCCGCTGCTCCCTGGGCACAAGGTAAAGAAGAGGTGCACCCGCATCACACCCACGGGACCTGCATGGAGCTGGGGGCTCTTGCAGGCTGTGTCAGAGGTGGCCAGCATGCAATGACACGTGCTCTACTGTTGTACTCTCTACACATGACATGCACCTCATGTGTGCAAGGTACACACACACCTCGGGTGTGCAAACAAACACCATTGGTGTGGCTGGGGAATCCCAGAGCAGAGGAGAGGGTTGCATGAACTGACTGAGCTGAACATGAAAGGGGCAGGAGGGGATATCTCTGTTGCCGCAGCTCCTGCCCTGTCTGGAAGTGTGTAACCACCTGCTCAGTGCATTGTTAGCCACAAACACTCCCTACTCAGGGGGTCCCATCCTGCTAGCCTGCACCCACCCACTTCTCAAGGGAGCACCTTTTATAGCAGCTCTGAGTCGAGCAGACAAGATTATTAACTGGAATAAACTCAGCCTGGCACAGACATCCAGCCTACTGGTATGGCACTGACGCTGATCCGGCATCAGGGTGAGCTTGCACTAGCCTGAGCAGCACTGTCATGTGTCCAGTCTTCATGTCAGTGCCAGAAAACCTGAAGAACTCCTTCACCTTGCACCAGGTAGCCACAATACCATCCTGGCTTCGCTGGAGTGTGCTAGGCACAGGCAGGTGATGTGGCACATGTGGCATCTACTAAGCAGGCATTTTGCTGCACAGAGGGTGACAAGGAGAATAGCATGTTCTGTACAAACATCTCCAGCAACATGAAGACAGTTCAGGCAAGAGCACACAGGCGTGCAGGATGAGGCCTTACAACTCTGCCACTCCACCTATCCAGCAGGTCCAGGTGCACCCCAAGGTGCCAGGCAGCCCCAAGGGGTGTTCTGCACTCATGGACATCAGGGCACCCCCCCCCAGCCCCGGCTACCATCCCTCTCCCAGCACATCTGTTGCAGGAAGCACATGGCACAGCTCAGCCTTGTGACAGTGGGGGACGCACAGTGCTGGCCAGAATGGAGGGAAATGGCAACAGGCTTTCCCCTAGGCAGACACGTCCATCCCAGGACTTGAAGAGCATGGATCAGGTCGTCCTCCTTCCTGTCAGAGAGGTGCAGTCAGGTTCCCCACAACGGATCCCACAGAGGTGCTGACCTGGGAATGTCACTTCCCTCCCATAAATCCGAAGCCAGCCCTGCAGGAAGAGAGCACAACTCCAATCCCATCCTCCTCCTCTCTGCACTGACACCATCACTAAGAGCGGGGGGGACTTATTATAGCAAAAATAATTTTAAAAGAAAGCACAGAACATGGTGAAGGGCAGCGTTCCCAGGCACCAGGACCTCGCTGGGGTCTGGATGACAAGATCTGCTCAGTGTGAAGGGCTGAGCTGAGTGGCCAGGCTGCCAGCCCTGCTCCAGTGGCCCCAGGGACAGTAGCACTGGCACCAACACCGGGTGGCTGCTACCCTGGCCTTCACTGGCTCCACTCTGAGCCTGGCACACTCTCCCTGCTTACGTCTCTAGTTCTAGAGTGGCTGCTGAAGCCTCCTTACTTCTCCACTGACCCCGGCAGCTCCCCACCATCCTGCCCAGAAGGACCTCAGGAGGTTCCCAGATGAGCAGAACCCCCACGCCTAAAACCTCTTGCAGAGGGGGATGAGTAGCAGGGAAACATCGCTGGGGGGGGGGATCAAGAGGATCTGCAGCAGGGCAAGATGCACCCGTGGAGACAGAAGGTTGCATGCTTCTCTCCCAGGAGGAGGACGCAGTTTCGAAGTGGGGTGGCTGAGATCCCCCCCGACAGCAGCTCCCAGGCAGGAAACTCCTCCAAGTTAACGCAGCCCCAAAGAGCAGCCTAGGCAGAGCGGCTCATTAAATGTTTCTGGCTGGCGGGAGGCCAGCGGCAGAGCTTGTTTTTTCTATATTCCGATAAACAGTCCGGGGAGGGGAAGGGGGAGGGGGGCGCAGGCTCTGGATGTGCCACCCAGCCCCAGCGGGGAAGCAGGGGGAGAGGCAGGGGGCACACGTAAGTGTACATGCACATTGTGTGCACGCACGTTGCACGCACCCGTGTGTCCTCCCTGCCACGGGGGAGCGGGCAGCCGTGGGTGGCGACGACGACGGCAACAACACAGGAAGCCATTCTTAGGGATGCTCCCAGCTGTGGAGTGACCCCACGGCCCTTCATCAACGCACTCAGGGAGGACCCCCTCCTGGGTGCCCACCAACATGGCGATGACATTCCTGGTGGCATGAGGCCAGCTCCCGGGGGACGGGACAGGGCCCTGTCATTAGCCACGCTTTGCCTTTGCTCCCGTGAAGGCAGGACCCGCACCAAGGCTGAGTGGGGGAATCGGGGAGGGCTGCCGAGCCCCCGGGTATGGGGTGCCTGCTGGGGCGGGTGCTGTGCCTGCTCGGCCTGGCTCGCAGGGAGGTTCACGTGACTTTCTGCTTGAGGAAGCAACGCTCTGGCAGCTTCCAGTGGGAGATGGAGGAGGAGGATGGGGGAAGGGGCTGCCTGCCTTCATGGAAACATAGCCGAGAGGCGCAGGCTACGCAGGGGTGGGGGGCTGCCACGTAGGGGCACCCCCCTTCCCCACTCTGCAGATACAGTTAAAAACCCTCAGTTGAAGGCAGCCCTGGGGGATGCGTGGGGACCGTGTGCTGTCAGTGTTCAGCTGCCTACCACAGCTCCCTAGCAGCACAGGGGTCCTGGTCTTCTATTGGTATCTCCAGGACACCAGAAAACTGTCTCAGGAGCTGAGATGAGGAGTATCCCCACTGCCCTCCTACAGGGACATCAAGTGCCAGCTGCCCATGGAAACAGCCCAATCCCATCCCCAGAGACCCTGGGCAAGGCTCCTCGCTTCCACCACCACTGGGATCTGGTGCTGAGGAAGGTTGCAGTAGTCCCCCTGGACTCCTGCACTGCCTTGCACCCAGCACAGCAGTCCTACACGCAGCAGTAAGCAATGCAGTTGAGCCAACTGCCCCCAAAACAGCTCCAGACTCCACATATACAAGTGAACATCCCTGCTGGGTCCTGAGATCTCACCAACTCATCACACCCTTACCAGGGCACCCCAGCAGCCCTGCCAGCGCGTGGCAGCCAGAATAGAAAAGGAGCTTGCCAACAGACACCCAACAATGGTCATGCTGTGTGGGGACTCAGCACCCTCCAGCAGAATGACCAAGCCTCTTCAGGCACTCTGTGCCCCACATCCATATGGGGAGCAAAGGCACTCCTCAGAACTACTAACTCAGCCTCGGTGGGCTGCTTAAGGGTCATCCCTTGCAGTGCTGCCTGCATGGCTGCTCAACACCCCTGCAGCACCCTGCTCACAGGGTCACAATCCTAGGCCTGGCACCCGCACCCACGAATGTGGGTCCCCAGTCCCCATGATGATGGGTATTAGCCCCATTAATAGAATTCAGTGTCCATACCATTGAGATTCCAGCACTCATTCTGTGGTGTCCCAGCTCCATAGTGAGAGCTCAGCACCCATGCCCTGGGAACTCCAGCCCTACTGCTGGACAGAAGCAGCCACACCATGTGGACCCCTTTCCCGTGGATGGGCCAAAGGACCGTGTTACAGTGCTAAGACTTCAGTCTCTGCACTGTGTTGACCCCTGCTACATAGTTAGAACCTGGCTCTAGTGCCGTGGGGACCCCAGCCCTGTGGCCAAACCACAGTACCCACACTGGAGAGTCCCCCACTCCATGGTCGCTCCCAGCAGCCATGCCCCTGGAACTCAAGTCCCATAACGAGACCCCAATACCAATGCCATGGAGACTTCAGCCCCATAACTGGCTCTCAGCAGCCACGCTATGGGGATTCCGGCACCATGACTAGATCCAGCACCCGTGTCAAGAGGTTCCTGGCCCACAGTCCGCCCTCAGCACCAGTGTCGTG
Organism: Tricholaema leucomelas; assembly: GCA_013400475.1. Taxonomy (NCBI): domain Eukaryota; kingdom Metazoa; phylum Chordata; class Aves; order Piciformes; family Lybiidae; genus Tricholaema lacrymosa; species Tricholaema leucomelas. Next base: position 677,727 of record WAAF01001364.1, read on the forward strand.
AAGACCCCAGCCCCATTGTCGTTTTTCAACAGCCACGTCATGGAGACCCTGGCACCATAGCTGTGTCTGAAGCACCAGCACCCGTGCCATGGGGTCTCAGCCTTGTAACCAGCCCTTGGCACCAATGCCGTAGAGACACAAGTCCGCAGCCAGACACCAGCACCAATACAGTGAAGATCTCAGCCCCACAACCAGACCCCAGTCCTCATGCCTTGAGGACCTAGCCCCACAGCCAGACCCCAACACTGATATCACTAAGGTCCCTGCCCCACACCGAACGCCCAGCTCCACGGCCAGCAGCAATGCCATGGGGACCTCGACCTCACGAGCAGTCTCAAGCCCCACGCCGCGGTCTCCCCGTCTCGCCCGCCGCCGCAGCACTCACCAGGGCATGCACAGCCCACTGACATCTTCACATGCCTGGCCCAGCCGGGGGTCGCTGCGCGCTGCCCGGGCCGCGGGGTCTCGCGGGGGCGGCTGCGCCGGCGGCGGCAGCGGACGGGCGGCTGCGCCTCTGCGCTTGCGCGAGACGTCCCGACCCCCCTCCTCCCCCTCCGCGGGCGCGTGCGTACTGCGTGCGTGCGTGCGCGCTGCCTGCTCCGCGCCGCCGCGCCGATGTTCCTTCTGCGCCGCGTCAGCCGGAGGGGTGCCGCCATGTCAGGAGTCGGCGGCCGGCGGCCGCCCCCCCGGGGCATTTGGCCTGGCTCAGTTGAGCGAAGGGAGGGCAGAGCACGGCACAGGCCCTTCAGCCTTGGGGAACGGGGCGGGCTTGCAGTGGCTGTAGGAGTGGACCTCAGGAAGGAGCGCTGGCACACGTGGGTGCGGGGACCGAGGGGCATAGGCTGCATGACCCCTGAGGCTTGTCCTCCCAAGAGGTAGCGCGGGGCCGGACCTTCACAGTCTCGCCAGCCCGAAGGAGCACCGCGCCTGTGCTCAAAGCTGACACTGCCGCCCGGCTCGGCGCGCACTACCCCGAGGCAGAGAAATAACCAGGGTGCAGAGATGAATGTACGGACACCCGTGTCCAGGGGAGCAGATAAACCCATCCGTCGAAGCTCAGAGCCTGATGGTGTGTGGCTGAGATCTGGATGCCTGGGCAGCTAGTGGTTATTTCCACCCGGGATGCTGGGAGCAAAAGACGAGGAAGCCTCATTTGTTTAGCATGGTGCTTCACAAGGCTGGTACTGTTTGCGAGATTGCTAGTCTCCCAGCCTGGGGCACTGCGGCGGGGGGGCTGCCAGGCCTGGGGGAGCACGTGTCAGGGAAGGGGCCAAGTGGCCACAGAGCTGGGTCAGCAGGAAGGAGAGGGTTTGCAGCTGCACATTGCACTGTCAGGGAGGTCATGGCTGGCATTTGCTGCACCTTGTGCAGAGATGCCATGGCTTGCCACACAGGGGGCAGGGGAGCTGCTCAGATCTGTGCTGCACACTTGCTACAGAAACAGAGATTGGTGCAGCCTCATCTGCAAGGGCCACCCAGTGAAGATGCAGCCCCAGCTCCACGTTATGAGAGGCATTGTGAGCAGAGCAAACTGTCTAGAAGGGAACATGAGCCTCCTTCTCTTTGCTGAAGGGCCAGTACCAGTCCATCTGCTCCTGCCCATGTGGGACTCGCATTCTTCATTGACTAGTCTTTAAACATCACATGGGCTTAAGCAATCTTTTTCAGGTTCCAGTTAGCCCCAGGCAAGCTGTCAGGACTGGGTGTTGCACAGTCTGAGCCTGGGTAGCACCAGGCACCATCAGGATGGAGTGTCTGCCGAATTTGCCTGGGCAGGGATGTCATCATCACACGTGGAGGGAGAGAAACTGCCAGCTAGGATTAAATATATGCACTTTCCTTTTTGCCTGTTGTTTGTTTTGCCTTGTAAACCAGCAGGAGTGCCTGGTGCTGCCCCTGTGCCGGGAGAGTGCCCCTGCTATGGGTCATGCTGGGGGAGGCAGGTACCTGCATGTAGATTCCCTTCTGATTGCACAACAGAGACCCTATGTGCAGGAGATAACGGTCCCACGTGCAGGACTTGATCGGGCTCGGCTTGTTCTGTGAGAGACAAGCCCTGAATTACTGCAAGCTCCCACCACATGGAGGGACAGAGTGATCAGGCAGGTCAATGCCCTGGATGTGTCCCAGGGAGAGGAGATGTTGGGAGAGCAATGTTAAGAGCAGAAGGAGGAAAGCTAGGAGTCTTTGAGGGCAACGTCATTCTGCATCTCTGTTGGGTTCTTGAGCACTGGATATGGTCAGCTTGTCCTCTGGTGAAGAGACGTGAGCTTTTCCAAAGTGACTTATATTTTGCTGCTGAGCTCAGGTGAAGTAAAGTGTGTTTGAGAGACACGCACTTCTAGGTTAGGTAGAGCCCAAAGTGCTTGCCTAGGCTTCCCTGCTTCCTCTGTGGTGCCTGAGGTATGCATGGGCCCAAGGGGCCTGTTACAGCCAACGTAGCCTCCCATGCTTGGCACCCCAGACATATGCTTGCAGTGCCGTGTACCAACACGTGTATGTTACCAGGCAGGTGCTCTTTAGTGCTCACGTGTGGTTCCACAGCCCTGGAAGAGGCCCCCTGACAGAGGTGCAGCAAATGCTTGGCCAGCATTTAGCCAGATGAGTTTGGGTGAAAGGCTTGGAAGGTGCTATGGGCTTGTTGAGCGAGGCAGCAATCCTAGATTGGGCTGCCCAGGGAGGTGGTGGAGTCGCCGTCTCTGGAGCTGTTCAAGGCAAGATTGGACGTGGCACTTGTTGCCATGGTCTAGCCTTGAGCTCTGTGGTAAAGGGTTGGACTTGATGATCTGTGAGGTCTCTTCCAACCCTGATGATACTATGATAGATAAAAACCTGTTTGTTGCTAGGGAGGAGCAACCCCTAGAAGGCAGGAGGTGACATGGGACTACTGATCACAGATGAAAGTCCCTTGTGACAGGGCTGGAAGGAGCAGCAGGATGAGGCTCTGCATATCAGACATGCCCCGTCTCAGTGACCCGGCACACAAGGCTGAACAAGGCAGTTCTATCCTGTGGATCTCCATGGGAAACTGACCTGAGCAAGTATGGGCCTCTGGGGACTGGACAGGCCAGGACAATGAGACCCAGCCGGGTGAATCTTCGACTGCAGAGCTCCCACCAGCATGTCCATATTCTGTTTGTGCTGCAGAGGACACATCGCTGCACCCCACGATGTCCTCCTGACACCTAGGAGCTAGAATAAAGGCCACAGGAGGTGACAGCACCCAAAGGGACTCTGGCACTGGTCAAACCGGATGAACGGAACGGAGCCAGGCCATAAGCCGTACACACCAGCACCCCCTATGCTTCCTGGGTGGGGTGGGCTGGACCGCAGCTGGCTCGAATGACCGAAGTCTGGTTTCTTCCCATCCCTCATGTCCTCCAGGCAATTTTTTGCGTGCCCGCTCCGGCGAGCTGTGCAAGCCCAAACACAAGCTGTTACTCGGTACTTAGTCCTGCCCTGCGGAAAGCAAGGCAGCTCAAGACTCCCATCCCGCTTTTCACCCCTGAAGGTGTTTTTCGTTCACCCTTTCACGCTACAGACGCGTGTCACCCCATCGACCGCACACGGAATTTTGCTCCGTGGAGCCGCAGAGGCATCTCCCGCCGCAGGGCGTAATCACAGGTGGAGTCAGGGAGCCCCGTCCAGCTGTTGCCTCTGCAGCAGCGCTGTCCCCGCTTCCCGAGCGATACAGAAGAGGCCCCGCCAGCCGCCAGAGTCCGCCTCGCCCACGTGTGCAGCAGAGCCGGCAGCGGGGCGGGTCCCGCCGGCGCCGCGGGAAAACGTGCGGCCGCCACGCCCCGGTTCGGCGCTTCCCGCCAGTGACGCCGAGCTGCAGGCGGGACCGACCCTGCTCGCCCTCACCCATCACAAAGATGTCGGTGAAGCTGACTGCCTGACCGTCTTCAAGATGGCCGCCCGCCCACCTACGACTGGGCTTCTCCGGTGGGCGCCTGCCGCCCGGCGCGCCGCTGGCGCCGAAGGGGTGTGCTTCCCACGAGCCCTGCGCAGGGCGCGGCGACAGGCGCGGTGGCCGCCGGGAGCCGTAGTGCGGGGCGGGCTGCGGTCACGTGTCTGCGCCTGGCAGTGGCCGCGCTGCGAGCGGAGGCTCCAAGATGGCGGCGCTGCGGGGCGGAGCGGTGTCCGCCGCGGTTAGGGCTGGAGTTGGCGGCACCGCGGCTGGAGCAGCTCCGCGAGGGCTGGTGGGCGGCGGAGCTCCACGAGAGTCGACCTTTCGCGCTGGCAGCCCCCTGAAGGTAGGCGGCAGCGGGGCACGGCGGACCTCGCCGTGACACGTGGAGGCCGGGGCGGCTCCCGCGGCGGCACCACCACGTGTGCCGCGAGCGGGCCTGCCGTGCCGGCGGCGGGCGGGGGGCTCTGGCGTGCTCTGGGGATGCTTTTCACGCAGATCGAGTGGGGCAACCAGTGCTTTCCTGGCGACCTGGGGTGGTAGTGGTGGCAGCGTTGGGGTAGTGAAGGCGGCGTTGGGGTGGTAGGATCCCGGCATGGCCCCCAAGATCCGCCGGGGCGGTGGTCTCGGTGCCCCCTGCGGGAGGTGACACTCAGCCCCGGGGAAGCGAGGTCTAGGAGAGACACCGGCCAGGTGTGCCCCCATGGTTCCCCCATTCCGGCGCTACTCTCCGCCACCTGCGATCATGCTGGGGGAGGGGTCGGTCGGTTTGGGATGCCGACACCCACCAGTTTCTGTGGTAGAAGCTTCCAGCGCAGGACGTGGGGTTCTCCTGCCCGCTTCGGGATCGGGGGAGCTTCCCCGAGCTGCAGTGGGGGGTTTATTCCGGGAGAAGCCTTTCCCGCTGTAGGGCGCGGTACTGCCGCCCTTGGTCAGCGTCCCTTCTACCGCCGGTGTCAGCAGCCCCGGTGGGACCCTGCCCATACTGAGCTGGGAAGCTATCTGTGAATGCGCTGCTGTCTGGCTGCGGATTGCGGTGCTGCAAGCACCCCTGGATAGAACTGGGGATACCAGCGCTGGGATTGGTTGGGACTTAGAAAAGCTCCACGTTTCAACCCTTTTTAAGATGCGCCTGTTTGACAGGGGTACAGCCTCGGGGGCTGCGGGGGGGAACCCTGCACCCCTACCTCGGGCAGGGAAACGCTTAGCCTCTCTCATCTCTCCCTAACACAGAGGGAGCAGTCTGCGTTTGGGGAAGAGATCTGTGTTCCTGCCTGATGCTTCCTGAAAGCAGCAGAGGACTCTGGAGCATCCTCTGCTAGTGCCATGCTGGCTGTCTTGAGCCCCCACAACTTTCTGAGCTTGCTCCATGTCCTAGGAGGCAGGAGTCCTGTGTCCTTACCAGCAAGTGGAGCTAGGTGAGAGCTGCTTTGGCAGCCCGCCTGTGGCCAGAGTGGGAAGGCCAGCTGTTCTCTGTTTGAGGTGTAGCCCTGGCACAGCACACTGGGTGCATATGTCATGTGTCACCAACACAACTTGGATGGGCAGATGCCTGTGGAGGTCTTGGGTGTGCCTCCTGGGTACCACAACAGTGTCCTCTGTTCTGGTTCAATATGCAGGATCTGGTGACCACATTCAAGCTGTCTCCATTTCAAACTGTTGGCTCAAACTGTGGCTTCCTGCGTGCTCAGAGCTTTCTCTGATGCTGTGGGCATTCTCCCTTTCGCCCTAGCTGCTCAGGCGCAGGGTGGCCCAAGCCTTTCTTTGAACATTCCTATAACTTCTACCTCTTCCCTACTGTGCTGCTGAATATGAAACAAACATAGGTTGCTGGAAGGGCACAGAGGGTGTCCCCCCGGCGCTGGAGGGGACAGAAGTCTGATAGGGAAGAGAGCAGACCAGGCTGGAGGAGTAGGCTGAACTGTTTCATGCCTCTGCCTTTGATGCACAAGCGGTAGGGTTGAAGGAGGTGCCGGGCCCCAGGTAGATCAAAGGGAGTCCTGGAGGAACACAGCCTATTTCGATGGTGACTCACAGCTGTGGGACTCCTTGTTGCAAGGTGCTGAGTCAAAGGAGTTCAGGAGGCCTTGGGAGATCTCCTGCCCACCTTTGCTCCCGGGCTGCGGGCAGGAGCTGTGGGAAGAGGCAGTTTGAGTGGGAGGATTTTACCTTCCCCCCTCGTCAAGTGTCCAGCACCAGTCACGGCTGGAAACCTTGTATCGGATGCTGCTTTTGGGGAGAGCCGGTCCTGTGGCAAGATGGGCAGGGCCACGAAAGCCGGAGGCATCCCCTGCCCCCTCCTGCTATCAGCAGGCAAGGGTGAGCCGGCCCCCGCGTCCCTCGGCTGCTGAGGCTCTGCTAGATCTCCCTGCCGGTCATCGCTGACTCAGGCTGCACGCCGGCGCTTGGCCGCACTGGGCGTGTGAGCTTGGATGCCCTTCCCCGCTCCTCTCGATACCTCCAGGAGGACTGGCCGGGAATCGCAGCCGGGCTGCGCCGTACCTATCTGCCAGCAGGGCTCTGCGCCGGGTTCTGACCGGCAGCCAGCGCCGGCCCAGGGAGAGGCTGGGGGTGCTGAGCGGTAGAGCGGCACTGGAGTCTGATCTGCATGATGGGGTGCAGTAGTGTGCCCCTGTCACCTGCAATCTCCCCTTACAGGCAGAGAGTCCTGGGAGAAGATGCCTGGCCTGTGCAGCTGCCTGCCAGGCCCCAAACCATTGCAAGCTTCTGCTCATCAGAGCTGCTGTGTTGGTACACAGTAACAGGCCGGGGTAATTTGGGATGAGTGGATATGTGGCTTTGATTCCCTGCCTGATCCAGGGTCATGCAGGGTAGCTAGAGGTGCCTGCTCTGTCTGATGGGGACAAGTCTCTGAAGCGCCTGAGAGACGAGGGTTTTAGGCATGTGACTTTACTGCCATATTTTAGGGAACACGTATTTAGTGAAACGCCTGGTCTCCCTCCAGTGCAGCTTCCCTCTTGCCACGAGAGGATTTCAAAGTAAAGGCAGGTCTGGTACAGGGACAGGGGGCATTTTGTCTTGCTTGGGCTCAGGCTTGTGCAAGCTGTGGTACCTACATGAGACATGGGTGAGCTGCATCAGATGTGCATCCCCCAAAGTTCAGCCGTGCGGTGCTCCAGGGTGGGGAGAGCTTACTTGCCTGCTCCCAGCCAGCTTTGGGAGAGAGCTGTGCTTTCCCAGGATAACTCTGTCTTTGGTGCCCTTATCTTCCCTGCTTTCATTACCTTTCATAGTATGAACCAGGTTGGAAGAGATCTCCAAGATCATCGAGTCCAACCTATCACCCATCCCTGTCCAATCAACTAGACCATGGCACTAAGTGCCAGTCTTTTCTTGAACACCTCCAGGGATGGTGACTCCACCACCTCCCTGGGCAGCCCATTCCAATGTCAAATCACTCTCTCCGTGAAGAACTTCCTCCTGACATCAAGCCTGTTACCTCCCTTTGCCTAAGCCTGTCTGTAAACAGGAATTCACATGCTGTCTTGTGCCGGCGATGTGCCTGCCCTGTGCCTGGATCCTAGCAGAGGCTGTGTGTCCAGTTGCTGCAGCCTGTGCCTTTGCCCAGCATCTTGCTTCTCCTGGCCATCTTGCAGTGCTGGGTTGAATGGGCGCTGTAAGTGCAGTGCAAAGACCTTTCTGGTATTATCCAAACATCCCGGAGCTGACTGGAGAACTGGAGAGAACATAGGGCTAGGAATTTGAAGGAAAAGGAGCAACAAAGCTGGCTTGATCCTGTGCCCTTTTGTATCCTGTAGCAGACATGCTGGGCTAGGGCTGTGGCAGTAGCAGCCTAGCTGCATCTCTGTTGCTGACTCCTGCAGTTCTGTTATGAATTTCGTAGTGTTTTGGGGCTTATCTGAAGCGCTGGCAGCCAGTGTCTGAGGAGAAAGTCACAGTCCGTGGGGTGGGAACAGCCTGCCTCTTCCCTTCCAGTCCAGCATGAGTGATATGTAGTGCTGGGCAGAGCCTGGTAGTTGCTGGGGTTTTATTGATTCACCTTTCCCAGTCATCTAACTGTAGAGGGGAGATCAGGTAGGAGGTTTTAGCGTGGAGGCATCCCTGGTAATTGGAAGGGTGTCAGGCTAGAAGTGGCATTGGGCTTTGTGAAGTGATGAGTGGGCTGTCCCAAGCCTCTTCCAAAAAAGCAAGAGCAGAATGATCTGTTGTGCCATCCCTGGACCTGCAGCACATCTATCGGGAGCCCACATGTGTTGTGGAGATCAGTGCTGGTAGTGGTGCATTGCACAGTGTTTACCTGACTCCCCATGCTCCTTCCTTCACAGTGCTTTTCCCTCCAGGAGGATGACCTGAACTTAACATCACTGAATGCTGAAACCATCTTGGAGGCTGAAGAGATCCTGGGAACGATGCAGAACTATCTGGACTCCTCTGTGATCTCCATCATTGAGGACCTTTCTCTGAGTGAGGTGAGAGCCCACACCAGAGCCCACTCTGGCTGTGGTATGGAGAGGGGTGGTCAGGACCATTGGCCAGGTCCCTTGGCTGTGCCTTACCACCCTCTGAAGCTGCATCTGCCTTTGCAGCAGAGCAAGGCCTGTCTGGATGCGCAGAATGAACTATCCCTGCTGACTGCCATCACTGAGATCCTGGACAGCACAGATGATGAGACGCTGTCTCCCTTTGACACCATCATGGATGCAGAGCTGCTGACTTCACCTCGGGAGAGGGACAATTCCTCGGTGAGTTGCAAGGTAGAGCCAGCCTGACCCCAAAATAAGTAGGAAGATACTCTGGCAGGGCTCTGATAGGTCCCAGCAGATGGGTGTCCTGAGGTGATAGGACCTCGGTCCTCAGCACTCTGAGGTCCATCTGACAAGCAAAATGAGAATGGCTGAGCCAGCCCTGGACACCCCCAGGGTTCCATTGTGGGCTCAGAGAGCCATGCTTTCACCTTGCTCTGAGGAGCAGCACATACTCCTCTCTTAGACCAACTATGGCTGTGTGTGCCACGAGCGAAATAGGGCTGAGTTTGTTCCTGGGCTCTGTGAGGTGAGGTGTATGCCCAATTTGGGACTGGGTGTGGCCTGTCCCCTCCAGCAGCATAACCCTACTGCTGCCTTATCTTCTGTCTCCTCTACAGCTTCAGAAGTTTCTCAGCCTGTCACGTCCATCACTGGAATGTGAGAGCCCTGCTCTGGAGCAGCCCAAGGCTCTCAGGCCTCTCAGCAGCAGCATCTCTGTGCTTGGGAAGGTGAGGAGCTGAGCAGGGGAAGCTGGAGGAGCAGTGTTGGGGTGGTGCTGGGCTGTGTCACTGCTTCTGCACCCCAGCCACGACCCTCCTGCCTGGCACAGGTGTCCTCTCCTAGAAGCAATGCTTTTGTAGTGCATTGGTGGCAGTGGCAGTAGAGCCTGCCCCAGCTGGTGGGACTGGGTATTCGATGGATGTCCCTGAGTGGTGCTGGGTTTCCAGCTCTACTGTATCTTACTGAGAGAGTCAGATGTGTTCCAGCTTTTTGTCTGCCATGAGGCTTTTGCTGCACAGTTGCAGCAGACCCACAGATGGCTGTGCCTGTGGGTGCTCAGGTGAAAACCCAGGAGCTGACACTCGATCTGGTTTCCCTTTCCAGCCTGACACAGACCTGGCTTGGGACCATGCTGCTCACAGCCTTGAGGACCCAGTACTGCTGAAGAAGCAAGTCTGCAGCACCCCGAGGGTAGAGAGGAAGGCAGGCTGGCACCGGGCCCGAGATCAGCCCCTGCCACAGCGCAGTGATGGAGAGGAAGAGGAGGAGGAGGCTGCCTTCAGCAGAGAGCTGGACGGTGGCACAGAGGCTGGGGATTTTTGTGTGAGTGAGGCTGGGGTGGCACTAGAGGAGCATGAAGACCCCTGCATCATCAACACTGGTGATGTGTCCTTGAGTGAGCTGGTGAAGTCCATGCACCCATACTGCCTGCCCACCTTTACTGTGTGCCTGGATCCTGATGCTGAGCCTGTGGCTAAAGAGCTCCTAAGTGGTCCTGTCATGCTGGAAATTGTGCCTCATGAGGGGGAGAGCATGGAGATGCCTGTGGTCCTGCAGCCCTTGTCTCCCAGCTTCCCCAGCCTGGAGGCGCAGCTCCTAGGAGCAGAGAAGAGTGCTGGGGAGTCAATCCCAGAGGACCAAGAGCTGCCAGGAGTTCCAGCCCAGAAAAACAAAGTGGAGAAGAAGGAGAAATTGCCCGAGAAGGAGCCCTCTTGCTCTACACCAGAGAGCACATCCCCACTGGAGACAACAGCACCTGGAGCCCGGATCTCTGATAGCAGCTCTTGGCACAGCAAAGAGGCCCCGGCGAGTGGCAAACGTGAAGGTTCAGAGAAGGGACGTGGGTGTGAGAGAGCAAGGAAGAGTCGGAAAAAGAAAGTGAAGGAGGAGCAAAGCAAGCAGGCCAAGTCAGGCAGGGACTGTGTGACCCCCCAGCTCCGCTCGGCTGGCTCTGGCCAACCCCCAGGTCAGCCACCTCCTAGCCGGCGTCGGGCAGCATGCCCCTCTGTCCAGGTCTCGGACTTCCTGGCACAGCAGCTAGAGCGAGCCCGGAAGGAGGGGCAGATGGAGCTGCGTGGGGAGCGGCCACCACGGCCTCGAGGCAGGCCCCGGAGCATGGCAGAGAGCTCCCTGCTTGGGAAAACGCAGCAAGAGCTGCGGAAGGAACTAACAACAGAAAGAGTGGCTGTGACCCTGGAGAAGGCTGAGACTCTGGTACCTCTGGAGAAGACTGTAGCAGGGGTGGTGGAGCCACTAGCAGCTGGGTGTCTAGACCCTGCAGATCAGGCTGAGGGTAGGGGAGATGCACAGCCAGATGCTGGACAGAGCAGTGGGGTCTCTGAGGCTGCCTCTCTGCTTCCGGAGCAAGGTATGGGTCTGGAGCCCTCCCCAAGCCTACTGGTGGCAGAGCCAAGCGAGGGCCTGCCCAAGGAAACCAAGCCCAAGGCCTTGAGCCTGCGGGAATACCGCATCCGTATGCTGCACCGCCAGCCCAGCCCAGGCAGCAGGAAGGACTGTGAGAAGCAAGTGGCCAGCAAGTGGCCCAGCATTCCTGAGCCTCCAACAGAGCTGGCAGAGATTCCGTGCCTGGTGGCACCTGTATATCGCACCACTGAGGCAACCAGCACTCAGAAAAGCCCAGAGAAGCTCACCAGCTCTGCTGATATCCCTTCTCCTACTGGCAAAGGTCCTACAACTCCGGCTTCAGCTCCTGTACCTGCCACTGCTCTAGCACCTGCTACAGCTCCACCACCGCCATCAACACCAATGCCTTTTGTTGCACCAAATGTGCCCCCAGCTGCTGGGGCAGCCCCCACTGGCGTGCCACCAGCCTCTGCCGGTGCTTATGCCCTTTACCCACCAGTGCCTTCCTGGCCCTGCTTCAGTCCACAGCCTGTGGGCTGCTGCAGTTTGCCCCCGCCACCCGGTGCTGGCTCCTCCAGTGCTTTTCACATGATGCCTGGCCTCCCACCTCCAGCCATGGCCTGGCCTCCACCAGCCATGCTGCCCCCACCTCCGTTTGGCCCCAGTGGACCCTATGCCACAGCAGGGTGGGCGCCACCATCCTACTGGCCGGTAATCCCCATGCCTCCTCCACCTCCTCTGCCGTATGGGGACCCTGGTGCAGCACTGCAGAGCACTGCTCCCTCCCCAGCTGGTGGCCACCCCAGCAGGGCTCTCCTGTCCTTGCAGCCTCCCGTTGTCTCTGCGCTTAGCTGCCCAGAGCCACTGGCCTTCCCGTCTCAGCCACCCACCACCCTGAGCAGCTCTGAGATGGGGGCTGCAGGTGGCCCAGGCAGGCTGACAACCAGCAGGGTGTCAGATCCCAGGAGGCAGGCACGACTGGGAGGGGAGACCTCTCTTCCAAAGGGCCCAAAGATCTCAGCCCTTACCTGGCCCCCAGCAGCCCCATCAGTTCCTGCTGCCCAGCCCAGCAGGGTCCCTCCTGCAGTGCCAGTCCAGCCCACGGCACCCTGTCAGGTTGCCCTTATCCAGCCTCCAGAGGACTCCCAGGCTGCAACCTCCACCCAACTCCTGAAGGCCCCTTCAGCTGCCATCCAGTGCCCTGCAGACGTGTCTCCTGCCACTGGCTTTGTTGAGGAATCCCTAGGCACTTGCCCCGCAGAGGACGTTGCAGGGCCAGACAAGAGAGCAGTGGAGAAAGCCCTGCTGGAGCCCAAGGCAGCTGCTGTGCTGGAGCCCCCCAGCAAAAAGTCCACCACCCTGGCTGCAGTAGCAGCACAAAAAGGGAGTCGAGAGAGCAGCCTGCCCACCAAGACACCTGCTGCACGGTCATGGAGGCACCAGCCGCTGCTCAGCGCAGCACAGTCCTCCGACAGCAGCAAGGACATCGTGCAAGCCTTCATCAGTGAGATTGGTGAGTGGGAAGAATGTGGGGTGCTGGGCACTGTCAGCTGGTAAGGCTGCAGTGCTGCTGGCAGGCAGTTCTGGGCACTTCTCAGAGTGAAGGTAGCAAAGTTGTGCCTGCAGGCTTGCAGACTTTTCTCAGTATTCTGCCAGGGTACATTGCCTCCAGTGGATGGTCTGGGCTGGCTGTGCCCGAATTGATCCCTCCTGGGATCGTAGAGAGGGATGCTCCTGTCCTTGTGGTGGGAGCTGTGGGACTGCTGCAGGCTCTGCCACTGCTCCCCAACACTTGTCCTATTACCCAAGGAGGCTGATGCAGGGGGAGGATGGGTCTGGGGTGAATACCTGTGCTGCCAGGAGGGATTTGGGTGACCTGACTTTCTGTGCTCTCTCCCTGGCTCAGGGATTGAAGCTACTGACCTGTCCAGCCTGCTGGAGCAGTTTGAGAAGTCTGAGGGTGCGTATGTGGCTTAGTGTCCCCCACTGGGCCCCCTTTGTGTCACACAGGCATACCTGGCCTACTTCTGCTCCCTGTGGTGGAGCTGGAGGAGGGGGCTGGGCCACTGCTGCTTGCTGGCTGGTGTTAACCTGTCCAGGTGCCTTGTCTCAGGGGTGTCTTCCCCCCTATCTCCTTCTTTGCCTGTGAAAGCAGCCAGAGATTCCCAGGGGGGCTGAGGAGGTGGTGAGAAGAGCCTGGGAAGGAAAGGGAGCAGGGAGCTGCATTTGGGATGCTGTGAAACCTCTCCCAGTCTGTGCCCAAAGTGCTCTCTGTCCATATTCCCCCACCTTCCGTATGTAGGGTCTGTCCCCTGCTGTCCAGCCCCAGCCTTTCTCCACCTTTATGTACTCACTCTCTTTTCAGCCAAGAAAGTGGAGACTCCCATGCAGCCTCCTGAGGACAGGCGGCCAGCAGGGAGCTCTGGGTGAGTATTAAGCTGGTGTCTCATCATGAAGCCTGGCAGAGGGCTGACCTCTGCCTTTGGTGAGGAGCATGAGGCAGATACCAGTCATGGCAGGATCTGAACTGTGCCTGGGGACTGTGTCCACTGGCTCAAAAGGGGTTGAGCTCCTCACTGGGCTGGGGGTCAGGGATGGGGCTGACGGGAAAAATCTGGGGGAAGCAGTGCTGGACGTGAGTGGGCTGTGCAGTTCCATCCTTGCAGCTTTCTCGGATCCTCTGTCCCACCACAGGCATAGGGACTGGGGCTGGGCTTTGGCTGCCACATTTGACAAAGCTCTTTTCCTCTCTCAGGCCTGAGACCCAGCAGGACAGGAAGCCCATGGACAACCTGCAGGCCTCTGAACTGGCCAATGTGGCAGGTAATGCCTGGGGTGAGGTGGGGGATTCCACTATCTCCTGGCAGGGTCTGTCATGGACTAGGGGGAGTTCCCCAGGATTTAAGGGAAGCTGGGCCAAGAGGGAGTCCTAGCCAGGCAGTTTGCAGCAAGGGGCTGCTCTTGAAAATCCTCTGGTGCTCTTGCAGGCCTCACCCCTCCAGCAACACCCCCCCACCAGCTCTGGAAGCCATTGCCTGCTGTCTCACTGCTGGCCAAAGCTAAGCTGCCCGGGTCTGCACTCCAGGAAGGGTCCCAGAAGATGGCCAAGACGGTGAAGGCCAAGCCGCTGCTCTCAGGCAAGCTCCAGGGGAAAAGCTTGGTGCCAGCCCCTGCCAGCTCAGCCCCCAGCCATGTCTGCTCAGGAGACCATGACTACTGCATCCTGGGTACAGCACAGCTGGAGACAAATGGTGGCCCTGGCACGCAGCCCCCTGCTGAGGGTGGCTCCCGCTGGAATGTCAAACACCACCGGGACATCACTATCAAACCCATCTTCTCCTTACCCAAACGGACGCTGAACCAGCCCAAGCCCACCTCACCAGTCCCCACCACTGTGGGGCCCAGCCAGGAATCCCTGGGGACAGCTTGCTTAGCTCCCTTGGATTATCGGACTACCGTCCCTAACAAGGCCACCACCGAGTCCATCAGTCCCCCCACCTCGGTGCTCCTGTCTCCAGCTGCTTCCCCCTGCCGGGACCAGGAGATGCAGACTCCCAGTGCCCAGCCCAGCCAAGCTGCTGCCAAGAGGTCCCTGCGTTGCTATCGGAGACCCCAGGACTCACCCAGCCCATCTGCCAGCAGCTGGAGGGCTGGTCGGAGCCGTGCCAGCCGCTCTTTCAGCTCCAGCTCAGATGGAGCTAGTGAGTCCTCATCTTCATCATCATCCTCCCGCTCCCGGTCCCGATCGTTCTCCCCACCACCCAAGCGGTGGCGAAGGTAAGCAGTGGAACCTGTCTCCTTGCTCTCCAGACGATTGTTTCTTGGCAGGTCTTTTGCAAGTATGCCCAGACACCTCTTTATGGGCCTACTTAAAGAAGACCACCATGTAGGTGGGAGGACTCCAGTATCATCTTGTGCTGTGTTGGGCTCAGCACAGCAGCCTCAGCCCCTTCTGGGCCCTTGCTTAGTCATAGCCATAGGCTGTGTGGCTCCCCTGTGATTGTTTCTTGCTCTTCAAAGGCTGTGCCAGTTGTGAGCTTACTACTCCCTTGTCAGTGATGTTTGGAGCCAAGTGAAGTAACATCTCTGTAGCATCATTACTGCCCTGCCAAACTTAGGCAGAGTTTTTCCATAGCCCAGCTCACCATGGGGATGAGTCTTGCTGAGTTCCTTGGGAAGTATAAAGGGCTTTTTATTGTCCTAAGCCTTGTGGTGCTGAGCACAGGGAGGGCTTGGCACTGAGCTGTGTCTCTCCTTCCTCCCAGGTACCGCTTAAGATGTTCCCGTAGCAACTCCTCCCGCTCCAGCTGTGGGTCATGTGGCAGGTCCCGGCATAGGTCCTCATCCTCATCATCAGCATCCTCCTACTCGTCCAGGTCCACATCTCGTAGCCAGTCTCGCTCTCGGTCCCCTTCACCACACCGGAGGAGTAACAGGCGGAGAAGGTGAGTGTGGCCACCCTGCAGGACTGAGCTTTCCCCATCCAATCTCCTGGCCTCTTATGTTCTGGGTAGCGGTGGACTTAGTCTTTCAGTATCTCCCTGGGATCAATTTTGTCTGGCCCCTGCCATGACCTCATGTGTCTGGTTTCTGCCCTGCCAGATACAGTTATGATGCACAGGACCACTACCAAAGGCAGAGGATCCTCCAGAAGGAACGTGCAATAGTGAGTGCTGGAGTGCTGTGAATCAACAGAGATGGGGATTTGGGGGGTCCACAGCCCTTCCACCCCTTTGGAGAACTGTGGGTGTCTCAGCCTTGCAGGCAGCATTACTGGGAGGTTCTAGCCAGGGTGTGGTGTGGTGGGTGGCAGTGCAGGAAAGGTGCCCTATTGGGAGGTCCTGCTCACCAGGAGAGCTTGGAGATGCCAAGTAGCCCTGTTCCCATCTCATGGGATGGTGCATCCTTGCCTACAGGAAGAGCGGAGAGTGGTGTTTATTGGCAAGATCCCAAGCAGGATGACCCGGTCAGAGCTCCGACACCGCTTCTCTGTGTTCGGAGACATTGAGGAGTGCACCTTGCACTTTCGCTCTGAAGGGTAAGAGCTGTGGGGACACAGAATGTGCCCAGGGATGGGCCCTCTTGGCTGTTTTTCCATTCCTCAAGAGGACTGTGTGGACCGAGGAGGGGTGAACCATACTCTGCTGCTGATCGTCTTCCTTCTTCTCCTTTGGCTCCAGGGACAACTATGGCTTTGTCACCTACCGCTATGCTGAGGAAGCCTTTGCCGCTATTGAGAGTGGGCACAAGCTGCGGCGCCCAGATGAGCAGCCCTTCGATCTGTGCTTCGGTGGCCGCCGGCAGTTCTGCAGGAGAAACTATGCTGACCTGGGTGAGTCACACATTCCCCCAGGCAGGGATTGGCACCCTCGATTCTCTCTCCTTCCCAAAGGTGTAGAGTTCTCCATCCTTTAGGTCAGTTAGGCTTGGTTGGGTAAGGCACGTCCAGGCATAACCCTGTCCTGAGGTGGGGTTGAACAAGGGCTTCTCATCCCTCCAGCACTGTGATGGAGGCCAGGCACAGTCCTCCATCAGACTGACTTTGGGTCTAAAGGTTGGCATCTTGATGAGACATGAGAAGGAGTTGCTGTGGTGATGGCCAGAACTGTGCCAGTGTCCCCATGGTTCAAGGCAACCTCTTCCCATGTCTTACAGACTCAAACCGGGAGGATTTCGACCCAGCCCCCGTCAAGAGCAAGTTTGACTCGCTGGACTTCGACACGCTGCTGCGGCAGGCACAGCGCAGCCTGCGGAGGTAGCGGCAGGCAAGGCGGAGTGCCCGCCCCCACTTTTATACTCAAATACAAAAGACAAAAAAAGTATGAAGAGAGAGAGAGAGAGAGAAGGTTTTTAAGAAAAAGGAAAAGGAAAAAAATGTTTTATAACCAGTATTTAAGGAGGATGGGTCATTTGCCTTTGACCAGAGGGGCCCAGGCAAGTGGCAGCCCCAGGCTTGCCCCAACCGTGTAATAAATGCGGATGCCCAAACAGCAGCCCTGCCTCGTCATCTCCTTCACGTGGGCCGTTCCAGATGTGGGCTTGGGCTCTGCCCCCTTTGGGACCCCTGGGGCTCTGTGCTAAGGTCTGGCCCCATGAGAAGAGGTACAGGTCAGGGACTGGGTGCAGAAGTGGGGTGTCTGGGGAAAGTGGGGCAGGACTGGGTCACCAGGCTGCTTTGAGGGGCCCTATGTCAGTCCTCAAATGGGCTGGCATAGGGTGAACTCCTTTTATGAGGACAGGCAGTGCAGACTGCTCCGACGGTTTCTTAGGCTCCACTGGAACAAGGTTCAGCACCGTGGCCCCTCGGTACCCGACTAGGCTTTGGGACCGCCTGCACCTCCCGTGGTGGCCACGGAGGGGCAGTGCAAGATCCTCCTCCACCGCCCTTTGCTGCGGTGGGCTGGGGTAGAAGGGGCTCAGGCTTTTGGCAGGACTCTGCCGGCTCTGAGGGCAGCATGTGCAATTATGATGTCTGCTCATCCCCTTCGAGCCAGCCGGATAGTTTTGCTCCAGCTCACCAGGAGAGGGATGTCAGACATCTCATCTCTGTGTGTTCTCAAGGGAAAGGTGTTGGTGTGACTGCAGAGACATTACAGGCATCTGCAGCAGGCAGAGCATAGCAGGATGGTGCTTGGCAGAGGAGGGGTGGACAGTGGTGGAGAGGGGATGCAGGATGCCTGTTCAGGTCCCCCTGTGCTGCAGCATATTGAGTAGAAGGGTGATTTCAAACATCCCTCAAGGGTGTATGTTTGGGCCTGCTGACAAACATTCTCCCTGCACCTCACCCTGACCAGCAGTGCTGGGGCCCTGCACCCTACTCTTGTGCTGGCAGCAAGAGAAAAGTCCTGCTTTGGACTACTCCTCATCTGGGATAAGCCTGGAGATCCTCAGCACAAAAGTGGGACTGAGCTGACACTGCTGGCTGGGAACTCCAAAGTGACAGCAAACGTCCTGGCTTTACGACTGGGCCAGGTTTGGGCAGAGTACTGTGGTGCCCAGCTAAGCCACCTCTCAGCTCACCCTGAGATGGGGGCAGCCTGCAGCTGCCTGTCTAGGGTCGGCAGAGCTGGGGAATTATGGAGAGAAGGGGACAGGCAGAGGATGGACACCGCTAACCCTTGCCAGGATTTGTTACAATGCCTGAGGTGGCGGGGGCTGGTCAAAGTCTCATTAGGCCTCTTGCTTGATGGCGGCAGTGACCACTCCTGTAGTAGGAGAGCAGGAAGGGGAATAGCAGCAGTAAATGCAGGGTGGGATGTCCAGTGGGTGTAATGCAGAACATGGGGTTCAGCCAAGCTGCTGTTCATGCTGCCACTTGGATTGTGTTCAGGCCCCTGAGGCCTTTTGTAGGGGTGCCCAGGGTGTGCTGCAGCAATCTCGAGGTCCAGGATTCACATAATGTCTGGAGCTCACTTGTCCCCTCTCTGCTTTCCTGGATGGAGAGGAATGCTCCTGATTCTGCTTGCACTGTGGTGACTCCTGCTGCTCTCAAGGTCAAGCCTAGGAGGCCTCTGCAATACCCTAGGTATGCGGGGTCCTGTGAGGCTGCCGGTGGTGTGAACAGAGGCAAGCTCTCATCCTGTCCTCTCCTGCTTGGCCCTGGACTTTGCACAAGGGAGGGTTCAAGGAGGTGGATACAGGGAAAGGTATGAGCAGGACTTAGGGGTAAGGTGGTCAGGGAGATGTTAACCAGTAATGCAGCTCTTGCTGGGGACAGGAGTAGGAGGGCACAAGAGGGGAGGGGGTGAAAGCCAGGGCCTGACAGGGACTCAGAGGGGAGGATGCAGGTGTCCCTTTTTGGGAGTCTGTGCTGCACCACACAGGCAGTCCCTCTCCTGCCCAGGACATCTGGGCCACTCGTGGTGACAATCATCTCCCTGGTCTCTGAGCTGCCACAGCAGCGCTGAGGGCCTGTGAATCCAAGTAGGTGCAAAAACATTCCCAAACTGTAGGCAGATCCAGGTCTCTGGAAGGGTTCATGTACCCAAGAGCTTGGTTCCTCCCACTGCTTTAGGTATTCTGAAAGTTTCTTCATAGCCTTTCTTTGAACTCCTGCTGTAGCTGTGAGGGCAGGTGGCAGCTGGGAGTGTCATGGGGAAGCTGGAGCTGGGCAGGGGGACAATCTGCTGGCAGAAGGACCCTTGGGGTTGTGCTACCACATGGACCTGAGGTACAGGCATTTGGGCAGCAATGTGAGCATGCAAACAAAGCCGTATCCCTGTGTTTCTGGGGCTGGGCTGTGCATGGTCCCCTCTCCTCATTGCCGTGGGTGAGGAAAGGTGAAGGGTGTGAAAGCATTTGTGTTTCCAAAAGAATTAACACCCAGCTGCTGTGCCCTATAAATCTTGCAAGCATTAGAGGCTGGCTTTGTCCTGGCTGTGTTACAGTTTAATGGTTTCCGTTAGCAATAACCTGGCCCTGTGTTCTGGGGTTATTGATTTAAGGCCTGTTGTGGAGGGTGTGAGAGTTGCAGAAAGGTGTTCTGCTGCTGCCCAGTTGGCAGCCACAGTACCAGTGCAAAGAGGAGGCAGGAGGGCAGGAAGTGGTGCACAGCCAGCTCTCTGGAAGTGGGGGTTCTGGCAGGAACTGTCTGGAGAATATCGGGACAGTGGAGAGGAGCAGCACTTGAAGCCCACCCCTCTTGCTCAGCCCTGCTACTAGCAGGTATGGTTGCAGCTGCAGAGGTTTCTGTGGCTGTCATGGTAGCGGGGCACCATGGATGCATTCCCTAAGCTTCAATGCAGTTGGGACATGCCTGCTTTTAGCTCTTGTTCAAATTGTTGCATGCTTTGGTGGCTGCTGACAATGGCTGGCCATTCTGTGTGCTTCCCACATGCCAGCCAGACCACCATGCTGCCCTGAAGATAGCCCAGTTTAAGAGTTTGGACCTGGAGCATCCGAGGCAGAGCCATGCTGTGGCTCTCCTCTGCACACACCGATAGGTAAGTCCTGCGTTGCTGGCCTGGAACAGTCCTCCTCACATCCCAGTTGCTCTTTGGAAGGGTTTGCACGCAGCTCATGCACAGCCTTTGCCTCACTGTCATCAGTGGTACCCATGGTGGTACCCGTTTTCCTGCCAGAGGTCTATTAGAGGTGAGGGACAAAGGTGGGACTTTGTAGGGACATCTATTCTGCTCACCTCATGCCATAAGCCAGGCACTGCAAGTGCTTGATGCAAATTCTGAGTGGAGTCTCAGCAAAAAAGCTGCACCTGTCACATACCACAAGAAGCAAACAAGGAGGTTAAGGGTCCATCAGGTCTGCAGCCTGGTGATGGCAAAGACTGTGGGGGGAAAAAAACTGCATGTGATCTAGAAGATAGATGTGAACTTGGAGAGGTGGCAAAAAGCCCAAACAAATTCAAACCAAAAATAATCCCAAAACCACATAAAAAATGCACCACAAATTTTCTGTCAGTCCAGGAAAATTCCCTCCTGACCCTAATCTGGCAATAGCATTAAGCCTAATGTGTGAGCAGGCCTCTAATGCTGACAGCACCAATGCATTAGGTGCATAGCTTGTCCTCAGTGTTCTGGAAGAAGGAGGAAAACCTCAGAACCTGTAGAAGCAAATTAAGGAGGAAATTGTTTATTCTAAATCTTTACAGTGACCAGCAGCAACCTGGAAGCAGCACCTCCTCCAAACATCTTTAGCACTGATGACTCCTTGGCCAGCCAGGAACTGTGTCCCAGGCTGAGCTGCACATCTTCAAGGCTCCTCCATTTAAAAGTTTATGGAGTTCTGTCAAACTATGTTAAATTTATCTGGATTTCTCTGCTCCATTACCCTTCTTGAAGGCTGGTCCAGAGCTTCACTCCTGTTGGGCTAGAAACTCTCTAGTTTAACAACTAAACTTAATCACTATCTTATGATGTTATTGTATGTCCTAAAGGTTTTTGTAATATTTTCTTATTTACAGTTTTCTTTCAGTGGCTCTCCAGAAGTATATCTGTACCCTCTCAGCCTCTGATCAGAACAAGCCAAACACTTCCAGCAGATCTTCATCAGCTGCTGCTTTTTGCTCTCTGTATCCAAATAGTTTTTCTCTGCAGTGGAAATTTATCCTTCCTGAATGCAGATCTACAAGGATGTTCTGGAAGGAGTCTCACAGTGCTTTGCGCAATGGCAATAATGTTTCTGTCTCTGCTAAAAATAGCTTGTCTGATGCATCCTAGCATCATGCCATTCCTTTTTCGTTGAAGTATCATGCTGCTGCTTCACATCTACCCTTCAGTGCAGTAAGGTCTCTTTTATTCCTTCAGTGCTTCCATTTCATTAGTTTCTATCTAATGTCCTTACCACTGGTCTCCAAGTGTTTAGGTTTGCTCTTTCTGCTGTTGTTTTTTACCTTTTTTTACCTTGACCAGGTCAAGGTCCCATTCTTCCTCTATGAAGAACTACTTATCTCTGCACTTGCAATCCTTAACCCTGTGCGTTTTCCACATTTTGGGAGCTCAAAATTGGCTCTTCTGAAAAAAAAAAAAAACAATCGATTTTCTAACCTGAATCTATTCCCAAGACACGTGGGTAATATCCTTCCTGCAGCACGGTCATGCTTGGTTTTGGTGCAGCTTGGGCAGTTTCTCCTTGACCATCTTGGAACTCATCTTCACCTTGAGCAGCGGTTTCTCCTGGCTCATAGCATATCATCCTTAACTCTGAATTGAGTGCCCTAGTTTGAGAAACTGTAGGTCTCATCTAATGTATAATTTCTATTGCCCTCTTCTTGCTGCATTAGGTATCTTGTAGCTCCCCGTGTCCCCCTAATCAACTTCACTGTAGCAGAGTAAAACCCACATTTGGGTTTTTACCAGAGCTGGCTCAGGTCTCCTTTTCCCCCACTCCTTTCCTAACTGGCTCTGCTGTGTTTGGTATCTGCTCCTCCCCACAGATCTGTTGCCCGACTGATGGAGCAAACTCATCATTCACTAAAACCATGTTTGAAATAACCTTTTGGTTTACATTAGAATGAATCAATAAGGAAAGTTGTGTTCTGTCTTGTGAGAGGGTACCTGAGCTCTGCTATTTTACTACTGTTTAATTTCTCAGTGAATGCCAGGCAATAAAGGCTCCTATGATTGTACAACTTCTTTATTCTCCTTGTAGCCTTAGGGACAGCACAGTATACTCAAGGCTGCATCTGGTGCATCTGTAACCAACCACTAAGAATACCTGTGCAGGACCCTTCTTACTACTGTTCCTCACAGCTCCTCAGGACATATCTTATCCATGCCACCCCCTTTTATGTCCTTACAATGATATTTTTTTACTAGTAGTGCTCACAGCTTCCTGCTTTCCTACTAATTGGGTGCTCCAAGCTAACTACCATGTGTGCTTATCTGTGTGGCTTCATTCCAGGAAGCATGCTCTGTCTCCACCCAGAGTCCCAACATGTGCTGGGTTGTACCATCCTCTGGCTCATCATGTTGCCCATATGCCAAAGTGCTAGCCTGGGTGATGTGACCATAGCAAATAGTCAAACCCGGGGAGAATTCTACAAAATCAGTGGTCATAGGCTGCCACAAAAATCTTAGAAGGAGAAGAACTTGTACTAGGAATGGATGAGGAAGATAAAGGACATGGTGTTGCTATTTTAAGCTCAGAAGATTCTGGTTAGGTAACAAGTGAACCTTAGGAGATAACCCTACTAGGATAAATTGACTTAATGACTCCCAGCTTAATATAAGGGGGACCAACAAGTCCATATGAAAATGCTAGGGAAGGTAGTCTGAGTGTGGCTAGAAGGCTTAGTCAATGGGTGAGTTACAAGGCTGTGAAATTGTCTACCATACCAATACTGTGTACAAGCTCTGTTCTCAGGTGAACTGCTGAGTACTGGAAACTGCATCTTTAAATAGATTATTTTTAGAGGCAGGAAGTATGTAGAGAAGCAGCAGAAAATACAATTTCTCTGTTACCTAGAAACAGCTGAAACTTGTCCCTGAATATAGAAGCTCTCTGTCAGGTACCTGGGGGCAAAGGGATTCCCAAATTCTGCTTGTTTGCTAGACCAGTTCTACATAGGCTTGGAAAACAGAAGTTTAGCAGCTCTAGCCATGCAGTGCAAAAGAGTGGTTAAATGACAGCGTCATTTAAATGGCCTGATAAGGCTAACAAGATGTTTATAGTTCATCAAAGCCCCTGTGAAATGTACAAGAGACATTTACAGTGCTGTGCAAATGAAGATGTGCAAACTGGACAAAGTGTATCACAACTTCCAAGACCTGAGACTGCACTTAGCATGTAGATAAAGTACTTAATTGGTTTAAAAAATGCACATTAAGTGTGTAACAGAATGTACCTTTGAGGAAACATAGAGCAATCCTTAAGGAAGGAGTTGAGACTGTACTCGGGCTTTTACAGGTTTCGAAGCCTGGCCGCTGGACAATTAGACCACACTCTGTTCAGTTTCAGAATGAGTGTTAGCTACAGTCTTGCATAAGTGACAAGAACTGTGGAATGTATCTCCCAGTGCATTGCAGATGCCACTGGAGGAAAATGAATGTCAGAGTTATCTGGAGTCTGCCTCCACCAGCATCCAGAGAAGGCAATGCTATTAATGACCTGGGCAGAAGATAGCTCAGAGCAGGACAGGGTGTCCAGAGTGCCGATAGCAACAGGAGAAAAAAAGGGTGACAGCAGCCAACACCACTTGCTGCTATGGACAGCTGTTCTACTAATCCCCATCTCTATCAACATCTCTAAACATCTCCATGTGAGAGCAAGGTTGGTAAAGCAGTAACCCCTTGCAGGGCCATAAGCTGGGCTCAGTTTTGTCTTTGTTGCCTCTCTCTTGTACTTTGACTAGTGGCTAATTCCTCAGACCTTGGTGCTTCCCATTTGACTATTCACTTTAGAGTCTTCTGATAATGGAATGTCTCTAAGTCAATGAACTGAAATCTGCTCTGAAACCACCAGACATCACCTTATTATTACGGCAGAGTTTTCTTCAGCTTGCTGGGGGGGCACATAATGGAGTGAGGCAATGACAAGGCTGGACTCAAACTTCAGTAACAATCATACATGTGCCCACTCCTGTTAAACTGCAGCTGCCTGTGAGGCAGTGCAGGATGTCCAACACTGAGTGAAAAACACATGGATGTGCACAGCTGCCTTTGGTGAGAGCAGCCCCTACTTAAAGGGTCATCTTTTTCTTGACTGTTCTTTCTATAAAGCTCACTGTTTGGCCTCTGGATCTCTATAGGCTTCCACTCACTGTGTTAAACTTTTTTATAAGTGATTTTCCTGGGTTTAGCAAGCTGCAGTTCAAAGACTGGTTTGTCTGGCCTAAATATGCTGGGGAGGTTATTATTTATGTTTGTTGGCTTTCTGTTTTGTTTACCTTGTCTGAATTTGGGATTTCCTATTCTTTGACCGTAACTTACAACTTTTGAAGGATGCCTTTACTTTTTTTTTTTTCTTCTCAGCTGTTTAACTGTGACAGACTTGAAGATTTATTTGGTTTTGGTTTTGCTTAGCATATTTTGAGCGATAGCATATTTAAAGCTTGAAATACAGGGTCTCAGTGCCATTGCAAGCAGCATATCCTTTCATCAGCTGCTTTAGCATTCTTAATTGCTGTCCTGACTTTTCGTACTTGTCTCCTTTTAAAGGAGAATGTACTCATCTCCCTTTTAAGTTGCATTGCACTGCAGTGTACTCTTTCTGTTGCTTTTTTTCTCTCCTATAGTAATATTGGATTTGAGCACATTGTGTTCATTATGACCAAGTGACTGTTCCCTATTACATTTCAGACTCCCTTCTATGTAGTACTCGTGACTAAATCAAGAGTTCATCCTCCACTTGGCTCCTCTGAGTGGTCATTCTGAGAACTATTCATTTATCAGGGCTAAAAATACAGCCTTTGCATCATTCTTTGACATGTTATCTACCTGGTCTGTATGGAGGTAATTAGTATTTCCCATTATCATTTATGTTTTCTCCCTTGACAACCTCTAGAAGTCCTCTAGCTGTTTTTCATTCCACTGTCTTAATCAGGTGGTCAATAGTATATGCTCAGCATTACTTAGGCACAAGTCAATACAGAATGGTTCTCTCACAATTTAAATAACTACACACACACACACCCCCCAAATCAAATAATTTACTGGTTTCATATCTATTTGAAAGCCTTTAAAGTTCTTGGTAAGGGCTATCACAATTAGCCATTTGTTGCTAAGGCCCCAGCACTTCCCTTGCACCTTCATAATGATTGCAAACATGTTTAACTGAGCTGTAGGGATCAGTGCTGGGTTTGGTCCTGTTCAGCATCTTCATCAAAGACATTCAGGGGACAAAGTCTGCTCAGCAAGTTTGCTGATGATATCAAACTGGGAGGCTTAGCTGATACATCTGAAGGCTGTGCAGCCGTTCAATGAGACTTGGCCAGACTGGAGAGCTGGGCAAGGAGGAATCTAATGAGGTTCAACAAGGATAAGTGCAGAGTCCTGCATCTCAGGAGGAATAATAAACTGCACCACCACAGGTTAGGAGGTGATCTGCTGGAGAGTAGGCCTGTGGACAAGGACCTAGGAGTTCTGGTGGACAACAAGCTATCCATGGGACAGCAAGACCAAGACGGCCAACGGGATCCTGGGGTGCATTAAGAGGAGTGTGTCCAGCAGATCAAGGGAGGTTCTCTTCTCCCTTTATTCTGCCATAGGGAGACCCCCATCTGGAATATTGCATTCAGTTCTGGGTTCCTTCCTTTAAGAGGATTTGGATTTGGAGGGCATCCATCTGTAAATGAAGGGCTTTATCTATTACCTCCCTACAGTATCGCCAAATCTTGATGCTTTGTTGTTGGTTGGTTTTCTGTTTCCTTTTAAGCTTATCCTGTGATTTTTTTTTTTTTTTAAGGTATAGCATTATATAACATGTACCTTTTGATAAAGACAAAAGAACTATCTCAAGTCCTATTTGCTGCAGACAGCTCTGCTCAAGTTTCAGGTGGATGTTTTCTCATCTCATCAAAACAGTTATAAGCTGACCTAGTGTTCACCTTGCTGTATGCCCCCTCCCTTTTATGACAAAGGTGATCTTTTCTAGTCCATTTATCCAACCTTCTAGCTTTCCTGTTCCTTTAATGGATATAAACTCCCTGCTGCAAACTCCAGGTTATTCCACCCAAATCTATTGCTTTCTATTTACATTAATATTACAATTACTGACAACACATTGTCCTGTGCACTGAAATCTAGCCTAAACTTAATTAATATTTCTCTTGCTTTCAGGCTGATAATTTGTCTCTAGTGAAGCTGCTATTGCATGTGACAAAACCCTCTGAAAAAGAGATCTAATTGCTAGCCTCTTCATCCATGGTGGTTTGCAGACTGCTGCCCAGCAGCGTAAATTGTGTCGCTTCCCTTCCTCCTAGCTGTGGATCGTGGCACATCTTGTTCTGTGTGGTCCTCAACTTGGCCACCTCTCATCTAAAAACCACATCTCTTGCAGGATGTACATTTGTACCCATAATGTCAAACCATGGCCCACAAGCCTTGCTGCTTCGATGCTTTGCTGTGACTTTCTGGAAGTGACTTTTGCTGCACAGCAAATGCTGGATGCCCTGCCAAGTGTTAGTTCTGGGTTTCCTCCCATTGATATGGGTAGATTTCCCAAACTGTTGCGTTGTCTCCTTGGCCTGTGATCAGTCATGGTCTCCTCTGTGATGTCACTTTCTTAATTTTGGGGGTGGGGGAAATCTACCTTGTTAGGTTTTGTTTCAGTGTAGGATGGAGTACAAGTTTGTGTGAGCTCCTCCCTGCAATGGGCCTGGGACAAGGATTTGCATTGTTTTAACTTTGTTATCCAAAATTTGCTGCAGGAAACAATCCTGTCCTGGTGAGAAAACTCAGATTCTCTTTCACAGAATCACAGAATAATAGAGGTTGGAAGTGACCTCCAGAGATCGAGTCCAAACCCCCTGCCAAGGCAGGATCCCCTAGGGTAGTCCACACAGGAATGCATCCAGGCAGGTATTGAAAATCTCCAGAGGAGACTCCACAACCTCTCTGAGCAGCCTGTGCCAGTGCTCTGTCGCCCTCGCTGTAAAGAAGTTTCTCCTCATGTTGAGACGAAACCTTCCACATTCTAGTTTGTACCCATTACTCCTTGTCTTATTACTGTGCACCATCAAAAAGAAATGGTGACACCCAGCCCTCAGATATTTGTATACATTGATCAGATCTCCTCCAGTCTTCTTTTCTCCAGACTAAACAGACCCAGGTTTCTCTGTGTCTCTTTGTAGGGCAGATGCTCAAGTCCCCCAGTCATCCTCATGGCTCTCTGCTGGACTCTCTCCAGCAGGTCCCTGTCTCTCTTGAAATGGGGAGCCCAAAACTGGACACAGTATTGCAGGTGTGGTCTCACCAGGGCAGAGGAAAGGGGGAGAAGAACCTCCCTAGACCCGCTGGACACACCTTTTCCTGATGCAGCCAAGGATGCCAGTGGCTCTCTTGGCCACGAGGGCACATGGCTGGCCCATGCAGACCTTGCTGTCCACCAGGACTCCAAAGTCTTTCTCCACAGAGCTGCTTTCCAGCAGTGCAGCCCCCAACCTGTACTGGCGCCTATCATTATCCCTCCCCAGGAATGCACTTGTCCTTATTGAACTTCATAAGGTTTGCCTTCACACAGCTCTGCAGCCTGTCCAGATCTTGTTGGATGGCAGCACAGCCTGATGGGCTGTCGGCTACCCCCCTAGTTTTGTATCTTTCATTATGATAAATCATTCAACAAAAGCAGTATATTGGAATTAAGCTATGTTCCTCAGAAGAAGGCCTGTTTCTTCTTAACCTCCTTCGAGGGCTAATTTGCTGCTCCACTTGATGTGGCACAGTCTGCCTGTGGTTCTGCTTGGCTGGGGTCCCCCCAGAGGACCATGTCGCTGGCTGCTTCCTTCAGAAATTCACAGTTAGGTGGAGAGAAGCAGAGTTTGTGTGATGTGGTAAATGCACTTTGCTGATTACTGGTAGAGGGTTACAAAACTGAATTTGTGCCCTTTTCCTCACTTGTCTCTGTTAGCACTTGTGATTCAGTGCTGCCTTTCTGAGAATGTGTTACCTCACATTTCCACTGGGCAGCAGTTTGCTTTCCATCTTTCCCTGCTTCCCAAACCGTCTGTCCACAGCAGGAGCTCTGAATAACTTGGTCTTTCCCTCAAGGAAGTAAGACACTACCCTAGGGAGGAGTCCAAACCTCCATGTCTGGGGCCCATAGCAAAGGCTGGCTGAACCAAAGGAAGCTGCAACATGTCTGTGTTGTCTTTCACACCCTGTCTCTGAGGGGAGCCATCGTTGACCTGTAGGTTAGCCTGAGCTTGGTAGTGTGCTGCTGCCTG
Source organism: Tricholaema leucomelas (assembly GCA_013400475.1). Lineage (NCBI taxonomy): Eukaryota > Metazoa > Chordata > Aves > Piciformes > Lybiidae > Tricholaema lacrymosa > Tricholaema leucomelas. The sequence goes on from WAAF01001364.1 coordinate 705,847, forward strand.
TAGCATATCTACAGAGAAGTGTTTTGCTGCCACATCCACTTAAGAAAGAAGATAGTCCAAGGCTGTCTGTTCAAGTATCACTTCCCTGCAACTGGACCCTTTCCCTTGGACATCTGCTGTACTGATGAAGAAGATGCCACTTACAGAACATGGTTGCTTCAGGCATCACAGGAAAGAGTCTCTTACTGATCAGCAATTTACAGTCATAGGATTGTAGAACAGCTTGTGCTGGAAGGAATCTTAACAGTCACAGGATCACAGGATATTAGGGGTTGGAAGGGACCCAAAGAGATCATTGAGTCCAACCCCCCCTGCCTGAGCAGGACCATACAATCTATCTCAGGTCACAGAGGAACACATTTAGATGAGCCTTGAAAGTCTCCAGAGAAGGAGAATCCACAGCCTCTCTGGGGAGCCTGTTCCAGTGCGCTGTGACCCTTACAGTAAAGAAGTTCCCCCTTGTGTTGAGGTGGAACCTCTTGCGCATCAGCCTACATCCATTGCTCCTTGTCCTATCACAGGGAGCAAGTGAGAAGAGCCTGTCCCCCCACTTCCTGACCCCCAGCCCTCAGATATACATAAATGTTTATTAAATCCCCTCTCAGTCTTGTCTTCTCCAGACTAAAAAGCCCCAGGTCCCTCAGCCTCTCCTCATAAGGCTTGTGTTCGAGATCACTTGATTCCAGCTCCCCTGCCATGGGCAGGGAGCCTCCCACTAGAACAGGTTGTTCAAAGACTCATCCAGCCTTGGTCTTAAGCACTTCCAGGGATGAGGTATCCACAGCTTCTCTGGGTAATCTTTTCTATGTCTCACCCTCCTTCATACTGAATAACTTCTTTGTAGTATGTAATCTGAATCCACCCTGCTCTAGTTTGAAATCATTGCCTCTTGTCCTATTACCACATGTCTTTATAAAACAGTCTCTCTCCACCTTTCCTGTAGGCCCCCTTCAGGTACTGGAAGGCTGCTGTAACATCTCCCCAGAACCTTGAACAGACTCAGCTCAGTCTGTCCTCATAGGAGAGGTGTTTCAGCCCTCTGATCATCTTTGTGGCCATTCTCTGGACCCTCTCCAACAGATCTGCTTCTTTCTTGTGTTTCGAGCTGGATGTTGTACTCCAGGTGGGGTCTCACAAGAGCAGAGTGGCAGAATCACCTCTCTTAACCTGCTTGCCATGCATCTTTTGATGCAGCCCAGGATACATCTGGCTTTTTGGGCTGCCAGTGGACTTTGCTGTATTGCATCAGCCAGCACTCCCAAGTCCTTTTTTGCAGTGCTGCTCTCAATTCACTTGTTACCCAGCATGTACTTGTGCTTGGGATCACCCTGAGCCAGGTGCAGGACTTTGCTCTTTGCCTTGTTGAACTTGATGAGGTTGGCATACCTCTAACTCTTTAGCCTGTCAAGACCCTCTTCACATTCCCTTTGCCCATTTCTGTCTCTTTATACTGCAAGACCAGGGAGACAATTTAAATGGTGAGAGAGTAAATCCTGCTTCCACTGAATCCCATAAAGGTAATTTTTTGTTCTTGCTGTTGCTCTGTCTCTAGCATCTGGGGCCATAACTGTTCTGGGCATGGTGCAGGACCAGGTGAGAAGACAGCTTTCTGCTCTAATGTCTTTCTGAATATTTTCTGTTCCTATGGCAAAACGGATGTTGGAGAGACTTGCTGTAAAATCTGCCTTGGAAGTCTTACCTCCGAGATGCCAGGCCCTGCTCGGCGTTAAGTGAAATTGTCTGCAGCTCATTAACATCAAAGCATTTTCTTCACTGGTCTGGGCAGCTCAGTAGTAACCAACAGATGAACCAGAGAACAGCTATGCTCTCCACTAAGCTTTGTCTGCAAATAATTAACATCAAAGGGGAGCCACTGCAAAACGGGAAAAACAATGCTCCTACTGCAGTAAGTCTCATGGCTGCTGGGGAAGTGGGGGGAGGCTGAAGCTCTGTCCCAGATAGAGATGACTGCAGGAGTGAGCTGAGGAATGGCTGGTAGGGCCTCGAGTTTTAAGGTATTGGTGGCTGCATGGTGCAAACGCTGCTGTATCATACTTTGTCCAGCCTAATTCTAGGATCAAGTCATACCTACCGTTGCCTTGGTGTGTTCATGACTGCTCATTTAGCTGTTACACTTGATGGGTCTCCTGAGACCAATCTCATTGTTCTTTCCACCCTTCTTCTCTGTCCCTCTGAACAGAGAAGTTTTTGCCTTGTGATTCCAGATGTTGCTGCCCTTTTCTGATATGGATCTTGGCCCTCTGTTTGCCCTTCCCCACAGCAGGTCTGTGATATTAAATAATTTTTTTTTCTAGGTTATAGGACCATTCCCCTCCCCTAGCTCTCAAGCACATTCTCCTGCTTTATTACTGGATTTTCTGGTTTATACTTTCCTCATCTTCTTCCTCTCTGCTTTGGTGGTGGATAAGAAACCCAAATTGTTGGTATTTATCATGCTAACAGTCTGTGATTAGTCCTGGGGTGGTGGAAGGGTTTGGAAAATGAATTCTTTCTCATACATGTCCCAGTCAGAGATCAGAAGTTTTTTGGTATATACTACATCATCACGGAACAGAAACATGGGGCTATATCAAAGAATTTGCTATCTAAATATCAGTCTAGGGTAACTGCAATGAAGAGAACAAAACTGGCAGTCTTTATTTATAAGTGCTGGGGTCAAGATTAGAGATAGAATAACCACAGCGAGAGGTGCCAGCCAGCTCACACTTCCTTCCTGCTAGCTGCGCCATGAGAGTGCCTACCTCCAGCCACAGCACAGACAGTAGAGGCAACACTAGAACAGTTAACCAAGGCTTATTAGTCAAAGTTGGAGTATATGACTTTTCAGGCAAGTCACTTTTTCCAGATGGCAGGCACTCTTTGTGGAAAAGCATACCTTATTCTGCTCATTCTTGCTTAACAACAGTATGTGGTCAGGTCCACAGCTAATACCACCTGGGCAACAAACTGTCACAGAAGATGGAAGTAAAGAGATTTCTGTTTTCCAGCCTGGAAAAAGGATGGCCAGCTGGAGTCCGTGCCCAGAATTGTGTTGGAGAAAGGCCAGAGAGAAAAGATGCTTAAAAGAGCAGTTCAGCACTGCTTGCTTCAAATGGACTGGGGAACATAGGTTGTTGGTATAGTTAGAAGCAGGTCTGCTGGAAGGGAAATTTGGGTGAAAGCCTCTGTGATAGCAAGAAACCAAGCTTGCTCTGAAATGGGAAAGCCTCTGTAATAGCAAGAAACCAAGCTTGCTCTGAACTGGGAATAGATAAGTTTAGGATTAGCATCACCTGCTCCAGTTGTCTGTCACAGCAGAGATGTAAACTGAGTGCAGAAGCAGCAAGGAGCTAGTAGCATATTGACGGCCAACAGCCACGCTGCCAGCAAGATCATCACCACCCTGTGTTTATTCCGTGGGCATTGGAGCAAGGGAAGAATCTTGCAAAGAGGAATTTGCAGGAAGGCTCTTGTGAAGACTAGAATGGACAAGCACCAGTCCCGGACTGTTAAGATGCAAGATCAGCAACTATTAGCCTCTCTGGCAGCTTGTTAATCTGATGTTCTAGTTATCATTCATAGAGCATCCAGGAGTTTTCTGCTGGAGTCCAGAGCATTCACATTGCAATCCTTTTGTTTAGATCATGTACCTCTCAGAGATGGTTCTTCTGGGGTTAGTGCAGTGCCTAATAGACTTTTGAAACTGCACTAGCAAGAGGCCTGGCTGGATTCTGAGTGGAATGAAGATTCTCCACTGCCAACACAAGGACTCTGGAAATGAAAAGCAATAGCTGGTAACAATGAAAAAGGGGTGGAACACAGAGCAGGGTATCACCTCTTGAAGTGAGACGCAGCTGAAGGGATTATTCTCCACCTGAAGTGCCCAAAGGGTTTTTCTCCTGTTCATGGTAGAGAACTTCTCTTTAAGTCATGCTTTCCTTCTTTCTGCTGCTACTGGCTTTCAAACCAGGACTGGGCTTCTCTGGTCACCAACCCTGTTTGCTTTCCCCCATGAGAACAAGCTTTCTGTTGCCCACTTCACGACGAAAGTGTGTTTTGAAACAGGCAGTTGCCTTTTGCTGCTTCTGGTTGCTCTCTGCTCTGGGACAGCAGTTAGAAACCATTGCCCGACCTTTACCATGACAGTATTAGCGAATTAATAATCTATCCTTATGCTGCCATTGGGCTTCGGCTAGCTCTGTCCCTAGGAATTTACACCCTTTTCCTACTCGGGCAGCCCAGCGGCAGAGCAATTCCTTTCGCTGGAGTAGCCAAGCCAAGGTGCGGTAGAACTGGGATGTCCCCTCAGGGGCCAGTCCCACCTTGGCAGTGGGGATGTTAGCTGAGGGACAGTCCTCGAAGAGTGGAATGTCCTGTCAGGACGGTGACCCCTCGGAAGCGCGACGTCTCCCGGCCGGACCCTACCGCCCGCTGACAGCAGGCGGCGGCGGGCAGGAGCGGGGGCGACAGCGCCCCTCAGCGGGCGGGTGCGGCGCGGCCGCGCGTGCTAGCAGGTGGCAAGCGGGTGGGGACCTGGGCCGCGCAGGCGCCAGCGGGGGGCGTGGCGCGGGCCGGCGGCGCCTGCGTGGCGCGGCGAGCGCTGACGGCGGGTGGGCGTGGCGCGGCGCGGCGCGCGCGGCCCTTCCTTCCCGTCCCTGCCCCCCTGGCCGTGCCCGCCGCCGCCCCCACCCCCGCCCGCCGCCCAGAAGATGGCGAGCCCGTGCGGGCGGCAGCAGTGCTCCATCCAGCGGCGCGGCGTCCGCCACCAGCTTGATTCGTGGCGACACAAGCTCATTCACTGTGTAGGTGAGGGACGGCGGCGCGGCGGGGAGGCCGGGCCGGGCCCGGCCGGGCCCCGCGGCGGCGACCGGGAGAGGCTCTGCCGCGGGGCGAGGGCCGTGAGGAGAACGGCGCCGCGGCCTGCGGGCCCGCCCTCCTTCCCCCGTCGCCGTGAGGCGAGAGGCGCCGTGCCGGGCTCCGCCCTTCGCCGGGGAGGGAGCCGGGAGCGGGGCGGGGGGGGGTCCTGCCCTGCCCTTTTGTGCAGCCCCTGTCACTGCTGCGGCCGCTCCTCCCCGCCCGGCACGGCACGGCCCGGCCGCGGCCCCTTCAAACTTGTTTACGGTGGGGCCGGGGCCGCACCCGCCGGCGGGGAGCGGCCTGCTTGTCACTGCCCAGCCGCCGCCGTGGAAGGCCAGGCGAGCTCGGCCCAGCCCGGCCCGCCGCCGTGAGGCGAGGCGGGATGGAGGGAGANATCAACGCAGTGGCGGGGCCGGTGGAAAGTTGTAGATCGGGTGCCGGCTTGACGGCGTGAATCCGGCGCGGGGCCGCGGGGGTTAAAAGGATGTGTGATTGCTTTTCTCTTCTTCCTCCCCCCTTCCTTTTTTTTTTTTTTCACACACCTCCCCCCCTTTGCTCTCTTGTACGCGTTTGTTGTGCAGCCTCCATGCAGTCGAGTTTGGGGGGTTTGAATAAAGAAGTCCCCGATGCCCTTTCATCTCCAGTAACTTTCTACTCCTAAAATACATTGTTTTGCCCTTTTCTCTTTTCTTAGAGAGAAATGGAGGCCTTTCCTACGGGTCACAAAATAAACATAAATACCGGCTTTAGGCCAGGAATTCGGTTGGGAATTTGCAAAGACAGTAAAATAGGTCTGACAGCAGTAGACTGTGAACTTCCAGCGTAATCCTAAAAAATTCTACCCAAACAGTGGTATGCCTCTTCTTGTTTGGCTTCCTGCTTTTAATTGAGCACAAATCCTCATTTTATTTTTAAATATGCAAATATAGCCATAATCTTCCAGTGGCTGCTCAGCGTAGGTAATCTGTAATAACGTTCGCAGATTCACTTTAGTTCCTTGTGTGCAGTTAAACCTCTTATTGTCAGTTAGCTCAGCATCCTAGTTCATTATCAGGGATTTGAAACACCATTTTTGGTTACACCAGGAGTTGTGACTGCTGCCATGTATATATTTTGGTGTCTTCTCAATGCTAAAATTTCTTTCAGTGTGAAGCTTGTGCTAGACGCTTGTTAACTCCAGATTAATAGAGTAATTAACTTGTTTTAAGCATAAAGCAATTCAAGGGCAATACATCGCCAGGAAACAGTCTCAGCAAAAAAAATAGTGGGTTTTCTTTTTTTTCCAGCCAGTTATTGTTGCTTCTAGGTGCAGCTTATGAGGGTTTATTTTGAATGTGGCTTTGCTATGTTAGGAACATTTTGTTGGCTTTCATCTCTGCTTGAACCAGTTTTTATTTTATTTCTATCTCCTTTTTTTATTTCCTCTTACCTCTGCTGATGAGGATTGCCTGTTCTAGTCCTTTCTAAACTCCTGACTTGCAGCATGTCATCTTGTCTTCCTCTCAGTCCCTCCTGCTTTTTTGTTGAGTCCTGGAGTTTTCCAGTAGAGCTGTCCTACTGCTCAGAGTGTAACCAGATAGATGTGAGGAGTAGATGTGGGAAAAAGATTAAAAGAAAGAAAGGGGGAAAAAAAGTGTTTCAAAGCTGTTGTCAAAGATCTTGCATTGGGGTGAAATGAAGGAACTGTGTCTGTTATGCTGCTTTTTTGGGAAAATCTTGGATAGCTAGAGGAGCTTGTGTTATCTACAGATTCAAGTTAAACACTACATTATTAAAGTTCTTAGCAACCCTAAGTGCTAAAACTTAAAACAAACACCACCACCTCCATTTATACACACCCTGTTCCACTTCCCTAAAGCCATTTAAATTACCAGCTCCTGGAGAAGTTAACTTTCTCCTCTATCCCTTCCATATCTCTTTCTCGTGATGAAATTTGATACACGTTTTGTTCCTCAAAAAAATTGTCCTCTTGAGTGTGTTTTACAAAAGATACTGTGAACACTGTTGAGCAGTCTTGACTGGGATTTATTTTTTTTAGGTAAAGTACAAAACCATTAAAAAATAAAAGTCCAAAGTATAACAGTGCTATGTGACTCTTATCTTGATGGCACTGTGTCATAAATAGTTTCAACCTCAAATTGATCAGCTTTATGAGGTCTCAGGACCTACCCTGTTCCTAGTGCTAATCTCACCTAAATTGTTACCTTTTTTAGGTTTGATACTTTTGTCATGGAATTATAAAAGGTTTATGACACTAGTCCAGCGTTTCCCACTGAATTATGCTGTTACCTTAACCTTTTGCTCCAGATACATCTCTCTTGTCGTCTTGAGTTTTGAGAATGTTCCTTGAGATTTGGAAGTTGACCTATAAATGAGGCAACGTTTCACTTTGGCCATTTGTCAAAGTCTTAAAGAATTTACTCCTGTAATAAATAGATTGATGAATGTGGGGAAGTAGAACATGGGGAAATCCTTCTTGTTACTTTGGAATTACCCATTCACATTTAGTTCAGAAAGTAAATCTGAGGTGTGTGGGATTCACCCTTATAGCATCGTTCCCAGAAAAGTCATTCTAATACCACACAGTGTGGTAGTCAGGAAAAATAAAGCCTGTGGTTTGAACTAGTGCCTTTGGCAATAAAAATGGCTTAAGTAATTCACTTTCCTCTCATTTCTTGGTTCTGCAGTAGGCTGCTCTTGTGGACTGTGGCTTCATGACAGTTTGTCAAACTAAGCTCATGCTCTCAATGAGAGCAAGAACTCAGGATTGGAGGGGCCACCTTTGCCCACAGGAGCCAATTCGAGGGAGCTGTGCTAGCAGAAAACATAATGTGGAAGGAGTAATGTAATTTTTGTCTAGCATAGCTCCCTGAACTGGCCTACTGTCAGGTCAAGCAAATACCAGTGCTAGCAGGAGCAGCGTGAGAACGCATAGCTAGTGGAAAGGAAAAGAGTGAGAACGCAGCAGCAGAGATACAGATCATCTCAAACTGCCAGAGCTGCACCTTCAGTTGTGCCAGTGCAGCTTTCTGTGGGAGGTAGCTCCGGGAACTGATTTGGCTGAAACTTTTCCTTCCTCGTCGTGTATTTCAAGCTCTTTTTTCTTTTTTTTTTTTTTTTTTTCTCCCCCGAGAGAAGGAGATGGTGTGGCTGGTGGGGGATGAGTCTGTAAGCAGTTCTGTCGGTGCAATTGAGGGAGCAGCATGCTGCGACCCGGAGGTGGAGGCAAGTGTGGAGAAGGGGCGTCTAAGCTCTCGCAGCAATGAAATTCATTGTGAGTTGCACGACAGCATGGGAGAATAGCTGGGAGTGGTGTACGTTGTCTTGCTGTCCTAGTAGGACTATGATTCTTGAGACAGGACGTGCCAGGTGGTCTCTGTATCAGTCTTGAGTGTTAGCATCTTTCTCAGTGGCCCGAACCAGATACCTAGAGACAAGCATGCATGATGATTTTATTGTTTTATTCTCTTTTTTTTTCACCCTCTCAGCCTCCAGTCACCTGCTGTTCAAATACTTAGTGAATTGGAAATGGTTAATGAGATCAGATCAGCTAAGGAACGGGAAGTTTGAGCGAAGGGAGAATCCACAGATCCTTGAAGTCTTCCTGACACCATTTATACAGGCAGTAAGAGTGTTGCAGCACTGTATGATTATTGGAGTGATAGTTTGAGGTGGTTGCATGCATTTTACTATCTGGTGATACTTGGCCCTTTGTTAAATATTAGCTGTACTCTTGGAGACTCCCTGATTGAATAACAGCCTGTTGGGGGGCGTGGGGGCAAGGAGTGATCCTGGTTTTGGGAGCAAAATGATGATTTAAAGGGAAAGCCTGTAACATGAACATAGAATTTCCAGTCACAGGCTTTGTCACTATTTCATTGTGATGCTGCTTAGCTGTTGAAATACACTGAAGTAATTTCCTGTTGCTGGTGAAGTACTGTGGCCTAAGTACCTGATCTGTTTCTCTACTAATTTGTTGAATAGTTGTAGTCTTTTTGACCTTAGATACTTAGGGCTAAAGTGTGGATTCTGTGGAAGAAAAATGATATATCAGGAAGCATTAGAAGGTAATGTTAATCAAGAGATGATGTATAACAGTTGAATAATTCTAAAATCCTTGTTACATTTTTTTTTTTTAAATCTTGATTACTGATTTGGTATAGTTCCAGCCTGTATGTGGTATGAAGTATCTGCTGCTTCCAAAAAGTTAACTATGTTATCTCATTGTTGTGGATGTAGTCTTGAGTCTCCAAGTGTTTAATGTAGTTCTAGTTCAAAGGACAGATTGTATTTCTTTGTTCCAAAATGAGAAAACTTATTACAACCCTGATGTAGGTGAAAAAAAAAAATAGCAAAAAACAAGTTAAAGTTGTGAAGTAAACATTTAAATGTAGGTTTATTCTAAAGCGGTGTCTTTTACATACACCCCCAACTATGTCTCCAACAAATGTGTGAAAGGGACTATTTGCCTTATTTCAGCCTAATGTGGATGGATACAGGTTATGCCTTTGTTGTTAATATAAATCCACCATGGAGGCTTTACAATGTTCTAGCAGAAGGCTTGCTCAAGAAGATCTGGTCTACTTGCAAACATTTCTGCCTGTTGGCAGGAGGGACTTTCCCTTTTATGACAAAGCTATGCCAGTAAAAAAATAATGTGGGCATATGTAATTAAAAACAAAAACAACCCCCAAAAAAAAACACCTAAACCAACAGAAAGCCACTTTCAGTTGTAAAGAGTGAAATTTACAGCTTGATATTTAGCTTTACTTTATGCATAGATGGATGGTGTGCATCTAAAGAACAGTAGAAGTTGAGCTGCAGTTGAGATCTGTTTCAAATATCTCTTTGGATTCTTCATTACTTTATATTTGGCCTTTTTTCCCTATCTGCAAATGAATAATAGCTTCTTCCTTGACAGTGCCAGTATCAATCAAGCAAAAGCATACTTGAAAAACCCCTTGATGATCATTTTGTATTATATCATCTTGAGTCCTTCTGGTGGCTGTGATGTGAAATTTTGGAGTAGGGCAAATTGCTTGGTTTGTTTTGTGTTTCAACAAAGATCTGGTTTAATTTGTGTGAACTGTTGCTGCAAAATGGGAGGTTTCCTTCTTGGGATATTTCCATTTTGCAGGAAGTACAGGAGTTTTTGACTTAATGTTTAACTAAGAGCTAATGACATTTAGAATTCATCCACATTTAATTGAACTTCTCAAAGCAAATTACAGCAATCCATTCTGTGCGTGCAGGGAATGATCCAAATCCAGTCAGATAAAATCTTTGCGTTGAGATATATGTGTACTACAGATGTACAACTTTGTGGCATGACATCATTTTAAAGGGCATGGAAGATCGTTGGAAATTTTTAAGCCATTGATAGTGCTGTATATTGATGATAATCCAGGTATTGTTATGTATAGAAATAGAGTAGCTGCGATTTAAGAGTGAATGATACAGAACCTCGGTTTTTGTGCTCAGTTGTCTCAATCTGTATTGCATAGCACTTAGATGGCTTTAATGCTCTGCCATCTTAGGCTGTCCTGCATCCAGACAAGTACTATCATGTGCTTCGTTTATTGGGATTTTTTGGTGTGTGTCTGAGAACTTGTGTTCTTTCATGACTAATGTGAGAGAACAATGTCAGTACTTCATAGAAGTCAGTTTAGGTAAAGTTTGAGGAAAAGCAGGCATTTAATAGGGTTAAAGAAAAGTAGCCTTGTCATGATGACTGGGACAGAGGGGACACTACTGCAGCGTTTTACAGGGAACTTTCCAGTCTTCCTTCCTTGCCCTCTTTTTTATATGTTTTCATTCTTAAGAGGCTGAAGCTTTTGTTCTCAAAGGTTACTGGAATGAATATTTCTGATTCTCCGAGAAATAGAAAACTTCTGGGACTTGCTGAGGGTACAGTTGGATGGGCTGAACTGAGCCAGTTTAGGTTGTGCCTCTGGCCAATAAGGGGTAGTAGTGCTTATTTTCACAAATTTGACAGAAGATTGCAAAACCAGCTAATTTTCTGGTGATGCTTAATAACCTGAGTCACCTAACCTGGAAGAGAGAAGCGCAGGAGAGCTCATCTGAATTCAGCATTGGATGGGATCACATCTGTGGGTTGAAAGGGAGAGGAGAACAGAATAAGCCTCACGCAGAAGCAGGGAGTTTTCTAGTTTGCATCTTGTTATCTTGTAACTGCAATATAGACTGTAGTTATGTTTGACAGCAGTGCTCTCTAAGATGGCTTAAATAGTCCCCTCTGTGCTGCCACAGCTAAGTATGTCAGCTTAGAGAATTGGTTCCCTGACTGAAAAACAATCTTTTTATTTTTATTTTTTTTTTCCCTACAACATCTGGAGAGACAGAGAATGAAGAGTGGAGGCTATTCAACACATGCACAAATCCAAGTTGTATCTTGCTGAATAAATGCTGATTCTTGCATGCATAGTGTTCACTTACAGTAGCAGGAGGATTGCTTTGCTCCTCTTCAATGTACTGTGGGTTATACGATGCTCTCTCTCTGATAATGAACTGTGAGCTTTACTTTTACAATCTGATTGGATGCTCTCATCCAGTACCTCCCTTAATAAGCTGCAGCTTTTTACTACCTCTTCCCAGTATCTGTGGGCCTTTAGGGTTCCTTGGTTCTTTGCAGTAAATCCCTGTGGCCTTTGCTCTTCACAAAATTATAACCTCAGCTTCTTTCTTTTTCCATTGAAGAATATTGTCCTGTTATTTCTCTGGACATCTTCAAGTAATTTACCTTTTATCTCAGATTTAGTTTACCCTGTATGCTGTGTACTATCATGTGTTTCTTTATGGTGAATTGACAAAAAAATTCAGCTCTCAAATCTGAGTAAGAGATTTAAGTTGCACATCAACACTGTCAGCACATGAAAAGCAAAGTGGAGGTTACGGTGTTTCAACATTTCTGCAGGACATCACTTCCTATCTAGTAAAATTGCTATTAGCTGATGTCTCCATCTGGTTTTTCCACTGTGCTTACAGAGAAGAGAAAAGATGGTACTCCTGTTGCATTTTCCAGAAGAGGCAGCAAAGTGGCTGCACAGGAAAGTCTTGCAGGCAGACAAAGGATATTCCTTATGCCCTGAGGACCGTGATATTTTATGGAAGAGAGAAGAGGAGGAGAAAAAGGGACTGGACAACAGCCTAGTATTCATTAACAAAGGAAGCTTTCAGAAGCTGAATCCAGCAGTGTGGAAAGACATCAGAGGCCACCAGACAATCTTAACTCTTAAGTTGAGTTTACTAATGAAAAATTTCTTGCTTCTCTTTGAACATCTTGCATGCTGTTATGGCATAGATGTTCCAATATCTAACTAGAGACAACTGCACAGATGAGTCTGTCTGATGGAGTCTTTCACCCTCCTCTGCTGTCAATAGGTTAGGCTAATGGCTGTGCTTCCTAATTGGTAAATGACAGAGTAGGAAGAGGAACAGGTAGATAAGCTGCAAAGTTTTTCATTTCTTGATTTCTTTTTAAATTAGCCCCACTAACAAAAGGATGTGAAAGTTTCAGCCTGCAGCTCCCCACTCTGTTATTTCTAGGGCAGTACATAACACAGATGCTCTTCACCGTGTTCTCCTGAGCACAGAGCTGTGTTGGTTGGCCATCTGGTCTAGTAGCGAGGTGCTGCTTTGCTCCCTTTCTTACTATATATATGTGACAGGCACCATCTTGCTGTATTACCTGTGTAACCGGGACAGGCTAGTCCTGCAGCTGTTAAACCCTCTGTAGCAGTTCTTGCTTACTCTGCCTGTGCTTAGTGTACAGACAAATGTGGGTCAGTTTTGAAACTTTCTCATGGGGTAACCACAGATTAATGTGCTTGCATGCTTCAACCTGAGAGTCTTGTAGACAAAAGCAGCCTCTCACTCCTTTGCTTTGTGTCCTGCAGTCTTGGGCTTCTTAAGAAATGCATAAATATGTTGGAATACACAGGATGGACTGTGTTGAAATGCTTGTAGCAAGTTGGCTTGCTTGGCTCTTGGCTTTTTTGACAGTTGATTTGTTCTTTTTGTGAATGAGTTGAAGATAAACTAGTGTTACAGCAGACCTTGTCTCAAGTTTGGTCATCTTCTGGTTTAAGATTTGTGGTTGTAGAAAAATGATAAATGCTGCTTTCTAAGTCATGCTGTATCATGTTCTCTAGTTGTGTTTCTGAAAATATGATGTTGTATCCTTTGCATGAAGAAAACTTTTCATGTGGCTTCCATTTTAGTCTGCAAAAGCAAGCAAATAGGAACACCTCAAGGTAATTTCCTTTTCTGACCTAGGAGAACTTTAAAGCAATCTTCTTAGAGCAGTGATTCCATTTACATCCTTTAGAAAAGGAAGAGCATAGCTACCTTATCCCTTGTTTTCTGAGTCTTACAGTTTGAAATAATTACTAGAACTTAAGTTTCTATGATATTGTAATTTTTCTTATGCAGTTTCTCTTAAGAGTCATACTTATTTCTTACTGAAGAAAGAGCCATCCAATAGTCTACTTCCAAAGCACTTCCAAAACTTCCCTTGCACTTCTGTGTCTGTGTTCATTTCTTGATCTGACTGACCTCCCTGCTAAGGAAGGGGAGTGCCCCTTGCTGAATTTAAATGTCCCTTGGAAATATTTTACTCCTTTTGAACTGGGAGTGGAATGTTTGAGTGACCTTAGTGATTAACATTTATCTGCATAGTTTATGATCTTTCAAAATATTACAAAATTGAGTGAAGGACAGAGAAGTGTGAGAGGAGGAACTAAGTGTGAAATGTTGGTTATATGCAGATTGAGATGAATATCTGTACTTAAAATGTGTTGCCCAAGAGAGGTGTACCAAGCTATTGTAAAAATGAAGTGTCAAAGTCTCCTGGAGCAGGAAGAAGAAAAACACTTTCCCCCTGAAATGTTTCACATGAGTGTTTAGATTATTCTAGTTTATACTGGGGGACAAAATTATAGCAATTGTAACACTAATTTTATTGGTTTTTTTTTTTTTTTGGGGGGGTTTAAATGCTTAACTATTGCCTGCACATTTCTTTTGGCTTTTGTACTTTCCCATCTTCCTTGTTGTGCTATACATTCACACAAAGTAATAAAAATGTAATCTTCTGCAAATGTAGGGTAAGATGCTGAAAGAACCTAGTTTTCATGTCTTACAGGAATATTTTTGTAAACTCAGAAAATCTAATCCTTTGGTCTTGCCTCTGCAATTTTTCTTGAGTGGTGTGCAGCAGCTTGGGAGTGAATGGCTTGAGTGCTTAGGCCATGCAGAAGTCCATTTTGCATGTAGTCTTCAATACAGCAGGATTGCTGTATTTAATCTCTTCAAGCCAAAACCATTGAGAGAACTGTGTTTTGCCAGGGCTCTCTCAAGTTAGTGATTTTCAACCTCCAGTTGGTAGGAAGCAACTATGTTAAAACAAGGCTATTGCCAATAGTTTAAATTGTGTCGGGTCTTTATGCCTTTCAGGAGCCTTCAGTTTGAGAATTAATGCTCTAGATTATTTCTAAAGAAGATCTGTTTCTCCTTTCCAAAGCAGTTGTAGGTGTTAAGGAGTATGAGCTGATACTTAGTCATCTATTAAGTTAGGACTGAGTTATACCTTTTCTTTCTCTTCTCACACCTAAGTTTTTTATGCAAAGTGTGTCTTATCCAAAAATGGTTATCACACAGGAGACTAACCCTGGAAAACTTCAACTTGAAAGCTAGCTTCTGTGAAACGTTTAAGGGTGGTGTTAAGTATGTTTGGTTTAAGTGCTGAGCTCCCTTTACTTGGGGCTTCTGTATTTTTCCTTCCAGGAACCTTACGGTGGAGGTCAAACTCCTGCTACAGAGTTTGTGTTGGATCTAAACATTTCGTTATCACTCCTTCCTTACGCAGCTGCAAAGGGAACTTGGAATACACTAGCTCCAGCGTGAACTGGTGCAGCCTCTGTGCTGTACTTTGGCAGATACCCTGAAACAACATGTGAGTCGCCTTTCTGGTCTCAAGAGGACATGAATTTATTTCTTTTAATGACTAGAAATGTCTTGAAGTACGAGATGAACGTAAAGCTGTTTGGCAAGGTGCACGGCTGTTCTGGGTATCAAAGCCAAATAGTCTCCATTCTGACTGCTCTTCCAACTCACTCTGTTTTACTGGAATCATAGCTGAGGTCACAGACTGAGTGCACTAACAGTACAAACCTGAATATAGAGTTCAGGGGTTACTCTGCTCTTCTCAACAAGTTACTTGGTTTCAAATTAACTTAAAGTAAATTTTTAATCTAAAGATATTGCAGAACTGGAGCCTGCTTTGCCATGGAGGCTACACTCATTGCCTGTGACAGATGGGTTCTTCTTCCTACATCATCTTTTTGCCCGTGACTAAACTTGAAATTATATCTCTTCCTGCTTGTACATTGAACTGAATTGTGTGCTTGAAATAAGAACAGCAGATAGGACTTAAATTTTTCCAACCCCTCACAGTCCAAGGACTGCTCCCATCCTTAGGATAGGAAATGCCTTATGCAGCTTTGTATATAATGGGAGATGGTGGAGGTGAAGGCATGTAGGGAGAAGCCAATCATGGCTGCTTTGGTCTATACTTACTGGTATGTTGATGAACTTTAGCAGCTAAATGTGCTTGTGATTACACCTCACAAACTTAAGAAAGTAAGCAGTTATTTTTGGAAACTTTTTTTTTCAGGATTAAAACTACTAAACCTACTTAAAAAAAAAAAAAAAGTCTATGCAAAACTCACTAGTTGCCCAGAAACTAGCACCTTCTGCTGATCATACTCATGGGCATTTCAGCACCTTAACCCAAAATTCTACAATATGTTCATTCTTGCCTGTCTTCCTTCTAGTGTCTGGATGTTAGAGGGCTTTTCATTGTTTTCAAGGAAGAGAAATAGTTCTTTCGTATTCAGTTTGGTGGGAAAGAGATGAGTAACTCTCTGATCTCATCTTTAAGGCAGATAGGTCTTTGCTCTCAGCATGCTGTGGTGCTGTCTAGGAGGGTTTTCATGATTCTTCCTGTAAGCAGCAGACAGAGCTGTTTTCAAAGTTTGTTTGTACTGACAGACTTGCAAGGGTTAAGAGTGCTGAATGTATTGCATAATTTTGAGATTTCATTGGTTGTGGCAAAAGTATTTTAAAAAGGGAGTTACTGCCCTGTAGTTTTGCCAGTGCTAATAAGCTGGATCCTGAAATTCCAGTTTGATAAACTTAAGCTATAGTGAGTGGTCTTAGACTAGGCTTAGCAGGTTGCATTGGATCTTAGCTGTGAGTGAGACAGAACAAAAGCAATGGGTGTGGGTGTGTGGAAGAATCCTTACAAGGGGTGTCCTGTGCCTCTGACCTACAAATTAGCCCGTTCACAGTGACTGTGGAAGGGCACTGTTGCCTGTTGGAGCAGCTGGTGGTTAGGTGTGACAAATGAAGCTCACCTGTGGACAAATGCCTGCTTTCTGCCAGTGTGCAAACGGTCTTCTGCTGTTAGTGCAGTAATGAGCTCACTCTGCTGTCAGTCTTCACGCAGTGTAGGGTTGGGGGCTAAAGCAGAATGAGTCAGATGGTCTTGGGAATATGATCCCTTCAAGTGGCCTCATAGAAGGTCATTAACTTACTCTAATTTTCAAAATTACACACAATGTACTTGTCTATAAGCTTTCAATCTCCTTGGTAATGCAATTCTTTTACTCAGGTGGCTCCTCCCTGTTAGTTCATTCTAAGGGGAGATAGACAAGATAGAGCTGAATATGAACTAATGGGACATCATGGCCTAGAAATATCCCAAGAGTCTTTCCTCTTGTAACCAGTGAAGAAAAATGAGTATCTCTCTGAAACTAGGTCTCTTTTGAAAATCCAAATTTAGTAGAAATGAGGGTCAAATTTCACAAAGAATGCTTTTAGAAAAGGAGATGATAAACTTAAACAGCTGAATAATTACTTGCCCTGTCCATGTCAACTGAAAGAATGTAAAAGTGCATCTAAACCAAATTAGAAGAAAGTTTTTATTCTTCTGCCTCTGGATTAGGTGGGCTGTGACTGTCTAAATAGTGTAGTTAGCTTAGTTGAGAAATGTCTTTGTGAATTCAGGAATGGGAAGAATGGAAGGTCAGCCAGAACAATGAAATAAATTTTGCATAAAAATAAGTCTTAAATAGGTGTTTCTAGTGGTGTGGTGCTTGGACTTGGGTTGGTTGTTTGGGGCTTTTTGGTTTTTGGTTGTTTTTTTTAATTATTATTTTTTTGGATGGGATGGACCTGTCTGAAGGGAAACTATAGTCTTAAGGTACTAGAACTACAGACTAGCATCTAATAGTCTTCCAAATATATCTTAAAGCATTTTGGGGAAATGGACAAAATGTTTCCCAGTCTAAGTGGAAAAAAAAACCAGTTTTTGGTGAGTACCTGTCATTGTCTCATAAAAGAGAAAGAAGTATGTTCATTTGAAGCCTTTGATAATTAATACAAAACCTGGGGAGTAGTGTCTGGGGAGAGACTACTGGGAGAAAGCAGGCAAATTCTGTGGTCTGGGCTTTCTTTTTGCTTTTCAAGCTTAGAAAGCCAAATAGAAATTCCCTGGAAAAAGCTATTCTGTAAGCTTATTGTTTCCAGTTAATGATTTCAGCGTTAGGGTAGCATAGAGATTTACTTAGACACATTAATCAGAGAACTTTTAAGGAAATAAACATCAGAAAACGATTCTCCAATAATAGACCAACTGTTTGCTTATGAGCCATGAGTTATTCTTTTTCCAATATAAAGCTAAACTTTATGCTGGTTTGGTTTTTTTTTTTTAAAACTATATTGCATCATAGTAACATAAGCAAGTTTGGAGAGAGTTAGATTTCTGGAAAGACATGATTTTTTTCTGTATGCAAAATCACTACTTTAATGGAAAATAATGGAAAATATTGAAAGTTAATGCTAATATGTCCTGAACTTGATGTCCAACATGTGTGGAAGATGCTACAGAAAGCATTCAGTAGTCTTTCAAATTCACATTACCTTTATAGGAGATACAGATTTGGGCTGTAACTGATGGTAATAAATGACCAGGATAGGAAAGCAGAGTTGTTTAACACTGATAAATATAGAAGATACTTCAGGAGAGATTCCATCATAGGAAAATCAAATACACACTCAAGGGATGTATGTCAGTGGAAGTGATTTTTTTCCTCTAAAAGCACAATTCATGATTACACAGTAGTTTTTAATCTAGTGTAGATTTAAAATACTGCAGAGAGGGGTAATCATACCACTGGCCTTGAGGTAGCACTCTCACTTTGTGTAGATGTATGATGGATTGGATTGGGCAACTGATCTCTGAAACATCTTTTGTGCTACCATGCAAATGTGAGATGAGTGGTATCTGGGGTAAGAGAAAGATGAATGGGAAAGGTGTATTTAGTATTAATTAAAGTGCTAGGTAATCAGAAAACAGCTTCAAAACATTGAAGACATGCTGCAGAGTTGACTTTCATGCCTATGGTAACCTTCACTTTGCAGTAATCTGTCTTTAGTAACCTTGGATAAGTGAGTGGTGGAATTATTTTAGTTGTCTTACTATACTTCTTGTAATTAACATTTTGCACAGCTTGTTTTGCAATCATACATTTGATGCATACACATTTTACTGCTGTTGTATTTTTCCCCCCTTTCTTAAAGCACTTGAGTCAGACAAGCCATGTTCTGCTCTTAATGCTGCTTTGCTCTAGTGAATGTGCCTTGAGTTGCAGTATGTCTTCAGTGACTAGATAAAAATATCCAATATGATCAGTGTTCAGTCTTCATAAAATTAACAGATGATTACAGAAAAAGTGATGCTGTAATGGAGACATGATCATCACTAGCTGCTGTCAGCGAAATATAGAGATCGAAATACGTGAATTTATATCCCCTTGTAGTGTTCTCATAGGTATTTCTTGGTTCTAATTCCTACAGCACAGTGGTTGTCTTAGTTCTTCCCTTTTTAGGTTAGACTCAGCTCATGTTAGCATGAAGGAATGGTCTCTGTTCACCTGTTTGAGTGATCTGTGTATTTGGGCTCTAAGGAAGTAACAGCAATCCTGCTAGAGTTCTGTACACCTTTAGGTTTAGGGTGTTGATTGAAAAGATGTGCCAGTGCTGAATCTGTTTGTTTAGGGGCAGTGCCTTCTCAAATGATAGAGGCAGTACTTTTGAAACCATGAGAACCTCTTGAGAGTAGTTGACTCCCTGTTACACCACACCACTGTGAAGCATTATTGGTTTAATGCAGTGTCTTCCCTTTCCACAGAGAAACAACTTCATAGAATACCTGGGTTGATCACAAGATGTTGAGCACATTCAAAACAGGCATTGTATATGGTCAGCCAGTTAGGATACTTATTCATCACAGCTACTGGTTTGTGGATTTTGTGTATAGACAAGGTTGAAGGTTGTCAATGGACTTGCTTCCAAGCAGGAGTCACAGGGCAAAAAAACAGATAGAGCTAAGGGCAGTTCAGGACTTGTGGTGTATTAATCACAGAAACATTCAGGTTGGAAAAGACCCTCAAGATCACTAAGTCCAACCAATAACCCTACTCAACAAGGTTCACCCTAAACCGTATCCCCAAGCACCACATCCAAATGACTTTTGAACCTGGGGTTGGTGACTCAACCACCTCCCTGGGCAGCCCATTCCAATGCCTGACCGCTCTTTCTGTGATTTTTTTTTCCTAATATCCAGTCTAAACCTACCTGGTTGCAGCTTGAGGCCATTCTCTTATGTTCTATCACTAATTACCTCTGAGAAGAGACCAGCACCAGCGTCTCCACAATGTCATTTCTGGTGGCTGTAGACAGCAACAAAGTCTCATCTGCTGAGATTTGTCACACAGCAACTTGATGGAACTTGAAGGAACACGGCAGGGGTGTGTAGGACCAGCATGGTGTTCAGGAGAGAGGAGTGGATTTAGAACTATTCTCAGGAGACACTAATTTGCTGTTTCAGCAGTAGATCCTTTTGCCTTCCATTGGAGCTTTGTGATCCATGTAGTAGTCTCTCCTGCAGGACGGTGGATTTAGACTCTCTCTGGTCTGTTCTCAGTAGCGTGCTGTGCAAAAACCTATCCACATAGTCTTGTTGACTCTTATCTCCTTCCTGTTCTAATAGACCTTGATTATTCAGCATCTTCACTGTAATACACATCTCCCACATTTTTCGCTTGCAAGGAGTCCAAGGCAGTTGCACATCTAACAAATTGGAGTAAGTGCATAGTTGCTGCTTGAGGAGTCTCTTAAGCAGTAGCTGTAGTTTCAGTTCCTAAGTAGATGTATTCTGGGATTTGCGAAGCATGCCCTTCAGGATGACATAAAGGTGGCAATCCCTCATGTGGCCACTTAGACTTTGACCTTACTGGAACTGGGATTCTGGGCTAGTTAAACCTTTGTTTTAACAGCTGTTCTTAGGCAAGATGAACTTGTGGACGTTACTTCCTTAAAAGTCTTGTCCCTTATGCAGTCTCCTGAACTCACACCAGTGTGTGATGGTGGTAGGAATGGTAGTTAGGAGTGATGAAGCAGATGAGGGAAGAGCTGCAAAATCTGCTGTTGTTGCTGAAAGATGTGCTTGTAAGGCTGTGTTTTGAGTCTGTAGCCTTGATTGGAGATTGTCTCCGAGTTTTGCCTCATGCTAAGACTAATCCTTCAAAGGCAGCAAAAGATTCCATAGACATTTTGCCAGGGTCTCCGGATGCAGAAAGCAAATATTATTTTTGCTATCTCCAAAACCTGACATCTTCCTAAAATGCGCTTAATTCTTCAGTGAGATGATGTGGTTGTTAGTTCTTTGCTTTCCCTGTAGTTTTAGCTATTTTAAAATGGTACTGGAATACTCTTTAAAGCTATGTTTCATTTGCCTTTGGCTTGAGAATCTGTCATTTGAACCTCCATTGAAATATACAGGACTAATAAGTCTCTGTCAAAGATGAGGCAGAGTAGTAGGAACTGTTTCTTTGTTCTTGCCATCACACCACAAGCGTAAGCTGTAGAGGTTCATAGGATAACTTACTTCAGAAATAACATAGCTCAGCGGCTGTCAAGAGAGGGGAAAACCTTCAGTCTCCTGTTTTCATGTGATGATGATATGCATAAATTGAAGCCTCTGTTCTGGAGTTTGTTCTAAGATTCAGAAATGTGGTAGGCAGAAAGATGTCTTCTGTTAAAAGGGGAGTTTTATTTTGTGTTTGATTTGGTTTTGTTTTGGTGTGCTTTTGTTGTTGGGTTTGGTTTATTTGTTTGGTTTGGGGTTTTTGTTTCATTGGGTTTTTTTGTTTTCATTTCCTTCTATATTTGTGGACTGCCCTGAGTTTAAAGCATCTATATGGTTGCCTCACTGAAGCCTTGTTACTGAGAGTAACAAATCCTGCAAAATCAGCCTATCTTCTTAATTTGGGGATGAAGCAGAATAAATGGTTCTTATCTTCTGCTTGGAAGTATTTCTGAAGGAAAAAAGCTTGACAGTCCTTGAAGATGCATGCTTGTTACTTAAAACTTCTGCATTTATACCTATGTGGCTGTCGTGGGTAGAGATCCTCTTGCAGTCCTTCTAAGGCAGAGTCAGTTCTTTCCTCCTGCTGTCTTTTTCCCTTGAATCTGGATAGTGCAGACATCTACCATGATGGATGAGTAGGTGTCATTCTCAGGAAAGTAACTTTAAGTCAAAAAGTAAAGAGTGAAGAGGTGGGTGTTTGATTTTTTTTTTGTTGGGTTTTTTTGTTTTGTTTTGTGGTTTGCTGGTTTTTTTTTCCCCCCTCTCCCTCAGTAGTTGAACTAGCTGTTTTGGTTTCTTTTTTAAGGACCATATGAATAGGTCTGAACAATACGAGATTGAGTTGCACCTGTAAAAATGGATTTGTTTCGTTAGCTTCCTCCTGTTCTGCACAAAGCCACGAGCAGCAGAAGTACTGGAAGAACCTGCTGCGTAGGCTTATGCTAACCGTATGTTAACTTTGCTGAAAAAAATAGTAAACCCTACCTCCTGCAGAACTTGATTTGCCATTGAGAAGAGCTTTCCACGTGCTGGGAGTGAAGGGGAATTTTTCAGTCCCTAGCAATTGTGCAAGGTGATGGCTATTGTTACTGGTTCAGACTGTAGAAAGAACTTCAATTTCCCTGCTCTGTTTGATGCCTCTGCAACTCCAAACTGTTTTTCAGTGCAAATATTCAGCTGACTGTCCACTGTTGCTGCTTCTGGTTTTCTTTGATTTTACTTTTTCTGCCCCTATCCTCGTGTTTCCTCTGCATTGAGTGTTTGAAGTTATTTTTCATGAGACATTTTTGTTTCCAAGATAATTTTATTTTCTCTCTAGGTCATTTGTGTATTTGTCTTCACTAATGTTTACAACATCTCCGAACGTAGTATCCTCTGTGAATTTAACTAACATGCTGTTTACCCTTTCTTCCAGATCCAGTTTCTGATCCTACTTCCACATTTGGGAGTATGCAAGGGACAAACACATCTCTTTGCGTAGCTTGACTGGATATCCCAAGACTAGGATGTTAGTATATTTAAACAATTTTTTGCATTAAAATGTTGCCAGTGTCTTAATTGCACATAGATTATTATTTTTTGAAATGTAATTAGCTTTGTTGGCGTTATGCATATTCAGAAGCCTGCTGGTAGAAACAGTTTTTCTGCAGTCTGCTTAGTGCTTATTGGTGACTTTAAAATGGGTGCAGAAATAGGAAGGATTTCAGGGTTGCTTTTTAAATGAGCCAACCTTATTTAGTGCTGTGGCTGTAACACTCATTCTTGAAAATCTTGGCTCTTTGTCTAATAAGATTAACTGTAGGTTAATCCAAGAACGCCTAAAATCTTTAGATTGTGATCAAGATATTTATGAAAGACCACTTCAGACTTCTGAATGCATGAATACAGCCCCTAGGAGAGGCTTTTAAATACTTGAAATAGTCAAATATCTATAAAAATATTTGCATCACATAAATGTTAACAAAAAAAGTAAGAATTGCACACTGAAGTCTTTTGAATCTCAGCATTGCAGGTCATATTATTCTGGCACTGGTGAGGAGCCAGTTGTCAGAACAATAAAGAGTATGCTGAACTATTTTTGCAGATTTGGTAATGCAGCTTGCTTTAAAATGTGTTTTGTGATTGTGTAGTTATTGCAAAATGAGAGATTGCATGTTTTCTGTTGTGTAAGCAATTGTCTGGCAGTAATTAGCAGTTCAAAGGTAAAGAAGTCAGCATTAAACTAATGTTCTATTTTAAAAAATGCGGGTTTGACTCAGCTATCTTAGTGTCTCATGTATTCAACTACTACTGTATTTAATTGAATTACTTATTGAAACACTGCTATTAGCAACTATTTAAATTACTGTAGTGAATTTGGTGTTGAATGCAACGGTCACTGCATAGCTGCGGGTTTTGCAGGTTCCTCTGTGATCTTCCTTTTCCAGTGTGCTTCCATTCTCCACTCCTTTGTAAATGAAAGAAGCCTTCCCTTTGTGTGGTTCAAATTTCTTTTGTTAATGATGTTGCCTATCTTGTCTGGCATTTTGAAGTAACTGGTTGTAGTTTCTTGGGTTGAATTTTCATTTGCACTCTCCAGCTCTGTGCATGGGCAATAGGTAAGAGAGCAGTTCTTCTTTGGCTTAGCTGCTTTGGCAAATGTTCTCAGAATTAGTGCTAGGCAAGTCCAGTGTTTTGCAGCCTTGTTCTAGTATCCCCCTGCACTTTGGATTTGTGGCCCATTCCTTCACTCACCCCTTGTTGGTGTTACTGCTGTAGTTCTGCAGAACAGCAAGTGTAGTGTGGTTGCTTACAAGCTTTTCAAGGGAATTTGAGACATTAATTAATGAGTATTAATGTTTATTTGATCAAATCTACTGGAGCACAGTGTGTTCTAGAAGTCTAATATTCCTTGAGCCTAGAAATATTCCTGGTGTCAGTGCCTTTTAAAAACTTTGCTGTATCTGAAGTAACCTTCAGAGGATTTAAGGTATAAAACTAACAGAATTGGGGAACAAGGCACTTAGGTGAATTGTTTATTAATGCTTCTTGTGCACACTGTGTTTGACTATTTATTGTTCACTCTATATGCCATCCTTTGTTCACTGCACTTGCATGATACTCCTCCTTTTAGAGAAACTTACATAGAAGAATTCTGTAAGGAAAGAATGACTTTAAGGGAAAGTCATAGACATCATCCTGGTTTGTAACTTTGAATATCTGTTAGTGCTACTCTAGTCTGTCCAGAGGAGAGCCACANACTGGAACAGGTTGCCCAGGGAGGTTGTGGATGCTTCCTCCCTGGAGGCGTTTAAAGCCAGGCTGGATGAGGCCTTGAGAGCAACCTGCTCTAGTGGGAGGTGTCCCTGCCTGTGGCAGGGGGTTGGAGCTGGATGATCCTTGAGGTCCGTTCCAACCTAAACCATTCTATGATTCTATGTAGCCTGCAGAAATGCAGTTTGGATCAGATTCCTTCACTGTATGGCTGTACTGCTGGCAGTTTCTAGTCCACTTCCGAGATGTTGATCTGAAAGGGCTGTTCAGAAGTTACAGAGAGAGCTGCTTTGGGTATGAGTGGACAGCAATCTTCATCGTAAAAGCAAAGCGGCATTCAAAACTATGAAGTGTGTTGGTTTTTCATATGGAAATTGTTACACATATGCCAGTCTCAAATGAATTTACTAATACAGTGTAGAGTGGAGTCCTAGGCTTGAGGAGCTTTGTGTATGGCTTACCTAGGAAATTTAACTCTGATTTTCAACAAAGGACCTGTGGTAGATAGTTTCTTAGAACGCTGAGTGTTCTTCTAGTGTTTCTTCAATTAGCACCAAAGAATTAGTTCCAGATCTACTAAGCATCCTAAACAGAGGCTTTGTTCTTTAAGTAGACTCAAGGTGGTGACAAGTCTGCTAAGACCTTTTTAGTGAGATACCAACTGTAAAACTGAAGCAAGACTGGCAGTTCTAAAGGCCTGTGTGATGGTTTGGGTGTTACCCACCCCCCCATACTTTGGAAATCACTCAAACTAGACTCAGCTGGCTCTGGAAATTGAATGAAGCTTATTATTTACAGCTTAGCACAATATACAAGCAGATATTTACCATATATACAGTTATATACAGAAATATACAAGGTAAAAGGTAATACAGAAACACAACTCCCCTCCCAGAGACCTGAGACCCCAGGAGGGGCTCCCAACCACCCCTTCACCTTCCCCCTACCCCTCTCAACCTTACCTCAGTCCCAGGGAAGACTGGAGGTTCGGCCAGGGGGTTAGGAAGCAAAGTGGATTAGTCAAAGAAATGGCAGAGAGGGGTGAGGTTAGAGATGCAGCTCAGCCAATTCCCCAGCAGAAGTGCATTATCTATGTTTTGATCCTTCTCCTTGTATCTCTCAATAAGCCTATGAGTGAAGTAGACGTTCTCTTTTCCTTTCTTAGCCTGTAATCTAGTTCTTCTCAACAAAACATTCTAGCTAGGCTCAAACTAGCACAGGCTGATCTCCAGGTGTTTGTCTTTTTAAGTTTGATGTTCTTAACTGAGATTCTGCTGTAATTCAGTGACATTGAGAAATTCAGTGTACAGGAAGTTTGGGATTGCTCTCTTCTCTCAAATTCAGGTGACACACATTTTCAAGCAAAACTTCAACTAGACTGAAAGCAAGTTGAGAGGGAACAGGGTGACACATCAACCAAAGCACAGTGGATTCAAAGTTTGACTTCCTTATTTATGAAAGGCTGCTAACATGTTGTGCTTCAGGAATTTTAGAAGCTCTGGAATAAATGAAATGGAGAAAATTGGACAGTGTCAAAAAGCTCCACAGAGCTGCTTGGCCTGATGAAAGCTTAAAGATGATGTTAGGAGCTGAAATTGCCATGTATGTAAGTCAGTTAAGTACAGTGTTAAATATATTCAATGTAGCTAATAGAAAAATAAACCTGGGCATCACTTTCCAATCATGACTGGCCATCACAGGAGATGTATTCACCCTCATGTTATTTTGGGATCAACCAAATTTTTTTCTGACTATGATGATCAGCTCCGATTAAGATGTCTGTCT
Organism: Tricholaema leucomelas; assembly: GCA_013400475.1. Classification (NCBI taxonomy): domain Eukaryota; kingdom Metazoa; phylum Chordata; class Aves; order Piciformes; family Lybiidae; genus Tricholaema lacrymosa; species Tricholaema leucomelas. The sequence goes on from WAAF01001364.1 coordinate 731,750, forward strand.
CAAATCTGAATATGGGAAAGGCACTCTGAGAGAACAAGCAAGAAAGTCAGAAAAGTCTCAATTTCAGCATTGTTGCTGTCTAAGCTGTCCTTGGTCCTGCTGCACTTTCCTCTTGACATAACTGGAGTAGGCAAGGAGATTGTTTCTGCCTAGAAATAAGGTTTTTCTTGGGTTGGTTGTTTGTTGTTTTTTTCTCTTCTGTGTGCACCCGTGCAGTTGTTTGTATTGCTAGTGAGAAGGGAAGAGTGTGGATAGGAATGTCTGTTGTTAAGCAGCCTTTCTTTTGTCCTGTATTGATGTCAAGGAGCACCAACAAAGTCTTGATGTAACCAGAGTTCTAGTTGGACACAAAATTCCTTAAAGAAACTGTGTGTGCCTTCTGGGAAGCACATCTGCAGGCATATTTTATGGAATTGATTATGTATATATGAAGCTAAAAGATTTGTACATTCAAAGGTTTGCTACATGAAGTGATGACCTAGATTACATGACATCAGAAGTGAGAGAGATTTGTGAGTTACTTGCTCTTTGGGAAAATTTTAAACCCACAGGTCAGCTATCTTATAGCAGTTTACTGCAGGTTTCGTGCATGTATGTGTAGTGTATTTTGGTTTTGGGTTGGGTGTCTTTTTCTTTCCTTTTTTTTTAAAAGAAGGTTCACTACTCCTTGTCTACACTGAGTAGTGCTCCATCACACCTGGCAATTTCAGTTCCCACAGCTTGTTTAAGCACCAAATTGTTTTGCTGCCATGATGTTTTGCTAAAAAGTTGTCAGCAGCTGTGCTTATGCTTCTCTGATTTCAGAGGAGTGTCAGTGCTTGCAGCTTCTTTAGTGCATAAGCCAAAGTGTGAATGAAGGATAAGTTAGAATATTTGTGCTAGCATTTAGTTCTGTTGGCACAAAAGTAACCATAGTAGTGCAGTTATATCTTCCCTGCTGTATGCCAGAGTTGTCGTTGTGCTTACTTGGTACCATTTGCGCAAATAACCATAAAGCCAGAGGGGACTGTTAGGCTTAATTGTGCTCCCACTGCAATTACACCTTGCATTGTAGACTCACAAATGCCTCACTTAAGGTGTACTTTCAAATGTGACTTTAGTGATGATAACTTGTCACTATAATATGCTGTGTAGATAGTATGAATTTTATGCTCCTGTCTTTCAGCATCACAATACTTTGTGTGCTCATCTGTTTGTTTTGTGGGGTTTTGTTTAAGGTAGACATTTTTTTTTGCCCCTGCCCTGCTTTCAGTTACCCTTTCATATTTCTGTCGCTGCTTGTACTACCCACTGATATCACCTAGGTCATCCTTTCTGTTGAGAGACAACTGAATAGTCCACCTGAAAAAGCTAAGGATACTTTCCCAGGGTTTCTGGAAAGCCTTCTCCAAAGAGCAAGTGTGCTTCATATTCACTGTAGTTATAACTCAGTTTTCTTTCTGTGGTATAGATTTCTCTCTTCTTCTGTTAGCTTCTTAATCAGGATTTAGCTATGCCTGTTAGTGTTTCAGTCAAACAGCACATCATTAAGTGCTGTATCTTTCATAGCATAAGATTTTTCTTATTGTTAACTATTGTTAAACTTAATGTTAACTATTTGGAGTCAGAAGGCATACTCTTCATTGGTGCAGTGAGGTAGTGGCTTATGGTGGAAGTTCATTTTAAATGAGACAGCTTTTACAATCACAATAACAGACAAAAGGCTCTTGGCAGTTTTTACCTTAGAGGTAAGTTCAGTATTTTCATCTCTCAAGAAACATTCAATAAACTTTCACAGGCCTATGCTGTTTGATCATCAGATTTTCAGTGAAGGGTGGTACAACTGTGTTACATTTTCATTCCCCTTTACAGACTCGTGCCTAGATTTGAAAACTTCTGTAGAGATGGTGAAAGGGATGTTTATAACTTGAGATCCAAAAACATGATGATAATATATTGAGTTAATTCAGTAATGAATGATGATGTAACTGACCCCCACTGATAAAGGAGGTGAAACTGAGTCACTACAAGTGTTTGTAAGATCAAAGCTGTGGTTTGGCAGATGCTTTTTTCTGTTGGCAGTCTGTGTTTAAATGGATTAATCAGCTTGTACCTGCCTTTTCTGGGCTGTTTTTTAGCTGAATTGTTTCAACTAGTCTGGCTTCAGTAGGTGGTTGTGTGTTGCAGACAGAATTATGTTAGGCAGGACTGAGTTGCTGGGGATAGTAATCCTTCTGAAACAGGACTGCTGTGGATTGTGAACTATAAGTAATACCTTAGCCAGTTTAATACACACCTCTAGTGCACTTGTGCTCCATGCCAATATGTATCTCTTGAGGCTGGAGTAGAAATCACTGGTGTCCTGTGTTTCTATATAGACAGCTTTGGGGGGGTTAAATTGGCTTGGGTCTCTGCTGTACTTAATTGTGACAAGTTGTTGCTGACAGCACACCTGATTCTGATCTGCAGTATGGGCATTACTGTGGCCATGAAATAAAGTGGAGCAGTGAATTGATGTGGTTGGAAATCCAGTCTCTTCTGTGGGAGGTGTTTTCCAGGCAGATCAATTCTGTCCATCGCAAGGCTATTCTTATGCTTGTGCTGCAGGAGGATGGGGTGTGGGGATAAACACTGGTAGTTAATTAATGTCATCTTCACTTTGCTTGGCAGTGAAGCATTAACAGGTTGTCTTCAAGAGGAGAAAAGTTTCAAGGTTTTAATTTTTCTGCAATAAATAATGCAGCACTGTTGGACATGAGGAGGAAATGCCTCAAGTTTAAGAAACGTTTGGTTGTCTATATAAAAAAAAGTAGTTCATGAAAGTTTTGTCCTACTGAGCTTTCTTACTCGTGGGCTATTTGACTATTATAATCTGTTCATAAACTTTCTAGTGAATTGGTATTGTTTCTTCTACTCCCTGAAAGTTGAACTTGGCTGCCTGATGGATCTCCAGAGCTGGAGTTCTAAAAAATGAGAGCACTGTCTTTGAACGGAGATACTGAAAAACAACTGCGCACTTGGATTTGTTGCTTGGGTTTCGATGTTTGTGGTTTGGTTTTGTTGTGTGGGTTTGGTTTGAGTTTATTTTTTAAAAAGTATAATTTAGATATTTTTCTACTATTAGGTAAAACCTACATTTTAAGGATTAATAGCAAGTTGGTAGTTATTGAAGCTCTTCTGCTGTCATCCTTTGCCATTCTGTGATATTTGTGTTTTTCTAATGTATTTTCCTAAGCAATAAAATGCTGCAAGTATTTACAGAAGATTGCAGTCAGATTCTGCATTGGTGGTGACTCGCTGTGAGGAAAACCAGAGAGTCATACAGTAAACCCTCCTGGTCTTGAGTTAAAATGTAAAACAGAAGCCCAAACCCCCTGACCTGAGCAACTCACCAGATTAGTGATGCAGTATCTACAAATCGGAGGATCTTCCCTCCCCCGCAAATCCACATGAAGATTATGGCTCAGTCTGCCAGAGCAATTTCTGTATCTGGAGGTGATGTTGAGACAGCCATTGCAGTCCCCTCGGTGGCTTTTCTTGAATTCTGCTTCTGAAGCTTTTTGATTAGAGATAAGATGGTTGCAGGCCTTTGTGGAATTCCCTTCTTGTACTGAATCACACACACACAAAACACTCATGGGAGGACAGCACAAGAGATGGTTCATATTTTGCCTTTTGCCTTGCTGTACCATGTGTTTTGGCAACACCCTTTATACATTGTGATTTCTGGGTTTTGGGGTGACTTTTCAGTTGTAAACAGTAAGATAATCTGCTAGCTGAAGTGCTAAAATAGAATGGGGAGCCCTGTTTTCATTTTCTATACTGCAAAGCAGTCTGGTAACTCATTCTCTTTGCCTCTCTGTTCTCCCCTGTAGTCTCTTAGGAGACTTAGCAGAGCTCTTTTCTGTTATGAAAGCAGGTATGTTACAGTACTGTAGTTCAAGATATGCACCTGGTTTTCCGTCATTCTTAGTTCATGAACTTTTAAGTGCCTTGCTGTGCAAGTGTGATGTGATATCGGAGAAAATGTGCTTAGACATTTGGAGGAAAAGGTGTTGCTTGGTTGAAAGGAGGGCTGCTTGGAGAGAAGACTGAGGATAGGTTCCTGCAGCTGCTCCTTCTTTATTAAAATTACAGACCAGTAGTAGAATTTTAATGAAGGCTTGCAGGATGGATGCTCGGGAGCACTTCTATCAGCAGTGCTTGTCTGCTGCCATAGTAGATGGTTTTGCCCCTTGATTTCTCAGCTTATTGCTACAGTACGCTGCTGCAACAGCAAAATGCCTGTTTGGTGGAACATGCACCTTGTTTGCTTCTTGATTGCTTCAAAGTTCTCTACTGGAGATGCTGTTCTACAGTGAATAAAGCATCAGTCTAAAGCCAAAGGATGAGGAGGTTTTTTTGTTTGTTATTTTGGTTGTGTTTGGGTTTTTATTTGTTTGTTTTGTGTAACTCTTGAACTCCAAGGATCTGTTTAAGCACCTCAGCAGGTGGTACCTTGGGAATATTAGATGTTGGGGATATTAGATGTCTTGGGAATATTAGATGTTGGTGAAAAAAGCTGTAGAAGAGGTACATATTGCTGTATAGGACTTGGTTTTACCTGTTCTTTTAAACAGTACCTGTCTTTATGTCCCTGGATCTTCAGTATGCGTATGTTTGAATTGCTCTTAGAGAACCTGGTTATTGGTATTTAAGGTCCTCAGAAAGTCCTTGACTTTCCTAAAACATCTGTTTTCCCCAGAGTGGGGATGTCTGCACTATGTCTCTGAGCAGTGCAGTTTCATTAACAAGAATATGGAAGCATGAACTTTGAAAAAATTGCACACAGCTTTTCCTTTGTTCTCCAGGAAGCTCAGACAAAGTTGGTTGAATTTCTAGTTGGGGTACTTAATTTGGCTCTATTCAGGTGACAAGATCTCATATCACAGGTGGATGGGAGTTTCTTTTATTTTGTTGCATGAATAAAAGAGCATTCACAACTTATAATTGTATGTGTGTCCTGAGACTTGGTGCATATTAATAACTGTCCTGTGACTATTTTTCCCCCTCCCTTGTTGCTTGGTCTTGCCTTTCTATTAAGATGCCTGTGACTGAAACATTCCAGTTTAATAGATTTTTGTTCTGAAAGAGACAGAATTCCCGAGTTACAGATAGACTGTAGGATTTTTCTGAATTAATTCCTGCTTCAAATCCCATGGCTGTGGATAAATATATCCAATCTTGACCAAAAAATCTAGGCATGAGAAATCCAATAAAAACCTGATGCGATGGTGGTGACTCTTGCTTCCTACTGGTTAATGAGACTCTTAACGTGATGAATATTAGTGCTGGGATAAAGTACAAGGGTAATAGATCTTAGTGGCCAGCCCACACTTTCCTGAACACCTCCAGAATCCTAGGGTAGGGTAAGTATTGATCTGGTCTTGGGTTTTCAATTGGGCCTTTTAAAAATTCAGTGTTTTAGCGTCTGCCCGAGTTTGAGCAGCTTTCAATTTCAGCTGCTCGATCGTCTTTGAGAAGTTGATTTTCTTGTTCCTGGATGTGTGTTTTGTGGCTGTCTTTATTCCCCTCTGTCCCCCTTTCAAAGTAGTGTTTAATTACACTGCTTTGGTAAGCAGCCTTGGTGACTTGGGTCTTTTGTTACTGTTCTTCCGGTCTTTGTATCTACTGCAGAAGCAGTGCCTGCTTTCTTCCCAATCACCAACTAGAGCGGTCAATGGCATAAGGCCAAGAACTGCTACCTGATAGATCTCACTAGCACTGGTTTCCCACTGACACCAACATTCGACTTAATTGATTTTTTTTAATCTGTTTTCCATGCATTTGGATGATTTCTGTTAGGTGTGGGGTTTTTTGTTGTGTGTGGTTACCCCCTCCATGTTTTTTGGGAGGGAAGGGTCTGGTTGTTTGCTTTTAGGGTTTGGGTCTTCTTTTGTGTTTGGTTTGGTTTTAGTTTATTATTATTCTTTTTTCCTGTCTGGTTTGAGTCAAAATATATTGTGCCAGCCCAAAAATATTATATAAATCTAAAAAGAGTGTATCAAACCTGTTACTGTTGTTAATAAAAGTCTTAGTTTCCTGCAAGTCTAATAAGATAATAAGTTTAAGTCCCTGTTGATTGGCGTGATTTTTGCTATTAATGCCTCAGTAGTACTCTGAGCTGTTACTTGGTTTTGAAAACCTTTACCAAGTCCTTACCTTTTTAATAGTTGATATTTTAAAGAGCTTATTTTACATAAATATTTTTTAGCCTATTCAAACTTTCTCCATATTCCAAGACTTTCTGAAATTAATCTTTGCTGTAGATGTGTTTTGAGTAACTCCCAGGGAAAAAAAGCATCTCTTGCGCATTTAAGAACTGTTAACTTAGAAATGTTAAATGACGTCACGTTGATAGATATTGTTCAATGAATGTTGAACACTCAGTTTTGTTGAACGTTACTGAGTGTTAATATATTACTCTACTATTACAGAATTTTAAAAAAGATAATAAGCATAGATGCTGCCTCTTTTATCTTTGCTTGTTTTAAAGCTCAGTGTGTCTCTCTCCTCTGTTGAAACACTTCTGAATCCCCTTACCCCTCTTCAAACCTCTCCTCTCCTCTTTGTGATTTCATTCTTAGTTGCATTGTGGTTTAGGAGGGTTTTGGGGGGTTGGCTTTTAATTTTTTTTTTTTTTTTTATAAATAGGTCAGATTCTTCTCTTCCCCACCTCCCCACCCCATGATACTGTTTTCAGACTTCCTAGTAAAATACTCTGAAGTAGTTAAGAAATTTAAACAAAAGATACAGACAACTCTCCTCTTAACTGATGTGACTCAATTTCCAGCTTTTTGAAGTTCCCCTTTTAAAGTGCAAATTGCTGTGCATTAGGCTGATTGTTTGCTATAAATAAAAGCCAAGGGCTCAATTGTCTTATTTTCTGTTGCAGTTGATCTACCGTATCTACTACACCTCACTACTGCCCTGGCTAGTATTTAGGTCTGGTATTGAGAACTCCTTTACAAATTGGTATTCACAATTAAATGGATGTTCACAGATAGGGCTGAAGAGTTGGTCACTGTGTGTGTAGTATTTTATTTTCCCCCTTTAGGACTGTGGCTAAGTTGATTTCTTTAGAGTTCTTTAACAATTTATGGAATAATAAATATGAATTGTAGCTTTTTTCTTTACTACCCTCGAAATTATTTGACTTCTGGTTAGTGATACAAGCTTTACTGCTTTGGCCAGATGTGTGTGTAGGTCTGAATTATGTAGTGAGTATTAAAGTGTGTGAGCTGTGCTGTCACACAGGAGAAAAACATTGTTTGAAATGCTAGGCTTTGTCAGTGGCAGTCCAGAAATGCATCCCTGTCTCCTTCTGAAGATCTTGCATTCCTGATCTTTAAAGAGGGATGTGCCCTTGGCTAATCCATGTTGCTAGAGATCAGCCATTAAAGTCTTCTTTTGGTCTGTCAGCTTCTTCCATGAACATTATCTTCAGGAGCCTACTTAATCATCCCAAGTTCTTTCAGTTTTAATGATATGAATATCTATCTGGATTGTGGTTTATTTTGTGGTCTGTCTTTTTTTTTATTTGTTTGTTTACTTCATTGCTGTTTTTTTTCTCCTCCAAAGTTTGACATTAATTTGTGTTGCTAAACTGTTGTCTTAAACTGTTAACCAATTAACTGTAATTTCAATTTAAAGTTCTGACTTAAAATATTTGGTTACAGAAAGAAGGATAAAAATGCCGGGGCATGGGGAAACAAATAAAATAGTTTCAGTGCAGAGACAAATCTGGTGCAATTTCACCATGTCAAAATCTACATGGTCAGCTTTTTTAATGACTTTTTTTTCCCCTAGCTCTTAATTTCTATGCTTTTTACTCTTAGCATAAAAGTAGCAGATTCGTATTCTAATTTTTGTTGGAGGAGATTTTAGAGGATGTCTCTTAAATACTGCTTTACCTTTAGAATGAACAGCTGTGAGACAGTATGTAACAGCCTCTGCAGTAAAAAGTTCCTCCACCCTTTCTTTAGTACAAAGAGTTTTCTTTGTTCTTTCTGAGATTTTTTTTTCTGATTTTTTTTCACCTTCTGAGATAGAGATGTTTTACATGATGTAAATACTATATTAAAAAAAAAAAATAAACCTTTCTCCTAAATTATTAGACTAATAGCCAGAAGATATCTGCTTGTATAGGTCACCATTAACATCATAAGGGTTAAATGTATGGCTGCTTTAACTGTGAGGAACATGCTTTACAGAAAACTCTGAAAAATTTGGATCTTCATCCCTTTTCCTCTCTCCTAATTCTGTTACTCCTGCAAATTTTCCACTGGCCCTGCTCTTTAGCTGCTGCGACCTGTCAGACACTGAAATATATATGATGAAAGTATAGAAACAGGAATTTGGTAGAGGCAGCCATGTTAATTTCTGTTCCATTTGAAATGCAGGAAAATATCATCTGCCAAATGGAAAAGGACAATCGGTGGGAAAAGAAATGTTCTTTTCAAGCTTCTAAGAGCAGTGACAATGGAGAGAAAAAATACTATAAAAAGTAGGCAGCTTCTTTTTCAAGATTTTGTTTTCAATGTATTATGCATGATTAACTGTACAGAGTTGCTCTTTTGGAGTCCAAAATGACTAAATACTACATTGCAGGGTTTATATGTATTTACTGCATTGCACTTTGTATTTTTTGGGGGGAGAATAGGGCTTTATGGCAGTTTTGCCAGTCTTCAGTATAATTTTTTAATGCATTCATACTTCCCTTATTTGCCTTTTTTAATGTCAAGCATTGCACATAGGATGTTCTGCTGTTGCTATGCAACTGCTAAATCCAATATTTAATATTAATAAAACCCGAGTGGCATTAGCATCACTGAGAACAGTGGGCTAGCAAACTATGATTGTACAATATCCAAGCTGTAAAACTTGGCAGGGACTTCAGTGTGCAATTGCATGCATGGCAAACTGTGGAGCATGAGTCATTGGCAGTTACTATTTTAAGAGTGGTGAGTTTGAGTAAAATTTCTGAGCTTTTCTGATTTTCATTTGTATATGTAATATAGTTTGTTTAAAAAAGAGCTGAGGCTGGTTACCTGATTTCCTTGAGATTTCATTTCAGATACAAATTGAGAGGTCACTACCCATGAAACAGTCAGTGTTGTAAACCTATGGGTCAGTACCCTGATTCTCCTATTTTTCTTCTAGGTCAGGTTGGTCGTCCCTTTCCCACTGTTCCTGCCACTTCCTGAAGCCTGAATTGGCTTTTTTTTGGAGGCAGTGCTACTTCTCTGCCTGACAAGGTGCTGTTCCATGGGATGTTTTTTCCAGTTTCTCCTTTTCCAGATTGTTTTCTGATCTCTCTCTTGTTTCTCTTTTATTCTCTTCACCTCACTATTTCGCCTTTGTGTTGTTGAGTTTTTTTTTGTTGCTGTTTGTTTGCATTTTCTGCCTGCTGTTTTCTGAGATAAGATTTTTAATATCAGCCTCTGAGAGATGTTAGATCAGGGCTGATGTTTTACCCCAGCAATGCTTTGACCATCTAAGTAGTGTTGCAGGCTGGAAATTCTGTAGGGTTCTGCATCTGATACCTAAAGATGTTGGTGCACTGTCACTCTTGCTGATGCTATTTGTCCTTTCCTTTTGAAGGCTGCTGTCCAAAAGAAAACTTTGATGTTAGTTCTGTAGTTAGTTATTTTGTGTAACTGTTCTTTTACAGTGTAGTAATTGATTTCCTTCATAGCATGTGATCATTTATGTTTTGACTAGCTTTTAAAAGGACTATTTCAGGTAGTTTATCTGTCCCCAGTTACCTATGCAAGTTTCTGTAAATTTGAAACCTTAATTTACTTTTTAATTTTTTTTTTTTTCATTTCTATGATCTCAAAGATTCAGCAAGTAGGAGAAAGCTGCCCTTAGCTATATGCAAACTGTTATTAAACCTGCAACACAAAATTATTATTAATGGTGGGAAAAAATACAGTGCTTTTTAGTCCTGAATTTTATGGTTGTGTTTGGAATACATTTTTATAAGCAGGTGGAATTTCTCTGTCCTTCTTAAAGTAGCCTTTGTACTTCTCATACTCGCTCTGCTAACCTGTCTTCTCACGGTGCTGTGTAGCTAATAGTTTAGTGTAGTATTAGTTTAACGTTTCCAAATAATGGCAGTAATTTTGGTAAAGGTTTTCCCGCTTTTGGAACAAACTAATCTTGGTTAGCTTTGTTTTAAGTGAGGTGTAAAATCATGGCATTGAAGTAAATCGGACTGTGTATCTGAGATGCAGATCTGTGATTGCAATTTGGTTTCTTAGTGGCATGGCCCTGCTGAATCCCTTTCTTTTCAATTTTATCTTCTCACATGTGTAACTCTTCAGAAAACACTGTTTCTAACATTTGGTGAGATTCAGAAAAGCAACTGAATGCCACTCATGTGGAAGAACCTAATTTTTCAATTGAGAACTTGCATCTTGTTTCAGTTTGGAGGCTTAAGCAAGATAATTTCTTTTCCTGTAGAAATGACCTGGTCACATTGTTAAACCTACAACTTACTATTTTCTTTTCAAAATGGTTTATTTCAATGTCGTAATGTTCTTTGTTTTTGACCTACCTATTTAGAAAAGTACAGGAGTGGACTCAAGATTGTGCTGTGCGATTTGTTAGTAATTCAGTCATCATGATTGACCCATGCATCTTGTAATACTTAAGAGAAAACACATTGAGCTCTGTTCTTGGAACAGATAAATATAGAACTGCTATTGTGAATATTCTTGTAGTGACGTACTTGATCTAGAAAGCTAACGATTCTTTTATTTGCTTTTAGGGTTTGAAAGTATTCTAGAAGGCCTGTTTGGACCTGGATTATTAAAAGATCTCAGTTTGTTTAAAGGTATTCAATCTCTATGTTTGTATCTTGTTCTGCATTTCTAATGACAGAAGCAGCCCCAGCTCTGCCTCTAGAAAATGTGTGTTACCGTGGTGATTTGTGCCTTTCTCCCCCCTCCCCCAGGCAGTGCTCACAGTTAGTTTCATATTGGCTAAAATTACTAATGAGTGTGCGTTCATCTTTATGTAGCTGGGAGTGTATTTGGCAGTGCTTAGAAAAACAGATTTGTTGTGCATAGATAAAATGTATACAGTTTGGTAATCTGGGGAGTTGCAAAAATGGCCGAAACGAAGCCTGCATCCTCAGAATGCAGGCAAGAATGTTGTGAAACAGGTATTTAATTTGGCATTTCTCTTTTGGCTCCAGTTGTGTCGGGGTTTATGAATATGAAGTAATTTGCTATTCCTCTGATTTACAGACTGTGAGCCTGAAGGTGTTTCTGATTGGTCTTTTGATGAAAATTGTCTTTTCTGCTGCCTGAGAAGAGAAAAAGTGAAGGTAACAATGCAGATGTGTGAAGCTAGTAGGTGTAGGGGAGGGACAAAGGGAGGGAGTTTGCTGCTCCTAGTTAACGGAACATGGAAATTCTGCAACCTCCTACCTCTTTCCCTTCCTTCAGAAAAAGGCTTTCTGAATTAAAATAACACAAGTTAATGAGCAGACTTGCCTCTTCTTTGCAACTTTTTCTTTGTAGTACGTGATGCAGATTATCTTTTTTCCTGTTAATGGCTCCTTTTTGGTGTTTTTTTGTTTGATTTGGGTTTTTTTGAGTTCTTCGTAAGAGAGCTTGCTGGGATCATGAAACCCTTCCCAAGGGAGCCAGACTGTGGTTTGTGCATGTTTAGTGCAGTCATATACTGGGCTTATCTTTGGTATGGAAATGTGGTCCATTTTAACAACCGAGAGTCTTGTTCTGTATCTTGGAATCTCTTCCCCTGTGGGCCATATCCTTTTATTAAAGGGCCTGTATGTATGGTAGATTTTGTACTCTGCTTGTTTACAACCAAGTCAGAGCCTAAACGTGGGCAGTTCAGCTTTGCCAACATAATAACCTTGCAGTTTGTTTTCTTAATGAGATTATAGCTGTACTTGAAACAAAGGCTGCTGTGCTATATGTGATTGTTGGCCAGCCTGTGTGTTGAAATGCTGATTGTTCTATGGCATAGGAAGGAAGGCTCATCTGTCTTGGCAAAACATCATTGCTGGAACTCATAACTACTACTTCTTCCTGCACAACATAAAATAATGCAAGGAGCAGATCTCTGTCAACCTAAGGAATGAAAGAAAGGCAGTCTTTCCTCTGCAGCAGCTATCACGTGTAGCTGCATGGCTTGTCCATAAAGGAAGTGTGTTGTTGACATTGATCATTGCCGTGGTGCCAGGTTATGCTGGGGTTTGTACTACAGTTTTTGTTAAGGTGTGGGGAGGATGGTTAGAAACACTTGCATTTAGAGTGGATCTAAGGCATATTTCCATTGAGACTGACAGCAGGTAAGCTGTATGTGTGCTTGTGCTGTAAGGAGTTCTGTCTTGTTTTACTTATGCCACCTCATAAAAAGACAAAATTCCATGTTTAACACAGTTCTAGTTAAGCCACTGAAGTGATCTGGAAATTCTGAGGTGCAGTCAGGGACCCAGTAGCCCAGGGGAATCCAACAGTGTATCAGCAGATCTTCAGACAGACTGTTTACTTCTCAGTCATCCTCATAGGTCCACAACAACTAAAAATCTCTCACTAAAGAGAAAAACTGAGAACATGAATGTCCACTGTATAGTGTGCTGGTTAGCCTGCAATGGTCGTCTTGTCCTTTTCTAGCTTCTGCACAACCTTTATTCAGAAGCTGAGGCATCACTATTTATATTCTCATGCACTTTGCTAGACTTTTATTTCTAGTTTCACAGAGTAAAGTGTAACCTGTGATTGTGAGGATCACTGAAAAACTGGCAATGTATTCCTTACGCCAGTTGTAGTTATCACTTGTGTTTAAGGTTCCTCAAATGCTTCCTCATTGTACTCTGGTGGCTTTTAAATGGACAAAAGTAAAGATGCAAATATGGTCACTTCTGATGTGTTCCACAGTATTCCAACATCAAGGATCTAACAAGACTTTAGGATTGTGTACAGATTCGTACAGAACACGGCAGGGGCATGCAGCATCACTAGGCAAGGGCACTAGGTGAAGGGCAAGGAAGTTGTGGGTTCTGAGCAGGTTGGAGAGAAATGTGAATTTAGAAAGGCTGTGGGAGCGTCAGTCAGCCACTATGGGCTTGGGTAGCATAATTTCTATGAAAATAAACCCAAGCAATTCCTGTCACTTTACACTGCAGTAGCCAGAAGTAGTGGTTTAAACCATTTTTTCTCACACCTGACTGATAAACAGGGACAGCAAAAAAGAGCTTTGTGCACAAGCTCATTTGCTGTATGGCCAGGGATCACTGACTGGGGGAGTGGGGAAGGAGGGTGAACCAGTCCATTCTAATCGGATTTGTGACTTCTCTGTTAATCCCGGTGATTCTCCTCATGCTTGGCATGGGGCTTCTTTGATATATGTAGGATTTTTAATTAGGTTTCTGGGCTGGTTTTCTGTTTTCGTTGGTTGTTGTTTTTTCCTTTCTGGCTCCCACCCTTTATATCAGTTCTGTCAGGCTAGGGTTTTTTGGGTGTTTGGTATGTTGTTTGGGTTTTGTTTGTTTTATTTTTGAGGAGGGAGAATATGGCTCCCTTCAGTGAGTTCTTGTCAACTGAGAGATGACAGGTGGGGAATGCTTCTTTTTTTCCGTGGGTGCACCGTATTTCTGTGCTGCTGACCATTGCTAGTGTCACTGCTTACAATACAGAGCTAAATAGGAGCTTTATAGTATGGACTTCACAGCACTGTAATTAGATTTAAAACATCAGAAACTTAATTGTTACAAAAAGGTTTGTAACTTCATTTGATGTTTAGCCAAATGATAGGCAGTCCTCAACTAACGGACTGAACTAAGTTAGAAATGGTGCTAGTTTCTTTGGAATCTCTTCCATTCAACATCTGTACTGATGTCTTTAACTCTTCTTGTTAGAGAATCCCAGGCTCAGTCCTCTGTGATTGTAAAACTTGGCCATTCTTGTGCGTAAAGAGGTAGCAGTTCTGCTTTCTATGCAACATCCTCTATTCTGCCTTTTTTATTATGTGCATCCTCTTACCTTTTTAGGAAAAGAGCTGGAGTGGAACTATTTAGGTTTGTGCTTGTACGGTGCTGAGTTACAGAATTAAGAGATGTGTAGACGTTGTAGCTGGAGCAAACCACATACTGCAACAGTGTGTGGCTTTGGCAGGCCTTTTATCCAGTGAGTACATATCGATCAATACTCCTTTTGGATTACTGGAATAAATTAATCAGTGTAGTTGATTTTCACCTTTGAGTTACACAAAGGTCTTACAAGTTCAATTAAAACCTTCAGGGTTTCTTTTTTTTTTTTTTTTTGGTCTGGTATTCATTGCCATTTAAGAACTACCTGAAACTATGAGACCAGTAGTTGTGCTTAAGGAGAATTGAGTTCTGGGCTGCAGGATAAGATTTGAAGGCTGATCTTAATTTATTGGCAGAGCTGTTTAAGGGAAAAAAATCTTTCATTTACTCTCCCAACCATTTCAGTGATGCTAGTTCCTGCTTTTGCAAGCAGTTGGATTAAATTACATGAATTCTCCAAAGGATGGAGAACTATCTGCTGAAGTATTCTGAAAAGATTAATTTATTTGTAGCTGCAGCTCTACTTGCAAATACTGAGCAAATGTATGGATTTTTTGGCAGTCAAAATACAAGGCAGTTTGTGATAGAACAAATGGATGCAAGCATCTTCATTTGTAAGAGATAATAAAATACAGAGAAAGTAGGGAGCTAAAATCTTCCCAGACCTTTTGGTCCAAATCCAAAGGGTTATGAGTAATAATGTAAAGCTTTTTAGTAATTGAACTTTTTTTCTTTTATCACATGATGCAGAATATACAACTGTTTCAGTATGGTATGATCAGAGAAGTAAGTAGTTACCTAAGGAGCTACTACCAAATAGTTAACATGAATGCCTGTGTCAAGAGTGAGTGCACTAATGGACATGAAAGACAAAGGCAGTTAACAGCTCTAACTGATACTCATAGTGAGAGGAAGCAGACTGAGTTTACAGCAAAGGGCTACAAAGTAGATGCTGAGGGGACTGGAACATCTCTCTGATGAGGAAGGACTAAGAGAATTGGGGCTTTAGTGTAGAAAAGCGCAGGCTGAAGGAGGATCCCATCAATACTTCAGGGGTTGGTGTCTGGAATATGGGACCAGGCGTTTTTTGGTGGTCCCCAGTGACAGGACAAGGGCTAATGTACACAAATTTGCACATAAAAAACTCCATCTAAATATGAGGAACTTCTTTAAGGGTAATGAAAAACTGGAGCAGGCCACCCAGAGAGGTGGTGGAGTCTCCCATCTCTGGAGACATTCCAAATCCACCTAGATGTGTTCTGTGTGGCCTTCCCTAGGTGACCCTGCTCAGGCAGGAGGATTGGACTCAATGATCTCCAGAGGTCCCTTTCAGCTGCTACCGTTCTGTGATTCTATGAGTTATATGGGACCACCCAGTGAATTCTCATTTGGATAGTCTGTAAATGTGGTAATTGTCAGTTTCTTGTGGGTTTTGTCCTTCACAGAGAAAGTTTAGGATGGCATAATTTGCAAAGTTGATGAGTTTTTTGTTTGTGAAACTTCTTCTTCTAAAGGGTTTTGGTACAGAGAAGACTCATCAGTACAGATTAATTGTAAATTAAGTGTGCTTGACTTAATCTCTTTTCCATTATGGTTCTTAATTTTTCAGTATGACTTGTTAAAGAAACTGATGGAGATGTCATTACAAAAGAATTCTGTCGCTCTGTGTAGAGTGGTTGTATCAAATGAGGTAGTCATTTGCTCATAGTTGGAGCTTAAGCCTAGCTTGATGATGATTTCTGTTTTAGAAAAAGTGCAAATAGGTAAGGTCACAAGAGAGTATCAATAGTAAGAGGAGAGACTGTAAAAAGAATCTCCAGAGGGAATTCAGTTGGCTATGTACATTTGGAAAAGAAAATGCTATTGTCTGAAGTGACATAAAACAATTCATGTGTTATAAAGAAAAAGGGAGGTGGGGACATGACACTCGCACAACTAATCTTGTTAGTTGGTGAGTGCAGAACAAGAAGGATAATACTCCTAAGCACATTAACTATTTTATAGATATATTCAAGCTACAAAAATAGAAGTCATTTTCTCTCTTACTAGAAGCATATTCTGGAGTCTCATGACAACAGAAGGTTGAGCCTGGTCTTAGAAGTGACCTAAAATTACCTGGACTTCAGTGTAAGGACCTCTAATGATTACTTCAATTGTGAAGAAGTGTGGTAGTGTGCAGCATGTGAAGGAGTAATTTTAAAATTCAGTTACTTGGATATGATTTGGATATTTTGTTTTTACACAAACATCTAGAAGGTAATACCATGCCATTATTTGATTATAAATAGTTATGACAATAGCCTCTGCATCTGGTGTCCTTTCACTGTGGAAGGATATAAACAACCAGAAGTAAACTGTGTTAAGTGTCTGAATAATTCCAAAGTGAAGCTGCCACTGTCATTTAAAGCATTAACTCATAGAGTAATTGAAGATGGCAAAGGAAATATCTGAGAATTAGTTGAAGTTGCATAAATCCTATCATGTTTTTGATGGCTTTAGAGCATGTTTAAACCAGGTACAGAGATCCTAAGTGCACTGGAAGATGCTTTAAAACATTTTTAACGGATTTCATCACTTAAAACTCAAGCATTTACACTGTCAATTTTGAACTGGCTGCTTTTAAAATAATTTGATATGGAGGCTAAAATCTGAAGAGGTTACTTGTGATAATCTCTAGCTATGTTCAGTAGTGATGTGGGGTTACAGTTTTGCTTTTGCATAAATGAGTGTCAGCATGTTGCGCTAACACTGATTATTTTTTTTCTCTCTGCCTACTATAGATAGTGATTTTCAGTAGCTATGGATCAGCCAAGTTAAATTTGTTTTTAATTCAATAAATCTGACACTAATCATCTTAATGAGGAAATAATACTGTATCTTACTATAGAAGTATGTATATTCAGTAGTGAGAAATGTCTTAAAACTAAACTGTCTGAATTTTCAGGTGAGGCCAAGCTGGCAACAGTTGTAGATGCTTTAAAGGACATGCTCAGAATTGAAAGTGATCTTCATAAATTTGAGAAATAGGACAGACAAACTTATTTTCTCAAGTAATAAGTTACAGGTGTCTGAAAAGTGATAGCATTGTAGTAGCAGTAAACTATTTTAGGGGCTATATTGGGAGAGGCATTTGACTTAATACCTGGAAAGGAAAACTTAGATGCTGGTGAAGCCTCAGCTGTGTGAGGCTTTTTAAGAGAGATGTCAACAAACTGAATAGCAGCAAGAAAGACTTGGTCTAAAACATATAAGGATAGAAGACAGTACCTGATGCCCTTGAGGTTTGTCTACAAAGAAAAAACAAACAGTAGATTATTCTCCTTTGCACTGGCTAGGAGTTAAAAATGCTGTACAGTCTTAAGAAAAACTAAATGCTGGAGAAGGCAGCTTAGGGATGCCGAAACATTCCTTTCTTAACCACTCTTCCTGATCTTGCTGAGGGGTGGGTAGGAGGCTGGACTATATCCCTAAGGTCCATGGGTTGGCTGGGAAGATATCAGTGGTCTGTGGGAAACCTCCCTCTGCTCTCACCATAAAATGGACAGGAATTATCCTGCAGTATTCTAGCTTGCGGATGCTTCCTGCTCCATCTGCTTGTGGCCTCTGGCCTAAACATGAAGCTGCCATTGCCATATCTCTGTAAAATAGCCTGCATCATACCTTTCTCTTCATGTCAGCAGTTTAGCATTTAGAATTGCTGTATCAACATTTCCTACAATGAGGGTCTCAATGAGGATCCAGCACTAGTGCTGACAAGGCTGGGCTGTCCAGGATTACGTGGTCTCTCAAGGTCATGCACTGACCTTGCATTTTGAGAACCTGAGCCCTGCATTTCTAAGGCTCTTTGACTTTATACTGTATATCCTGGTGTACAAAAGGAGCTTTAGCTCTTTAGGAGCATGTGCAAGCCACTCCAAGGATCTTTTCCTGAAGCTAATATTGTTCAGCAATACTTGTTCAGTACTACTTGTTCACTGATGAGATTCCAGGGATGCTCTGGGGGTATGGTTCCCACCTGAAGAGAAGCACAGAGAGCACAGACTGAATGCTGTGTTACAAATACTATGTAAGAGTAACTGGTTGGTGTTTTAACAGGGTGTTTGTAACCAATGATGATGCTATCTAAATATTGATAAAATTTCCTTCTTACTACTACCTGCGTGCTGGTACTGAAGACTTCAGTATGATTCAGGACTGCAGAGTGAGAGGTTAAGACAGAAGTGGTTGTAACAAATCTTGCCTGTAAATTTTGTCCTGTAGTCAGTGCTGTACTGCAAATGTCAGAAAACAGCTGAAGATTTTTTTTCTATGCACAATGTTAAAACTGACTCTCATATGTAACTGCATTTCTCCACATTTTGATGTCTTATCATGAACATTGACAAAAATCATACATGTACAGAGAGGCGTGCTCCTTAGTTTGAGGAATAAGAACTAAGTGCTGCCATTGCCTTGCTATTCTCTTCTTCTCCTGAGTGCAGATCAAACAATCCTTTATTCAGCCATTCATTATTGTAAGCCACTTAATTTTTTTTTCTGACTGATCCCTTTTTCTTCATTCCTTCTCTGTGTAGAAAATGTGCAGCTTTAGAATTAGTCTAGGTATATTAAACTGTACTCTTTATATGTTACCTTTCTATGAGTAATGTAAAGTACACTTGTTTATTATAGTGAGGCATGCTGCCACTGATCTCGGTTTCCACTGAGTTGCTAGGCTAGTACTTACTATGTATTATCTTAGTTGCACAAAGTACTAGGAAGTGTACTGTGTCGGGCAAGGGTTGTTTTTATTTTAGGCTTCTTAAAGAGCTGTAAAGTCTGTCAAAGGTCAGAGTTTCAGATCAGATTGAAGAGGTAATCTTTCCTTCAATTCTGAATTCTCTGTTTGTCCTTTGAATCAAAAGAAGCAGGTCGAGAGGGTAATTTTGCCACTCTACTCTGGTGAGACACTGCCTGGAGTAATATGTCGAGCTCTGAGGCCCCGGCACAAGAGAAGGACATGGACCTGCTGGAGTGAGTCCAGAGGAGGGCCACAAAATTTATAAGAGTGCTGGAGCACCTCTTCTGTGAAGACAGGCTGGAAGAATTGGGGTTGTTCAGCCTGCAGAGAAGGTTCTGGAGAGACCTTATTGCTACATTTCAGTGTCTGAAGGGAACCTGCAGGAAAGCTGAAGAGACACTATAAAGGCATGTGGTCATAGGACAAGGGGCAATGATTTTAAACTAGAGCAAGGTAGATTTAAGTTGGACCTAAGGAGGAATGCTCTACAATGAGAGTGGTAAAATACTGAACAGATTGTCCAGGGATGTCCTTGATGCCCCATCCCTGAACACATTCAATGTCAGACTTGATGTGGCCCTAGGTAGCCTGATCTAGTTGGAGGCTGGACAAGATGACCTTTGAGGGTCTTTTCCAACCTGATGCAATCTGTGAATCTTTAAACTACAAAGAAAGCAGTTTGTAAATGCTCAGATATTCCAGCGATTGCTCTAACGTGTCTGTGTGCCTAGATTTGCACGAATGTCTGCTTTTAACAGGAACTGATAAGCTGAGTTTACAATTGTCCTGATAATGCCTAAAAGATAATGAAACTTGGCTCAGAATGGGTGTGAGTGGCAGGGGCAAACCCTGCATTAAACTTTGTCCGTCGCAGACACACAGTTTCAAAAAGAGATTGCAAATATATTCTAAGAAGTCTCACTTGAAGAGTAACTCTTATGAAAATCCTGGGATTTTTCACCTTGAATATTGTAGTTTTGAAACCCTTTTAAATATCAGAAATGGTACAACTACATTTTCAGTGTGTTCACAAAATGCCAGTGAACCGTGTGAGCACTACCGCTGGTTACTACTGATACAGGTCTACTTGGCACAGAGGTGAATGCTTTTGTTACAGTTAACTCACTGGTTTGAATTCATATTCTTTTGAGACTATCTCAGAAGCACTGATCTTTTCTATGACAGCCAACAGGTTTGAGAGCAAGTTTGAAGTCTCTCCATCAGTTACTTTGTGAGGTCTTTACTTCCACCTTGACAGCAAATGTTACTTGGCTCGCCTGCCACCTTTGTCATCGCACATTCTTCATCTTTAGATTTTGCATCAAACACTATTTTGTCTCTATATCCTGCCTGAGAGTATCTCCTGTAACTTTCGATGGAGAACTTTTGGAAGCTGCTCAATTACAAATTTGAGTCCGAGGGCCCATGTTGTTCAGGCCAGAATCCACAGCAGTTCACGTGATTACCCTTTGCATGCAGTTTGTGTGACTGCCATGTTCATGAATTTACTGTGGGCTGGTTATGTAACCTTGTTTCATTAAATTTCTTGACATTGAAACAATGCAAACTAAGAGTAACTTCTTTTCTTACTGTGAATTCTATTGCCAGTTCTTAAACTACCAGTTCTTTCTTTCCCTTCTAGTCCCATGAGGATACAAACCTGAAATCAACTTGTATAATAGCAGCTAAAAAAGCCAGCTGTAGCTTAGGTATTATGGTAACTGATACTTTGTAAAGGTTAACAAAACAAAACACTCCCTAAATCCAAAGAGTGTTGTGTATGTATTCCTGCAGTGGGTAAATACAGGTTACTTTAATACAGCTTAAAATGAAAATGGAGGAAGACGGTTAGGAAGGAGATTGTTCTCCTAAAGAGGAATAGGATATTAAAGTGACAGAGATGAAAAATACGGTGTGTGTCTGGGGGTGGGGGGAATCCAAGCATTTAGACTTCATGTAAGAGTTCATGTATTTTTTTATCCACTGTCTTCCAGTTTCTTATATTCAAAAGGAGTAATTATCCTGCTTTGGCAGGGGAGTTGGACTAGATGATCTCTAGAGGTCCCTTCTAACCCCTGCCATTCTGTGATTCTGTAATTGATCCCGGCTTCTCACACAATTTGGTTACCTGAGTTAAAACACTTGTTTTGAAATATTCTTGTGATAATTCAATTACTTCCAGCTGTAAGAGACAGAGCAGATTTTAATTCATTGGGAGTGTTGTAACTTGTTTTGTTCACTTAAAAGTAGCTGTTACTGAGCCTGGTTTTGGTCAGTGCTGGTCATTTGTTGCACAGTTTGCATTAATGCTGTGTAAATTAAGGAAAATCTTTGGTGTTTTTGCCTTCAGTTATTTCTTTGAACTAGAAGTAATAGCCAAAGAAGGAATGCTAGAGAAGTAATAGCCAAAGAAGGAATGCTAGATATGAGATTTTCATTCAAATATTGTAAAATATCTAAATCCTGTTCTTATTATAGGCTCTTACTTCCCACAATACTATGAAATCTTACAGGCTTCTACTGCATTTACAACAAACCAGGACAAAATGCAATGTTCTGGAGCAGTCAAAAATGAAGTTGTGATTTCAATAGATACAACTCTGTGCTGAATTTAGTAGACTATTCAATGCCTAAGGAACTTTATTCATCTTGGAGTAAGAAAGATCTTACAAATATTAAATATCTTTGCAGGAACACTTAGTCAGTCTGGATGAGCCAGCCTCGGAAGCTGGACAAGAAGCTCTGCTTAGACAAGAGCAAGCAAAAATCATTCGTTTTGAAAGGCAAGCGGAAGAATTCCTCAATGCAGTCTTTTACAGAAAAGGTTGGTTTGAACGGGGGGGGAAATGGTCTATGTCACTGGTCTTTTTGCATGCAATGCAGGTATCAAAGATCTGACGTTCAAGTTGTCACTGTGTGTTCAATATTGTTTAGTTGTCTTGTATATTAGTAGTAAAAATTGACTCTCAAATACTGTAGCAATAAAACAGCAGGGGCTTGGGACAGAGGAAGAGTGCAACATATTTAGCTCTAAATCAAATCTCTCCATGAGAACACTGATTTTTTTTGCACTCTTGGAGGAATGAGTCACATCTTAGCGAAGAAATCCACATTTAGGTGAGCAGGCTGTTTGGAAGGAGGGACACGTGGCAGTGGGGTTTTCATTGTTTGTTTTTGGGTTTTCTGTTGTTAGTTTATTGGTTTGGGATTTTTTTGGTTTGGTTTGGTTTTGTTTACATTTTAATGGGATCTGTCCTAATGCAGTTTTTCTTAAGGTCCAGCAGTCTTCTCGCTGCGGTCTGTAGCAATTATCCATCCCAGCAACTCGCAGCATAAAATACTATTGAAATGATACTAAGGGGGAAAGGGAATTTGAAGCATGAACAGCAAAAGAATTGGAATATCAGTACTGTAGAATATGCAAAACAATAACAGTCGATCAAAATGCTCTGAATCTCTTCTCTGCTCTTAAGAAGGCAGAGAAAGAACTAATTTCGTTGTTTTCTGCCGATCTGAGAAACAGAAATCCAGAGGTTGCTTCCAAATGCACCCTGAATGAAAGCACATTGTACTTATCGGTCTACCCATGTGTCAGAAAATCTGCCAAATCAGTAATTCCAACCTGTCGTCTGGGGGAAACGCAAGGCTTCAGTTCAACAAATGAGAAATTGCTGTAGCCAGTCCTCAGCCCTTTTTCCTGCTGACCAAAATATTTAAAGGTGTTTTAAGTAGATAACAGTTATCTTAGCCTTTCTTTTATGACTGGAATAAATACGAACTGTGTGTTATGATGTATTGCATAAAGTCTAAAAGCATGCAGGATGGTAGGAAGGATAGCTATTGCATTGCTACTGATAGTTCAGATAATACTTTTACTCCAAGTCTTCCTTTTCAGTGTTTTGGAGGTTTTCCTTGTTTTTATTATTAAGGTCTCCTTTTGCTTTTTCAAATTTATTGTCTCCCTTTAAATCCAGGAGCATTTAAGGAAAGAAAAATCTAGAGAAAATACATTTTTGTCCATATTGCTTTCCTGGTGAGAGCTAAAAGAAAATGAAGTTCCATTACTTCCATGACATTTATTAAAGACCTTGTCCCTTTAACATTGTGCTTAAATTTTTATGTATTACCTGTGTGCATGTCTTCACTAGGAATGCATACTTCCTTAAGTGCTGAAAAGCTATTGGCAAATATTGCAGTGTGCTAATGAGGGGTTTACCACTTTGTCCGTGGTCAGATACGCAGAATGAAGACGATTAAATTACTTCACACGTCTAAGCATCTTTGAGAACTTTTTTTAGTACATTCTTGGCTTTCCTTCCTCTGGCAGAGCTACACGGTGCAAGAGTAATAAGGGAGGGGAAGAAGCCTGACAGGAAGTCGGTTCTGAATCCTTAATGCATCATTGTGAAGCTTGGCTGTATTTAGATCGCTTGAAAGATATTCTAAGTCATGCCACTGCCATGAGATCCCCAGGCACTGTCATACCAAAGAGGGCAGAAAGAAAGTTAGAACTCTGACGTTGCAGAGCTGCTTGGCTCTCTTGGTTTCATGCCAGCAATTTGTATGTTCTTTTCTTTCCATCCTCACTGCCAGTAACATTTGAGGTTGGTATTTTGCAGTCCAGAGAAAATGCAGATGTTCTGCAACAGACGCCTGTTGCATGTCCAGGATATGCACTCATGCACTTAACACAGGTAATTAGCAGGATCGGCAAGCTTTCCAAACTGCTTTACTGTCCTGGAAACTTAGCACTTTCTCCTTTGTGCCTGTGGTATTTCTTTCAAAAAATGATACTTGCCATTGAAAGCAGAGTGGTAGTACCTAATTGTCCATTACTTCTACCTTATGGCAGGATGGGACTTTCTTTTGAAGGTTCTCTGAAATCATACCTTTTTTGTTTGATACTACTCTTCTGAGGTTTCAGTACAGATAAAAATACATAAAAGCTATTAAGGCTTTAAAGCTCAGAGGTACTGCTTTAGATTATAGCTGATAAGTACCTGCTGTATATTTCTTCCCTGACACTCTCTCTTACTTAATTGTAGGGGCGTGAGGGGTTGGTTCGTTGGGGGTTTTTTATTTGTTTGGGGTTGATTTTGGTGATTGTTGGGTTGGGTTTTTTTGTTTGCTTGTTTGTGCTTTGTTTGCTTGTTTGTTTTATTAAAAAAAACCCTGCAACACAACCTGGACCCTTGGAATCAAAATAAACACCTAGTTGATTTCAAGTGATGCTGCAGAGGCACCAGCAAATCACTGAGCCTTTGAACAGTTTTTGTCCATAGCATTCAGGCTTTATATTAAGCAAGAAGCCTTCAGTGTGCTAGGTAGCTACCCTCTTGGTTGAAAATTGAGTTTTGTGTCGTGAATCAGAGAATTTATCTTGAACAGCACTAGAGAGCTCTCTGAAGTCACCCTGTGTGAGGTTACAAATTAAAGATGCATGCCTGCTGGCATGCATAGTATTTTCTTCCAGAATTTGGAAGTGTATTTAGCTCTAACCATTACTGAATTGTACATACAAGCGTGGGTGCACAGTAAAGGCATGATTCTTCCTCAGAAAACGTAGGTGCCCCACTTACATATGCTACAAGCATGTGCCAAATACTTTGCATCAGTCTGATCATGCTATCAGTTTGTGTCCTTCTGGGCTTTCCTAGAGCCTTTCACACATCCTTCAACAGGTTTATACTAGAGAGTGTAGAAAATGGAAGAGATGTTACCATAGCAGAAAAAAAATCTCCATGCTTCTCCAGGCTGGTGTTTTTGTGGACCATTTGGGAGAATATAAATGTACCTTCACTGTAAGTTTGACTAATCTCTTGGTGATTTCATAAGACTTTAGTGGCTAAAGTTCTTAGCAACAATTAAACATCCTGTAGATTTTGCAAGAAAATTACTAGGTCTTTAAATAGATGCCTCAGAAATTTACAGCCACTTTGCCCCTATAAGAATATAAGTGTTGACTGCATAGAGTCTTTTATTTAGAAAGCTGTACTTACCAGCAAGGAATTTGGACCTTATTAAATAATAAAAGCTCAGTATCTTTTTCATCAGAAAACACAGCAGCTGCTTACTGCTGCTCTAATTTGTGGGCAGCTTACATGCTCAAACTTCTATGTCAGTCATCCTTTACTCTAAAGCTAGTTTGTCAGATTTGATGCGTTTTGGTCAAAAATAGTGGTGAAAGGCAAATCTAATGCTGAAATGTCCCACAAAAGATTTTGCTAATGCTTCTTCTAATAGTTCAGTCTCAATAGATTACCTTTCAACCTGGGCATTTTTTTTAAAAGAGGAAGTAAACACTTTAAAAGCAGCTTTCAAAACAGAACAGTAGCGAAGATTTGTTTGGTCTTCTGCTGCACAATTTTCTCTGAATGTTCCTTCAGAAATAGAAAAGGAACCCTTTTGAGCCATCTGTGGAATACTTGTGGGTTTGATGTTTTGTGGGGTTGGTTTGTTTGTTTTGTTTTATGGGTTGGTTTCCTTGTTTTTAATTTTATTTCAGTTTTTGGATTTTAAACCTGACTTGGCCAGAGAACACAAGTAGTGTTTCAGGTGAAGTGACAGGACTTGTCTTCTGTGATTTAGGAGTTACAGTTTTGCTTTGACATCACAGTTTACTGATCTAAAATAGTGATTTTTATTGCCAGTATATTTTTGGGCTGTCCACATCCCCAAATGCCTTTATATTTATGTACTATTTTAGATAAATAAGTTGGAAGGTGTACCTATTCCACTTCACATTTTTCACTAATAGATTTATCAGGTCTTTTAGAAGTAATGTTACTTCACATGTGACACATGTTGGGGTTTTTGTCTGTGAAAGCTTTTTGGTTAATACCTGCTACTGCATTGATTATAATGATGGCAATGTCAAAAGGAATGCATAGAATGGAATGGAAGACACTTGAACGTTTGATCTTCTTGTGGGTTATTTTGAAGAATCAGAGGGCTTTATTTCCCATTAAATTTGTAGGGGACTGCTGCACCTCTATTCCCCCTCCTACCCTCCTGTAGCTGCAGGTAAGTTATTCTGTTCTTCCACTGAATAACCTGTTTAATGCAATGGTCTTCGTTATTTGGTACTTTTCTTCATGAGTCTAGCTCTCCTTTCCATTTCCATACCTCTTAAAGGTCTGGTCAAATATCTGTGTTTGAAACCAAAAGAAGGGATTGCATATTTCTCTTAGGAAACTGCTCTTTTGGGAAGGTTATATCAGAATCACCAATGATTCTTGTTCAAGTATTCTAAGACTAAAGTATGTTTTCTACAGAAACTACTTTATCTTTGGCTGTCTTTTTTTTTTTTTCTCCTAGATTTTTACTTTTAAATAAGCAATGACTTAATATAAAAGCTGTTTTACTTATAGTGCTTCCTTTAAAAAAAAAACAATCTCTAATATTTGCAGACAGTCCTAGGGTCTCTGACCCCAATATTCCCCTAGTGGCCCGTGAGATCATGCAGCGAATGATCCGACAGTTTGCTGCTGAATATACCTCAAAAAATAGCTCTACTCAGGACTCCAGCCAGCCCAATAGCACAAAGAACCAAAGCCTGCTGAAAGCATCTCTGGTCGCCTCCTCTCCCACGGCTGCAACTGCTCAGAACCCTGTGCTCAGCAAACTTCTCATGGCTGACCAAGACTCACCTCTGGACCTTACTGTCAGAAAGTCTCAGTCAGAACCTAGTGAACAAGGTAGGACTCTTACCAGTGTCTTGCATCCTGTTGCAATCCATTAATGGCATTCTTGTTGCAAAAGCAGACAATTAGAAGTTTGCACTTTTACATAAAATGTAAAGTGGAAAAGTGGTAGATGTTTTTACATAAAATAATGACCAGCTAGACGTGGCTGGCAGAGAAGAGAGTTTTGGGAAGAATTTAGACCCATAGCTATGAGGGACTTTTTCTGAAGAGGGGCAAAGGGGATGGATATGCTCCAGAATCTGGGGCCAAGTGTAGTGTTTCTGCTGGCAGCTGCAAGAAAGTCTTCCAAAACAGGCTGTACACTTGCTGATAAGACAAGTTCACTGTGGTAAGACAGCTCTTCATGTGGTCATGAAAACTATAATGTTGACTCCTTTCTGAAGATCAGTGCACAGTCTGACTGAAAGAGCGATTTATTTTCTTTCTGGTCATAGCATAAGAGCAGCATCTTTTAAAAGTCGGTGAGAGCTTGCTTCATGAGGGCTGTAAAAATTATACCCATGAACTGTACAAAACTTTCAGGTTTGAGCATTTGGAACAAATGTCTCTTCTCTACCTTAAAAATAGACTTGTTCTGCGGAGCACAGATTGAATAACTTGTAACAGTGTTGCAGAGCTTGTTTTAATTTGAAAACTTCCGTTTCCATCAGGGATGTTTTTTAACAAGCAAATTCTGTGAGTGATTATAGCGTGTGAAAGATGTTTTTTTTTCCCTCAAACTGTTGAATAGAGGTTATCATAAGTGTGTCCTACTGATAGGATTAAAATTAGCCTCTTCACCCTTCTTTAGAAATGTGTCTCAGGTTGTTCTATCAAACAAAGTAGGCTGTCCATCCTCAAGTGGAAGAGGTGCTTTCAGGAAATTAAAGAATAGCCTTGTGCTAGCTAACACAGAATTGTAGCTATCCCTTCATTCTTTGGCCTTATGTTTATGAAGCCTTCTGTAAAAAGGTTCATTTTATGTTTCAAACAATGCAGCTGGGGCATATGGACACTTACTGCACTTAGAGCGCTTACTGGAAGTTGTCATCACACTTCAGTACAAAACTGCAGTGAGAGGTTGTTTGGTGTCTTTCTTCAAGTTGAGGGCCTGTACCTCTAGCTGATAGGTATTTGTTGCTAGCTGGCTTTATTGTTATGTATTTCACAAGTGTCATTTGCGTATGTTTTTAAATGTTAAAATGTTCTTACTGTGAAGCTTTTCAGTGAAGTAGAGAGACACTTGGGTTTGCTTCTGCTTTGTTTTTTTTTTTTAATTAGACAGTTGTATGGTGAAGACTAAAGCATGTACATGAGCTGTTCTTTAGCTGCCACGTGAGGAAAAAGCTCTAAGATGAGGAAGAAGCTGTAAGATAATTTAGAATGTTCGTAACGCTATGGAATTAAAACGTGTGCATGTGACACGATACAGTAATCTGTTTGCTGGTGTAGGGTTTTTTCCAATTTACATTTAATGTAATTGGGAAGAGATTTTGCCAAAGTTATTAAATGAGAAGTTTAACAGACTGTCATTAAAAAGCTGCTCATGGTGCATGTTGTTGTATTTCTGCTCTAGTGGGTTGAGGGAAACCCAGCTAGTTGTAAACTTCACTGTGGGGTATAAGGCTAGCCCTGCTTACTACTCTTGCAGACTTTTAGGTTGTTATGACCCTTCTGACAAAGGAAGCATTGGATGCAAGTGCCTCTGGCAGCAGCCTGTGCTGTATAGTACTGCCTCTTGAAGAAGAGGTGCTGCTTGATCTACTTTCTCTGCATTGTTGCTGCAGAAGTGTTGTTCAAAAGGGAGATTGAGTTCTCTGCCTCCTTAAGTTTAGGTTGTGGTGTGTTCCCAAATGCAGTGGGTGGAACAGCTTTCTGTAAGTTAATTCTGGTTCACTGTTTGTCATGTTTTTTCTCCATATGTCAAATGAGAACTTTTGAGCAATCTGAAAACCATCTTACATTGTTCTCATGTTGGGTGGTATTTACTTGATTAGATGTAATGGGCAAGGAGCTCCGAAATGTCTATGGTACACCTTGCCAAATAGGTTTGATTTATATTTGCTTCATAAATTCCCTGCTTCAAAGTTTCCAGGAATTTCAGATGGCTATGCTGCTTTTGTGACAATGTTACCCTTATTAAAATGACCAGAATTTCAAGGTGTTGGGTTTTTTTTTGTGCTTGGGAGCAAGCCTTTTCTGTCAAAAAACACTCCCTTTTCTGTTGCTTAGAAATGCAGAGCTTACATAAGGGCTTGCAAAGGAGCATGGGTGAGTGTGAGGAAGTGCCATTAGTGAGAATGGCAGAAGTGGTCTAGCAGGAAAAACAATTTGGTGTACAGAAGAGAGGGAGTGAGATGGCACAATAGAGAGGGGAAAATCAGCAGCTTTACCAGCAGGGACCCACTGGAGACATGGAGAAAAGGGTGAAACTAGCTGCCAGGTGAGGAGGAGTCTCAAATTTCTGTGTTTGTGTGTTCATTTGAAAACTAATTTCCAGTGTGAAATTTCCAATTAGTTTTCCTACACAAATATGGATTAAAAAAACCCCAAACAAACCCAAGAAATGCTGGCTTCAAGCTTCCTTTTAAGGGGGAAGAATATCTCAAGACTTTGAAGATTGTCTCATTTTGGGACCCCTGAGGGTTAGCTTTGCAATGGACTGTGTAATATCCTGAGCTGTCGTTTATTATAGATAGTTTTTTATTGTCCTATAACAGATGAACTTTTAATTTTGACGATTTTTATTGTGACTAATGAGGACTATGTTGAAGTCACTGGTACGCCAAACTGCAAGCAAATCTAAGCCTTAGTTTGCTCAAAAAAATAAAACACATCGATAGAAATAATGCTGTGAACTAAATATGACTTTAGCCTGGAAGACTTGTAGGCTTGTTTCATCAAGGGACAGCATAGCTACTCAGACTCGTTCAAGCACTGAAGTCATTCTTTTGTCTCTACAGACGGTGTGCTTGATTTATCCACTAAGAAGAGTCCTTGTTCCGGCAGCACCTCTCTGAGTCATTCTCCAGGGTGCTCCAGTACTCCGGGAAATGGGTAAGAGAGAGCAACTTACTATGACCTTCTAAAACTGTGTTTTACTAAAAATGTGTGCTTACCTCCTGTTAAAATTTTAACTTTTGGTGTTAACCCTTTGGAGTAATGTGTTCTTCAGCTTGTACCTTTTGGCAAATATCTTCACCCCACCTGCCAAATAAGAGTTACGGCAAACAGACAGGTTAAACGTGCAGTTAAAAACTCTTAATGTCTGTCATTTTAACTGATTTACTACTTAGCCAAAGATCTTTCCGTCACCTGCTTCTTGGATTTAGTGGTAAATGATGTCTGTGGAGGTGCAAGTTGAGTTACATATAACTTAGATTTCATTTTTCACTTAGGAAAAAGTTAGCTAACAGGAAAGCTTCTTCTAGAGGTAGTAGTGATTTTGAGTGATGAACCAAGCTGAGTTAAATTTGAGTCACTGCATGCTCTTTGTTGATATTTCCGATGATAAACCACAACTTAGAAAAAGACAAGTGCCCAGAGGAGAGACTCTGGTAGTTCAGAAAACTTCAAACATGACTTTTAGGATTTGAAGTTGTATTATAACACTGAACAAGTTTGGGATATTCTTCCTTTCTGTTTCTTTTGTGTTTGTTTTTTTGTTGTTGTTACTGTTTTAAATATGTGGTGTACTATCCTTGCCTTAGTTCAAGGTGTGAAAGAATGTTATAAAAAAATCCTTTTAGGTTTGATATTTCTAATAGTTCCTGTTTGCATACATTTAGAAACTTTGATTTTTAGTGTGGAGTTAATTGTACTGAAGAGGCCGACTGGGAGTAAGAGGGCTTTTCAGTGTTGATGGGAGAATTTCATCTTGAAGCTACTGTAAAAGGCAATTTTTTAAAGTGAAGTACAGAAATAGCATATTGGTTAGATTGCTATTTAATTACTGAATTTAGCTTTTCAATAGCCTTTGGAAAACTCAGAAATTTTAAACTAACAATCCGCCACCAACCCCATGTATTGCTAACAATTGATTTAGCTTTTGCATTTCTCTTCAGAAAAGTATTTACTGTCTCAGATTTCTCCCTTCAAGGTTACTTTTTCAATTTAATATTTCTATTAATAAAACATTCAACCCTTTTAAAAAAAACTTAGTCTTAGTGCTTCTTCAAAGCTCGTTAGCATACACCTTCCCTGGCAGCATTTCTTCTTCAATTCTGAACAGTTTTTTTCCAGCTTTGTTTTCCTAGCAAGGCAGCAGAAGCTATGGAAGCTGTTTATTGTTTGTTCCCTTGTTTGTGTATCAAGCAAAGGGCAAAGTCCAGCACTGAGGCGTGACAGGGCCAGTATCTGGCACTGTCCTGCTCAGGTGGGTCTGCAGAGGATGTGGTGTGCTGGCACCTGAGGCTAGTTGGACAGGTGTGTGGTACAGGAGGGCTACTGCAGTCTCTTTAGCATCAATGAAATCACTTGTGACCCTCTGTTCTGGGTAAATGCCAGGATGTGACCTCTGCTTAGGCACAGAGTTCGCATTCTGATGCGGATACATGCTGCAGAAGGGGCAGAGAATGCCCCATGCTGGAAGGAGCTTTCTGGAACAGCAAACTCTCAGTCATTTCCCAGGTTTTGATCGGAATCCTTGCTGACTCTTGTTACCCACTTCAACTGTGACCTTTCGCATCCTGGAGAGAAGCTAGCAGCATATGTATCAACCACGGCATATGTTACTTAGCAGGTCCTTTCAGTGGATGTCTTTTCTCTAAAGACTTTTTAATCCCAGTGTGATGTTAAAAAGAATAATGCAGCTTTTCAGCAGTACATATCCTGTCCTTAAATAATATTGACTTAGCAAGAGGGTTTTACACCAGCATAGTGTCCCAGATCATTAAAACAGAATAATTTACTAGTTTCTTAGTTAATATGTACTTTGCACATGGAGAAGTTTGGAGGTGGGTTTTGAAACTAGTGTGACTTAGTTACTACAAGGGGTTAAACAAGCAAAGCATTAGAATACATTTGTTTCTCTGCAGTAGTGATGCTTTGTGTCATAGAAAGAATACTTGTGATGAAAGGGAAATGGTGAAAATACATACTGCTTTTTCTGCTATTGACCCTTGATCTGAGTGACACTTGGGGCTAAGATCTTTTGTTTTGTTTTGTTTTGCTTTTGTTTCCTAGCCATGCTATATATCAGATGAGAATCAGGGCTTTATGTATGCGTGTATCTAATATATATGCATATAATTAGCTGTTAGGAGAGCACTTTGCCAAGTTCAGTGTAATGCAGTGTTTCCCCTTCATCTGCAGTTACCCAAGCTTTCATCTTTGGTGCTGAATGGAAGTCAAGCAAATCCCTTTGAGGCTTGCTAAGCGTTTTTGTTCTTTTTTATCCTGAGCAGTGATTCATCAATACGGTGTAAGCGAACACCACCCGAGGTTTCCACCTATGTGTAGATGCTGCAGGTGGCAGTCACATTTGCATGTTTGAATATGTTGCACTTTGGCTTACTCTTTTATTACTGTACTTGTTTAGTGGTAACGTCACACAGTAACACAGTTGTGTGTAGATCTATGGCGATTGATCCCTACTTTGTAATTAAGGTGCTATTTTCAGACGCTTGCGCGAAGCCTTTTCTGCTCCGAGAATTTGTGAACCCAACCAGAGCCCAGCCAACAGGTTTCATTTTTCCTTTGCCCAAAAAGCTTCTCTTTTTTTTTTTTTGTTGTTGTTGTTTTTTTTTTTTGTGAAGAAGTCTTAAAACTGACTGATGCTGAGACTTTTTTAAATAGAAACAAAATAAAATAAAATAAAATACAAAATTAAAATAAATAAAATTTAGAGAAAAAATAAATAACACAAAGTGATGTTACCCAAGCAAGGCCTTCTAATAAAGGAGTGGCCCCCTCACCCATCCCTCCCTACCTGTGCAAGTCCTGCTCACATCAGTTTCCTTCCATCCAATTAGGCGACCTGGGAGACCCAGCCAGCACCATCCGGAGGGACTACAGAGTGGTGATGGGGTACCTCCAAGAAGCTTGCAGGATGGAACCAGGGAAGGTTATGGCCACTCCACATCTCTTAAAGTACCGCTGGCTCGATCACTCCAGATTAGTGAAGAACTGCTGAGCAGAAACCAGTTTTCTACGGTTGCCAGCCATGGGCCATCTGGACTACAGAATCATGGACAGCACTTAATATTATCCAGGGAGGCTTCTTGGGCAAAACCACACTACGAATTCAATTTCAGCCGCATGAAATTCAGGGGAAATGGTGCACTCAGCAACATCAGTGACCTTCCTTTTCTTACAGAAAACTCTGCCTTTCAAAAAATGGCACTTCAAACTAAACAGGATGGGAAAAAGGACGTGAGCCATTCGTCTCCTGTGGATTTAAAGATACCACAAGTTCGAGGCATGGACCTTTCATGGGAGTCCCGCACTGGTGACCAGTACAGCTATAGCTCTTTGGTAATGGGTTCACAAACGGAGAGCGCGCTTAGCAAAAAGTTAAGGGCTATCCTTCCAAAACAAAACAGGAGAAGTTTGCTGGATGCTGGACCAGATTCCTGGGGCTCAGATGCTGAGCAGTCTACCTCTGGACAGCCATATCCCACCTCAGATCAAGAGGGAGATCCTGGCTCCAAGCAACCTAGGAAGAAAAGAGGGAGATACAGACAGTATAACAGCGAGATACTGGAGGAAGCAATCTCTGTGGTTATGAGCGGGAAAATGAGTGTTTCCAAAGCTCAAAGTATTTATGGGATCCCCCACAGTACACTGGAATACAAAGTTAAAGAGAGGCTGGGCACTTTGAAAAACCCTCCAAAGAAAAAAATGAAATTAATGAGGTCGGAGGGGCAGGATGTTTCAGTAAAGATTGAATTAGATCCCCAGGGAGAAGCAGCACAAAGTGCGAACGAATTGAAAGATGAGTAGGGATGTTGTAGAGTGCCAATTACTTTGCAAACTGGGTGAGCACTACTGCATAGTTCAAACCACCACTGAGCACACGTGATTCTCCTGTTTAGTGCAAGGCTCTGTCCTTTGCAGTTTAGCGTAGACTTGCTGACACAGGTGAAAGGCGTGCTCTGAATGTCACATCTGTAAATTTTTCTAACCTGATGCAGTGCAGTTTCCCTCCTTCACCTGCCCCCACCCCCTTTTTTTTTCTTTTTTTTGCCTTTTGCATGTTTCTCTGTAAAAGAGAGCTGAGTTACCTCACAAAGAATGCAGATCTGTGGAAGTGGACATCTTGTCTGTAGAGCCTGCCTGAACTTCTGGTGTTGGATTTTTCATGTCTGCCTTTATAGAAATAAGTCCACTTTGTTAAACTGGTAACTTTCCTAAAACCAGGCATATTTGAAGTCAAAATCAGACTGCCATTCTTCAAAATGTTTCAGAAATCTTCTTCTCCCTTGTTTTCTTTGATCCAGTTGATTGAAAGATTTAAGCTAAATCAAGTTACTTAGAAACGGCACCTCTCTCGAACTCAGATTTGTTTATTGGATGGATAATCAATTGGGTTTAATTAGGCTTTCCACTATTTTCTTTCTGAATTAAATATACTTACCATTCATTGTCTGCTTAGTGCTCACCCAGAGGGGAGGGAAAACTTACATACACTACCTTCAGAATATGTCAGTTAATTATTTGTAACACTACCTTCGCTGTAATTTTGTTTGATATTTTTGAAGGGTGACATTTAGACTCACCTGCTTGAGGATGTAGCCTTATCTCACAGAAGACAAGCTTCTCACAGTCAGGAGCAGTCAGGGTACACTAAATGATGTATTAGGGTATGCCTCATCATAACAGAACCACAGTTCTTTGTGACCTTTATGCTTTTTACAGACTTGATCCTTGATCTTGAGTTTACTAAACTATGTGGTTCCAACAACTAGTTTAAATGACTCTAATCTGGGGAAGGGGGATTTGTGTAACAAACTACTGTGATACTGAAAAGAGAGAAAAAAAAAAAAGGAGAAAAAAAGAAAAAGAAAAAAAGAAAAAAAAAAAAAAGGAAGGGGGGGGGGGGGGAAGGCCCACAAAATGGTGATCTCAAACGTTACAACCTCAGTAGTCTGCCCAAATATACACATTAGTGAAGGAGCTTGTTAATGTTCAGGGAAGAATTAAAACACTGGTAGCCTGATCTACTTCAGGCTCTGCATCATATCTATCTGTACTACTGTCAGGGTCGAACACTCAATGAATGAGTGTTTCCTTTTTAAATATTACAGTTGCCAGTAGCAGGAATTAATCTGAGTCCTGCTTTTTTGTTGTTGTTGTTGTTTTTATTTAATCTGTTTGGATAGTGGTTTAGCACATGCTAGAATAAGCATTTAAACACCATAAAAGCACTCCTTAAACCACAATTTTTTCTTTTATATATTTTTTTTTTTCAATATGATGATACCATTATCATTCTATGGAGATCCAGGATAAGTTTTTGTACAGAACTTTTTTATCTTTGATACTTTCTGCGGGAGTGGTCAGTAACCAGGCGGAGCTTACTGGATTTACCGCAACACGACCAAATCAGAATTGCTGGTTCTTCAGGTAGAAGCAATTTGGTCTTCATCTGTGCAGAAGGTAGATAGAGTTACCGTTGGTTTTTTTTCCCCTATTTGCACAACCAAAAGAAGCATTGGCGTTGTTGTGTGAGAGCATTAAGTAATGTCAGTGATTGAAAGTGGTATCTCAGAGTTCATGGGAGGGTGGCCTAGATAGCCCCTAGGGATGCTGAATGACTTCTGGAAGAGCTGATTCTGTTAGCCCCTCCCCAGCAACTTCCTATTTTCAAAGGTTAGGCACACCATTGCTGTCGTTTTAAATATGCACTGCTCATTCTTGAAACGGGATGGGCATTTGGCCCCAATTATACTTTGTTTTTGTTTACTTAGTACATCTTAGTACTCAAAATCCTGGTCCCTCGTAGCTCTCTAGTTGTCATCTTGGCATTTAAAGCAGTTTAAGCTCAGTAGCAGTATCTAAACTCTGCAATACGTTCCAGTTTAGCTGGTGATTGCAATAAAGGTGCAGTTAAAACATGTGGTTTCATCTGCTGTTGGAGGATATGCTAGAAAGTTTGCTGCAAGTTTGAAAAAAAAAAAAGAAACAACACAGTTTTACTGTTCAGAGAGGTTTAACCTTTTGCAGTTGTCTTTATTTAAGCAACATGAGTTGAGTTTTATAAAACTTGTCACTGTAGTGTATGTGGAGTGCTCATTTTACTAACCTAAATATTTTGTATGTGTATATTTAAGTGGGTGACAATCGTGCAGCAGAAGAATGGTGTGCCTACCCTTTAATGCTGCAGTTTTAAAAGAGAATTTGTCTTGTCATTTCAGACCGTAGGCTAAGATTTGTAAATAGATAGTGAGAAGTTGAGTACTCTTTATTTGCTTTGGTTAGAAAGTGGATTTAAAAGAAAAAAAAAGACAAACAAACAAAAACCCAAGACAAGGACAAACCAAACCTGTAACTTTCTCAGTTTAAATGTCCTGAGACCTGAAGATTGTACTACTCATATCTGCAAAGCTTTTAAACACAACACTTGATCTGTGATGATTTAATATTCAGGTAATCTTTCTTTTTCTCAAGAAGCTTTTTGAACAACCGTATNTTTACAAAAAGTTTTTTAAAAACCCCTTTTTCCCCAAAAAGTTTTTTTTTTAAAAAAAAAAAAAAAAAAAAAAAAAAAGAAAAGAAAAAAAAAAAGAAAAAAAAGTGTAGATTATTTTTTAAGCACTAATTGCATTACGTTGGTAACTGCAATATGAAATAGCCATTATCGTTTTGTGAAGCATGGTTGAGATTAGTTAGTGGTCCCTTTTAAACAAAATAAAATTTCATGAGCCTCTCAAAAAAAAAACAAAAACAAAAACAAAAAAAACGAAGTGGAAAAAAAAAAAAAAGCTGCTGAATATTCAAAAGATATATATTTTACCTTATTGTAGGTTTTGTAAATTTAGTCTGTAATATTCAGGTGCACCTTTTAATGTTACCTTTTTTTTTTTTTTTTGTTTGGAAGTCCCATCTAATGTGTTTCCTCTGAGGTGATTCATGACGTGAAGACTAGTATCACTCTTAAGTGCTGCAGTGATCACTAAGGTTTTGTTTGGTTTCTCACTACGGATTCTTTACAGGCGCTTTCAGTGTAGCTAACTATAGTAATATTTGGGATAATTTTTAAATATATGATTGGAATTAGTGTTTGTCCATTAGCATGCTTAATTTTCTGCTGACCAGCAGTTTGCATGGCCAAAATCCCTGGTTGACCATATTTTTTGGTGTGGGAAGGTGTGGTTCACTGCTATCTTTGTAACGGGAAGCCTTGTTTCTCATGTTCTTTCTGATAAGTGGATGTTTATGTTACTGGGATCACTTGGACAGGAGAGAAGGTTTCAAATCTTTCTCCTGCTGCTCTTTTTGAGATCGCATTAATGTGTAACATAGACAAACTGCAACCCTGTAAAAATGGAGATGTTGTTAGGAGGAGGCCTTTCGGGTATTTTTCGTCACTAGTTTTCTGTTTAACTCCCGAGAACGTCCATCCGATGTAGTTATTTGGCTTAACAGTATTGTTGTGTACTACATTGATGTAGGTGAAAAAGCCTGACAGCAAGAAACTGTGAATAATATTTGTGGCAGTCTCTGAAAACTAGTTTTTCAATCCAAGTATCATGAAGGAGAATCCCTCTCCCTTACCCCATCCTAGAAAAGTAATTTTCTATTTTGTGTGTATAAAGTTTTAAGAATCCAGTTTCATATTGTACTGAAGTTTAGGTGTTGCTTGGTAAATCTTTGCTGCAGCATATAATTGAAGATGAGTAAGGCTTAGTGTGGTAGGGGTCCTGGTGTGGAGTTAATTATCGTACAGTTCTGGTGAGAAAGCCCAACATGTATGAAATGTGTCCTTTTCTTTTCTTTTCTTTGGACTCGTAAGATGTAAAAGTGCTTTTTTAGAACTCTGACCTATTACAAACTATTACCTCACTTTCAGCCAGCTGGATCCTCATTCCACAGTGTTGTAGGCATTATTGTGGCTGTAATGCTTGAGTACTGCTGTAGAGTTGAACGTTTCCGGTTAGGTATTGTAGGGAAACGTTTTTTCTGGGCTCGTTTTTATTTCTGTCGAAACACTTTGTTTCCAGTCACTCCCTGGTTTTTATTTTTTTCTAAAGGCTTGAGACAGTTTTCTTTAGATTTTCTTTTTCTTTTTTTCCCCTGTTGCGCAGGAGAAGTTGCTGCATAAGCAATACAGGTAATGCCTTTACTTCCTTCTTGTTGCAGAACTCATAATTTGATGCTTGCATCACTAACACTATGTTGTTAGACCTGAAGTCAAACTCTGACTTTCCGTGGCAATTAGACAATAAATTATTTTTAACAGTGCAGGTGTACAGGCAGGGTAGTGCCTCTAGTAAGGGAACGCCTTCAGCTTCTGTATTCTCGCACAATTCCTATACCACCTTTTCTGTAGAGCTTTCCAGTGAGAGGCGACTGCACATGTGTTTAGACTGGTTAAAGACAGACAAGGAAGAGAGTCTGCAC
The DNA here is from genome assembly GCA_013400475.1 of Tricholaema leucomelas. Lineage (NCBI taxonomy): Eukaryota > Metazoa > Chordata > Aves > Piciformes > Lybiidae > Tricholaema lacrymosa > Tricholaema leucomelas. Next base: position 769,863 of record WAAF01001364.1, read on the forward strand.
TGTCTTGTGGCAGGCCAACATCTGAGTCGAAGCATTTCTTTCATGAGAAGCTGAGAGTACGTTGCCTTCCCCTCAAAATTCATAGGAGCTGGCAAAATGATTCAGGGGCTTTAAGGCTTTGTATAGATTGGAACGACTTTTTAGTTCTGATTGAATTGCTTTTTCTATCATCTGCAACAATTGTTATACAGGTAAAACTGGAATTACCCTGTGTTCCTTTCCAGTATACTTTGAAGTAATGCTCTTAAGATGTCCCTGAATCTTAGGAGAAGAACACAGTGTCCCAGGAGCGAAAGAAACACTGTGCTGTTCCCTTGTTTCTGAAAACCAGTGTAGCTACGTCTGCAAAGAGCTCTTTCTTCAGTGAAGGAAAAATGTTAACTCTTAAGTGCATGCACTTGTTGCAGTCCAAACTTACAGGAAGGCAAAATTATTAATCGGTACCAAAAGCCTTGTCACAGTATTTTAAATTCTCTGCCGAACGTTAGAGGTAGAACAGTCATTTCCCTCCTCTTCATGAGGATCAGAAGCGTAGACATTTTCCCCACAAAGGTTTCAGAGGCTAAATGTAATTTCATTCTAGATCAGTGTTAGTTTTTTCTTGGCATCGGTAGATAGTGTGGTTAATACTGGTTTAAAAAGATGAACCTGAAAAAACACACCCTTGAGACTAGCTTTGGTACTATAAAGATTTCCACTTCATCTTGAAAATTCAGTAATTAGAACCTTAAGGAAGCTGAAAGCCTGCACTGCTAGTTACATGCAGTTCTGGTGGATGTAGCAAATGATAACTATAGTGGTTTTAATTTCTAATTACCCCGTGTATAACATGACATGATGTGATGATCGCTAAGCAGAGAGGCATTGCAGACTCAGAATGATCCATAGATCCGCTCTACGCACACCAGAAAAAAACTGTCAGTAGTTACAGCATTCCTGTGTCCGTCTCTCTCCTTCCCTCCTGTTCTTGCTTTGCCTGGGGCCAAGTTTCTGTACCAGTGTAACAGCAGCCAGTTTGGACTTTTATGTCCTATGAAATGATGGCTATATTCAGGTATCATCATTAAAACCTTCGTTTTAAGAGAGCTTTATTTAATACTCAACTAATCTCTTAACCCAGTTGTAAAATCAGTTCTTCTGGGCAACATACTAGGAGGAAGGATTTGGCTTTTTTGTTTGGTTTTGGTGGGATTTTTTGGCCTGTCCAGGGCATTTCATTCACCTTCTTGTAAACAACCGACCTTGCCCCTGTCCCTGTGCTTGTCTCTACTGAACTGATTAAGTATAAGTTAGGACTCAAGACGAAAACTCTACCTTACAGAGCAGGGATTAGGACATAGAGTTCATTCTGACTGGAGCAGGCAAAATTGATGTCAGATATGAATTTTGGTAGTTATCACCTAGTACAGCCTACCTTTATGTTTTTTTATTCCTGTTTGGAAATAATGAAGACACTACTACAGCTAGTAATACAGTTTATCAACTACTTGGTGCTACATTTCTCAAATATTTTTGCAGATAATATTTTTTATGCCTGCATGAAAGCATGTAAACTTTACTGTCACTATAAAAAAAAAGCACTTGTCTGACCTATTCTAGAAGTACCAGAAAAGGGATAACTGACTGCAGCACTTTTTCTGTTACAACGCCAGAGTCTTAATTAAATCTGGTCTTCAGGTTATGAGGTATTTTAAATGTACAATCTAGGATCATTAACAGCTTTTCAGGTCAGATCACAAATTCTCTTGGGATACTTACCTGTCTTTAAAAGACTTAGTACAACAAAAAAAAAATCTGAAGTTCAGGCAGGGCATGTATAGATAGGTGCCTGGTATTTTTAACTAATCATTTCAGTAGGCCATTTCAGGGCTTGACATTTGGAATCTGGGATGATGGGTAGGGAAAGGGAAGTTTCCCAAACCAGAAAATGATTTTGGACCATTGTTTAATGTTCCGTTTTTGAAAACTATATCACAAAAAAGAAAATGGGTAGGGATTCTTTCTCCCTTATGCCTTCAGGGAATGAGTAGTATTTAGAATCTCTGGCTGAAATTCAAGCCTTTTTACCATGTAAATTTTTAATATGAACTCATTTACATGCTTTTTACATCTGAGGAATGAAAATGGATCTTAATGTTTAAGTTGTGGAATGGTATATTTCTTAAATGAAGGGGGAACGTTAAAAAAATAGATTAGAATACCAGCATTAGTGAGCTTAAGGAATTTTAGTATGTAATAGCAAAGTATAGCAAAGTATTTGATTAAAAAAAGAAATTACTCTTGAATTGCTAGTCTGTAACTAGGTGCATTCTAATTTAGCAGGTGACTATTCTTTCCTTATCGATATATGATGGGCTTTTTGCAAATAGAAAAACCTTTATCTGAGTCCCACGTGTTGCTTGTACTGATGGGATGTATGCTTACAGCAGCTTACTGCTGCTTTAAAATGTATAAAATACGTTTTGAGTGTTTGCTCATAACTCTTTCTAACCTCCACTTGTTAAATTGTCAGACATTGGTATTTTATCAGTCCGCAATGTAAGTTTGAACTAATGTTCTTAGGAATCCAACTTGTACACACACTGTTTAAAAACCCTCAGGGACAGTTTACACACTATCCTCACTCAATTCAGGTACTTGTACTCTCTTCTTAAACCTAGCAGTGACTTGTATTTTGTTTTGCTTTTCTTTTGACGTGCTGATAGCACATCCTTGATGAATGTCAACTTAAAACTCAGTTCAGGTATCCAGGTATAACTCAGCCAAACGGATTTTAAAGCTGCATATTTACTCTCCAGCACACAGTGCCTCAGACACTTATAGTGGCATTCTGTATATTCAGTTATTACTACTGAGCAGATCGTGTGGGGGTTCCTGGTATGTATTGTAAGAAATTCTTATGTATATTATATAATATGTATTATATTATATACATATATAGTATATATGTTATCTTAAACTTATATATTTTAAAATGCCACTACTAGCCAGCGCAGCTAAAAATGAAATACATTCCCAACTGCTTCTGCGAACCGGCAGAGGCAGCTTCTTAACGTGGCTCTTGCTTCTCCCTCATCATAACTACTTCTAACCTCAAGCACGGGTCCTTGGCTGTCTGACCTCTACACTCTAGTTATGCAATGTCCTTAGAGAATTCTGTGCACTGGCCACTGTGATGGAAACCAATGGGCCGGGAGTGCTTTGAGTTTATTAGTAATTGTTCTGCCAAAGTTGGTGTTCGTGTGACAAGCGTGTAAACCTGTCAGATAATCAGCAGAGGTCCGAGTAATGGCTTCCACCCCTTGAGTAGGACCAGCCTCTCAGCAGGTGTCTGCTCTCCGATGCCGAGCACTAATTCGGAACGTGTTGGCACTTAACATCTGTAGTGCCGAGCCCCCGCGCCGGCGAAACCGTAAAGTAAAATCTGCCGCTCTGCTCTCGCAGTGATCTGTTGGCAGTTGCGAGTCAGCAACACCTCTGCTTTGTTATTTGACACTTTACATCTAAAAAGTCTTCTCTTTCTATTTATGTAACCCATAGTCTTTGAAGGGTATGGAAAAATGGCATTTTTTTTCTCTCTGACCTCTAGAAGTTCAAGTGTCATGGGAAAAGAAAATAATATAAAAGAAAAAAAAAAAAAAGAAAAAAAAAAAAAAACAGGAACCCCCTCCCCTGTACTCTTATGGACCTCATTTCAATATACTGTTTACAGTTTGACGGAATTGTATAATTTAATATTTCTCTTGTACTGTAGTTTATATTTATTTACAGATTTTTTTGTACTGTGTGATTTGAATTTTTTTCCTTTTTTCTTTTTTTTTTTTTTTTTTTTTTTTTTTTGTTTTTTTTTTCNTATTTACAGATTTTTTTGTACTGTGTGATTTTAATTTTTTTCCTTTTTTTTTTTTTTTTTTTCTCTTTGGTTTTTTTTTTTTTTTCTTTTGGTTCCTTGCTATGATCAATGTTTTATGTAGTAGAGCACTTATGATCACAAATTAAGGTTTTTGGTTTGATTGCACTACATGAATTATTTTTTTTTTTTTTTTAAATGCAGTTCTGATTTTTTGACTGGACTAAATAAGCTGTGTCTTAATGTATGTGATAAGTACTTTAAATTTTTTATTTCCTGTGGTCCTTTTTGGTTTTGTTTGGGTTTTTTGTTTTTTTTTTTTTGTTGTTGTTGGTTTGTTTTGGGTTTGGTTTTGGTTTTGGTTTTTTTGCATTGTATGTCAAAGCGCTAATTCTCTTGTTGTGCATGTGTAAGATTTAATGGCTCCATTGTATTATTTGACCATGTCATTTTGGAAACACATTCCCAGCTGTAACGTTGTGTATGGTAGTTTTCACTGGATGCTAGACTTTTCAAAACCACTATTCTTCTAATAAATTTTGTTGTGAAAAACTTTAAGGGGTTCCAATTCTGTCGTTTTTCTGATGCGCTTTCTGAAATGCCTGCTACTAATCGCCCAGGGTTATGAAATGCAAGCTAGCAGGAATCGAGAAAAGCAGAGGAGGAAGTGAAAATTGAAGGTAAAACAAATTCTGGCCAAAGAATTGAGCTCTGGAGTCTCCTTGCACTGTTTGGTTCTCGTCCTAACTAGGACTGGCGGTAAAGCTGCTCTAGCGACTGGGTAGGGAATGCATGTGAAGGCTGAAACACTGCCTTGTAGCAGCTCCATCTTGTGAACTCCTGTACTCTAATTTGTTCTTCCCTGCTGGCCACCTTAATTTCTTTCATGGTAAATAATTTATCCGGTGAAGAACAAACAGTTTCTCAGGGGAAGGAAAAAAAAATTATGTAGGCTTGTTCACCAAGCACTTAGTTATGAGTCAAGGTAGGAAGGGTGGCAATAAAACCCTCTCTGGGAGCACTGGCTGTGGCCTTGCACAGTTTGGTGTGGCTGGCTTGAGCCAGGTGGGTTAGGCAGCAGTGCACGCAGCTGGGCTGTGTGCCAGTGGAGATGGCACCAGGCTGAGAAAGGCTGCTCATTCACACCAGTGTTGGCTTTTACTCTTTCTATGGCCGCCACCTCTCCTTCTGCAGAGGGGACAGGTCCCTAGGTCTCACCCCAGCAACTGTGTCCTGCTGTCCTGCACAGGGGCACACACCAAACGTAGCAGTCACACCACGCTTCAGCTGGCCCTTATGTGAGCCCCATGTTTCCTTTCTCCTAATGGTACTTTGGGTTGAACTACTTTTGAGGTTATGTATTATTGATACTGGAATGCTGAATACTAAAAAGTAGGTTACAGTAAGTGGTGTATAATGGAACTCACGTGAGTTTAGGCATTTCTGCTGACCTTTGTGCTCAGTCCCAGTTTGGTTTTGAGTGATGCATGAGGATTTCCTAGCTTTAGGAGATTTTGTAATGCTGCACACTGTTTGGCCCAGGTTTCTTTTCTCGTTAGAAACTGCGTTTATTGGCTCATGCTATTGAAAATTAGATCATTCAGAGTTTGCATTTTCAAATGTGACTTTTTTTCAGTGCCTTTTTTCTTTTTTAAGCTCCTTATCTAACTGTTATAAACTGTTGTACTCCTCGTATCCTAATTCTGGTAGCAAAAGCATAAACAAAATGCTAAGGCAGGTACCATCTGGTTTAACCTTGTCATCTGGTTTAATTAACCTTGCCAAATAGCTTTTAAATAAAAAGTTGGTTTGACTAGAGACAGCCTCTTATACCTATTGAGGAATAGTAGTAAGTCTTTATGTGCAAATAGCCTGAAAGCCTTGTGCTGTTAAACTAGCATGATTCTTTTTCTTCTTTCCTTTTTTTTTTTTAATATGTCTGAGTAAATCTGTCCAATCTATGAAAATAGCCTTTGAAAGTGATGAACCATATTTCCCATCTGCCATTCTTTAGGATGTATTACGCTCTGTAAGCTTTTCCTAGAGCATTTTTAATCGACACTTTTAGTCCTGTGGTTATCGAGAAAATGCTGTGTGGTTCTTTATTTTTTTTCCCCCCCCTGATTTTCCTGGAGGGTTTGCTGATGGACTTGCACTGTTTTTTCCAGACTTATCCAGTCCTTCTTTTAAAGCTGTTTTCTGTAATGCAAATACATATCATGACAAGAATTCACTGAGATTTACACCCATACCCAGAAAGAAGCATCAACTGCTGCTGTTGTAGAAGTAGAAAAGAAACCTAATTAACCCTGTTAGGCACCTCAAGTCTCCTGCTAATTTGCCTCAGCTTGTTTCAGCTCAGGATGGATTTTGAGCTGCTTCATTTGTTACTGAAAGAGACATCTGCTTCTGAACCTGCAGAAATATATCTGATTACCTTCTGAAGTAACAGGTCCTTCATCAAGTAGCAGTGGACTGTGTGTACCCCCACACCCATCTGGGTCACTTTCTATAATCCAGCTATTCTAGCAGATGTAAAATGAGAGGCTGTGTTAATTGCTGCTGTGTGGAAAATGTGCACTTCTGTGGAGGAAAGAGCAGAAAGCTTCTGGTCACTACCTGCAAGTGTTGGGATTAATACCAGACCTGAAAATAGCAACTCCCTGACCTCAGCAGGAGAGATCAAATCAATTTTGTGTTGGAAATCAGCTGAAGTTTAGTGATGCTTTGACTGATTTAATGAAGGAAATTCCTGAGCATCACAATTGCGTCATCTTGTGCAACCAGACCTGAGCCCGTCTGTTGTGGCTGCTCAGTCCAACAGCAGCCGTGCAGAGCTGGCCCTGGTGTTCTCAAGTAATGCAGATCAGCAGTGGCTCTCCTGCCAGAGCATGCTGGTCTTTCTCATTTACTAGAAACCTGACAAAGGTGGCTCTAGGGGAGGGATTTAAAACCTTATTCAGGAAGATGTTCTGGCTAAACCTCTGCTCTGACAGATGTCCAGCTATGGGTACTTGCTGAACTGTGGTTTTAGTGGAAGCAAGTTGCAGATTCTTGAGCCTGTTTAGGGGAAAGTGATTGATGTAGAGAGGAAGAGGAGTACAGGCCAAAGGTAACTTCAAAACCAGACCTTGCAGTCTTAAGGGCAAATCCAGGAAGATGATGTTTGGTAAAATGAAGATGGCAGAGACTCAACTAAAAGTTGGTCCTTTTAATATAGTTATTCTCAAGGCAGCTATATGAGATCCATCTAGCATTGTAATATCTTTTTGACTGTGGGAGTGCTGTTTCCCTTCATCTGCTCTGTTTGATGCAGACTCTGAGACTTAATTTTTTTTCTGTCATCTAGTAGGAAATTCAGAAGAAATATGAGTAACTTCACACTTGTGAATTATGAATTAGTTAAATTCCCTCTTGCCCACCTCCCTGAAAATCCTAGACAGCACAACCTTTAAAAGGTCTCTCTTAGTAGAATGGAGAGGAAGCACAAAATCAATCTTCTTTTCTCAGGTCACTTTTAATTCATCAGAATGTGCGGGTCGGAGTTGAAAGGAAACTTTTGAAACCTTCACTTGCCAGCTCCTCCTCTGCAGGCCTTGTGCAGCTCTGCAGGAGGTCTGAGATTTTGCTATGAGGTGACTACAGCTCAAGTCGCTGGGAATTTTTTTAAAAGCTCAGCTAAAATTAGAAACACTTAAGATGTATTTCAGAGCATAGAGATACAAGCACTGCTGCCTGAAAAAAAGCAAAGGTTGTATGCAAGCAAAGCTGCATCTCCCTAAGAGACCAACCAGCAGCCTAACCCACCACACCCACAGTAATGCAGTGGAGGACACAGGGTAGAGACTCCAGCCACAATCTGTGTGAGAGCTGTGGTAGATCCAGTGGCACACTTCTCCCAGCCTCCTGCCTTTTCTCCTGAGCTGTTACCTGGACTGGCTCAATTGCAGCTTGCACAGCTACCTTTGCTGGACTCCTGCCTCTGGGTGCAGGTCAGCCAACCCTGTGCCCACAGGAGGAGTGGTTTGTCTGTACAAGCTTATCTGTAAGCTGTAAAAATGATAGTGCTACATAGGCAGTTTGTTACAGCTGCTAAGATAGGGTTTGGTGGTTTATTTTTTTTTTCTTTCTATTTTTTTCCTGCATGCACCTAGATGCCATCATCACATGTCCCAGATCCCTCCTGCCCAGATAGTAGTGTGGGGATTGCTTAACTCATTTTGGAATGATGTCCCTAAATTTGAAAGGGGCTTTTATCATTTCCTTTCTTAAAGCTGAGGGTTTGGCTACGCTTTTCTTCTCACTGAGCTTTAGAGAAAGGCCTTGACACTGATTGTCGAAAGTTACTCTGGCCCTGCAGGAGGGCTGACCCTAGAGGAAGCCAAGCAGCTTCCTCAGACATATGAAGGGGTGTTTCATACACAGCACCAGTACCTGTACCAGTACCCTTGCTGTAATCTACAGCTGAGGTGCTTAGAGACTCCACTACTCTCTGCCACGTTCCCCTTTTAGATGAATGTGGTGGGTATAGTTTTACATTTTCATAAGTGCTGTAGCCACACTTGATGTCTTCCTCATATGTCTTCCAGGCCTTCAAAGCAAGTAGCTGCGTGTGAAGTGTTAGCTGTGGAGAGTTTTAAAGCACTTTGAAAAGAGACTCTTTAAAAAATTAAAGAAAGACACTGTAGGATTCTGGTTTTGCATGAGAAGTTATCATAACAAATACATTCTGTGCAGAAAGGCAGATTTCTTCTGATTTTTAACCACCAAACACCAGCCCTAGGTGTGAAGCTAAACCAGCTTAATCACTTCCTGAAGTGCCTTCACTAATAACAAAGTTGTGATTGAACCATGGTGATAACTGACTAACCTCACTACTTGCTAGGCACCTGCCTAGCTGTAATTCGATGAGCTTTCCTGCTGATGCATTAAGAAAGGTAGATTTTTGCTCCTCTTCCAGGACCTATCTTGGCTTTTCTCTAATAGATCAACACAAGTGTGCCCAGGGAGGTGGTGGAAGCCCCATCCCTGGAGATTATTTTAAAGCCAGGCTGGATGAGGCTCTGAGCAACCTGATCTAGTGTGAGGTGTCCCTTCCAGCCCTGACAATTATATGACTTTCTAAGTGTAACTGCTCTGTGATTCTGACTTTTACTGCCTATGCTTGTCATCATGTCAGTGCCTTTACTTCTGTTTGAGTGTAGACTGGATTGCTAATTGATGAAAGCAAAAATAATAACTCTGGGTTTAAAAGAAATACGCCTTGTGCCCCTTTTAACAATCTTGTTATTAAATTAAGGATACTAATTAGTTACAAAGCTTAAAATCAGTGTAACCTATCACAAAATCAAAGAGGTGGTATATCAGTGCTGGCAAAGAGCAGGTTATTGTGGGGTTGGGTTTTGGCTGTTTTGTCTGCTCTTTTAACTCCTGAGTGGAAAAAAAAAAACCCTTCCCTCACAAGACTGTAGTGAGGCCTCAGCAGGACAGCAGGGAATCTGGCCCTCAGCATTCTGTGGGTCAAAAATCCCCACGGAGTACGTGGTTTGTGTTCTGGCATCCCTGAGTTGAAGCGTGAGTCTCTGCAAGGAGACGTTTTCAGAGGCGGTTTTGCTGTGAACATCTGGAGATGGTCACATTCTGTATTTCTCTGATCATACAAAGCACAGTAAAAAAGCCCATATCTCATTAGTGCTGTGGTCTCACAAGCACCACACAGAGTGTGAGTTCATTTCTCTGTGCTTTCAGGGTCTGCATAGTGCACTTGCTGTTAATACAACAAAAGACATCTACGATAGAGGAGATCCACGAGTGCTTGATGGGCAGCATGTGCTAATGGGTCATCATCACTTTCGTTTCCTCTGCGAAGGTTAGGGACTCATTTTCCTGCTAGTGGGAGCACTGGGACTAAGGAAGTGGAAAAGTCACAGGGAAGCAATCTGGGAAGGCATCTCGTGGGGGGGGCGGAAATCTGCCTGGCTTTGGTGCTCAACTCCTCCTCCTTATGTGCGAGCAGCGATGAGTCACTTCAGCTTTTTCCAAGGGATCTGGTCCTTTGCAGGCATAAGCTGTTGTTGATACTCTTCTTTTTTTCCCCCCTCTTTTATGTTTCTCTTTATGGCAAACTAGCAAGTGATGGGTTTTGTTCCCAGTATAAAGAAACAAACAATACCTATCATTATGCTGCAGGAAGCAAAACTGCGCGGAGACAAAGCACATTTTAACGGCGGCATCCAAAGGGTAAACTGCCAAAAATCAGGGATGCTTTAAATAGAGTAAATAACCCTATAGGAAGCTGGGTGTGTAAGTGGTGATGCTGTGTTCCACGTTGAGCAAGGTGTAGTTCCCTGCCTCAGTAGCCAGACATATGGCAGATGTCTGGGGGAGGTGGGTGCTTTATTTTCTTTTCCCTGGGTGGACATTTGCTGTGGTTGGGCAGGTTTATTTGTTAGCCTTCCTTTTAGCACTGAGATCTGCGATGACGAAAATGAAGGAGAAAAATTATTGTGTGCTGCGTTAACAAGCTGATAACATTTCTGGAGCGGAGAATAGAGTCTCTTAAGAGAGGGAGGAAGGACAATAGTGTGTAATGGTAAGGGGCAAAGAAAATGAAAGTCAATGCAAGGAATGTGCAGAAATGGAAGGAGGATGAGAGATTTGAGGGGGTGTGCATTAGTGCAGAGGAAACCTTTCACCACTGGCATGCATGGAGACATCTCCTGCCTTATGTTTTGGTTTCTTAATAGTTATCAGACTATAAAATTAACCTCCGTCATTTAACGGTAGTTGACTGGCAGTTAAATTAACCCACTTTCAAAATAGAGCTTACCTAGCCCATCAGCTCTGAGACAGCCTCGTCCCCAGGCATCCGGGGCTGCAATCCACCTCTCTGCCTTAACCTATTTCCCAAGCAGTCAGACAAAGTAGTGCATCAGAAACAGGGTTTGCTGCTCAGCCCAGCAGCTGACAGAGGATATGGGCAGGCATCTAATCACCGATTCATCTTTCACCAGGCACTTGTGTGCAAGGAGATGCAGCATTGGCACGTGGGGAACGTCGCCATTCATTAGGAGCTGGGATACTGTTTCTGTTAACAACTTGGCCTTGATTATTGGAGGTCCAATTATCTAAATCTCCAGGTTATCTGAAATGGGGTCATATCCCCCAACATCTGTTAATTACACCCCAGATACCCTCTGCTCTCCAAATGTCTTGCATTGCCCCCTCCCGAGCCTTGGCAAAGAGATTGTGCTGAGTGTGTTTCGCCCCAGCAAGCACTGGGCCTGGTTGCTGCATTTGCTATTCAGTATCCATGTAGGAAAAGTATCGTGGATATTCACAGACTTTAAAATCCTTTAAGACTCCTGGAAGTAGACAGTGGCTGTGCATAGCACTGTGCTTCTTGGAGCTGGAACCAGCAATGGCTGCAGAGAGGGAATTTGGGTTTTCTTCCACCCCACAGGTGCAGCCCTACAGAGGCAATGTAGGAGGGGAAGGTGAGATTTAGCACAGCAACATACTGTGCTCGCAAGCCTTCATTTACTGCAGATGAGTGCACCTTCAGCGGAGAATTTGCATCTTGTGGAACCTTTGCATCTTGTGGAACCTTTGCAGTTGCAGAGGGTCCAGCTGACCTGCATGTGCATGCCCCAGGGTTGGGCAGGGAAAGGTTTGACCCTGGTTTACTGCAGAATGGTCTCAGAAGTGGACAAGAGGCCACACAGCTGCCTCAACTGGGGTCCAGAGCTGGCTTGCATTCCACACCAGAGACCGTTAAAGATACCGATTGCAGACCGCGCCAGGGACTGTTAAAGATACTCAGGGTAACCTCCCTTCTCCATAGGATTGCTCCCTGTGCTTTGTTGTCCCGTGCCTTAACTGGGTGCTGCTTTTTTTAAACTATGTGCTAAGCTGTGAAAATTATTGTAAGAACTTTTTTTTTTCCCTGCACACTTTTGTTATCTGTCTTCTGGTGCTATCTGTTATACTATCTATTCTGATCTTCTAGTGCTATGTTTTTTTTGGAGCACCTAGCTCAGGGAAGATGCTGAGAGAGAAACACAGTAATTTTTTTTCCCCCTTAAAGGGAAGATCCCAGATGTCCTTGATAATTAGATAAATTAGCAAGGACAATTCTAGAAAGGCTTTGAAAGCTACTATGTAGAGTATGTTTCCAGCATGATACATTTCCCTTGGTTTTAAAAGCAATAGCTCAATAGTAAGGTTTTTAATTAGTCATTAAATATCGTGGTAGAAGTATCACAAGCGATGATAAACTGCTACAGGATATGGTTGAGTTAGTTGGGGAAGGTGGGAGTGGAAAAAGCTCTGACAGCACTATAAAAAAGATGAAACTTATTTGAGCTTTCTATTGTGTTTTTTGTTGGGTTTGTTTTGTTTTAATGTAAAACCAGCTTTGATTTGTTTTTATTTGGCTACAGGTGGGGAGAAGGTGGTTTGTAATATTGAACTCCTTTAAAAAAATAAGTAAGCAGATCAAAGACATTACTCTGAAGGGTTAAAATTCTGAATCTGTGATGGATGTCTGTTGTTGACCCAGGCTTATTGTACAGCCTGGACACCTCGACAAATACATGCAGCCAACAGAAACCCCAACCAAACAACACCCATCTATAACTTGTTTCTTCCTGCTTTTCATTTGAAGTGCAAGCTCAGTCCGTCCCCACACGTGTCATCAAGAACAGTGTAAATTCAGGGGCCTTGAGAACCCGGCAGCAATATTTCCACCGTTATTTTGTCTGTGCTTTGAACAAATTAACCTTTTAATTTAGAGAAGGAAAATGCTTCCTAGCTGTTGTGGGAAGCCTCCACTCTCTGTGTTGCTTTTCTATTTTTTTTCTTCGGTGCAGCGAGAGAGAATTACTGTAGCACCCACAGAGGTGTGAAGGGACTCATTCATCTGTGTGGGGAGTGTTAGGTGCCAGGCATATTTCTGAGGATTGAAATGCAGGCGTTTAAACTGGTACATGCAGTGTCAGCCTTTAATTGAGGCTTTGAGAGATGAGCTCCAGAAAATCTGGCTGCAGTGGCTTACACTGTTTGTGCCCAGGGCTGTTTTGCCCATCCCTGCAAGGAAGGGATCACTGCATCCCAGGGTGGTGCCAGCAGAAGGAGACGTATCCCCTCACCTCCACTGCTCACAGCAAGAGACCTTCGCTGCAGCTAACAGCAGAGATGTGTTTGAGCATGACACTGCGTGTCAAGTGGAGCTGGGAAGATGGAATGAGGGTTGCTTTTTGCCACACTGGGATAATAATTTCTGGCAGGGATCTGGCAGTAGCCATGGCTCCATGGCCACTGTGGAGACATTAGTGTGAGCTGCTACTGAAAGACGAGTTGGCACCTCCTGCTTTGGTCCAGTGTCTTTCCTTTCTGGCATTTGCTTTCACACAGCTGCTCCAGCAAGCTGAACTGGGGCTGGCAGAGAATCAGTTTCTCCTTTCCCTGATCTGGCTCTACACGCGGCCCCCCAGCACCAGTGCCAGTGAGCCCAGCTTTGGCAACCCCCAGCCACAGCCACTTTCAAGCACATATTCAGCACACAGGATTCACAACACCCCTGGGGCTGGGGTCAGCTCTTTTAAGAGGCTGCTCCTCCTTTGCAGTCCCTCAAAATGGCATTTCTACTTGCCTTGAAAAAGAAATGAAGTAGCTGAAAGCAGTAGGGCTGGAGGTGCCACCCAAGGGCAGTGAGGCACGATGCTTTTGACCTAGGGGTCAAATTGTGCATGGTCAGTGCTTTGAGTTCAGCTGGTGGAGAGCATCCCTCACAGGTTAGGCTTTCTTCTTAGTGATCTACATTTCTGAAGTCCCTGCTGTTACCCAGATCTCCAAGGCACCCTTTGGCTTGGTGGGGTACTCCAGTGGTACCTCTGGTTTTGGGTGGTGCAAGACAAGGCTTCAATGACTGACACAGTATCAGCTGTGTGGCAGCAGGAGAGGGAATGAAAAGGTCACACACCCCCTAAAAATGCCACATTGGATTTTATAAGTTTACAGCTATGTTTTGTTTCCTTTACAGAACTATAATGCTGATGCTTAGAGTGGTCTGAAAGGAATAGAAACACTTAGCCTTGAACTTTTGTTCTGCTGCTGCTTCTTGTGGTACAAAACATACCTGTAAACTTATAATCAATCAAACAGATATTCAAGGGCAAAAAAAAAAGAAACCCTAAAAGGACACAGGCTTCATGTTCAATACTGAGAAACTTGGGGTGGGCAAACCAGAAGATTGCAGTTGGCAATTAGCAGGTTTTTGGAGACCAGCATCTCAGGTAGGTTGGTGTGAACCAATTGATTTTCCTTCTTCTCTTCTTTCTTCCCCTTGCTTTCCTTCTAAAATGGCCAGTACACCTGGAAAAGGGGACATGTGGCAACCCCACTAGCAGGTGGGATGCAGGCTGAAATCCAGATAACTTATCCTTTCCCCCCTCGTCATTGTAAATCCTGTACCTGTGCAGTCTATAGGTGTTACAGACAAACAAACCTCTGCCTTCCCCCAGCTCCATCACCCCCAAACTACATGGCCTTTGTTGTAAGCTCCGTATCTCTCCCCAAGTAAGAGCTGGAGGAGGGTTGAGTTTAAACTCCACTAAACAGTAGAGACACAATGCAAACAAACGTATTGCAGCACGCAGCTATGCAAATAGCTTCAGAGCACAGCACGTTTTCCCCAGCGTTAATTGCTGTGCCGCCGGGGTTGCGTAGCAACAGCTCCGTTTGTGTCTCTGACAGCTCCTGCCCCTTGATGCCTCTGACACCTTCTGCGGCAGGCGGGAAAGGAGGAGAGAACAGGGCTGGCCTGGGAAAGCTAGAACGGCCAGGAAGGTAGCAAGGGTCTCAGGTGATAAAATCTGCTTGGGATGCCTGAGTGTCTTCTGTTAGCACACGGTGCCTCACAGAGGGGCTTGCAGTGAGGCTTTGGGGCACAAGAGCAGAGGGGACCCGGCAGCTGCAGCTTCCAAGGCTGGTGGCCAGAAAAGTCACCTGTCATCTCCCAGGCTCTGCAGGAAGCTTCACTGTCCCATCACAGTAAATCCTTCTCAGTATCCCATAAGGTCTTTTTGTGCTTGCAGCTTGGCTGAGGGCATTCTAGAGGGTGCCCAGTAAGCTGTCTCTCCCCAGCCAAGAAGCTGCAATAGGCTTGTGGCTTCTCCATCCTTTGAGATAAACAGCACATTCCTCTTGCACAGCCAAAACTGATTTGTGCCTCCCAAAAGCCAGGACATTCAGGGACAGGAGTGGCTGCCTCCTCAGCACAACTTTTCCTCCTGTTTAAAACCATGTTTCCAATTCCTGTCCTGCGTGTTCACCAGTCAGTCTTCCATTCCCATTGTGCCTTTGCCAGCAGAGCTGAGGAACCTGCTGGTAGGCAGCACATTCCTCACGAAGGCACTTCAACTCTGCAGTCAGAGCACCTCCCCTCTCATCTCTGATAAGCAGTTTAAATGGTCCATAACCAAACTTGCCTGAAGCTGTGGTGTACTTGAAATAAACCCTTACACCTGAGCATGAAACAAGCTCTTCTCTGAAACTGCCTTAGGTAGTGAAGTTGCTGGCAGTCCTACATCTATCAGCCACCAGACAAGAGAATGGCCATGGGCATATTTTATGTAGTAGTAATAGCTAGAACTGACTGGAGTAGTGGGAACTGCTGGGCAGCTACCATAGCTGGTTTACTGGGTCCCAGAGAACACAGAGCTGTGTCTGGGAGATCTGAAGATGAGGAGGCACAAGCGCATCAGCCTGTAGGGGTGGGGAGCGGAAGGACCAGGGTGGGAGTCAGACGTTGCCTGACTGCAACTGGCAGGGAGAGTTCTGCCTCAAGGTTATCATTTGAAACTGAGAAAAAAGAGAGACTGCCTGCAGTACCCAAACAAAGGTGGACTGGAGAAGGAGCAGATGCACTCAAGGTGAGAAGTTGCAGCCTATCTTTGAGCTCAAGTAATAAAGCAGGGGACTCTGAAAGCAGTGTGCCACAGAAGCAGGTGAACTGTGTCACTGAGCAATAGACGGGTCTTCCAAGGACAAAGAGCATTAGAAGTCAATGGATTTATTTCCTTTATCAAGCAGGAAAAATATTTATCTCTGTTTCTTGAATTTACAGCTTGACAAGCTGTGTCTATCTCAGACTGATTCCTTGGAATACAGTGGGGCAAATGAGATGAAAAAGAGCGCAAAGGCCTCCAGCAGAAGAAATGAGTTACAGGCAAGGGAGAAGTGCCACCCTGAGACCTTTAGGAGCAGGGACCCTGAGTTCCTTTGCCATACTAGCAGGACATAGTTTTTTTCCAGCTCCACACGCTCATGCAACGGAGGCATGATCTGCAAATGGCTGTGTTTGGCATGGCTACTGCAAGGGGACAAAGGGCTGTGGCTGGACACTTTGTTCTGTTTCTTCTCCCGCATTAAGGACTCTGTACGCAGACTCACAATCTCCTCCTTCACCTGGCATTGCCCAGCCCGTAGCTCACCTCTTCTTCCTCACCGCCCATCCCAGCAGCTGTTTCACCTGCACTATGGGCTCTTCCTTCTCAGCCCTTTGCCTGTGGCAGCTGAAGGTGCCTTGGCAAGAAGGGTGTTGTCTGTTTTGCCACCATAAATGCTTCCCCAGGCTGCCCAGGTGTATGGTGGCACAGTGGGCTGGGGCAGGGCCACGCCCTTGCCGCCGCCGTTATAAACCGCGGCTTGCCAGGGGAAGATGGCTGCGGCTCTTAGGAGCTGGGCTGACAAGCAGGTAAGAAGAAAGCAGCCACCCTCTTTGCAAAGGTGGAAAAAAAAGCTGTGCTGAGCTCTGCCTCTTCACAAAGCCCCCTGCTCCAAGCCCTCTTCTTTCATGGGGGCCAAAGGTTTTAGGTTTTGTATCCCTTTTGTTACTCAGCAGGGCAATGGGAGGAGTTGGGCTGTGTAAGAGATCCTGGCTGACATAACCCTTCCCATGCAGGGCTCTGGAGAGGGGCCAGGTGGTATCTAAGCATTTTGATTTAAACTAATCCCTGGCATTCCAAATGGAAAGTCATCGCAGCGCCAGGTAGAACCAGTTGAGACGGTTTCTGGAGGGTGTTTTTTCGCCCAGGTGTAGTAAAGCAGTCTTGAGGTATGTTGCTTGTCGCTGACCCCAGGAATACGTTCTGGAGGTGCCGGGGTGCATTTGGTGAGCTGAGCTCACTCAACTTTTCTGGGTGGTTTGGGGAAAACTCTGCCCATGGAAACTGAGCGGCCATGATTGAGAAGTGATTCCTCATTGTGCTTGGAAATTAAACTGGAAAGCCAAGGGCTGGCTGGCAGATGCACACGGCAGGCTTGGCTGTAGCCTGGCATTTCTGGGCTAAGAGGACACTGGGTGCTGCCAGGTCCTGGGTGCCTTTCCCTGCTCTTTGGTGAGTTTGGGAGCTGAGCCCATGAACTGGGGAGCAGTGGGTTGCTGGAGGTTGCTCCCCAGTGCTTGTCAGTTCAAAGAAAGCAGCAAGTAGTGAGTAAGCCACAGGTGAAGGCTGCCTGGTTCTGGCTCCAGCACCCTGATTGCTACCTAGCATGGCCGGCTCAGGTCTCCGTCTTTCCCTCTTTCTTTTCTCTGCCAGTGGCTTCTCTGAGGTGGGGCTCTTTCTCCTTGTCTACCTGTTGAGCTCTGTGCCTGGCAGCCTGGGGAGGGAAAACCCACTCCAGAAAGCAGGCCCAGCTGAGTGAGCAAGGTTGACATCTGATGTATGAGGGGGGAGCAAGGCTGTAGAGGGCGGGAAAACAACTTTCACTCCAAAGTTCAACTGCTACTGCAAAACAACTCAGCATTGCTGGTGAAGATCCCATGCCAGGCAGTGTGGGTGCCAAGGCACCCTCAGTGTGGGGAGCTGGGTGGGAATTGCCTGTGCTGCCGTTGGGAACAGATACAGTCTTGATAACAGCACCTGGCATAGCACTCCTGATGAGTTCATGCAAACACTGGGCAATTATCTATCCTTTAACCTCTCCACCAGTATGTCCTAATTAATTGCCTCTGTCAAGCAGGTAAATGATAATTGCCTCAGTTTGAGAGCTGGCTAGTGGTAGTGATCCTGTGCTGTAGAAGCACACCTTTCTGGGTGACTATCAGCTACAGAGCCACTTTATCAAACGGCAGTAAATCAAAGGTCAGCGCAGATGGCAAAGCACTGCACCACTCAAGGGTGCATTGCTGCTTGCACGTCCTGCAGGCTAGGAGCTTGCCGACATTTCTGCACTAATTGCAGAGGAGACTCAGATCTGCTCAGTTTGCCCTAGATCCCTCTTCTGACACCAAGACATAAGCAGAATGTGAAGACTTACAGTAGCTGAAGATTTCTGGCATCCGATTGCCCAGCTGGGATGCTGTTTTGCTCCCACCTAGCCTGGCTGTGCAAACGGAGCAGGCAGAGGTCTGCAGTTCTGATGAGTCCCAGAAGTGCTGACCCTTCTACACTGGGCATGGTGCAGATACTATATCTGATCCTCACTTGGAGGTATAGGTTTATTTTGAATGCTTTGTGCCACATGATGCCTACACACCAGGATGTCCTAGGCAGAAGTGTGATTATGGATGCTCTGGCAGTGGTGCGGTCCACATTCTACCAACAGTGTGCATACATAAGTGTGCATTCATAAGTGTGTGTACTGAGAACTGCCAGCTCCATGACAGCAGAATGCTTGATCTCACCTGGGGGGTCAGGCAAGGGATATGCCCAAGTGGGAGAAGAGTGGGAGGAGAAGGGTTATTCCAATTTTGCAGCACAGACTTTTTTTCCCTGGGACATGTTACTGATTGCTTCTCTCTTTATCTCCCTAGTGAGGATGCAGCAGAGACAATAGCAATAGACTCTAACAATCAACCGAAGTCTCCACTGGAAAAGTTCATGGTCAGACTGTGTACACACCACCAGAAGCAATTCATCCGTGTGTTAAACGACATATACACTGAAGTACAACCAGACTCTGAAGTCCAGCATTTGTCTGAACCTGAGAGCATGGAAGCCTCTACCTGTGGCTCTGGTTGTAGCCAGAGAAGCACTGAAAATCAGGATAAGGGTGCTACTTGTACTGAATCAAAGCCCCCTTCTTCCTTGGACCCAGGACAGTCAGGGTCTGATGGCCCCCTACATGTTACAGGACAAGCCCCGAAGCAGCCAGTGGAGCTTCAGCTGGACAGAGCAGAGAGCTCCAGTCCTGCTTTGAGAAGGGACTTCTCTGAGATCCCTGTCACCAGGCTTCGTTCTGCTAGTCCAAAGGATAGCTCCACTCAAGGATACCTCAGCACATTGAACTCTTCCTCTTTGAATTTCCATCATGCCACAAAGAGCCTGGAAGGGCAGCAAGTCCCTGGCCACGAGCAAGAAGCCAGCATCAGAAAGTGTGAGGACAATAAAGAGCAACTAGCAGGTAAGACTCTTGTGGAAGGTTACATCTCGGTCAAAGTGGCAAATGTGAACGGCAGTGAGGATAGCTTAGACAGCTGTCTGGGGTCCCAAAAGAGCTCTTTCAGAGCTCTGCCAGAAGAACCATGGAATCCTGGCTTTGCAGTGACTCCTCCTCGCAGCGCTGACAAAGAGAACACTTTGCAATGCAGCTCGAGAGCATCTTTGCACCAGGACTTAGACATGAAAGAACAAGAAGCAAGACCAAAGCAAGAAAACCACCTGCATGCCATGGCCAAGGGCAAGGCAGGCTGCCACCTGCACCCAGCAGACAAGGACCCACTCGACAAGTCTAAAGAGGGCTGGCTGCCTGCCGGTGCTGCTCCAGCTGGCCATCGGACCACTGGTGGCCATCCCCGCACCAAGGCAGCCTCCCTCAGGCCCACTCGTAAGAGCAAGAAGGCATCGGGGCTGAGGATCAATGACTACGACAACCAGTGTGACGTGGTCTACATCAGCCAGCCCATCACTGAGTGCCATTTCGAGAGCCAGCGGTCGGTGTCGTCCCGCAGGACAGCGAGGAAGAGCACGCGGGGCTATTACTTCAACGGGGAGTGCTGTGAGCTGCCGACTGTCCGCACGCTGGTTAAGAGCTCCCGGGTGGAGGAGCGGGGGAGCAGCCCGGCAGTGCGAGCAGAGACCCTCGTAAGCGCAAAGCAGCCCCTGATGCTCTCGGTGGGGGGCGCTGCAGGGGCAGGACGGGAAGGTGAGAAAAGGGTTTCTCTGAGGCTACTGGCTAAAGGGGCGGCAAGCAGCCAAGAAACGAGGGAGAGAGCCGAGGCAGGCTCCTTGCAGCCCCGGGATACCCGGGCACTGCGGTCAAGGGAAGCTACCATGGCCATGCCCTTCTTCTCCCTCTCTGCTCCACCCAGTCCCCAGAAAGAGGACAGCTCAGGCGGCTCGCCTCCTCTTGGTTCCCCTCCTGCTGAAGGAGGGGAGATGAGAGCAGGAGACACTGTCCCCTGTGAAGCTGGCAGCAGCCTGGGTTCCTCTGGGGATGACAGTGGGCAGCCTGTTGATTTTCCTGCCGTTCCCACCTCAGAAGCACCCAGTGCAGAGGAAGGTTGTCCAGGCTCTGACTTACAAACTGATCTTGACCTCCCCATTAGCATGGACTCAAAGCCCTCTTCACAGCTCTCTGCTACTGCAGACACAGCACCTCTGGCCCATGGTGTTGCTGGGGATCTTGCTCAGCTTCCAGCCACAGGGGACATGGAGCCCTGTGGGATGCATCCAACAGAGTCCTTCCCTCAGTCTCCAGACCAGCAGGCTCCTGATGACCCCCCTGCCACTGTAGAAGGGCAGAGTCCCCCGGAGTCCCCTGCCACCTTGCAGTCTGTGGATATGAACAAAAGCATTGATGCTGAACCAGAGTCTGAATTATTTGACATGGTGGGTGATGACTCCCTTGAGCAAAAGGGGTCTGTGCCAGCCAGCACATCTGTCCCTGAAATCTCAGAAGAAGAGGCAGTGCAGGTTAACAGCCCAGCAGGTGAAAAAGACCTCACTGACGGGGAAATGCTGCCTGAACCCGATGGCTCGGACACTGCAGAGAAGGACTCTGTCTCTTCCAAAGACAGTCTAGACAAGAAGCGCAAGAAAGGCAGGAGAGTGCTCGTGGCATCAGACCGGTGTCTCCGAAGCCAGCAATCCCAGTTACTTACCGAGGGCAGTGCTGAGGACACTGCTTCTTTTAGCTCTCTGCAGCTTCCTGGCCTGGAGAGCAAACTCTCCAAGAGCCCTGGTGCTAAGCGGTTCAGGAGAGAGGTGCAACTGGATGAGGCTGCATCCATGCACTTCCCAGATGACTGCTTTCCTGATGTGCTGCTCAAAACCAGCGAGGGGCTGGGCACTGACCAGGCTCCAGAGAGCATCACAGAGCAGCAGCCAGGCGAGCATCATGGTGTCACTACCAGACAAATCTATAAAAGCTCATCAGTAAAAGAGACTGTGGCAGAGGGAGAAGATTCCTCTAAAGACAATTCCCCTGTTAATGGTAGCCAAAGTCGAATGGGTGAGATGCTGGAAATTGGTGTTCAGGCTGATTCTGAGAAGAAAGGCATTCTTCTCCCTCCAGAGAGCAGCATGCCTGCAAGTGATGCCACGCAAGTAGCTGTGAAACCAGGTGATACCAGCACAAAGGATGGGGACAGCTCCAACAGTGCCGTAGACATAGACAAACTAGAGAACCATGACCAGGTGGCCAACTTGCCTCCATGTCCCAGCAGCAGAGGTGGAAGCAAGCATCTTCCAGCAAAGGCTGCAAAGCATAAAAAGGTTGCTCTGCAGTTTTATAACTTAAGACACACACCCACACCCATAGACACTGCAAAAAAGAGCACAGCAGGGAAGGAGCCTGTGCAAGCCATCTCCAAAACAAGGGACAAAAGCAGATCAGGGAATGATGACTCCCCTGCGTTGGAGGACGTAGACATGGCTGACAACAAACCAAAGTTCATGGAGTGGTGTGCTGAAGAGGAGAACCAGGAACTTATTGCCGAGTTTAACACTCAGTACATGAAAGTTCAGAAGGGTTGGATTCAGCTGGAGAAGGAGGTGCAGCCAGCCCCCAAGGTAAAGAACAAAGCCGACAAACTGAAAGAGATTTGGAAAAGCAAAAAAAGGACACGGAAAAGCAGAGGCTCATTAGAAGTGCAGAAGCTTTCTCCTGTCCAGATGCTGTTTATGAAGGCCTTTAAGCTGTCTGACATCTGCCAGTGGTTTCTGGAGACAACTGAAACCAGGTCTCTAGTGATTGTGAAGAAACTCAACACCCGTCTCCCAGGGGAG
The DNA here is from genome assembly GCA_013400475.1 of Tricholaema leucomelas. Taxonomy (NCBI): domain Eukaryota; kingdom Metazoa; phylum Chordata; class Aves; order Piciformes; family Lybiidae; genus Tricholaema lacrymosa; species Tricholaema leucomelas. The sequence goes on from WAAF01001364.1 coordinate 791,946, forward strand.
ATCCCCCCCATCAAAGTCCCCATGCAGAAATACTCCTCCTCTAGTCTCTACCCCAGCTCCCTGCAAGCCGAACGTTTGAAAAAACACCTGAAGAAGTTTGCTGCCACTACACCAGCTCGGAATAACTTGAAGAACCAAAAGCTTTGGGCCAAAATTCAGGAGAACGCTGACAAAGCAGAGCCTGAAGAAGCTGCCAGTCCCAGCCAGGCGTCTCCCACCGATGCCAGCACCAAGGACCCAAGTGAAGACAAGACCATACAGCCTGCCCCCAGCTTGCCCACGCAGGCTAGCACAAGGATCTTGCGCAAGTACTCCAACTTGCGGGGAAAGCTACGAGCCCAGCACCGCATGATGAAGACAGAGAAGAAGAACGATGGCCCAGGGGACCAGCCATCCCTGGAGGTCAAGCAGAGCCGAAAAAGCTTGTGCATCAACCCCCTGATGTCTCCAAAGCTGGCCTTGCAGATCAAAGCAGATGCCTTTCCTGCTAAATGCCCATCAGTGGATGGAACAGGCAAGGGGCGGAAGGGGAAGAACAAGACCCAGGATGACCCCTCACCCAAAGCTGACCTTCAGCTCAGCAGGAAGAAGAGGATGCTGAAGGAGAGCGGGAGCACACAGGAGAGATCTGGCTCCTCCACCAAGGACAAGCTGCCTGCCAAGAAGGCCAGTAAAATAAAGCATTTGGAGGTAAATGCAAAAGCTCCTGCCACCCGTAAGCAGGCTGCCATAGAGAGGAGCAATAAGCTGGCTAGAAAAATGTCTTTGAAAGAGAAGAGAGCCCCTAAAAAGCAGCTGAAGAAGGTGCGGCTCCCCATGCGGAAGGGCAAGGAGAACACGAGCAGACGGGCCTTGCTGCCCCCCAGCCACGAGGAGCTGGCCAAGTCCCCCAAGCAGAAACCCTTGGGAGAGTCCTCCACACGATCACAGAAGATGGCCAACAAGAAGCCCGGTGGTGGGAAGGCCCTGACAAGGTCCATGAAGAAGATTCAGGAGAGCAGCGGGTCGCAGGGCAAGAGGAAGCTGAGGGCGAAAGTGGACTGTTCGCACAGCAAGCGCTCGCGCCTGGACCCGAAATAGCACAGAAGCGGTAGCCATGTACAAAACTGATGTATAGTAGTGACCCGTTACCATGCATTAACTAAAGCTGCTTTTATAAGCTGTAGCAAGCCTTTACAAATCCACAGTCGCAGGACAACGCCCGTGATTTTAGGCATCGACTGGTGTGTCCCCTACAGAGAAGAGTTGTCAGCCTGTCTGGCTCTGCTGTTCAGAAGGAAGTTTCTGCAGTTTGAACGTTCCTTGGGTGTTTTGTTTTGGTTTTTTTTGAAACTTGGAACCAGGCAGTTTTAGTTAAAAGTACAGTGCCTTATTTATCACTTTAAGAATAAAAATAAGAAGCTCGTCTGTGTGATTTGGAGGCTTGCGTTTTATACTTGAGGCACAAGCACTTGTACTGTAGCAGAAAGAAAACCACCTTCGTGCACGTGAAGTAGCTTTCAGCAGCCTTTGAGTGCACTCAAAAGTTTCCCTTTCCTTCAGAGTCCTCCTTCTGTCTGTCTTCTTAGTGGCATTGAAAGCAAAACCAAAACCATTTCCCCGTGACTGAGGGAGAGAAAGGCAAATCTGTCCCTTCTCAGTTTGTCTGTAGCAGCTGCTCGTGTCCCATACTGTTACCTGCATCCAAGTATTCATTGTCTACTAGCGTGTGTACTGCTGATGGCTGCCTTGCTGCCCCACGGCGCAGTCTGTGGAGTTGGGGAGGTCCGCTCAGGCAGAGGAGGTGGAGGAGAGGTACCAGGCTGCCGCATCCCCTGCTGCTGGGTGGGTGCACTGGGCCCTATCTGTCTTTATTTCTTGCTGGCTTCAGGGATGAATTGGTTCTACCGTGCCCTGCTTTTGGACAGGCCTTCCCCTCACATTTTGCTGTGCTCCCGTTGATTTCCTCTGACAGCAAAGTGGCTTCCACAGCACTTTGCTGAAAGCTGAATTTCTCTTTAAGGGCTCTAGCTCCTTCTGATGGTGCTCTGCAGAAGGAGAGCCCTGGTCCTCACCCTGCGTTCTTGTGCATGTCTTGCCTTGTGCCCTCCTAAGCCAGCATTTGCAATTGGAATAGCGTTGGGATAAGGGACTGATTTAAGTTTATTTTTCACCGTAATTTGCATTTCATCCTTCTACTAGCAAGGTGCAGTTGGTTTGTCCTTGCTTATGTCTGGTGCTGTGAGGTCTGAAAGTAGCCAAGCCTCTGCCCTGTCTTTCACAACAGCTTTGCAGAGCTTCTCTGAAAACCTCCACAGCGCATAGGAAAGGCAGCTGGGGGTCTGCGATGGCAGAATAGGATCATGGTGCCTAGCACCGTTGAGGAAGAGGTGCTTGAAGTGCACAGAGGATGTGACTGTGCTTTTCTCTGCCAGGCAGGGATGTTCAGTGGCAGTGAAGGAGCTGCTGCGGTCTGCACTCAGGGAGGGGACCCTGCTTGGCCATTGCATCTCCACAGCTTCATTTTAGCGTTGCTGCACAGTCTGTTTGCATAAATCCTGATGGATGTCTCCTTAAAAGCAGAAGGCAGCAATGCCTAAGAGGGCACCGGGCAGGCTCTGGGGCGCTCAACCTTTAACAGCCACTTACTGGTCCTCGCTCAGCTTCTTGTCCCTGCTCAGAGCAAGGCTTGGTGGCAGTCGGTGCATTCGAAAGGTGTGCCTGCCCTGGGGACTGGGGCTGGAGAGGGCTGGGCTGCCAGGGAAAATGCTTTTCACAGTTGGCATTGAACTCCAGATCCCAAAGCCTGTGGACTGGAGGTGGGAGGCAGATAATTGTCTTTAAATCTTTAATTGTGCCTCTTTAGTACAGAGGATGAAACATTGCATTTGAGGTTCACACACCCTTCGCACAGCACCTCTGGCTCTCTTGCAGGTATTCCCTTCCCCCAGCGCTGACGCACACGAGGCTGCAGCACATTTTTCTCTTACTATGAAATGGCTGATTTAATATATATATATATATATATATTTGAAATCCTTTACCTTTCCTTTGAATCACGCTACAGGAAGTTAACTCTGTGAACAGCTAGGAATTGATTACATCTAGCCTGTCAGTCCCTGTACAGATTAATATGAAGTTATCTATTACTTTAATTTTTACTGCATGCATTAAATATGTCAAACATTCCATCAGAAAAGGATTTTAAAGTGTTTCAGGAGAGGTGTGAGGCAGGATGGCAATGGTGGCAGTTAAGTGACTGATCTGTACCTTTCTTACAGGTTGTCTTTCCCTCTTGCTTCTCCATCCATACTTGTGGTCCTCTTCTAACCTCCATCTGGGGCAGCCTCTCCACAGGCACATGAGCCCAGGACTTCCACTCCTTCCCATGGGCTGGGCATGCGAGTGAGCACCCCTCTTCCACTCTTTGTGCTGCTCTCTGGCAGCAATCTCCCTTTTCCCCATCCTTCACTCACAACCCTTGTTTAGGGCAACAAGGCTGGTGAGGGGCCTGGAACACAAGCCCTGTGAGGAGAGGCTGAGGGAGCTGGGATTGTTTAGCCTGGAGAAGAGGAGGCTCAGGGCAGACCTCATTGCTGTCTACAACTACCTGAAGGGAGGTTGTAGCCAGGTGGGGGTTGGTCTCTTCTCCCAGGCAACCAGCAACAGCACAAGGGGACACAGTCTGAAGTTGTGCCAGGGGAAGTATAGGCTGGATGTTAGGAGGAAGTTCTTCACAGAGAGAGTGATTTGCCATTGGAATGGGCTGCCCAGGGAGGTGGTGGAGTCACCATCCCTGGGGGTGTTCAGGAAAAGACTGGATGAGGCACTTAGTGCCATGGTCTAGTTGACTGGATAGGGCTGGGCGATAGGTTGGACTGGATGATCTTGGAGGTCTCTTCCAACCTGGTTGATTCTATTCTATTCTAACCCCTCTCTCCATCCTTCACTGTTGCTCCTGAAGTGCCTGCGCCAAGCTGCACAAGCAGAGCCACGCCAGGCACCGTGCACCAAGTGCTCCTCGGAGCTTTCTCTCTCTCTGGCTCTCTAAATTTTTAGCCACTGATAAATGCAGGCTACTCTGCTCTTCATCTTCTGCACTTCTGGGAATGGGATCCTCACAGGATAAAATCCACGACAAATCAAGTGCACAGGGGCTTTCTGGATAGGTGCTATGTTCCTGCCCACTGGAGCTCCACCAGCACCAGCTGGCTTACCATGGCAGGAGTGGGAGACAGCAGGCATCACACCAGTGCAGGAGCAGAGCAGCATCTATCCCACTTTGGTGTGTGCTGCTTGGTTTAGGCAGTGGTGGGATTAGTGGGCTAAGCTTCCCAGCAGTGTCCCTGCCAGGCATTAGGGATGGCCAGAACCTGTCACAGGGAGAAATCAGAAGTACTGAAAGGACAACCATGCTCCTCCTATCTGTTTGGCTTTCTGATCTCAGCCTGTATTTTTCTGTCACGCTGCTGTGTTTCAGCTTGATTGAATGGATTTCCTGTGCTGTAGGCAGGTCCCCGTGGGATGAAGCCCTGTCAGCAGATGCTGCTGGAGTCACAGGGCTCTGGGAGTGACCAAGATGACATCCACCTTGCTGGACGGTGTGCAGGCAACATGGCCTGAGACTCAAAAGTGCTTGCAGCTTGTCCCAGGCTATGATTGCCTTCAACCAGCAGCTCTGTTTATCCCTGGGGATGCCAGGGGCATTCGGCAGGCCTTGGCTTTCCCGCATTAGATTTGGCATGTCCTGCACAAAAAGTAACACAACATCTGTGGAAAGAACCTTTTAACAGATGCTGGGCTCTGCCTTGTGGCTGTAAATCTGAATTTCTGCACCATTTAATGAGGAAAGGTAAAGGATGTGGGCTTTGTCAGGACAGGACTGAAAAGAGGGCTCTGGACTGGCCTGCAAATTGCTTGCTTGTCTTCAGAAAGCAAATTAAGAGAAAACAAATAATTCTGATTAATTTTAAATACAATTTTTAATAAGATTCCCCCAGAGTGCTGCCTGGGACCAACTTAGGACAGGCATGTGTTGCATGCCCCTTGTGGGCACCTAGGTGCAATGGGCAGGTGATACAGCAGCATCTTGGGCATCTACTAGGACAAGTAGCAGTGGGTTTGCAGAAGTGCTGAGCCAGGGTGTTCTGATGAGTGAGAACATTTGAGGTCTTGTCAACAGGGACCCCCCCATCTCCCTTCTCTGCTGTCCTTGGAGCCAGTCACTGATACTGCAGCCTCTGCAGGACTCTCCCCAGCTGGGCACATCAGTGCTGCTCAGAGCTGTGCTGCCCTCTGCCTACTTTCCTCCCAGCAGCTCCCCTGTTAAAAAATAATCCAGTTCTGAATAAAATTAGTGTTATTCATCTCTACATAGAATCATAGAATGGTCTAGGTTGGAAGGGACCTCCAAAGATCATCTAATCCAACACTCCCTGCATTAAGCAGGGGCATGCTCAGCTAGACCAGGTTACCCAGAGCCCTGTCGAGCCTCACTTTGAGTATCTCCAGGGAGTCTCCCTCCTGTGCCAGGGGAGCCTTGCAGTGCAGGACATCATGCTGTTTGTGAAGACCTGTGCTTCCTCCTGCACCTGGTGAGTTTAGCTCATGCAGATGGTTTTACTGGAAAGCCTGCTTTGGCTGTGCATGAATATGGTTAAGCCATCACCTATGGCTGACTTATTGCAGCAAATACTTGGCATGACCTCTGTAGCCCACCTCGAAGTGAGAATGTTGGAGCTTTGGTATGGTTTTCCTGAATTCTGTATTTGTGCAATCCTTTGGGTTACCCCAGAGGTGAGGGTGGCCCAGTCATGGTCAGCACCTTTAGAAAAAGCATTAAGGCTTTCTGCTCTGAGGAAATCCCCAGCTTTATGCCAGGCTTATTTCCTTTCTGTTCTTAACCTAGGAGATAGCATCTTTGGCCCCTCAGTTTCTCCTGTGTCCATTCCCCACTTGACACCTGTAGTAGCTGCCAGGTCTTACTGACTGCAAAATCTGCTTCTCACATGCTTTGTTTGCACTTGCTACTTTGAGTGCTGTATTTTGGGGCAGGAAGGAAGAGTGCTGTAATTTTCTAGAAAATTCAATTTCCATTTAATTTGCTAGCAAATTTAAGAGCCTACATGTGAGGTGACTACCTGGCAGGGTGGCATTGCCTGGGGAGCTCCATTTTCTGTATCAACACTCAGATGTTTGATTTTCTTTTTCTTATTCTCCCCCAGCCAATCCTCATCTTGCATTACTGTCTTCCTGATTTGCTTCCCAGTTTTGTGTCTCTATGCAGCCGGGGTTCAGCCAGAACAGTGCACAAGAGGCACAAAAATAAGAAGTGGTACGATACATGTAACCTGTTGCTCTTTGGTAATGGCCCGGGACAGACACAGCTTGTTTCTGTGTGCTCTGCAGCAAGGCAGCAGTGAGGTGTATGGCTGAGGCGCAGCTCCTGCCTTAACAGCCTGTTTCCAGTAAATGCAGCTTCGAGGCAGTGTAAGGGATGCACAGGGAGCTGCAGATGATCTCAGCGAGTGGAAGGAAATAAGCAGCATGATTTATTGCCTTATTCCACACGGGCACTGAGTTGTATTTCCATTAGCAGAGCTGCCCGCTGGCACTACCGCAGTGCCGTCCTCAGCTCCGAAGCCTCATTGCGTTCCTCCTCTTCTGGGCCACCCCACAGCTCCCTGGGCTGCTTCTTCAGTTTTGGATTTCAGCACAAGTGCTATATCCCACAAGCAGTTTTCTCTGTTACTTTGTCTTTCCTTGCTGGCCACTTTCTCATCCTGTTCTTGACACTGGCCTCCATCCCACCTCCTCGGTAGCAGAAGCAGCATCTTCTTAGCTCTGCACCTCCACTGATGTCCTTTCTGCCCCTTTGCTGCCAGCCCCTATCTCTTCTTCTCTCACTTTGTCATTAGCAGCTCAGGGTCTTCACACTTCACATGGTCAGGAACCATCTATCTTACCTAATCTCTGGGAGGTACCAGGTTTGCCGAGCTTAGAGTCAACGATTAGCTGTCAGGGACTGAGTGCTGCAGCAAGAGCAGTGTGAGCCCAGAATGGCCTCTTCTATCTGTACCTGTTACGTTCTTGTTCTGCAGTGCTAGGCCTGGAATGAGTTTCTCTGCTGTTGAGGAGCGTACAGTATGTCCAAGGTGTGCACATGTTTGTATTCATCACTGACTCATGACTAATGAGGGCCTTTTTGCTCATATTTGCTGCATGCAGTGGTGTACCTGTGTTCAGCTGCGGGCATATCGGTGAGATGCATCTGCAGCAATCCTTCTCCAAAGAGCTCTTTAGCCAGAGCTGATCACTTCTGCAAGCTTTGTGACACATTTCTAGATGACTCTTCATGAGCCAGCAGAGTGGGATGAACTTGTCCTTTCTGCATCTGTATCCCTCCTGTGCCAGGGGAGCCTCGCAGTGCAGGACAGAACGGGCTGGTGGGCAGCCCCAGCCATGTTTGCCTGCCAGCTCCTAATAACCTCCTGGAGAACAGAGGTGCAATTTCAGAAGGACGTGGTTGTACAGCTGCCCTGTTTTGAAGACTTGCAGATGGACAGTTTCTCTCTGTAGCTCGTATTCTTTCAGCATAACAATGCATTCCCAGTTGAAGGCGACTGGGAAACTGCAGTTCCCAGCCTTCGTAGGCATGGGCAGCACCCAGGGAAGCAGGGCGGTGCATGCTGCTGTCTGGATCAGGCTCTTGCCTTTCCACTGCTGGTGGTTGTGCTGGAGGGGAGGGGGTTGAGCCCCAGCCAAGGCACCCTTGGGTCCACACCCTGGATGGCTCAGGAGCGAGGCAGGGCAGGCTCCCCCCTGCCAGGGAAGACCACTGCAGTGTTTGGTGTAGCAGTAGGTTTTTCTGAGCAAACCAGGAGGCTGCGATGTCCCCGTGCTGTGCGTGTCCCCTGACCCTGTGTGTCTTAGCATCTGTTTGGCCCATCCTTTAGCTCGGTGGTTGTGAAATGAATCCATCTGTTCTAAGATGTTCTCAGGAGTTCTTGTTTGTATTAAGCTCGCCCCTAGGCTTAGCTGAAGTCACGATCCCCATCCTTCCTCCTCTCTTCCCCTCGGACAAGCCCTCTCTTTCACAAGCACTTCCACCCTCTCCCCGAAGGGCACTGGTGGCGGTGGCGGTGGTGGGGCAGCTGACGGTTTTGATTCAGGGCACCTTGGCAGCTTGGGGGGCAGCCGGAGGGGCTGGGTTGCAGCCGGCCAGCGTTTCCGGCGTGGGTCCGGAGGCCGAGGGGTCCCTTGGGCTGCGTTGTTAGCCAATGTTTTCTAAGTCTGTTTGTAAGAGTTCCTAATTTTAAAATGAAATGTGAATATATATTATGTGTAGGTGCCATGTAAGATAGTGTTGTGCTAGGCAGCAGGATGCTAATCTACTTTTTAAGCTTTTTTCTGGGGGGGGTGTCAGGATAAAAAATAAAAAAGGCATTCTTCTCTCACTTCACACTCACAGGTCTAATATTGTAAATAGTTTTATGAAATATTTATTTCCTGGGCTTTCCACAGGTTCGTGTTCTGACTGGTGTGTCGGTCGATGGGGCTGCATTGCCCAGCGTGCCACAACCAAAGGGCTGGCTACTGCATGAGGGGACGGGATGGGATTGGATGAGATGGGGTGGGGCGGGTGGTGGTGGTGGTTGGGTTGGGTTTTATAGGTCACATCAAAGTTGAAGCATTAACTCTTTCTCTTCATCTCATTTTGATGATGTCAGACCTGGTTGATGGCCACGGTCCCCGGGGAGGCAGTAAGCTTCCGTGGCCAGCCGGGATGGTTGTTCCCCAGGGCGGGGGGCACTGCAAGCAATAAGATTTGTAGTAATAATGTCTGCTTCAATGGCAGAAGCTCTCGGGGCACTGGGGCTCAGGGCCGGGTGCGAGTAGCCCTGCTCCTTCCTGGTGGGGACTCGGCCCAGCACAGCGTGGAAGGGGTGTCTGTCTTCTGACTTGGGAGGTGCCCAAAGAGGCATCCTCAAGGATGCAGGTGGGAGCTGCTGCCATCCTTAAGAAATTCCTCCTCAACAGCCAGGTTAGGGTAGTTCCTTACCAAGAGCAAACTCCTGCTAGGGAATTACTGCAGTGAGCAGCTGCCTTGGGGGATCCTGCACTTCCTGCAGGTTCGGGTCATTGCTCTCGCCTTTAAAATCCCAGTGCTGGCTTCAGAAGGTCGTTTGCTTATTTGCTCATCATTCTGCAGTTTTTATTCTCCCTCTAGAAGATTTGAGATTTTTTTTTTCCCCCTTGAGTGTGTTTGGATTTTTTTTTTCTTTTAAGCTTACTTTTGTCCAGAGATGTTTGCTGGCTGTGCCCCCACCAAGCTCACCTGTGTGGGGTAGCATCAGCAGCAGGATCATTGCTGCCTTTTATAGTGATGGGTCCCATACTTGGAGTAGGAGGTGCTGTTGGGGGTCTCATCCCTGCAGGACTTCTCAGCAGCCCCATGCTTCCTTCACCCTCGGAACAGGTGTGTAAGAGGAACAAGCAAATAAACATAGAAAAGGAAAGGGAAAAGTCAAAAAAAAGGCAACAATCACCCAGTAACTTTTTCTTCCGTAGGATGCTCAGTGTTTAGCTATTATCTCCACCCTGGGGGCAATTTTTATTTTTCCTTCATTTGTGACTGCTTCCCTGAGAGAGTTTTGTTCATCTGTTTGTTTCTGTATGACTTTTAGACACTGAGCAGAAATGTCCTCCTGTCCGGTACTGTATGTTTGAGCCTGAGCAATGTGAACTGTACAGACCAGCAGTGGGAAATGGGAGCTGAAGGCTGTGCCCCAGGGGGAGCGGGGGGGAACCGTGGCTGGGGCCAGCATTCCTGGCTGTTCTGGAGAGAGGGAAGTACTGCATGGTGAGTTGGGAAAATGAACTGTCTGCTGTGAATTCTCAGTTGGAAATGTGGAGAGGGGTTTCCATTAGATAATGTTTACATACCTCACCTGATGAACCTTTGAAAGTGTATATAAAAAATAAAAAAAGAAAATAAGATTATATTAAGTTGCTTTAAATCAGTATGTATAGCTGTAAGAGCTGGGTCATTTGAACTTTGACTGTGTATCAACTCTCTAAATGTTGACATTTCGTGAACTCCGTGATCCTGTATTTTATTTCATCCTAGCCTATGGAAGAAGCTGTGTTCTTGTTCCAGGTAAAAGGTTCCTGACTCAGATCTGAACTCCTCAAGGATTCCCAACTCCTTGTTTTCTTTTCTTCCTCCACTGTCAATATCACCCTATGAGCTTTCTAAAGGTCCGTATTTTATTGCAGCTTATTAAACGTTTCTTTGATATCAGTGTTTGTTTGGTTGATATCTGGGGAAGGGTGAGGGTGAGTGAGTGCAGGAGGAGAGGCAGCAGGCTGGCACCCTCTGGGTGGGATCCCCTATACCTCTGGAGGGAGGATATAAATACCTGGGTGGGACTCCTGTGGCACAAACAGTGCAACCCTTCAGTGCTCCTGTGAACTGCTGCCCCGACCCCTTCTCCTTTCCCCAAAGAGTTACAGGTGCCCATCCCCACAGCAGGCACCAGGCCTTTTAGCTTCTCATGCTGCCCCACACAGCGCCCAGGCCATGACAGCTCCCATGCAAGGTCTTGTACCAACAGCCCCAGCTCTCAGCACCGTGTGAGTGATGCTCTGGCCAGAAGAGGTGGCCAGGGCTGTTCCAGGAGTAGCACTCATGGCAGGACCAACTCTCCCCAGCCTGTGTCACCTTGTACACTAAGCAGCTCTCAAGTACCAGCTGCCCCCTTCTCCCTCCAGGAAAGAAGAGGCTAAGCCTCTAATGAATAAATGTCATGTTCACATGGAAGACAACATAGACAATACTAAAACATCTCCTAAAACAATACAGCCTCTGCCAGCAGAAGGATGCTCAGCGCCTCCCTCACCAGCCTAGTACAAACCAGTGTCTTCAACAGTGACACACACAAACCCCACAGGCCAAACAAAGCCACCGTCATTTTCCTGCCCAGTAGCATCTGTAAACAAAAAGAAATCATTTGCTGACCCCCTCCCCCCCGAACATATAAAAATACTATAACAAAATGAAATACAAATATATATTAGAATCTGTAAGTATTCTGTATAAAGAGATACTTTAGCGGTTAGCTTACAGCAAGAACAGAAACACAACACAACCAAGCCTCAGCTGGGCCACAGGCAAAATGAGACGTCCCAGCAGAGGGGGCGCCCACGGAGAGTGCCTTTGTGACAGAAACATATCCCATGGTGGTAAGAACATCCTGGATGCCAGTAGTGAGCAGGGATGGTGACGGCACCTGTGGAATTGGATGCACCTGGTGGTTACGGCCAGAGCCCAGTTGCAGCCAGCGATGTGGACCTGAAGCTGATGCACCAGAGTGGTGTGGTGGAGATACTCAGGGCTGCACCCAAGAGTTTGTCTGCCCAGGTGGCATGGTGATGCATTGTCAAGCTGTGTGCACTGTTCGAAGACAGGTCCCCACCATCCTCAGGCCTCCCCAGAAACGATGCTGTAGAGAGCAGGCTCCCTGTGCTACACCAGTACTGCTTCTGCTCCCACACCAGCCCCCTGCATTTTCTGCAGGTTTTGGAGAGGTGCTGGCTGGGCACCAGCATCCAAGTCCATGAGATGGTGGGACCTGCCCTGGCAGCAATGTCAGCTCCAAGCTTGCAGGCTTGAGCATCTTCAGCCTCTTCAATGGGGCCTGGCACCCACAAAGCTCAAGTGCCAGTGATGAATGCAACAAACCCACAGCCCAGCTGTCCCAGTATCCTCTTGCCCCAGCTCTTTGGGACATGGGGCACCTCTACTCAGCTGCGGAACCCACAACAGCACCAAGCCTAGAGGAAAGAGGTTCCTGTGTTGCCCCATGCAGCACCGACCTCTGAGCAGAGCCACCAGACTGTCCTGGTGGCATTCAGTCCCCGCTTTGCATTAGTGGTGCAATGCTGAACCATGGGGCAGGGCTGGCGCTGGGATCCCCCCAGATGTCTGCACACTCTTGCCTGTGACCCGGGCAGCATGCCTGAGACCACCCTGGTCCTGATCCAACCACAACAGGCTGGTGCTGTGCCCAGAGCACTCAGTGCCCAAAGTACAGCCCTGGGGTGCTGCCAGTGGGTCAGAGCTGGTGGCATTACTTGAAGCAGCTGGGCTGCAGCACCCCAGCCAGCACCCCAGGTAGCTGCTGGCTGCACCTGCCATTGGAGCAAGGTCCTCAGCAAGGAAGCCAGGGCTGCCAAAGGAGTGGGCAGAGCTGGGCTCTGGGACTGCCAGGGCCACAGGATGATGGCTGCAACAAGCAGTTCTCTGCCAGCTATGGCTTGTCAAGGCCTTTGAGGTGCTGCCAAATTAGGCCTCTTTGCTTGAGGCCCAGGTTATGGAAAAACTTAGGACTTGCCAGGCCGGATGCAAGGGATGGAGCTTCCAGGGAGAGGACATGCAGTGGGACATGGACAGTGCCCTCCATGGCTGCACCAGGAGGAAGGCAGAGTGCCACAGGGAGCGGGCAGGGGGCAGCAGGGCAGAGCCCACCTCATACCCACACAGCCATGTAGCTGCAGTTCTTAAAAAATTCTCTATCTACACATTTGTTTTGTTTGTGGTTTTCTTTTCTTGTTTCATCTGTTTGTTTTTTTTCCTTTCCCCAACCCTTTAGATGCAACAGCTCTGCCCTCCACTGGGCTCCTCTGATGCAGCTGCAGTTCGGGAACACCCAGACAGCAGCGCTGTGGCTGCAGGGCAAAGCGAGGTCCTCGGCTCCAGGAGGGCTCCCTGCTGGTCCCTCGGCCGTCTGGGGCCGTGGCCGCTCACAGGCACTGGCTGCAGCCGCACTTGCTGGGCTTCTCCACCTCCTCCACGAAGGTCGCGCCGTTGCTGCACTCGAAGGCGTATTTCCTGCGCCGGGGCCGCAGCCCGGTGCAGCAACTGGCACCGGGGCTGCCACAGGTCCCCCGGCATTCCACCCAGGCCACCGGCCGCGTCGTCTGGCAGATGGCGTAGCCCCGCTGCACCTGGTGGTAGTCCCGCACCGGCTCCCCGTGGCACTCCGGCTCTGTGGGACAGCAACGCTCAGTCCAGCATCCCAGCGTGGGGCTGCGTCCCGGGCACCCATCTCCCCAGCACCTACCTTGGTCACAGAGAGCTCCAGCATAGCCACTGTGGCACTCACAAGTGGGCTGGCCATCTGGGGTGAGGCGGCAGTGGCCGTGGACGCAGGGCTGGTGGTGGCAGGGGTCAGGTGGCTCCGTGGGCTGGTTGCAGAGAGCACCCTGGTAGCCCTCATGGCACTGGCAGCTATAGGAGAGGGCATCGAGGGGCAGGCACAGCCCATGCACGCACCTGCGGGCACCCGGCACCATCAGGGCCCCGCCAGCACAGCATCACACAGCAGTAGCGTGCACAGCCACCAGCACTGAGCATGACATGGCTCAGCACTGGCCTGGCACCAGCACTGACCTCCACTGGGACTGGCATGGCATAGCTATCATGGCAGAGCACTGCCAACAGCACTGGTGTGGCTTTGACATGGCACTATCAGCATAGAACATCCCTGACACCACTAAGTGACACTATGGCATGGCAACATCAGCATGACCCAGTCCCCGAGGAGGGTGGCAGACAGCCAATAAGAGAGGTGGGCAGGGTGAACAGTGAGGAGGGACAGCCAACGGGGCAGGCAAGGATGAGAAGGGTGGGTAGTGAGGAGCAGCCAATGAGAAGACAGCCAGTGAGAAGGGGCAGTTAATGAGCCAATGAAGTGACAGCTGTGGTGGTCAAGGTCATCGATGCCAATTGGACAGCCAATGGCGCAGAAGGGTCACCACAGAGCAGCCAGTAGGGCAAAGCTGTTGCTGCTGGGCAGCCAATGGGGCAGGAGCACTCACTTGTGCCCCTGGCAGGGGCCGCCGCGGGGCTGGTCGCAGTGGGGCCCGTCCCAGCCGGGCTCACAGTGGCAGACAGGGCCCTGGGCACCAGTGGGCTGGCAGATGCCGTGCAGGCAGTAGAGCTTGCGGCAAGGCTCACAGCCTGGCACCACCCCCGGCGTCATCCGTGTCTTGGTGAAGTCCTGCAGCTCATTGTTGATGTAGAGGTTGCGAATGCACCCGTGGAAGCTGGTGCCATTGAGGAGCTGCCAGAGGCGGAAGGCAGCTGAGTTGACATCCACAGGCATCCCTGGGGAGAACAGGGCTGTCAGCATGCCCAGATGACCCCTGCTGCCCCCCTGCCCCCTGTCCTACCTCCTACGTAGAGGGGAGCCTCGCTGTTCAGTGTGTAATGCTTGCCCGAGTTGTCCATGGTCATGGGGCTGCCACCATCAATGGAGAGGTTCACCATCTGGTCAAAGGTCACCAGCTCCACAGTGTGGAACTGCCCGTCGTTGATGGTTTCAGCACTGGTAGGGATGGCTGGGTCACTGGGGAACCCCCACACCCATGCAGTGGTGGGGGAGGTCCCAGAAGAGCGGGGAAGGGGTGAGAGGTACCTGTAGATGGCTGAGCTGGGGTGAGTGCCAGGGTCATAGCTGACTCTGACGTGGCCCTGGTACAGTTCCACTGCCATATGGTCACTGTCACCATTGTACAGCAGAATGCCATTGCCTTCGGCCGTGGAGACCTGGCAGGGAGAGAGGTGGGAGCCCATATCCCTGGCGCAGTACTCCCAACACCATTTCTCTGATGTCCCCACTCCCCTCCAGCCCTCACCTGCAGAGTTATGTTGGCCCGGGGCCAGTCCTGCAGGTCTGTAAACTGCAGATACGTGTCACGGTCCACGAAGTTGACACTCAGCAGCTTCTCACACTTGGGGCCACCAAAGCCAGGCAGGCACTGGCAGAGGGCACGGGCACCACGCTCCACACATAGGGCCCCATTTTGGCACTCAGCTCGCTCACAGAGGCTGGGCTGGCTGGCAGCATGGGCTGGCATCTCACAGAGCTGGCCACTGTGGGGCAAAGGGTGCTGCTTGGTATGGGGCTGGGAAAGTGCCCTACCTCCTGCCCACTGCCTTTGGGATCCCCACCGAGGCTCTCCAGCCAGTGGCACCAGAATGATGCCTGGATGCTGAGCCATGCCCTGGGGTCCCTCCCTAGGGACACTGCTCCTCCCAGTCTCCTCCCTGGAGACCCACACCCCCAGCCCAACTTCTGGATGGATGGATGGGGGGGGTGGGGGGGTGGTGCTGGGTGGATGGGGGGGTGGCTGGGGTAACCAAAACTGGCCCCTCCTACAGGGTGACATGTATCCATTGCTGCTATCCCCCAGTGGACCCACATCTTGGAGGTACCTGTAGCCCTCAGCGCAGAGGCAGGAGTAGCCGTTCACCTCGTCCAGGCAGCGGGCGTTGTTCTGGCACCGGTGGTCCTGGCAGTCGTCAAAGTCCTCACTGCAGTTGCTCCCCACATAGCCGGGCGCACACTCACACCTGGGGCAGGCCAGGGGCTGACAGCTGCCCTTTCTTTTCCCCATGTACCAGTGGATGCCTCCCCCACCCTGTGCCCCCTCACCAGCCTGTGATCTGCAGCCCCCAAAAAGCAAACCTCTCCTGCCAGGCAGCTGCGAGATAGGGGGCTGTGGAGGGGGCTCACCTGGGCCCCTGGCTGGTGGAGATGCAGGTGGAGCCATGCTGGCATGGACTGAGCTCAGCCAAGCAGAAATCCAGAGGCTGCTCGCAGAAATCCCCTGCAGAGTAGAAGAGAGGGTGTCAGGGGTGCTGAGCAGCTCTGGGACCAGAGGAGTCCCAATGGACCAAGGGGAGCCCACAGGGTGCTTAGCTCAAGGTAGGGAACTGCTGATCCCAAAGTTTGCACTACCACAGGCACAGGGCTCTGCTCTTGTCTGATTCAGGCACCAAAGGCATCCCTCAGGTATGGGAGCTGAGCTGGTTCACCCAGGCTTGAGGCAGCTGGGCCCAGAGAAACCCAAATGCCATGAAAATAGGCAGGGGGGAGCAAGGAGAGGAGCTTTTAGCACTCATCACTGGTAAGGGAGAAACAGTGGGCACATGCCCCTGCCAGGTCTGCAAGGTTTGAGGAGGACTGAGCCTTTGTGATGGGTACCTGTGTAGTGGGCAGGACATAAGCAGGTGTAGTTGGTGGCACTGAGCACGCAGGATCCTCCATTCTCACAGCTGTGGTCCTTGCAGGGGTTGCTGGCAGCATGGCAGCTAGGGCCCTCGAAGCCCACCGGGCACAGGCATCTGGCATGGGGCATAGGGCAGTGTCAGAGGCTGGGAAATGGAGCATTTCAGGGTGCTTCCCCTAAAAATGCCAGCATAGGACCTTGGCAAGGACTCACATGTGCCAAGAGGCTCGGTTGGGTGCCCTGCTCTCAAGCACCGGGTGCAGGGGATGGTGGCAATGCACAGCCCCACAGGAGCACATGTGAGGATGCTGAGCTCCCACAAAAAGGAGCTGAGAGGCCACTCAGCAGGTGGGGACAGGGGCTGCACAGACCACATCCTTGCCCCCATGTTCCCCAGCCTGACCTTGGTTTTCAGCCACTAACTGGGAGGCAGTTCCCAGAAAGTGCTGAAGTGTTTAAGGCAGAGTGAAGGATGCATGTGGTCACGAGAGCAGCCCTGGGACTGCATCCTGCCTCATCTCAGTCAGCCCTGCTGCAGCAGCCAGATCCCAGCCCCAGAGCTGGCTGCCCTTTGCCTCTCCATACCTCTTGGTGTGGCAGGACCCCTTCTTCCTCCTACCCTCAGCCCCAGAGCCTGCAGGGCCAAGGGATATGGGTAAATGGAACCAGTGCTCTTGCTGGAGTTGTGCTGGCAGAGGTGCAGGCAGGAGCGAGCAGAGCAGGCAGCATGGGTTGGAGCTGATGGGTGAATGTGATATCCCAGCTACATGCACATGAAGCATGTACAAGGGGGAGGAAGCACCAGACTTTATCTCCATGGCATTGCAGGGATCCACGCTTCTGCCCAAACACCCATCTTCTGTGGGTTTCTGTCTAGCACTCACCTGAACCTGCCTCCTTCTCCTTCCTGGGGCTGGCAGGTCCCTCCATTGGCACAGGGGTTGGAGGAGCAGCCACTGAGTGCCACCTCGCAGTCCTTGCCCTGGACAAACCAGGAGAAATGGGAGTGAGGAGAGTGACACAGCACTGTGTCCCACTCCTGTCTTGTCCCACTCGACAGAGCACTGCAAGGTGCATGACAGATCCACAAGCAGCGACCCACAGCAGAGTCCCCATGCTGCTCCCTTTCCCTCTGCAGGTATGGGCCCCCCCAAGTTGGGGTCCTCTAGGACCAGGGTACCTTGTAGCCACTGGGGCAGGCACAGCGGTAGGAACCAAGTGGGTCATTGTGGCAGGTGCCCTCGTTCTGGCAGGGGCTAGACAGGCAGGGGTTACACTTGGCCTGGACACTCAGGGCAGGTGGGCCTGCAGGACGGGAGGTGCAGAGGTAACC
Source organism: Tricholaema leucomelas (assembly GCA_013400475.1). Lineage (NCBI taxonomy): Eukaryota > Metazoa > Chordata > Aves > Piciformes > Lybiidae > Tricholaema lacrymosa > Tricholaema leucomelas. The sequence goes on from WAAF01001364.1 coordinate 809,335, forward strand.
ATCAATGTAGGCAGTGAAGAGAAGGCATCCATTTGTGGGCACCAACATTGGGGTCAGAGCCCTGGCTGTGGCAGGGAGTAGAGCCTGCCCTGCCAAGAGGCTGTGCACCAAGCAATGGCACGGTCGTGTGCTTGATTGGTCACCAGGGGTGGCCATCAGCCAAGTAAGTGGACCCAGGTACTCCAGTCCCCCTTTTCCACAAGGTGGCTCAATGATGAAATGCTGCAGTCCTCCAGACTCAGGGAGCATCAGGCCAGCCTTGCCAGGCACGGGGCAGCAAGTAGCTTAGCTCCTCATCACACCTGCTGCCCTGCCTAGGGAGTGCACAGGTAGACAGCCAGACCACACCTCTCACCTTGGCACTCAAACTTCTTGGCAGGGGTGGTGAGCAGCAGCTTGCCTTCCATGTCAGGGGGCCCAGCGCAGCGGGCAATGCCAGGTTCCTTGTACCCTGTCTTGACCCAGCTGGAGAGCCAGCGTAGGTTGCAGTTGCAGTACAGGGGGTTGGCCCCGATGGCTCTGCAGGGGGAGGAAAAACAAAACTGCATCCACTGCCCTGTTGGAAGGAACTGGGGTCATAGGACTGGACACCATTCTGCTACTTGGCTGGGCTGCCACGTGATGGTAGGACCCAATCCTCCTCTGTTTCTGGACCCAGTGGTGCTGGCCATGGTGGGAGGACTGGAGCACACAGCCCCACACTGCTGCCCAGTTAGACAACATTGCTGCCAGCCCCACAGCCCATGCGGTGCTCCGCAGCTCCACACAGGGGCTCTCCTGTGCTGCCCACACAGAATTCCTTGGGACTGCCTCTCCAAAACTTGGGCAACACTGCTTGAGCCCAGAAAGAACCAGGCAAAGCCCCTTAAGGCTGAAACAACAGGACCATGACACAGAAGATGCGGGGCTGGCTTGGGCTCTGCTACACCGCCCTGCAGAGCAGGAACAGGGGAGCAGGCTGATGGGGACAGAGTGTCACAGCCAGGGCTTGTGTGGACAGCATTGAGGAAGAGCAAGGAATTGCTCTGAGAGACAAAGACGAGGATGAAAAGAGGAGGAGGAAGGGGAGAAGGAGGAGAAAGAAAGAGGAGGAGAAGGAGGAGGAGGAGGAGAAGGAGGAGGGGGGAGAGTTGCTCTGCCCCACAGCAGAGCAGGGCAAGGAGCAGCAGTTGATGTGGGAGGCTGAAGGGCTGGTTGTTCCTCTGAATGCTCCTTCACTGCAAAGGTCAGCAGTGACAGAGGGCCAGCACAACTCACACCTGAGACCATGGAAGGAGACAGCAGCCCAGAAGGCAGGTGGTAGGGACAGCAGGTCTACTGGGGCTTAAAAACCTGGTCCTACTTCACCACAGCGCCGGCTGGTGACACAGCTCAGCCCTGCGGGAACAAGCAGCACCATACTTCAGCAGGAGAAATCGGTGAAGAGCCAGGGAAGACCAGACTGAGCAGTGCTGCTCCCAAAACGCACAGGGAGGCCAGGATTGGAAATCAAAATGCTCTCCACAGGCTAGAGAAACAGCCTGAAGCCCCCAGGATGCTATGAGCAAGAATGTCCACAAAAAAGTGAGTGGGAATGGCTCAGAAGGGAAAGAGAAGGGACTGAAAAGTCACCGTGAGTAAAGGCTGTGCTCCAGGGGTACAAGTTCTCTCAAAGAGGGGCTGAAACATCAAGACTGGAGGGAAGATGCTTGATGGCATACACACTTGGAGAGGCTGCTGCAGGAAGTGCCAGAGCAGCCCCAAACAACCCATGGCCATGCCAGCACCCTGCATGGCTTTACCTGTATGTTTTAGGGGATGCTGGGGACATGGTGGAGTAGGGAGGAACCCCACAGCACCTCCAGCTAGGACCATAAGACAGCAGTAGCACTAAGCTCAACTGCACACCTAAGCTTGGGGAGTGAGCACGGGGAGGGCAAGCACAGTATGGCACAGCCCCATAAACACTTCCCTAGGTATGGCACAGCCCAGAGAAGAGGAAAGGAGGCAGCTCAGCCAACAGAGAAGCTGGGCTCAGACCCATGGTTCTTAAAGATCTCCAGAGCCTGAGTCCAGCCTTGCACCTTGTGAAGCAGGAGATACTCACAGATGGGACAGGGAGGTAACATCTGCAAAGATGCCCTCTGGGAGGCTGGAGATGTCATTGCCATGGAGAGACCTGCAAAGAACACAGGGTCTTTTGATGCCCATTGCTTCAGGGTAGGCAGCAATGACTGTGACCAGCTGGGCTGCCCCAACCTCATAGGTGTGGGTGGCAGAGCTGGACTCCAACATATCGCTACTGTTTCAATTCACCATCTGCTCTGAGAGGCTGATGAATCTCCCCTTGCTCCTGCTGCAGTCTGTACCCTGACTACCTGCCTGCACACAGCTCCAAAGTGGGCACAGAAGACACAGGCAGCAGCAGAGAATGGGCTAAGTGGGGCTGTGAGCAGGACTAGGGGCAGGTACTTACAGCAGCCGGAGGGAGCGGAGGCCCTCGAAGGCCAGCGGAGGAATGCACTGCAGGGCATTGTAGCTGAGGATCCTGTGGAAGTGAAGGAGAAGGCAACACAGCACCAGGGCATTGCCATGGGCATCACTTCCCTCAGCCACCCCTGCCACCCCATGTCAGCTCCAGCTCAAACTGCAGCTACAGCCAGCCAAGAGCTGGAAAGGTGGATACCCTAGTGTCCCCAGCAGCCTCTCAATCTTTGAGGTCCTCTAGGAACAGGGAACCTGTGGCATGCTGCAGGCTCTGTACTTACAAGGTGGTGAGCTGGCTCATGTTGGTGAAGGAGGAGTTGCTCAGGGAGCTGATCTTGTTGTTGCTCAGATCACTGGAAAACAGAAACCCCAGCTGGAGCCAGTGAGGCCCTCTGTGTGTGTCCCCTCACTGCTCCAGCTATGGTGGGGTAGGAACAGCAACACAGCACAGCCTCTAAGACAGCAGCAGGACTGCTGCACAGGGTGATGGCAATGATGCCACTGTCCCCTCTCTGCCTCATGCCCCACCCCAGCAGAGGCTGCGTGAACCCAGTGGGTGAACATCGCTGCCGGCCAGCTATGTCCAAGTACAGAGGGGACACAGGAGGGGTCCCTGCACACTACCAGTCCTCTCCTCAGGATTGCACATCACGGGAACAGCCTCTATCCTCACCCACAGATCCCAGCAGTGGGACCAGCTGCCTAGGTTCTTGCTCCTGGCTACTTACACAAGCTGCAGGTACTTGAAGTTGGAGAGTTCCCCTGGGACCTGAGTGAACTGGTTTCCATCCAGGTAGCTGCAAAGAAGAACAAAAGCACCTTAGGGTGGCAGAGAAGCAGAAGAGTCCTCTCTCTGACATCCTGTTTCTCCTGCACACTGCCATGAACCTTGGGCTGTGAGGAACACCTCCAGCGTCACCTTCTTCCTGGCACCCAGGGCCCATGGGGGCAATCTGTGACCCTTGGCCCAGCCAGGGGGCTGGTATGCAAGCTCATTAGCACACCCAGGGACTCTGCAGGCAGTTCCTTGAGGACAGTCCCCCAGCAGCCTGTGTGCATGAACGCAGCCAGCCAAGGGCTGCATTTACACATCCTCTGTGAGTGTGGGCGGATGTAAGTGTTCCCAAGGCATGTGTGAGAGAGCAGAAGATGCAAAGAGAAGAGGGCTGTGCAAGACAGTGCAAGGGTGTGAGGGGGTGGTGTTCATATGTATGTGCACAACCAGTGCCTACACCCCCTGTACACAGGACTTGCTGTTGTTCCCCGTCCTAGATGGATGCAGAGACTCTTCTGTAGCAATGGGCATCGTGGTGCCTGCACATCCAAACCTGGTACGGCTGCTTGAGTATCACCCTGACCCTTGTGGTGATAAGTGGCTGACCCCAGGCAAATCACATCACATTAATTGTGTGCTCAGAACCAGGGCTGCCAGGAGCATCCCCACAGCCATGGTGAAAGGTGAGAGGGGCTGGAGAGCTGGCAGAGGCAGGATGGCCCCATCCCCACAGAGCCCTGGGCCGCATGGCTGTAGAGAGTGGCTGCCTCCTGCTGCCCTCTCCTAAAGGCCAAAGAGCAGGGACTTGGCTGCTATGACAACATCCCTTGCACATTACCCTTGGTAGCCCTAAGTGGGAAGAGAAGCTCTTAACAAGCCCCGTGGGTCAGGGTCCTTTGTCTGGGTAGGGATCCTGTTCCCACTACTGGGCTGGGGGTACAGGAGGGACCATGTCTGCTTTGACATCTGCAGTGGCAGAGAGCCCTGAGCTGCAAAGTTGTTGGCAATCCGGAAGGAGAGCCTGGGCACTCTTCTATCACTCACAGCTCTGTGACGTTCTTGGGGATCCCCCTGGGCAGGGCCTTGAGGTGCTTGTTGCTGCAGCGGACAACAGTGTCGAGGCAGGTGCACTCCTGTGGGCATTGCGGCCGGGGGATGCAGCTGGTCTCCTCCTGACCTGCACCAGGCACAAAGAGCCACAAAGTCACCAGGGCCCAGCTCTCAGACACTATGTGAGGCTGGACTCGATGCCTTGTGCCCATCTCCCAGACACTATGTGAGGCTGGACTTGATGCCTTGTGTCCACCTAGGATTGCTTCCCTCCCATGCTGACCACCTCCCCTCACTCCCAAAGCAGAGGGGTGCAGGCAGCCCACTTGCAGGCAACAGCCTTAGCCCCTCTGAGTGCCAGCAGTGCAGGAATCACTTCTGTGCCCAGAAGCCACCTGCCCCACTGGAATGGATACAACCAGTCTGTTTCAGACTTCTCTGGTTGTCACAGCTTTTAAGCAAAAAAAACACACTCCCAGAGATGGCAGAGGAGATGGCACGAGAGAAGAGACTCCTGAAATAACCTCCTTCATGAACTCGATGCAGGCTAGAGGGAGCAGAGCCTGCTTGAGCCGCCAGAGAGGGCGGCACCGCTCCCCGTTCCCTGCTGCAGCACAGGGCTCCTGTGGGAGAGGCGTCCCCAGGATGACCGTATGGTATCTCGCACCGCTAGCAACGGCACAGGATGCAACCCTTCAGTTTTTGACGTGGTGGAGGAGGGAAAGCAGAAGAAACGATGATTTGTTTGCAAATATTTTCCAGAGGGCTCCAAAGCTGTTCTAAATTCAATTTTTTTTTAAAGAAGGGTTTTCTCTCAACACACACACTCCCTGCCTGCTCCATCTGCCCAGCTCCAGTCAGTCTGCAGGGCTGGGAGGCGAAGGAGCAGGATGAATCCAATCCTGGTGGGTTTTGTCTGCACACCTGCCCCAGGCTGGCACCCAGAGCGTGGTGATGCAAGCATAAGCCTGTCTATGTGCAAGGGTCACAGAGTGCAATGGGTGCAAACTCCTCTCCTAGCCTCAGAGCAGCTTGTGGTGTTTTAAAGTGGCCCTAAGGGCTGGGTACCCAGAGGGGAAACTCATGCATTACTACGGGAGGGAGTTATTATGGGAGGCTGAGGGAACCCCTACAGCTACCGGCTTGTCATGGGGCACTGCCAAACAGCCCAGGAACAGGTACGGTGCTGGGACAGGCAGCACAGCACCAGCCTGGGAGGAACAGCAGCCTGGTATCTCCTCACCCCCAGCACCATGAGCCCCGTGAGTTACCTTCCTCACACCTGAAGTCGGGGAAAGCCACGTCCTGGAGTGGGATCTGCCGGAGGAAGTTGGGGTTTTGGCACCGTGGGTTGCCTGTCACAATCTTCCTTCTGCGCAGCCAGTCCCCCAGCCAGGCCAGCTGGCAGTTGCAGTTGAAGGGGTTGGCAAGGAGGTTCCTGCACACGGAAGGGAGCAGAAGGGCATCACTGCGCAGCCACCAGGCAAAAGACCCTCTGCAGCCCCACACTCAGACAGGGACTCTCTCTCTCTGGGCCCAAGACATACAGCGTGGAGAGGGCCTGCAGCGTGTCGAATGCACCCGGCGCGATGGTGCTGATCTGGTTGTCGTACAGGGAGAGCAGGCGGACGTTGCGCAGCCCTGTGAAGCTGTCGTTGTGGATGCAGCTGATGCGGTTGTTCCTCAGCATCCTGTGGAGGGAAGGGGATGAATGCACCTAATGACCTGTGCAGATGCCATGGGGGAAACCCACCTCAGCAGTGCCTGGGCTGTGCCCACTTCGCTGCCAAGCAGTGGAGTGAGCCTAAACCAGTACCTGAGAAGTAAAGAACTGCCTCCCAGCTCTGGATACAGCCAGCAGATGGGTAAGGCTCTCCTGACCTGGCCCCACAGTGATGCGGAGAGCAGCAGCCCAGGGCAGGGCAGGGGAACAAGGAGCAGAGACATTGCTGCCCGTGTGCCCATAGTTGTGGGGGCACTCACAGGGTCCTCAGCCCATCCAGGCCCCTGAACATGCCGCTCCGAACGGACTCCAGCTGGTTGACGGTGAGGTGCAGCTCACTGACTGAGGATGCCCCCTCAAACGCCCCGTCCTCAATCTCTGACACCTTGTTGTTGCTGAGGTTGCTGTGGAGAGGGGAAAGCAGGCTGGTATGGGAGCTCTGCCATGACCTCATCCTGAAGCATTCAGGTCCCACCTCAGGGAACCCTCATGTCAGGATATGTTCCCCATTTCATGCTCCATGCTGCCTGCCATTGGGACCCTCATGTGACCTCCCAGCCCTGGGCACTGCCAATGGAGCTGTGCCATCTTGATACTCACATTTTCTTCAGATGTGGGAGTTTCTTGAAGATGCCAGTGGCCTCCAGGACAGAGATTTCATTGTTGTTCAGGCGCCTGGGGTGGGTGAGAGGGAAAAGATCTCAGGAGATACACGGAAAGGGACTGGCACAGACCACACCTTGAGCCAAAGCCCAGTGTCAGCAATGCTCCAGCTGCAGGAGGGAAAGCAGGGTGGAAGGGAGGAAGCTCTTACAGCTCTACAGTGGACTGTGGGATGCGCTCTGGGATCTTGGTGAGCCGCAGATTGGAGCACTCAACCACATTGGATTCACAGCGGCACTTCGGGGGGCAGATCACATCGCTGTTGCACTCGCTGTTCAGCTGGTAATCCTCTGTCCCTGTGCACCGGGGAGGGCAGCGTGGACTCCCGTGGGCAGACACACAGGAGCTGCACCTGCCTGCCTCTCCTGTGAGCCTCCCACATCCCTAGCTGGGGTCCAACTCTTCCCCAACTGCCCTCATCCAAGCCACTGCACACGTATTACTCCTCTCTGTGCCCAAAGCAGCCTATCCGCAGGGATATTTGTCCTGGGTACACGGGGCACTGCACTGCCCACCACCCTCTACCCTTCTGCAAACCAGAGCTGAACCCCAAAGACATCTCTGGGCCTATTCTGATAACAACAAGATGAGAGATGCCACAGCATGTCCTGGTATCCAGCACTTCTGTTACCGCAGCACCTGGGAACTCAGCAACAGGAAGCAAGGGGAAGCGCAGCACAGTCCTGCTGGCCCAGACTGCAAGGCTGTGGTACAAGTACTCCAGAGGCAGCCTGGCCGAGAGGGCTCTTTGCACATACACCCCCCCCCTACACATGTGAGCCTCCTCTTACCTGGAATGAAATACTGCTCTTTGGCTGCAAGGAAAGAAAGGCACATCAGCTCAGGGAGCACAGGGATGCTAGGCTGGGGCAGGGCTGGGAACAGGGTGCCCGCCGCGGAGATGGGGGTGGCTCTCACCCGAGCAGCGAAACTTCTTGCTCTTGATCTGGCCAATGCGTTTGTTGGCCAGGCGCCGGGGGCTGGCACAGCGGGCACCGCTGGTTTCAATGGGGTTGGCACGAAGGAAGTCTGCCAGCCACTTCAGGTTGCAGTCACAGACAAAGGGGTTCTGGGCCAGATGTCTGAAACAGTGACAGCAGGTGACACACTGCTGGGGGGGCAGCGGGTGACCATCAGCTCTGGACCTGGCTACCTGCCATGATACTTCCCTCCCAGACAGCCACCCGCTTGGGCATTGAAGCTGGCACAGGCACTCACAGGGTCTGGATGGCTCGCAGAGAGGTGAAGGTGCCCTTGGCCAGGCTCTGGATCTTGTTGTCATAGAGTGAGAGCAGCGAGAGGTTCTGCAGGTCCTGGAAGGTGTCTGCCCGCACACAGTTGATCTTGTTTGCATTGAGGAGCCTGGCAGGGAGGGAGGTCAGTCAGTTTGGGAACTTCTTTCACTGCACCATGGGTGCTGGGGACCTCAACCCCACTTCTCAGTGTCCTCACAGAGCATCCCACCCACCACCAGCGCCTTACAGCAGCTGCAGGGCAAAAAGTCCTCCAAAAACGCCCTTGGGGAGGTCCGTGATCTTGTTGCCATACAGCACTCTGAGGGAGAAAAGCAAGTGTGAGAAGGATGGAGGGAACAGTATGAGGCACAATTCAGAGGACGCAGCATCCACCACGGCCCACCCCTGGTGTAGTCACTTACAGAGAGTTCAGCGAGCGCAGCCCCTGGAAGGCATCAGGGGCAATCTCCGAGATCTGGTTGTTGCTTAGGTCTCTGAAACCCAAAGGGAGAAAGTGGCCTGGTCCCTTCTTCTCTCATTTCCCCATCCTCCCACTGGGCCCAGAGTACCACCCCCAGCACCTGATACACAGAACTGGGGGTGTCCAAGAACCAATCCCAGATCTGCCATGTGGGGCACCCCTGTCATGGGAAATGCCCCGTGCCTGTCAGAGGTGGGGGCTGCAGGTTCAGAGCTGCAGCCACTGTGGGTGAAAGGTGCTGGGGCTCAGGCTGAGCTGGCAGGTGCTGCATGCTTACATCCTGCGCAGCTTCTTGTAGGGGGAGAAGGCGCCTGGGGGGATGGACTTGATGCCATTGAGCTCCAGGCGTCTGCAAAGAGAAAGAGAGAAGATGACAGTTGTAGTGCTGGCCAAGTCCTAGCACCCCAAAGACAGTGATGGGGAGGCTGCAAGGTCCCCAGGCTTGCAGTAGGTTACCCCACTGAAGTGGCATTATTCACCCCAAGGACGACTTGCAGCCTATGCTCAGGGCTTTCTCCATCAGGGAAGGGTGCTGGCTGGGGTGGGTGGGAGCACCTCCTACCCCACAGCACCCTGAGTTTGGGCAGGCCTGCTGCCTCCCATGTGCTTTGCGTGCCATCCCAGTGGGGACTTTGCACCATAATTGGATTCCCCTAAGGAGATTATTTGTCTATATACATTTTTAATGCAGCTAACTCCAGAGATAAATCTGGGCAGCATGGCAGAAGAGCAAAGAAGGCCTGTGTGAGGTGGCTGAGCCATGGGGCTTGCCCCTGCGTTTGAGCCATCAAGAGCACGGTGGTGAGGGTCCCATACTCACATTTCTGTCATGGTCTCAGGCAGGTTGGCAGGGATGGCTGTCAGGCCCTTGCCTCGGCAGTCCACAATGCCATTGCTGCAGCTGCACATGGCTGGGCAGGAGCCGGAGGACAAGCTACAGGGCTGGACGCGTGCTGAGTCTGTTTGTCCTGTCAAGGAAGCAGTCAGCATGGGAGCTGCAAGAGCTGAGCCAGGCAGGTGGAGAGCAGCACCCTGAGGAAGGGACTCTGGTGACAGCTTGATGTGCTGGGACAGCTTGTGGCACCCTTAGGCTGGTGCACAAGACTTTGGTGCGCTCCAACCCCGTGTGAAAGGCATGCAGCTCCAAGGGCACAGACCGAGGCAGGCTTTGTCACACCCATAGTGGGGTGGTCTCCACATGTCATCCCCACGCCTGGGACAGTGTGGACCTGAGGTGACCCCACAGCACACATCCAGACTCTGAGCTGGGGCACATGTCAGGCAGGGGAGGAGTGCTGCATTGATGGGGTGTAGGCTTTGCCCCTCACCCTTTGTCCCTGCCCTGCCCCCTGCCACCTCCCCTGCCCCCCTCACCAGAGCAGCTGAACTCATTCTTCTGGACCTCAGCCACGTTGAGGCCGCGGAGCTGTGCCGGGGCAGCGCACTGAGTGAAGAGCCCGATGGTGGGTCGCTGGCGCAGCCACTGCGACAGCCAGGCCAGGTGGCAGTCGCAGAACAGGTGGTTGGAGTGCAGGCGGCTGCAGATGGACAGGGCAGTCAGCAACCATGGCAGAGCTCCTACCCACCCCACTGCCATCCAGCTGCCCAACCTGTCTCATCCCAAAGGTTAGGAGCATACAGAGGGAGACATGGAGGAGCCTGAGAGCAGCTGTGCTGGTTGCCAAGGCCAACTTGCAAGGATGCTCTGCAGTGGTGTCCCATCCATGCCCTCCCCAGGGTGCTGTCTCAGCAATGCTGAGCTGCTGGCAGCAGCAGCAGAGCTGGGGACATCCCATTCCAGCTCGAGTGGTCCCTCCCATACCTACGACCTCAGCACTCACAAAGTTCGCAGCTTGGGCATGTGGTTGAAGCTGGACACAGGGATGGAGGTGATATTGTTGTTATTCAGGGTCCTGTAGAAAGTCAGAGTGGACCGTCAATGGGAGTGTGAGATGGTCCAGGTGGCATCAAACCCCTGGGAGCAACAGCACCCATCCACCTCCCAGCACAGGGTGGGTGGGTGGAGAGGTGAAGGACAGGGACAGTCCAAACTCTCAGACAGGGCTTGCTGCCCTTTCCAGACTTCTCCCCTCTACAACCAGCTGCAGCCAGGGGGACTGCCTGGGGCAGGATCAGGCCCTGGAGCACAACCTTGTGGCAGTGGTACCAGACCCTTGCTCAGGTCCTCTTTGGGGCCAAGGAGAGATGGCATGCTGTGGATGTCCCTGCAGCACCTCTGTGAACAGGGAGCACCCAAGGACATCCAAACCCATATGAGGTTTATGGGCTGGAGGGTCCAGCCAGCCCCTGGCCACTTACAGGACCTCCAGTCCCCGCAGTGCACGGAAGGCCCCATCCTCAATGCAGCTGATCTGGTTCTTGTCCAGTTGTCTAATGAAGAAATACAGAGGAAGCTTTGTAAGGGCCACCCAGGCAGAGAGTGCTTCCCAATGGCTCCCGATGGGGTCCACCAGACCCCAAACACCCTCGTGTCCATCCCCGTTTAGACTCACAAGTTCCTGAGGTCGGTGGCCCCACGGAAGGCTTTCCTGGGAATGGCCTGGATGAAGTTCTCACTCAAGTCCCTGCAGCAGAGACAGGAGGGAAAATACGCTGTGTCTACAAAGCATAATGTCCCAGAGACCAGGTGTGCAGAGGCAGGAGTGTGCCCCGGTGCTCAAGTGAACCCCTGGGGCCTCTGGGAGATGGTAATTTGATTTTGGGTTCTTGGTTGCCCACTGTGCTGATGGCTGTCCTGAGGCAAGTCTGGCTACATCCATGGTGGCAGCCAGTGGCTGAAGCTTCCCAGGCACTGTCCCTGGCTCTGATCAGCAGAGCATCAGGACACAGCTCTGGGAAAACCCTCCATATTTAAATACCCTCTGACTGCTGTAATTACAGATCCCTGCTGATTAACTGGTAATTACACACAGTGGCTCCAGCAGGCATTCCCATGGAGCCTGCCCCACACTTTAGAGGGCACAAATAATCAGGTCATTAATACCTCATCGCTACATTTCACCATTAGCACAATCACCTGCTCTGCAATGTCACCCTGCCTGGGCTCTGTGTGGCAGGGCTGGCAGTGGGCTGGATCTCCCACCACACCTGGGCTGGCTTTTAGCAACTATGAAGGCCAAAAAATCTCACTGCAAGTAGAGGCTGAGTGGGCTGGCTCAGCCCACCCCATCTTTGGGGGGACCTGTCTGTGGTATTTGTGCCCTACAGCTCATGTGCAGATGTTCCCTCTTTGACCCCAAGGGCTAAGAGCTCCTCCAAACTTGACAAGCACTTGCATTGGTTGTCCCCAGTACCATGCCAACACCATCTTGCTCCAGCCACCCGTGGGGCAGGAGTCCAAGTTCGAGGAAACTGAGACACAACATTACATTTGTCCTATGCAGCAAGTCCACTGGTGAGTGAGCAGCAGGACAAGGACGTCCTACACAGATTATGTGCCCTCAAGCATTGCACTGACTACACAGACATCTCACCCCTGCCCTGAGAGGTGGTTTGGAGTGTCCCTGGATGCCAGCATTTCGTACTCAGCGTTTGCCAGCTCGGCTTCAGCATAACAAAGCATGTTCACTACTGACACCTCAGGGCAGTTGGGCTGGGTCAGGATGTAGGCACAGCATCCACACCCTTCCCTGTACCCTTCTTTCCTCAGGAAACACGGGCTCAGCATGGCTTACCGGCTGCTTGCAAAAGGGGTCTTCAAATTGGGATCACCCCAGCTGGAAGTTTCACTGCTACATCAGGGAAATGTTCCAGCATCTCCCGCGCAGAAGCACAAGCAGAAGCAAACAAGGACAATGGGCTTGCCCAGCCCTCTGACGAGATGCCCAGTTACCAAGGAACTGCCATATGGGGGCAAGGGCTAGTGCATCACTCTTGGCACCCTGTACAGGGAGCGAGGGCTGGTGCACTGCTCCGGCTCACTGCTGGAGAACCAAACCCAGCTGGCAAACCACCATTGTTGGAGTGGAGGAAAGGACACTTCTGGAAGGGCCCAGGCTCTGTGGGAGGGTAAAGCCCAGATCCCCTGTGAGAAGCCAGGCGCAGTTTCACTGCTACCCACGCGGCGGCACTGCCAGGCTGCCCTGCCTGCACTGCTCACCCTGCCTCTGCTGCCTGCTCCGTCCAGACTGCCCCGGCCGTTTCCAGGGCTCTGGAATGAGTCCCTTCAAGAGGATCAGTGGTCTTACACACTCCAAAGGGGAAAGACGTGATACCTACAGCAATCCCAGCACTCCTTCAGCTGCAAATGCTCCACCCTCATTCTCCACATCTCTAGGGACTCCCAGGAGTTGCACAGACCTTTCAGAAAAATGCAGCATCACCCCAAATCCTCTTTTCTCTTTTGACTCCTGGCAGAAGGAATAACCTTGAAAATGCTCCAGAAATCTCCAAAGTTCACCATTCTTTCTAGCAATGGACTCACGCTGCCTCTTGGCAGCTGTCTGTCCTCTGGTGTTAAAACACTAGCAGCAGAGCCAAGCATGAGAGTATTCACCACACTTCAGTGCTCTGCACCCCTCTCAGCTCCAGCGCTGCCTGTCCGGGCAGCTCCTCCCCGCAGCTTGTGCGGTTCCCCCATGGAAACCTTGCTCATGTATCTCCGCTCGCAGCACATGGAAGTCCCAGCACAGCCAGGGAGTAAACCCAGGCGTCTGTCTACAAGCTGCTCACTTCCAGCTCACAAGGGAAAGAAACGCTGCTAGAAGGTTGTGACTGCCTTTGCGTGGCTTCTCCCCTTCACAGTTTTTTGTGACAGTCACCGACGAAGTGCTGCCGTTGGGGGTACCGAAGCCAAGAGGGGCAGACGCTGGATGCAAGGGTTTCAGCAAGGCCTCGGCACGGGGCTGGCATTGCCAGCACGGTTACACAGCTGATGACACCAGGACAAACACATGCTTTGCCTGCGGGATCCTTGGGCCCCGGCATTGGAATGAGGCACGACCCCTTCCCTCCTGGTGTTTCATAGCTCCCAGCTATGTTTGCTTTACACTTCGGCGCCAAAGAAACAGCAGATGGCACGGCTTCTCCTCATTCCACCACGGGGCTCATGGCACCCTCAGCGTCTGCGACGGTGCCACCTCACATCCTGCCAAACACAAGCGTGTCACTGCTACTGCACGTGGAGTGCCAGCTTTCAGCAGTGACCACCACCACCACTGGCAGGTCTGACAGCCCCACTGGGGACCAAACACCAAATGCCTACAGACAGAGAGAAAGAACAACCCCCCCACCCTGTTGCCACAGCCACCCTTTTTGACTTCTCTGGGTTCACTTTCAGGTATTTTCCTAAGGGTCCAAGTTCGTGAACTCCCAGTTACTGAATCCAGGGGATGCCCATGCAGCTGGCCCGTTCACAGCACTGTTGTCCTCCTATGTCTGTACTAAGGGGATCAGACAGCTGGAGTCGCATTCCCCCATGGTGTGACGTTTTGGGAGTTAGCCGCCCCACGCACACACAATGAATTCAGCCAGGCTAGACTGAGCCGGATGGAAGTTAAGGAACGAATCACAGAATGTTAGGGGCTGGCAGGGACCTCGAAAGATCATCTAGTCCAAACACCCACCCCACCCCCCGGCCAGAGCAGGATCATCCTTATCAGATCACACAGACCTGCATCCAGGCAGGTCTTCGTCTATACATTCACAGCTTAGCACAATATACAAGCAGATATTTGCAATATATTGCAAATATTTACAGCTATATACAGAAATATACAAGTTAAGAGTAATACAGAAACACAACACCCCTCCCAGAAATCAGAGTCCCCAGGAGAAGCTCCCAACCACCCTTCCACCTTCTTCCTACTCCTCAACCTTATCCCAGAATCTGCCTTACATGCAAGGTGAATTGGAAGGTTTGGCCAGGGGGGGTTAGAAGCAGAATGATTAGTTGGGTTACACAGATCCAGCTAGAAGCCAGGGAGAGACAGAGACACCCACAGACAGACTGTCTTATCTATGTTTGTGTCCTTGCTTTTATACACCTCAGCAAACCTATGAGGGAAGCACACATCACAATTGTTTGCTTTTATACACCTCAGCAAACCTATGAGGGAAGTAGACATCACGATTGTTTCCTTTTCACAGCCTATAATCTAATTTTTCTCATTAAAATATTCCAGTTAGCCTCAAACCAGCACACATGGCACAGGGTGCAAAGGGTGAAGGATGTCAAGGGGTGAGAGGGTGACGGGTGCCTCTGCCCTGTGAGTGCCAGAGGAAAGAGCCAGACATCTACGCTTGGGCAGACCCTCTGTGGAGACTGTAGCACTTAAGCACGTCCAAATGGGAAGCTTTCAGCAGCCTGTCTGCAAAGTAGGACCCCTGTTTACTTCCCAGGAAGACACCACGTTTCCACCCCTTCCTGGCCCTGGCCCAGCCCCATCCCAGACCCCTTCTGTCCCCAGGCTCACCTTCCACAGTGGTTTCTGAACCCAGCAGGTAACTGTTAATTAGCAGCAGCAACCTCCAGCCTACGGCTTTGCGACAGGAAGAAGGAGGGCACACACCTTCCTTCCACATCCCCCAAAATCCTTACGTCCACACAATTCCCTTCTGGTTGGGCTGCGTGGGGCACAGCGGCGGTCAGGGATTGGGATTGCACAGACTTCCCTGCTCAGCTCTTACACCCCCCTCCCCTGTCCCGTCACATGCGTGATCGTTAGCGGGATGTGGGCGGTGGGTCGGAAGGTGCCCCTGGCGCTGGCGCTCCTGGCAGCCAGCAGCCCCTGCCCCACTGCTGCAGATCCCCGCGGCGAGCAGCCAGGCTCTGGGGCACGCCTCCCACGGGGCTGGCAGGGCCGCGGCAGCGGGTGCCAACCCCCCAGCGCGTCCCCCTGCCCGGCACTTAGCTGGGCACCCGAGCAAAACTGTTCGACATGGCTTCCCAGTGGGGTGCCCACTCACGCAAACAAACCCCGGCAGCCTTAATCTCCCCGGCAAGAGCCCGGCGGGCTGGAGGGCGGGTGGGAAGGAGGGAGCCGCAGCAGGGCTGGGGCTATTACCACGCTCTCATTCTTTCGGCTAATCCTGACTTCACACTTTAACCTGATTGAGCCTTGTTTGGCGAGTCGGCTCCTCGCAGCCGTGTGAGGGGATTAGGGCCGGACACAGCAGGGAGGTAATTGCTTCCCAGCGGCGCCGGCCCCGCGTCCTCCGAGCCCCCTGCCGCCTGCCAAGAGAGCTGGGGCGGCCTGGCAGCCCTCCGGCACCGCACTTTCCTCGCCGGGCAGCCCAGCTGGTGCTGCTGGTGCAGAGGTCCATCTCGCCCGATGCCCGCACCCACTGGGGCACTTCGGTCCAGGCCAAAGCTGTGGCCTGTGCCGTGTCCCTGCCCTGGTGGTGAGGACTGCAGACACAACCTGCAGCAGTCAATCTGCCTCCCACCTGGCACTGTCTGCATGCCTAGGACTGGCTGGTGGTTCTGAGCAGGTGAAGCACAGGTGATTGCTCTCCTCTTTGTTTCCTTCCCAGTTCCCAGGCTGGAATCTTGTTAGTATCCGGTGGTCTACAGACCCCCTTCCACTCACTGGAGCAGCTCTTTAACTGCTTCCAGGCTGCTGCTCCCATGATGAAAATGCATGACAGGTGCACAAGCTCATGGGCCAGGTGCTGCCCCCAGCAGCTCTGCTCCACAGGCACTAAGACCAGACACTGCAGGCGTCAACTCAGCCACTGCCACCACCCACCAAGCCTCAAGCAGACAAGGCAGCTGCCCTCACAATGAAAGCCACACAGCCCTGGGGAACACCAGTATTACAGGCAGGAAAAGATGCTCCCCAGATCCCAGCCTCACCCTGCCAGCGCTATGCTGAAGGAGGCTGTGCTAGGGTGCAGCCAGCGTTTCCCCAAGCCAAAGGACCTGCCAGGAGCTAACCGGCAGTTATTAGGCAACTCTGCGTCCCTTGGGACATCCCACACATGTTGTTTGTCCCAGCACAGCCTGGCAGAGGGCAGGCAGAGCCAGGGCTGCCCTGCCAGCACAGCTGTTCATGCCAGCACCTCCAGTACCTGATAGGTGACAAGGGGCAGCATTAAGGGACAAAGAGACTCCAGCGACATTGACAGATTAATCAGAGCTCACATTAGCGTCCAACAGCCCAGCGTTCCCCAGGGGTTTTGCATTTCTCTGCTTGTGCCAGTGCCAGCACCAGCAGCCCTCCACTGGGGGAAACAAGTGCCACCTACATATTCCCAGCTGCACGATCCACTCAAGGTGATGGGCCTGAGTCGCCAGTGCTGCAAGGACCCAGTGCCCAAGAAGAGGTGTCCTGGAGGGGAGCTGCTTTACCAAAGGTTGAAGGCAGCTGTCCACTGCTGCATCAGCAGGGTGCTGGGGTAATGAAGCAGGGATTTATCCACTGTGTCACCTGCCTTGGTCCCCAGTGACAGCATGAGTGGGTCCCTGCATCCCTGTCTCACATTCAGGCTCTGGCAGTATGTCCCCAGCATTACATCAGGCTATTTGATTTTTAATGGGCTCTGCTGGCCCAGCTGCTGGCACCACTCCATCCTGGTTAAGGGCAATGAGACAGACCTCCCATCTCCTCCACCTCTACCTTACTCTGCCATTCCCAAGGTCACAGGGAGCCTGCATGCTGCCTGCTGCTGCCTGCAACCCACTGCAACCCTGGCCACCTTGTGCAGGACAAGGTGGGATGTCAGAGCCTGATGCACAGGTGCAAACAGGCAGGGTGCAAAATGCTGAGCTCAGCATGAGCCTCTGTCACTCAAGAAAGAGATCATGGGGTCTTTGAACATGGCACCATGGCAGGGACCAGAAAGGAAAATGGGAGAGGATGGGATGAGGTCCAAAGCAGCACAATGAAGGGGAAAGGGAACATTATTCACTGCTTTTTGCTACACCAGAGCAAGGGACTAGTGGCACAGCCATGAAGGTAGGTTTAAAATCATAACTAAGAGTGACTCCTCCAAATCAGGTATTGTTAGTTCAATGGCACTCCCAGCCACAACCAGCTCAAGAGAGAAATTAATAGAAGCATAGACATGCACCTGCAGTGTCATGCTGCAGTGTGGAATCCCTGCAGGCAGATGCTCAGGAGCTAGCTTCTGCTGCAGGAGACCAGCTGGGCATACCCCTAGTAGCTACCACGCTGCTCAATGCTAGTTTGCCAGGCATGGCCAGTGGCTCAGACACTGCTCAGCCATAGTCACTTGTCCAGTCAGCCTGTTTCAGTGGGAGATGGAGATGTACAAGCTGTTTGCTCTCCAGAGCAGTATGGAGGGTGCCAACCTGGGGTCAGCCCTGTGCTGGCACCTCCCACTCAAGGCTGGGTGCCATGGTCTCCATTCCATCTTCTACCCATCCCTCCTGGGGACAATAGGCAGTCGTCCGGGACTGCTCGTGAGGATGTTCAAGGGGACACAGCTGAAAGCTGTGAGGAGCATCCCTCCCCGTTGGCAGCAGGAGCCAGCTTCTTCAGGCAGAGCCAGCCGACAGCCATTACGTGCTGAGTAAATCGATGGGACATAATTGGACTATTAAGATCTCATTATCCTCCTGGCTCCGGGTGCCGCAGCCTGCAGCCTGCTGGGGTAGACCACAGCCTGCAGCCACAGAAACTGCCTCCTGACACAGACAGTCACAGGGCGGGCGGCGCTGGGATGATACCTACAGAGGGGACAAGGATGGTGGCAGCAACCTGTATTCAGCACAAAAAAGCAGTGCTCAAGTCCCCAGCTACGTGTTGCAGGGTCCCTGTGCAAGGTGATGGGACATGATGTCCATCATCTGTTCACACACCACCCGTGGCTGAGTGATGTGGTTCCTGGCTGTGGGAACCACAGCGACCAGAGTCCTCAGCACTTCTTGGTGAGCAGGATGACACACCAGGTCACGTCCACCAGACTCCATATGACAACAGGTAACATTTCCCCTAGGAGAGCTGGTCCCATTCCCATCTGAGGTTTTTTGCAGTAATGCTTCTTGTCAGCATCAGCAAAGCAATGGATCAGAGCTCATCGTTGCCAGGCCCAAATACACAAGGACAAAACAATCCTTTGCTGGAGCAAGGCAAAAACACTGCTAGATAACATGATGTCACACTAAGCATTTCAAACCACAGATCTCAGGGACATGAACCCAACAAAACAAATTCTGCCTGTCCACCACGTACACATAGCAGAATAAAGATGAAAGCTGCCAGACAGGAAAGCAATACTTCACACTACTTCCCTGCCAGGAAAAGCTTCCCAAAGTGCCATACTGACCCTAGGCCCTGGACCCAGCCCCTTCCTTCCCACGAGATGCTTCCCAAAACATTAAAGCTGGAGAAGTCCATTGCTTGGGCAGCAGAGCATATGTGAGACGCAACATATGCTCACGGCAATAGGTGAGTGAGAAGAGTCCCAGCCCCAGCCTGGTGGTGCTGATTTAGCTAAACATTTCAAGGCATACATAAATCTCAGCAGCTTCAAAAGGATGCTGCTGATCCATGCCATGACTGGGCCTAATGTCTTTACAAGAGAACCAGCAACTGACACCAGCTGGTATCACCCCTGGGCAGTGCCACCACAGTGCCTGCTTAAGTCAAGGGGGTTCACTGGGGATGCCAAGGCACGTGTTGGTGGTGACACCAGCAGCTCTGTCTCTGGGTACAGGGGAAGTCATGCACATGCAACACCCATTTGAGCAGGATGATCTGCCTGAGGAAGGTATTGAGGGCAGTGTCTGTACAGTGGCTCTGGTCCAGCTCAGGCACAGAGAGGTTCCCGTGTGGGCTGTGATGCAGAGCCAGCACCGTGGGATTTGGCCTTCATGGGAAGAGAGATGCAATGGGAGCTGAGAGCTGGCCAAGGAAAAGAGAGGAGGATGGGAGGGAGGGGGAATGAAGCATCTGCCACCCACCCTGGAGCCTCTTCAGAGATGGAAACAAGTTAAAAGCAGCAGCTTTAATGGAAACACAAGTGAAATAACAAGCTGCGAACCCTGTGTGCCTGTCACTGCCCCCTCCCCACACTGCCCCTTTGTTCCTGCAACTTCCTTATCTGCAGGAAGGGGAGCCAACACAAGGCTAAAGCATCACCACCAACTCCCCAGCATCCTGAAATGTCTCAAGAGAGCCACAGCACCACTCCGCCTAGTGCCCAATGGCCTGGCAGAGGCCAGAGTGGACAGGGGGTGCCCTGCAGCACACAGCCAAAAGCAGCCAATCTGCCACTGTCTGCAAAAGGACCTGCTGTGTGGTTGAGCAGATCTCCCTTGTTTTTTGTTGACCACTGTTTGAAGGCTTGTCCCCTCCAGCAAGCATATGGCTGGGCACCAGATGTTAAAACCGCACCTTCCCAGCCTCTGCGTGCCACTGTCACTGGGAGCCAAGGTACCTAGCCACATCCTGTCAGTGGTCCCACCACTGCATGGCCTTCTGCTTCTCTCCATCTCTGCTTTTCACCACTTCCAACTCCACTCCACCATGCTGTTCAGCAAGTTTGTTCTTCTCCCTCCTCTCATGTTTTTCTTCCATCTTGCCCTCTAGTAGTGGGAAATCCCAGTGAAACCTTCCACCAAAGCATGTTTTCCTTCCAGCTCCCATGCTACCTTCCAGCCTGTGCACTTACCTGCTTCACAGTTGCATCACCCTGATCATTCCCAGCATGTTCCTGATGTTCTGCAAATCAAAGGCACAGAGCCGTCCCTTTCCTCGGAGCTGCACAGCTCCACCATCCCCTCCTAAACCCACCCTTGGCTCACCACACCACTGTTCTCTCACTGAAAAAGAAAACCACTGCCCATGGCAGAGTATCACTTCAGCGCTCATGGACCCAGCGTGGACCCAGCATGTCCTGTGGTGCCTGGGAAATCAGCATAGAGAGAGACTAGCAATTCTAGAACTTAGGGTAGAGCAAGCCAAGGGATAGTGATGGGGATTTGCTGGACCATGCCTGGCTCAACCTCCAGCTGACAGCAGCTTGACATAGCTCCCACACAGCCCTGTGATGGTTAGCACAAGTAACACAGGTCAGTTCCCTTCTCACCCCACCGTGACCCCACACACAGAAGGCCTTGCTGGGTGACAGTGGGTGTGTCATGCCAGAAGAGGTGCCAGGCTCCAGCAATGTGTGTCAGGAAGCCCTGAATCCTCCAGCACACAGTGTGTGCTCCCCACCTGGCAGCTCATACCCAAGGAGACACCCCAAACTCCATGCAGCAACACTCATCCAAGGTGTAAATGAAAAAGCAAACAGCTCTTCTGGCGAGCCAGCTCCAAGCCCTGTGGGGAGCTGGCTGCAGCTCTTGTTAGCAGGCTCTTCCCCCGGGTTTGTGGCACTGCTGAGCTCAGAGCTAATTGACTCCCAGGCTTTGAGGCTTTTAATTGCTAATAAGTGTGAAGCCAGCCCTGCCGGCCCTCCTGGACTCCTCCGAGGTGTGAATGAGGCTGAGCCAAGCCGAGAATTGTGTCCCGGCTGTCTCAGATCTGGCAGAGGCTGGTGAGCCAAGGAGCACTGCCATGGATCTGTGATGCTGCTCCTCAGTTTTACAGGTCCTGGGATAGCAACTCTACAGCCTGGTCCCAGCTTTAGGAAGGGGTAAAGCAAACTGTCTCTGGCCTGGACAATGCTCTGTAACCAGTGATGAATCTTGCAAGACCCACCTGGAGTTACCCAGAGAGATGCTCTGATATGCCCATGGGTCCTGCAGGCTCCTCATGCTTGGCCCTCTATCACTAAGACAGGCAAAGCTCCTGCACCACTAGTGGCTACATTCATAGCCTGGCTTTCTGAAAAGCATCAGTCCCCATTGGCAGCCAGGATGGAGCCATCAGGATATCTCAAATACAGTCCAGCAGCTGGAAAAAGAGATGTGATTTTATGCAGGGCTGGGAGAGGAAATAGCCCTGATAGGAGAAGAGTCCAACAGGAAAGCAGGGTGCAAACCAGGGTAGGACAAGTCTGTGAACACTTGAGCATGGGAACTGAGCAAAGGTGCATACAGCAGAGAAAACCCAACGAGCAGATAAAGAGACTCCATCCCATGTGGCACATATCAAAGCCAGGATAAAAACTGCTGGCAGGGCAGCAAAGCCCTGCCACAAAGCTGGGCCCAATCTGGGGCTGCCCTTGCCCCAGTAACTTCACTTCCGAGACAGTTTGGGAGAGCAGCACTGAGTCACAGCCATACCACGGCAGCCAGGAAGCTACAAGCCAGCCCATGGGGCTTCCCTCCACAGAACAGCTCCTTGAAGAGCCTCTGGCACAAACCCACACCATGATTCAGGGGAAGCCTCTGCCTGCAGGCACTCAGTATGGCTGTAGTCCCCCCAGACCACCAGACACAAAACACTGCTGCCCACAGACCCTGCCTATGCTGGGGACTGACAACTCTGCCTTGTGTTAGGGAGGCAGAAATGAGTTGCTGGAGGCACATCTGGGTGTTCCTCCTGCCTTTCTCCAACCCATGTATGCATGAAGCCTGGGGGTGCAGTGAGCTCAGCAGCAGCACCTGGCTGCAAGGTGAAGCCCCAGCCCCAAGCCCACAGACCCCTGGAGGAGTCTTGTACAGACCTTCGGCCTCCATACTGAAGCTGAAGTGATGCAGCAGTCCCATGTCCTTTTGCAAGCTGTCCTAAGGTCAATTATCTTTGAGGCTAAACATGCACATCTGGTCTCTTCTCCATATGCATCTTGCTTCAGGAGGGGACAAGAGCTCTGCAACCTTGAGAGCCCTTGGCTGACCCTGCCTTTTGGCCATGTGTGAGTAGCCAGGGATCCATTGCCTGGACATTCACATGTCCTGCCACAGATATGAAGTGGGGCTGGGTGCTTCCAGGAAGGTTGAGCATCTTACCATGTTCACCCATGTTACACCAGAGCAAACAGCTCGTGGGGATTCCTAACAAAAGCACAGATGACAGAAGCACATCACTTCTGCATCTCTCTCCCGTGCTACTGCTTGCTGTACTTAAAACTTAGCTCAAGTCCAGCTGGGACTGCAGTAGGGTTTCCCACTAAGGAGAGAGTCAGTGTGTGTCCAGGGAGAGGATCCAGAACCCAGCACCCCAGCCAACTCAGAGGGTTGCTTCTCCCATCTCCAAGAAGGTTGCTGTCAGGGGCCGTATCGGCCAGTGCTGCAGCCAGCCTCCAGCATGGCTGCTCGGGTGGCCCAGTGATGTTCATTGTGGCTGTGGCTTGTGCTCTAGGACCCAGGTAGAGTAGCTGCCAAGGCTGATTACCCCTGCCAGAGCAGGCCTGGCAGGTTTATTTTTAACAGTTCTGACTGAAGCCTATTTCCTCCTGACATTTACACTCCATCATAATCAGCTCCTCAGCTTCCAGCCACCAAGATTAAAGGGTGGATGAAATATCATGAACAGGGGGGTCTTGGCTGCAAACCCCACAGAGGGGGAGAGACCCACACCACTGCAGCCAGACAGATATCAACTTCCTAAGACAGATGTGGGCAGCCAGGGAGGCCCATTTCACAGCAAGGCCATCACAGGCTGGGACCTCACCACAGGATGCAATAGGGACCATCTCAGAGAAGCCTGGGCAGAGGTAGGTGCTATCCATCACTGGCATACGTGCAAGCACATGGCAGCATGGCTGGGCCACAGTTGCAGTTTTGGGTCTTGATGTCCCTTGAGACATCCCTGCTCCTCGGAGTGCCTCAGTTGTGACCAGCTACAGTTGTTGGTACCCCAAGCCATAGCCAGCAGAAGGGAGAGCAGCCAACCCTCAGTCACACACTTGTGCCCATACCAGCACCCCTGAGCTCCCACTGGTGAGCATAGGGCAGGTCCTCTGTGATGGAAGAGGTGAGCAGGGGCTGCGCAGCACAGCCTGACCCTCATCCTCCTTCACACACTGCCATAAAACTTTATTTTCAAGGTGGGCAACACAAAGTGGAGCAGGCACCAGTGTGGCCAGAGCTAGGCACTCAGATCTGAAAAACACTTTCTTCTTTTTCTCTAAGCAGCAGTCAAATTCCAACACGTGCAGGCTAAAAATATACCTCAGTCTGCCAGGGACTCTGTCCGCTCTTACACTCTTGGATGATTCATATTTTGTCAGAGCCCAGCTTCATCTAGAGCTTAAAAATACCAGGTTTTGGAGATGAGCATATCATGGGTTCAACAAGGGGTCACAGTCCTACTGGAGGTGGCTGGAAACCCAACCGTGGTGGGAGATGTCCTGCTCCAGCTGAGACCATTCTCTGGGTGTGGTACCTGCCACAGGGAATGGCCATCCCTTGCTTCACTCACGCACAGGGAAAGCCCAGCAGCAGTCCTGGATGCCACTCCAAGACCAGACAACTGACACTGACCCTGCTGCATCTCAGAGCAGCTCCAAGAAAATGGATGGATGCATACATGGGAGCTTGCCTCGAGCTTTTACCTAACTTAATTACCTACAAAGGTAAGAAATCATAGATAACTAATTAGCCCTGTTCCCACCTAATATACCAAAAGCCACCTCCTAATTAAATATTACATGGATTTAAAATAATTTCTGACAACACATTAGATATGTAAACCACTGAAAATTAGCTGATACCCCCACTGAATCCTGCCTGGGAGTAACCCGGGGTCCTGGCTGGGCAGAAATCCAGGACATCTTTTCGAGGAAATTGGGAGAAGAGCCCAATCTTCTGGCAAAGAGGTGGGGTTTTTTTCCCCCGAGTGCTGGAGATTCCCAGAGCACAAAGGCAGCAGCTCAGAAATGCCTCTACCAGCCCCACCGCCCCCAGGAGCCCTCACAAGCTCTGCAGCAAAGGCAGTTGGGATGCAAGAAGGCTCCCAGTTAGTTAAGCAAACATGAATGCAAATAGTCGGTGAGCCGGGAGATGAGATCCCAGGCACCGCGGCTTGGCGGGGAGCAGGCGTTGCCTCCTATTATCAGCGCATCCAGCCGCCGAGGCGGGGAGCAGGAGAGGGGAGCCAGAAGAAAGGAGCTCCGAGAGCCAATTTCCATCTGACTGCAGCGTATTTGATGTCTTGTGAAGTCGAGTTCACACATGCTGTCTCCAGTCTCTGCCTCGCTTGGGGAAGGGGCTGGATCCTTCCCGCACACACACAGCCCCAGTTCTGGCCAGGAACACGAGCATCCCACAGCCACCTACAATCCAGCGTGGGATAAGCCACCCCCACTGCATCCCTCTTGCAAGAAATAAGGGCTTGGGTTTGGTCACAGCCCCCAGGTGTTGCTTCTGAACAAGGCCAAAGCACAGCTGCCTTGCTTCTGTGCCTCCACCCCTCAACACCTGCTTGGTCTAAGAGCTGAATTCAGTGATCAGTTGGAGTCGTAGCAGCTATGGCATGGGGCACAGAAGGGCTGCAGCATCCCTCACCAGGAGGGTGCAGGAGCCCAGCCTGACACAGCTTACTCCACTGCCAGGCTCTCCCCCTAAAAGCAAAGCAGAGAGGCAGTTTGCAAGGCAAAAGGCCGGGAGCGAAGGCAGGGAACAACACCGGATAATTGCCCACAGACTGAACTTGGCTTGCAAGTGGGAGCCGCAGCGCTGGGCTTTGAAAAGGGCTGTTTCATGTGCCTGGTGCTCCTGCTGCTCTCTGTGCCTGCCATCAGGCACCGGAGAGGGGGTGAGGCTGAAAGGGAGCGTTTGAAATTCACACTTCAAAGTTGTGGCCTGGCCTGTGTTTGCTGTGTGACTGCAGGCGAGTGAGGGAGCGGGAGGGTGAGTGGGGAGACTGGAGCTCACACTCCCCCAGCCTTTAATGCTGGGATCAAACGCCTGCTCAGGGATGCTCTGCCACAGTGGGAGTGAGGAGCCATAATCATCCACTTCCTCACTACAGTTCCCATGCTGCAGCTTGTAGCTGGGGCTGGAGTGTCTTTGGACCAGGGGCACCTGCACATTGCCTGGGACCACCTACCATTGCGCCCACAGACGTTGCACAAGGACTGCAACTCATCACCCAACACATCACGTTCGCACACCCAGCAGCATGCAGACGTGGTGCACATGTGTGTGCTCTCTTCATCACTCATTAATTCTCACTTTAAAGCCTTTCCCCCAGCAGTGTCATTTTTCACCCACCCCTGCACAAACACACCTGGAAAAGGAGTGCTCTGGGGAGCAGCTAAGAGGGGAATATGGCCTCGCCAGGAACTCAGCCCATCTTTCAGTGCTGGTGGAAAGTGCAGTGCAAAGGTTCTCAGCCAGAAAAGTCTTCCTTAGGAACACAACTCAGGAAGCACTCTGGGGAGGTTAGGCAAGGCAGAAGATGGAAACTGGAGTCTGGGAGCGATTCTGCCACTGTGGTGTGCAATTAAAATCAGTATCCAGACCACTCAAGCCAAACAGAAAGAGACAGTAAGAGTGCCAATACTGAGGAAGAGCATGAGATATCCACTTGCCCCCAGAGATCATCCACATCTCCACCTTCCCTCAGGAGACCCAATGAGGGAGTCACAGTCGCAGGTGGCTGCCACTTGGGAGCCACATAGCTGCCAATTGGGAGCTATGCATAGAACACGAGGTGGCAAGCAGTGCTGCTAAGGTGGACCCTAGCCATGCTCTGGACTATGGTAGATGATGGGCAGTGGCCACTCTGCCTCCTAGGCACTCCTGCATCTTCAGAAACAGCTGCACATCCTGCATCCCTGGAATCTGGGACGCTGTTTCCAGACATGCTTGTGGGAAAGCAACACCTGATCTTGGTGCAGGGCAGGTCTGGGCATCCCCTTCCTGGGCAGAGGTGGTGCTGCCAGAGTAGGATGAGGAAGTTCAGTGCAAGGGAGGAGGGTGCTTCATCCTGGCTGTGCTCCCCTCAGACCCTCACTTGCCCTGGGAGTGGGTACAGCACTTTGGTGCCACATCACCCAGCATAGGGAGGCAGATGCATAAACCCAGAATGGGATAGACTCTGCACAATAATGCCCTGGTTCTCCTGCTAATGCTCTCCCCACAAAACACAGTAGGACTGAGGGTCTAAGTACATCAAAGCTGGGTTTTGAATTGGATTAAAGACACACCCTGTTTTTAATTGGACTGCCTATGCCACCAATAACAAGATCTCCCCGAGCCATCTGCATCCTTCTGCATGGCATCCCAGAGCTTTGCAAAGTCAAAGCCCGAACCTGCCAGAGCTGGTGGACTGGAACAGACTCGCAGCTCCATAGCTAACAGAGATACCGAGTTCAGCTCCCAGCCAAAGCATAGTCCTAAGCTGAAGAACAGCCTCCTTTATAGGGCTGCCATCTGCTTTCCCGGGACTCAGCAGCTTTGTTCCCCTTTTTCCAGGGACAGATTAGGACACAAGGACAGTGCCATGCATGGCCATAAAGCCAAGGACTGCTCTCTCCCTTCTCTATCCTCTGGAGACTGCTCGAGCCCCCCAGCCCTGCCAGCTGAAAGGCTCTCCCAGGCACAACCCCATCTGCTCGCTGGAGCCATGGCGTCTGAGGGGCCGAGCGATACCTGCCCCTTCCCCGCCACAGCACCATGGGGTGGGCAGCCACCCTGCGGTGCTGGGACATCCCCACTCACCTCTGCGACCCACAGGCAGCTGCCTGAGCGAGCATCCCCTAGCTCGCAGGAGGCTGTAGGCAGCACGGGGCTGGGGAGGTCAGGCAGCTGCCCACATCCCCCCGGGAAGGCAGCGGGCAGCCAGGAGGGGACGGGCGCCAGCCAGCCCCACAGCAAGCAGAGCCGCCGAGCACAAAGGCAGCCCCGCTGCCGGCCACACGCTGCTAGGGGCCGGCACGGTCAGCTGGCTGACGGCCTGGCAGGAACGGGGTCTCACCGCCCCTTTTGCCCCCGGAGAAGAGGGCTTGCAGCAGGGCCCGCCCCGTCAGGCTGCAAACAGCCTCTCCTCCTCATTATTTTTTCCACCGCAAGAACTATCTTTTACCTTATCAATAATTCACAGGTACAAACGATAACGCTCGCTGTCATGGTCCGGGAGCCACATGTTCCAGCGAGGGGGAAGGGGCCGGTGATCGCTATTGTTAATGCCTGCGGAGCCAGGGGGAGGCGGGGAGGATAAATATTTAACACTGTGTCTCCAAGCAAATGTCCATGACCGAGGGCTGAACATGGGGTTTACACGGAGCTGCTCCTGCCCTTCAGAGGGTCATTAGCATGTTAAAAGCCATCAGAGCAAGGCTGATGGAAGGGCTCCACTGGAGGGACCCTCAGCGCTCTACCCGGAGGCCAGTGGGAATGCGAAGGGGCTTTTTTGCTGCTGCGGGAACATGGCGATGACCTCCATCCTGCCCAAATCTCCCCTTTCCCAAACACAAAGGCCGTGCTCTCGGCCACCCGGTGAGGAGCATCCCCAGCTCTGCCTGCTGCCATAATGGAGAACATGGTGTGTGGAGCACCTGGGGGTACCCCGGGGCTGGTGGGTGGTCATGGCAGTTCATTGTGCAGGGAATTACAAAGGAGACACAAAGCGCCACACACCACATTTTCTGTGAGCTTCCTCTCCCGGGCCGCCCGGGCTTTTCTTTTGCCATGTCGAGGGTGAGCTTTCTGTGTAAATCCCCAGGGCGCGGGGGGAGAATAGGTGTCTTTGTGAAAGAGGCTGGAAAAAAAGTGGGGAAAAAAAAGAAACAGAAGCACAAAACCCAGGCTCGGCAGTGGCAGGCTGCAAGAACAGGAGCACAAAGATTCTCAGAGTATGTAAAGACTTTCCTACAACTGGGGGGATCAGGGCAAGGGCACACGGACATTTGCAGACACTGCCCCGCTCACCGCTCACCAGGATGTCAGTAGCTCCCCACAGCATCCCTCCAGCTCTACATGCATTGTGCCCAAACGTGCAGCCAGAGTGGGACTTCCCCGGAGCCGTGTCTCCAGCCAAAGCCAGCTTTTTGCTTTCTCATTTGCCCAGCAACAATTTCAGGGGACTGCATCCAGGAAAACTCTGTGGCTGGACAGTCCAGAAGTGCTTCATTTTGGCCTTGCTGTCATGGTCACTACTGGAGTCTCTGCAAAGGGATGGGATCAGAAGAGGAGCAGATACTGCCTGGCTCTGTGTAAACAGGGGCACTGGAGAAAGTGCAGTTGTGATGGGCAAGGGAGCAGTGTAGGAGAAAGACAGCACCTTCATCCACTGAAGCTATCTGCCCTGTGAACTCCAAGTCAGAGCCCTTGCGAAGCTCAGCCAGCACCTAACCAGGCAACGCACTTTGTAGCTCATAAAATCAAAGCCAAGCAATCTTTCTTTTTTACTGTGCTAGTAAAATGTAACTCTGCCTAAGATGCTCAGACAGGATTGCAGCACGGGGGTCAGGAAGGCCACAGCTGAGATTCCCCAGGGGAGAGCGTGGGAAGACTGGCGCCAGTAGATCTCCCCAGCCTGGCTGAGAGAAGCAGGGGCAGCCAGGAAGGGCTCCCCAGCAGTCCCCCTGGCTGCAGCAGACCCATCCCCACCAGAAGATGTGCCTGCTCAGAGGTTGCCTCACATCATCCCAGATGGAGAAGAACCTCCCTAAGCCAGCTTTGCTCAGCCAGACCAGCAAAATGGAGTTACTCGGGGTCTCTGCGAGGAATTAAGGTCCTGGACTGGGATGGAGGTGCTGAATTGATGTGGCCAATGCCCACAGAGGGACATCAGGGTGTCATCCATCACCCTGAAGGGGACATTTTATTACTGGGGCACATCTGCACATTCAGTTCAGATGTAGCACTGTCCCTGGGATTCCTGCTCCAACCCTGCCCCTTCCCTTTTTCACCACTGGGGAAAGAAGTCAGATCTCCTTCATAACTTCAAAGGGCATTCAGTCTACCTCCTCCCAGCTAAGCATTTAATGGTTAACTGCTCTGTGGTGAAAAGAAATATTTCTAGTCTGAATTTATCAGTTTCAGCCTCCAGCAACTGAATGATTTTATGCTTCTTCTCTTTTTCGTTTCTTTTTTTTCCTCACAAATTAATGAGATGCCTACAGTAGGGCTTATCCCCATGTAGGTGTGCAGAGATGGGCATCAAATCCCCTCCTAACCTCCTCTCACATACACGAAGTAGATGGAGGTTTTTAATTCCTTTCACTGGAAGGCAGGTTTTCCAGACCTCCAACTATCCTGCACTTCCTCTCACAGCACTTTCTAATTTCACAACATCTCTCTAAACGCCAAGTCCCAAAGCAGAAATGATGCTCAGCAGAGCCCTCCACACTGCTCCCCCCAAAACAGTCACCTCCTCCCAGTCCCTTGTAGCCAGAGCTGCTGTGCTCATCCATCTGTCCCCAAGCTGCAAATGCTGGAAGCCTACATCCCAAGGCACACTGATGCAATGACTGCTAAGTCTTTTTCAATGTAACCGTGCCCCCAGACACTGTTCCCCATCTTGTAGCTGTGACCTACATTTTTTTTTCCCCCTGCTGCACGACCTTGCATGAGGATGTTTTCCAGTGCAGGAGTTTCAGGCAGAGCATTCCCCTGGACAGGCATCCCACTAGCAGCACCAGCCCTGCTTCTTTCACCACTCAGTTTGTGTTTCCTTCCAAGCCAAGCTCCATGATAGTGAAAGTGGCAGCTTCCCCAGATACATCACTTACTCGACCCAGCTCAATGCACCTCCTCAGCTGGCACAGGGCAGAAGGAGAGGCCAGGAGATTCAGGGGGAGGCTGGCAAAAGACAAGGTTGCTACCAAAGATACTGAGACCACCACAGCTTTGCAGGGATAGTGAACGCAGGTTCATCACCATCATCATCAGACCCCCCCGCTGCTGCACCCTCCCAGAAAAGCGACCGCTACAATTCCCCCAAGCAGTCTCCCAGTGAGGCACATTGTCAGAAATGCTGCACTGGTTTTTGCAGAATATTAATGTTTTCATCACCATATCCTTTAGGCAAGAGCAAAATGACTTGCAGAAGTCTCAGTGTATCATGTCAGCACAGTCGCTACTTATCAACCCAATTTGTCAGCTCATCAAAAAAAAATGATATCAGGTTTGTTTGACGAGAGCAATTTTCCATGTGGATTGGCATTAATTATCCTTTAATTCCTCCCTGATTGCCTCCCGTATCCCTATTGTAGTGAGGATCGGTGTCAAGCTGGAGGCAGAGCAGCCGACTGCTACCTAGGTGGAGGCATCACAGGGATATTCTATCATCTCTCACCATGCCTCAGCCCAGCCAGTGCCACAGGGGTTAACAACCTGGCTGTCACTCGAGGTGACAAAGTGACTGATGCATAGAAGGTGTCACATCCCTCCTTGCACAGTCCAGGTCCTGGCCAGGGACAATTGCTAAGAGACAAGGCCAGGACAGAAGAAGTGAAGAAGGATGGGGAAGAGGGAGGATATGCTTTACCAGACCCTGCTGAAGCCAGGTCCTGCACTGGGAAGCAGGGGACAACAAAAGCTCCTGATATCCACACGGGTACCACCTTCCATGCAGCAGCTCCTGGACTACAAAACCATGTACACAGCTGAAAGAGAACAGGAGGAGTCCAGCCGAGAGGGGCTGGCAATGGCAGCTGGGATGTTGGGCTTGTGCCAGTGGCACTGCATGTGCAAGCTCCCTGCTGAGTGTCCCCAAATCCTTTCCAGCCTTGTGCCTTCAGTTTCCAGAGTCCTTATCAACTACCTGCCTTCAATTCCCTGAGTTCTTTATAGCCTTGTACCTTTAATTCCCTGAGGCACAGAAGTGCACCCCAGGGACAACTGCAGCAATAAACAGGGGGACAGGCAGCCCTGGCAGCACACCAGCTGTCCCTATAGCCCACTGCAGCTACTGGCCAGCACGCACTGATCCTTCAACTCCTCAGCCGTGTGGCTTCACCTGTCCTTGTTGTGCCAGGGCACCTCCTGGCCCAAGAAGTGGATTCAGACCATTGTGAGGACCTCATGCTATCAAAGGTGAAGAGTGAGATTTGTGCAACCACCCCTGTCAGGGATGGGGACTTGCCCACCCCATGAGCCCCTTTCTTCAGGTGAGAGGCAACCCCTGGCCACAGGCATAAGCTGGGGCAGCCCTCAGGGAAGCCAATATTTGCTTTCTCTCCAGTTAACCCTTGGGCTGAGGAATGCAAGGTCACCACCTGCATGGCTCCCTGGGGAGGTAGCTGGGTGTGGAGGGATGAAGGGACATTCCCTTTAGACTGTGCTATTTATTTTCTCAATATTTGTGGAAGGAAATGAGAGCTGGGAGTGAAACATGAGGCCAAGAATGGGCTGGGAGGGCTGACAGACAGAGCCCCAGCCAAGGGTCAGTGGGTAAAGGAGGATGGGCAGCACATCCTATTCACCTCATGCACCCCACTGCCGCCTTTCCCAGACTCTCTTCAGCCCACACCTTCTGTCACAGGAATGCTCTCTTGTGCCTTGCCTCAGTGCCTGGCTTGGCCATCTGCTTGGATGCAGCTGGACACTCCAGAGTAAACTGCTGCCTTCATAAAAAGCCACTGCAGGGTAAGGTACCACTCATTGCTTACTCCCATTAAACCTGATGGGCTTTTCTACAGCCTGCTCTCTTAGGAAGCTTAAATTCCCTGCAAAATGATGAGCCATCCTACACCATGGGAGATATTCCCAGCTGCTGGCTGGCTTGCAGCTTATGCCCCACTCCTGCACTCGGCCATTAATAAAACTCAAAAGAATGACCCTGATTACAACCCTGCAGTCCCTGCCAGTGACATTGCTCCCCAGCAGCCCATTGCTCCTGCACACTTTACATCACTTGGGACTGACATGCTACCAAGGTAGGCACTGCCATGGAACAGGCTGTGAATGTGCAGCCTTGGCACTGTGTAGCAGGTCTGGAGGAGAAATCTGGCCACTGGTGGGAAACACAGCCATTGGAGAGACAGGGAGGGCTGTCACCATGTCTCTAATCCCTACAGGTCTGGGAAATGCAACTGTGATGGCCATGCAGGCAGTTTAGCTCCTGTCTCTGGGACTCAGTTTTCCATCTGTAAATTAGAAGAAAACGTGCTGACGTCTGCAGCAGTGGAGATACTGAACTGAGCAAGCACCCTGAGGTATCCTAGAGCTCATGAAGAGGGCATCAAAGACCACATATTATCATTCCTCACATTGTAACCAAGACTGCTGAGCAGAAACTGCTGTACCAGTGGTGCTGCCATGCTGGGCTGTATTCGCACTGTCAGCTAATGCTGGAGCTGAGGCACAGCAAAGCCTGCTGCACCCTTTGGTATGGGCCAGCCAAGGAAGGTGCTTTCTGTGGTCCATCTGCTTGCTCACCTCAGGCATTTTGCAGAGGCCACCCTCAACTAGGAGCCTTGGGCACCCTGGTCCCATGAGCACATGCTCTGAACAGCCACCCTGCCACTGAAGAGTTGGGCAGCTGTATCCTGGCTCCCAGCCTCAAGATCCTTGTCAGCAGCCCCCAGCTGGGGTTAGGGTTGCGGAGGTGTTTCCCAGTCCGGGATGCCCATCTGGAACCCATTAGGCACCTTTAATCCCCCTCATCCATTCTGGTGCTGTCTGAGCTCCCCCCCCCCACCAACACACACAAATGCTGCCATTCAAGCAGTTAATTTAAACAAATTCTGCCCAGCCACCACGTCGAGAAGCGATGAAAAAGCCAAACGAAGCAGCTCAAAGCCAAGGGGGCAGCGGGAAAAACGAAGAAAAAAAAAAAAAAAGGCAAGAAAGAAAGAAAACCACTCAGCACGGCAGGGCTGATACCCAGAAAGACCAGCTGCATCCTCCCAGCCCAGCCAGCCCCAGTCCTCCCCTCTCGCAGGCAATCAGATACCATGCGGGCTGTGTAATTGGATGGCAAAGGATAGAGAGAGACATCTTAAAGCTCGGGTCTAATCTCATTAACACCCGGCTGCGGGGATGCTGTGAAATCGTAGGATGCAGGAATGAGCAACACGCTGCGCCCGCGGGGAAGGGAGCAAGCAAGCTGGAGCAGGACGGCAGCGCTGGGAGGTGAAAATGCCTCTGGTTGGAGAGCAAGCGCTGGAAACGCTGCCGAGTCCCAGGAATGCAGCCAGCCCCCCTGACTGCTTCTCACTTGCTTGCTCCCGTTTACCCGACAAGCACATATCTCCTCCTCCTCTGCTACACTGTCCTGAGTTAGTCCCTGTGAGCAGTAATTAATAGCACCAGCAGTAATTTTCTAGCAGTAATAGCTTGGCTGTGCAATAGAGAGGAATTGCAATGGAGCATCCTTGGGGTGAAACCCCAGTGTTAAGTACCTCCACCCTGACCCTACACCCTGTGCCACGCATGCACCATCACACTGATTTTGCGTTTCCACCATGCTTGCTGTGCACCAGGCACGTACCCAGCAAAACATGTGGCTGCGTGTTTTGCTGGGTACGTGCCCAGTCCACGGCAAGCAGGATCAACAGCCCCTGGGCAAACATCCCAAAAGGGTTCCACGATGGGTTTGACCCCCAACCCGCATCCCCAGGCCCCCGTTACCGAGGTGACCCACAGGCCCGCGTCGCGTAGCGACAGGCCGACAGTGGCCCCTGGGAAAAAGCATCCCTGCCCAGGAGTAAGGGAGGGGGGATGAAGTGCCCACCCACCTGTGGGGCTTGAAGCAGGACAAAAGCCCCTTTGAGCGCCTTACTGGGGATGGGAAGGCAGGAGAGATGCAGTGCCAGGACTTCTGAGTTCTGTTCCCAGTTTTGCCATGGGAAGGGTTTGGGGATGGAGGACTTCCCAGCTCCAGAGTGAGATGTATGTTTTGGGAGCTTTCCCCCTGCTTTCCTCATTTAATACTCCATCTGCACAATGGGGCAAGTGCTCTTCACTCCTCCTCCACAGGATCCCAAAATTATCATGACCCAAGCACTCAGGAGGATGGCTGAGCTCTTCCCACTTGCACCTCCTGGAGAAACCTCTGTTATCTAGCCCCTGGAAAAAGAGCAATTTTATCTCTCTCCAAGTAGCTCTGCCCCAAATGCCATCCCCCATTCAAGATGCAAGGAGGACCAGATGAGGAGAAGGAGGGGAAAGGAAACCATTTTAAACCCTCCCCACCATTTCCTGCCTCCCAGTTTATAGGAAAAGAGGCAGCAAGATGTCTTCAGTTACCAACAGCTCCCTTGGGAGCAGTAAAAATTAATCCAGCTTTTCCTGTCCTGAGGGGAAACGCAGACACGAATGGGGACCAAGCCTCCGGGGGGCAAAGAGTGGACCAGCAACCACAAAGGCAATGGGGAAGGCAGCTGGTAAGACCCCCTAAATCCATATGCTGCTTAGGTCTGTCAGGGCAGTGGGTGTCCCAGAAACAGACATCTGTGTCTTGCTGGTTAAGTGAGGATAAGCTTGGGATGATAATTAATTTAAGACAGATGAGAATCTGGGAAATTAATCCCCACCTCCTCAAACCCACCCCCAACAGGCTGTCAACTACTGTCAACCAGGCTTCTTTGCACATGGATGCTGATCGGCACACATGGAGAAACAGCCTTTCCCATCCCTGAGGTTGGGGGGTGGGGCAGCCTCCTCTTGGCAATGCCTACAAGCCCTGTTGCACCAAGAAACCTCCCAAGCATGAGAAGAGACATCTTCTTCAGCCACACTCATACACTTTGGATCTTTTCAGTGCTTCAGCACAGGGAGAATTACTCACCTGCTGCAGTGGGTAAAGCATCTTAGTGCCCCAGACAGCCTGCTTGAGCAAGAAGCTGCTGCCCAGCGAGCAGAACTGCTGGTGTCAGGGCTGCAGATTGCATGGTCCAGCACTGAAACTGATAACACCACAGCAGCAGTGCTGGAAACTGCTGATGGCTTCTTTTTGTAGCACTCCCGTCAGGAGAGACATGTGGGGGTGTAACACCCACTTATGAGAGAGTCAAGCAGCAAATACAGGTTAGTTACCTGGCTCCAACACATCTGTGTGCTGGCCAAGTTATAACTTACCCTAAAATCACTACAACATAAGAATTTTTTCTTCCCTACCCTGGAAGTCAAATTGCCACATACTAATTCTGCTCATGACGCTTAAAGATTACTTTGAAACTTTCTACTATCCGAGCTGTGAAAATGGGAGGAAGGAAATGCCTTTATTCTGCTCACAAAATGCATAGACAAAGGAATCTGAGTGCTCTTTTAACTCTTTCAGGGGACCAAAGGTGGCCAAGGGGAGAATGTGGCACGATCCAGGCAATGAACTGCGAGGCGGGGAAGGAATAAATAATCCCCCTGTGTTTTAACAGCTATGTAATTAGCACTGCTGCCCAGCATTAGGAACACTTGATTTTCCATCACTTTTCACCATGGGTTGCAAATTCCCATTTGCTGATGCAGCAGGGATTCATAGATTCATGGAATGAGTTGGGTTGGCAGGGACCCTAAAGATTATCTAGTTCCAAACCTTCCCTGCTATATGCAGGGACACCCTCCACTAGACCAGGCTGCTTAAGGCCTCATCCAACCTGGCCTCCACCCTCTCCAGGGAGGGGAGCATGCATGATGTCCCTAGGCAGGCTGTTTCAGTGTCTCATCATCCTTACTGTAAAAAAATTATTTCTAATATCTAGTCTAAATCTGCCCTCCTCAAGCATAAATCTATTCCCTCTCATCCTATCACAACAAGCCCTTGTAAGAAGTCCCTTCCTAGTTTTCTTGTAGGCCCCCTTCTGCTACTGGATTGCCAGGGAGGTGGGCAAGGATGCTCTGCGTGATGCCACATGGAGGGAGGCACTAAGTCAACAGGGATAGAGGCTGCACCTCCTTACAGATGCAGACCCTTTTTGCTTTAATAACACTCATGAAAGCCAAATCTTGCACCCAAAGCAAGACCAAGGCTGCACCTAGCAGCTTGAGGAGCAGGGCTCAGTCCCATGCATTTCCAGGGAAACCTTGGAAGCAGCTCAACACCCAAAAAGTCAGAGTCGGCTGCGGGTCAGAAGCACAACAGGGTGCATGGAGGGAGGGGCAGATTATCTCCAAGCAGCCGGCTGGCAATGCCAGCTCCTGGCAGCACTGGCTTGCTGGCAGGATAATGATGCAGAACAGAGCTGTGGCATGCCCATGCAGCGTCTGCACCATTGCACTGGTGGGAGAACATCCAGCCTGGTGGGAAGCAAAGGGGAAGGCTGCTTGGTGGCAGGTCAGGGCATGGCAGCAACTCTCACCCTGACACTCCTGTGGGTGACTGTGAGTCAGGTCCCAGAGAGTTTACGGAAGTGCTTCAATATGAAAAGATCTTAAGTGTTTGATTCATGAAACTTTGACGCTTGGCTGTATTCAGGATCCCCCAGGGAGTCTTTTTGGAGCCCTAATAGAAAGCTGAGGTCTGTGGCACGTTATCAACAGGAAGAAGGGGGAGAACAAGCAGGCAGCAAGCAGATCCCTGGACAAGCTTCCCAGCAAGGACACTCGGCACAAAACCTCAGATGACTTTATTCTGTCCAGAAAGATGCTGTCCCCAGGGTGAGGGGCTCCAGAACAGCCTCATCCTCACCACAGCCCCCCAAAGATGGGTTTGCCAGCCCCAGCCCCAGTCCCTTACTGCTTGACAGTCAGTCAGGGAGGGGGCTGGCCGCCTGCCCGCCTGGCAGCATCTTTTCCTGGGTAACCTCCCCACCTATTAGTGGCACATTTGTTTCCTTAGAGCTGTCACCAGCCACACTGACTCTTTGTTCCCAGCAGCTTCAGCGAGGCCTCACTTCCCCCTCCCTGTCCCCTTGGCTGGGGGCGGGGGGGGGGCGTCTTGCAGCACATAGACCCTGCAGTCCCCACCCAGCTACCAGGGTAAATATGCTCCCCGCTCCCCCTCCTGATTTGTATTCGGGGGGAAAACATCCTGGCCTGCCCCCCCAGCCCTGCTCTGTCCCTGACAGAAGGGGCTTTGTCACGGAGCGTGAAGGGGTATGGCACCCAGAGTCATGGGGACAACGGCCGAAACGTGAGCACAGTGACACCAGGGACACTTGGCCCTTTCCCGGCAAGGGGAGGGGGATGCTGGATAGGGGGAAGCTGGGAGGCTTGCTGCAGGGCCAGCTGCTCCCTGCTCCCATCGCGGCACTTTGCTCTTGGACTGCGGACCTCTGTGCAGGGACACCGGCAGGCACGCATCTGTGCGAGCACCGAAGCAGGAAAGGGACACGACCATGCTCCAGCAGGGACAAAACACACCGCTGTGCCCGCAGGCCCCTTCCCACGCAGCGGCTGCAGGCTCCCTGGCGCACACTGAGCTCACCAGCCGCAGAACAAGCACAGAACCTTGCTGGAGGTAGCAAACCTCAGCCAAAACCCCAACAGGAGCGGCTGCGGGAGGACAGGGCGGGTGTCTGGCACAGGAGAGCCGGCATGCAGCCAGAGCCAGCCCACACCATAGCAGGATTTCCAGGGAGCCAACACACAGGCAGGCACTGAAAATCTCACGCCATATCAAACCCGGCGCTTGGGCATGCAAGTCCCCCCAGCCTGAGAGGGGAGCAGAGCTGCATTGTCCCCATGCCCCATCAAGCACCCCTCTGCATCCACACCTCCCACATGGCATCAGAAGAGCCACCCGCCACAGGATGGCTCCACGGCCACCAAGCATGTGTTTTTGTCCTGGCATTTCTCTCCAGCTCTCCCTTTCCTATCTGGGGGTTTTCCTGGTGCAGCACCAGGAGGAACGGTCACTGGTACAGTCTCACAAGCAACACCTCCCACGCACAGCCAGCCCCATCTGAGCGGGGCCTGGTTTGTTATTCCTTTCTCCGACAGCTCCTTTTTCACTTGTCACCCTGTTTTGCTACTACTCAGCTCACAGCTTCCTCCTGTGTGGTTGCAGTCCTCTCCTTCTCGGAGGATGTAATTTGCATTTTCTCAAGTTATTTAGCAGCTCTTCCATTTTTCTCTGCCTGCTCTTCTAAAGGCAATTAGGGCTGAGTTTGGCCAAATGCAGGGATGGTACAAGGAACCTGCCTCAGAGCTTACCGTGATGCAACCTCTCCTGCTTAGGCAGCATACCTAGCTCCGATGCTCTCTGCAACTCAGCTTAAAACTCCCTCATTACTCAGATCTTCAAATACCCTTGGTCCAGAGGAGGTCTGGATCAGCCCCTGGTCTCTCAGCTCCCACACAGAAATCAGTGTAGAGCATCACTACTACTTTGCAGTCTCCAGCCACTGAAGGAGAGTCTTGCAGCAGTGTGACAATTCTACCAGCTCCTGCAGCATCTACTGTGTCCCTGCTCTGTCTCAGAAAGCCACTGGTCCTGATTGAGATGTTAATGCTGTTTCCAGGGAGCCCCTGCCCTTATAGACAAGAGAGCAGTCCCGCCAGCACTTCCCCCTGGGCTTGGCTGCCAGCTCAGATGGGGCGCCGTCTTCTCCACCATTTTTGCTGGCGTGAGTCCAACAGGAACCAATGGACCATGGCCCATGTCCTAAATCTTCCTCCTTCTAGAGACAGGACCTTTTTATCCTACTCTCTGCACATCCCTCTGCTGCTGAGTGTGCACAGCTTTTGTCAAGAAAAACCTCTGGGTGGCCACTCCCAGGAGGATCCAGCCAGCCAGGATTGCTGCTCCCTTGCCGAAGCATCTCCCCAGAGTTGCCTGTAGCTGAGCACCCAGCGCTCCTCTCTTCCTTTGCACCAGCTCGGCTTTCCCTTGGAGAAATCCGTTTATTTATAGCCATCCTCGCTGTCTTAGCACATTTCGACAGCCCACATCTTTGCCTCCCTGACGATGTGCCCGCAGTGTTTCTGTTCTCACCCTGCTGCTACAGCCATCTCAGCCTCCTCGCATCCCCCACCCAGCA
Organism: Tricholaema leucomelas; assembly: GCA_013400475.1. Lineage (NCBI taxonomy): Eukaryota > Metazoa > Chordata > Aves > Piciformes > Lybiidae > Tricholaema lacrymosa > Tricholaema leucomelas. Next base: position 848,358 of record WAAF01001364.1, read on the forward strand.
CCCTCAAAAGGCCTTAAAAACAATTTCAGGAAGAGGTCTTAAGAGAAGGTGGAGAGAAAGGGCTACAAAACTCCTCTCTCACCCCTTCCTCGTCCTTCCCAAGGGAATAGAGAGAAACTCAAGGGCTTAAGTCCACCCTCCCAAAGGAAGAAAACAACTTCTGCCAGCTCAGAATAGATGCTGACCTGCCAGCTCAGAATAGATGCTGAAGCGAGGTCTGTCAGCAGACCCCTGGCTCTCCGTGTGATGTGGGGCTGCACCAGGCCGCTGGTGACAAGCCATTACATGGAGGACTGTGGGGCACTGGGGACTAGCACTGGGCAGTGCAATAGCTGAGGTCATCTTCGTGCCTCAGAAATCCTCAATGGAAGGAAAGATCCATTTTTTATCAGCTTTCCACCTCACAGGAGATGTGTTCTTCCCCAGTGAGCTGCTGGGGGACACCCCACCCTGCCCCAAGCCCACAAGGCTTTGCTCTTCTGTCCAGTGATGACAGTTTAATTAAAGCCAGTTTGAGATGGGGTCACCAGGGTCAGGCGCTCTCCACTGAAACCTCAGATCAGCACCATTTCCAGACACCAGGACTGCTTAATGAATTATCTGCTCATTGCAGTGGACAGAAAATGAGAGGCCATGCAGAGAGTCCTCCTGCCTTCCAGTCCCATTGCCAGGGTGCTAGCATGACCCCCTGCACCCCATCATCTCAAAACAGAAGGAGCTCCAGGCAGGCTTTAGCTCAATATTCCTGAATACTGAGGGGAAACCAATCTCTCCAGGCATTTCACCTCCCCCCATGCCCTCATTTGAGGTTTGCTTTCCACTGGCCCTTTCCTGCCATTCCACAGCTTATTTAAGCCCTGACAGATCAGGTTTAACTCCAACCCCTTCCTTTATCCCCATGCACAAATGCTTTCTATAGCCAAGATCCAAGTGACTAATTGCAGTTCGAGCTGTGCTGGGAGACCACAGAGCACCACCAACATGGATTAGACTTTGATACTCAGACCCAGGAAGCAGGCAAACAGCTCTCTATCCCAACTCAAGCCCAACATCCTCCCCTCTGAACGTTTTATCTCCATGATACTCAAAGAACAGTGCAAAACTGCTACATGGGCATCACATACCCCACGTTCAAGAGAACTGCCTTAACCTGCTGCTGTGTTACTAAAGATGCATTAAGACTATGGATAGAAAAGACTGCAGCACGCTGGCCAGCACCCAGGTACCCATCTAAGCAACCTCCACTGGTTCCTGCATCCACCCCTGGCTTTATGCTTCAGCTGCCACCCAGCTGCCAGGCCTGGCAACCTCATTTCCCAGCTAAACAGATCTCAGCCCAACTCCTTCAGCCACTTTCTGCTAATTCAAGACCTCCTAGTATCAAGATGCAAGGACATGAGGACCTAGCAGGTAGCCCAGGAGATCAAAAGAGTATGCCAAGGGTGGTGGCAGTGAGCAGGGTGAAGGGAATCTTGCACAGCACCGCTTGCTGAAAATGTTCACGGAATAACAGAAGGTCAGGGGCTGGAAGAGACCTCAAAAGATCATCCAGTCCAACCCCCCTGTCAGAGCAGGATCACCTAGACCAGATCACACAGAAACATATCCAGACATGTCTTGGATATCTCCAAAGAGAGAGACTCCACAACCTCCCTGGGCAGCCTGTTACAGTGTTCTGTCACCCTCACAGGGAAAGAACTCTTCCTCTTGTTTCCATTAAACTTTCTATGCCTCAGCTTCCACCCATTGTCTGTTGTCCTGTTGGGCATCACTGAGCAGAGTCTGGCTTCATCTACTTGGCACTCAGCCTTTACGTATTTATAAACATGAGTGAAGTCACCTCTCAGTCTCCTCTTCTCCAAGCTGAAGAGCCCCAGATCCCTCAGTCTCTCCTTGTAAGGAAGATATTCCACTCCCTTAATCATTTTCATGGCTCTGCACTGGACTCTTTTAAGCAGTTCCCTGTTCTTCTTGAACTGAAGGGCCCAGAACTGGACACAATATTCCAGATGTGGCCTCACCAGGGCAGAGTAGAGGGGGAGGACAACCTCTCTCGACCTACAAACCACAGCCGTTCTAATACACCCCAGATTGGCATTGGCCTTCTTGGCCACCAGAGCACATTGCTGATTCATGGTCAACCTTCCTCCACCAGGACCCACAGGTCCCTCTCCACTTCACTGCTCTCCAACAGGTCAGTCTCCAACCTATGCTGATCCATGCAGTTGTTCTTACCCAGGTGCAAAAAAATAAGATTTGCAAGAGCACAATGCTATTAAGAGCCTCCTCTTCCTATCCCATCCTGACCAGCACAGGTTCTAGCCTGCCTTTGGGGGCAGGGGCACTGAGCCACAGGGCCACCCCAGATCCATTTCAGCAGTTAAGTAAGTGCAAGGCCTGGCAGAGAGGCTCCGATTTCAGTCCAAGGTGAGCTGATTTCAATTTCACTTAAACCTGCTCCCCAGTGACTCATATCCCTGTAGCCTGGGCTAGGTTTGCTGCAATTTAAGAATGTCCTTATGACCTCCTGTACCAGTCAGGCTAGCATTGATCCAGGCCCCATCTCCTGTTAAGCCACTGTGACAGTGTGTCTGCCCTGGGCTTCCCCTGCTCTGCTGACCCTCCATAACCATCCTTATCACCTCAGTGGTGCAACAGACAACCCATAAGGAGAGGGTGCATCAGGCCCTCCGGTGCACAGGGGTTTGCTGCCCAAATGCAGCACCCAAGGCTCTTTCAGGGAAGTGGCTTCTGATGTGTTCCCCAGGTAGACTCCTGCCTTCACCGATGCAGGCAGCATGTGGGCAACATCCTGCTCTAAAGATGACAGGCAGATCACTGCATCTCTCAGCCCCAGTCCTACAGCTTGTCACAGGGACTTTATTCCAAGAGCACATCCAAACTCCCAAAGACACAACACTGCCTACAGCTGAGGGGCTACAAAACTCTGAGTCTGTTCACACAGCTCCACATTGCACAAGAAGGGCTCCAGGGGCTGGTGTCCAGGTGATGGTTTTCAGAGCAGACATGGTCAGAAAGCAGCTTCAAGGCAGGAGAAAATGGGTTCGAAACAACCACCATATTGCAGGAAGCAACAGGCAGAGAATGGAACATGCTTGTGTATGAGGTGGCTGCAAGAAGCCTTTCACACACCCCTCTCACCCACAGCAGTATGTACCACAGTATGTACAGCCCCATGCACACCACGCGAGGGTGTGCAGAGCCACATACACACCGTGCCACAGCCCCAGCTCTGCAGCTGGGCGCAGCACACAGCCCACTTGGGCAGCTGCCCTTCTGCACCTCCCCAGTGAATTGTTGGGGTTTGCTTCTTGAAAGAGCCTGGTATTAGAAGCTACAGAAGATTAAAAGGGAGACACTCATACTTGTAAAATAGCTGTCTTGACCATGCTTTTGTTATGCCATGGGCGGCTGGAGGAGGATGGGCCCTTGCTGGCGCCACGATGCAGCACAGCTGAGCTCAACAAATGCCGTTTGGTAATTAATTGAAGGCCTGTGCTATCAGCTGCCATTACCTAGGCCCATCTTTGGCACTGATCCATCATTTCACACATCCCACACTGGCAACCCACACAGTGTTTTAACCCTTCATTACACTGCCTCCGGCTGGACTTTGACACTTACTCCCTGGCACTGTTGGAAGAAACTGGCATCACCACTGAGCAAAACAGCTCAGCCACAGCCTGCTTGCACAGGCAGGGCTGCCTGGCCCCAGACATGCCCATGCCTGGTACTAGCAACGTCAGCCCATTCAGTTATTTCATCCACTAGTACCCTGACCCAGCAGGGACCTGGAATCTTTGTTTCACAGTTGAGAAATGGAGATACAAGATGTAGTAAACAGAGTGCTTGTGTCGAGTCATAGCTGCCCTGCCTACCCACTGCTAATCAGCCACAGAGTGTAAACATCTTCTCTGAGCAATGGAGAGCACCTGGCCCCAGTTTGGCATGCATCCTCTCCTTCTCACAACCCCTTCCCAACATATGTGGTGCTGAGAGCCAGTAAATGCTTTGTTATGAGGATCTCTCGCAGTTTGAACGGTGCTGGCACTGCCAATGGCACAATTGCCCAAGAAAAGCAGCCACAGGCAAGGGAAAATCAATACTGAAAATAGTATTTGTCAAAATCCCAGTGGCCTGCCCTAGGCAGCCTACTGCTGCACAGCAGGAGGAGGAACAGAGCAGCCTGCAGAACTGAGGCTTGTACAACAAGAGATGATCCTTGGAGGTGTTTTTGCAGGCATAGAGGGACAGGCAGGGCTGGGGGGCAGGCAGGGCTGTCCATTGAGGAGGCAGCAGGCACAAGGGTACCTTCCCCAGCCTGCCCTGGACACCAGCAGAAAGGCAGCTCTTGCGAACAGCCACGGGGCTCTGTGGCCTGCATAAGTCCCTGGGCAGGATGCAACACCCTTGAGGACATCCTCTTTCACCCTCCCTTCAAGATGAGCCAGTCTAGGGTGTAAGGACACCCCACTCCAGAGCCTGTGATCTGCATCCTGAGAGAAGGCTGTGGGGCTTGCAGCACCTCCGCAGCTGGCACTGTGCCGACACAGATCATCTTGGCAATGCTAGCACCAGACCAAACTGACAGTACCTCCTTCCACATCCCTATGCACTACAAGGATATTCAACAGAGTCTTTAACAACACTGGTTTCACATCTTCTGCAAGGCAAAGCTGATTCCCTGTCCTGATGCATACTTGGGTCACTCAGAAACAGTGTGGACCAGTAACCACCAGCACAAATCCCTAGAAGCAGTGCCCTTCTGGGACACCAGTGTCCCTCCAAACCCCATGGCAACCCTTAGCAGCCCTACAAGCTGGGCAGGGAGCCTTTCTGGCACAAAGGGTACTTACAGTCGTGACAGTGCCTGGTTGTTCTGGAAGAGGAGCTCGGGCAGGGTGTGCAGCTGGTTGCGATTCAGACGTCTGCAGGCAAAGAGAAGAGGACCAAGTTGTTGGGAGTAAAACAAACCTGCAACCCAGGCAGCAGCTCCAGGCACAGTCTGGGTGCTTCGATTCAGTCAGAGGGGCCATTAGAGCAGAGCATCCCACCCAGCAAGAACACCCCTGTCCTGCTCGGAGCTCTCTCAGGTGGGGACATTATAGACTAGCTGACAGTATTGTAATTACATGCAGACAGGACCAAGCTATTAACTTCTGATTGCTGCTTAACTGCACTGTTAACATGCTGCTCGCTCAGCTCCTCATATTTGCTCCAGCAGCTCAGGATTCTTAAACTGCTGAGCTGTTTTACTGAGTACTGGACCGGAACTTACAGCTCCCTCATTAACATACAGGACACAGATGATAGCAGAGAGAGTGACTTCTCTTTAACCTGCCCCTCACGTCAAAAGCATCAGAAAGGTCTTTAAGATCTACAGAAACAGAAAGAGGTTTGCACTCCATGCTGTACAATAAATACTGCTGCCATGCAGCAGAGAAGCCATGTGAAGCCAGATGGCACCGAGGCATTATGGTTTAAAGCAAAAAGGAGAGGATGCTCTCTTCGACTAAACCCGACAGCCCCTCGCCAACCCGCCTCAGGTCCTGGGCACTTACAGCCGCTCCAGCTCCTTCATGTCATCGAATGCCCCACGCTCCACTGTGCTGATCTGGTTTTCCATCAGCTGCCTGTAGACAGAAGGAGTCAGCTTTCTGTAAGGGTGGTCCCCGGTGCCCTTGTCTCACTGACAGCGTCTCCAGTGGTACTTGGGACCCAGGGCCACCTCACTCCTACCTCCCCCTCAACACAACCTGGCCTCTTTCTCCCCACTGCCTCATGGCCTCATGGCCCACCACACTCAGCTCAACACAGATGCCCTCCATCCCCACTGGCACATGTCTAGCAGAGGGTTCATCTCTGCATGCCCCACAAAGGCGAGCACAGTGCCCGCCAAGGTCAGGGCAGCCAGAGTTCTCTGGCTGAGAACTCACAGGACACGGAGCTGCTTCAGTCCAGCAAAGTCATTCTTGTTGATCCGTGTGATGTTGTTGCCATTGAGTTCCCTGCAGAGAAAAGAGGCAGAGATCAGCAAGGAAGCACTCAGAGGGTGGCCAAGCACTGGGGTTCCTCAGTAACTCCCCAAAAAGGGCAGGTAGGGCCCAAAGGACAGAGGTGATTGCTGCATTTGTGTGCCACTTGCCAAGAACATGAAAGCTGGACACTAGCTCCAAAGGGACTCTTACCCTCAATGGCTGGCAGCACTGGGCACACAGAAGTCTGGCTGGTCAGAAGTGAGTAAACTGGCATCTTTCTTTGACCATAAAGCAGCAAAAGGCAGGGGTTGTCAGGCTCCTCCACCTCTCTGTCTCCACAATGGATGCCCGACTCAGGACAGCAGTCCCAAAGCCCTTAGCAATGAAATAAGCAGCAATACCAGCATCCACCTGCCTGGATGCACGTCACCCTGCTCTGAAAATGCAGCAAACACCTGGTAAGGTCATCCCAAATACACAGGCTTAGCAGGCAGGGGTAGTAAGAAAGCAAACAACTCTCCCCTCAAAAAGCAACCCTCCGAACACCCAGCTGCAGGGTGTTTGTGCATCACAGCTGCTTCAGTTCACAGCCACCTCACACATCCTGCATGGAGAATAAGCCACACTTCACGTTTCACCTTCCAAGAGACGCTTGCACAGGACAAGCTGTGTCTCCTTACATCACTCTCATGCAAAAGCCTTGGGTTCACATGGGAACATGTACTCCAACCAAAAGGAAGACAGTGTCCCAGCTTGACGTCCTGCTGGTGGAATTACGAGAGGGCAACCTCTGCTGTGCCTGCACCCACCGCATGGCTGCTCTCCTGCCCACAGTTCTGCTCAGTACCAGGGCAAGGTGTGCCTGACTGCTGGACCCACACATTGCAGGGCTCTGCTAGCAGCCTGCCGTCTACACCTCCCTGGCTCTTAGGAAGAGGCCCTTGATCCTCCCTGGCTCAAAGGATGAGCTTCTGGAGCCACGGCACGAGCAAGACAGGAGGGTGCCACCGGGGCAGGCTGCTGTGCCCGGGCAGGACCCCAGCATCCAGGGCTGGCAGCGAGACCGGGACGCAGGAATGCCTCCTGTCACAGGAGGGGCCCAATACAAAGTCCATCGTTCCCACTGAGAGGCAAAGTCTCCCTCCACCGGGCTCTGCAGCCCTGCAAGGGGCCAAGGTCAGCGATGGGCTGGCCTCGGAGGCACTGAGCAGCGTGTACGGCCGTCGGGTCCCGCCAGCACAGCCACACACCCCGGGGTGTGCCATTGTCCTGCTGAAACGGCTGATAATGGCTAATGAGTTCCAGCTCGCCATTATAGGCTCCTAATTACACCGCTATTCAGCGCCCGAGATTGTCGGGCTCCTGCCATTATCCAGCCGTGTGTGCCTGCGCTGGGAAGGAGGTGGGGAAAGCACGTTACTAGGACACAGATGAATGCGAGCGGGGAATGAATAGAAGTTCCCCAGCCCCAGCGATTAAACTGAAACCCACACTTGGGCTCCGCCGCCCCTCTGCTCACCCATCTCCCCATATGGCCACAGCCTGCACATCTGGCTCCTGGGGGTGAGGCTCCAGCTCGCGAGATTGCATGCTGTGGGGCTCACTCCTGCCTTTCTCCTGGGCAGGAAACCCCACATCCAGGCTCTAAGTCTCAGGCTCGAGGCACCGGGGCGAGTCACGTATTTTAGGGACACCTGTCACTGCAGGAGGGGTGGCTCGGTATGCGCAGATGTGTGTCCACCTCCTGGTGGACCACAGCCTTGGGATCAGTAGATGGTCTGGAAGCTCCTCAGAATCGTGCCGGAGGCCAAGCTGGAGGTAATAGTGACTGTTTGAACTCCTGGTGAGGGAAGGTCCCCAGCAGGACTTCCATGGTGCCTTCTTTTAAACATCACTCTAGGTGCAATGTGTAAGTGGAAGCTAGGCAATCTGTACTGCAGACAGACATAGAAGAGAGGTTTGATTTCAGAACTGCTCAATATGAAAGCAAAGACTTACACCTTGGCCTGCAAAGTCCAAGGTGAGCTTGGACACCTCTGAGGTCTTCAAAGCACCATTGCTCCAGAGCCTTAGCCAGAGGCAGAGCAAAGACAAGGCAGCATAGAGACATCCAGAAACACTTACGAGCCGTGGACTGAACATACTAGTCCCTCCACATGCTAAAACCTGGCCCTGTCCTCTCTCCCAGGAACCTTTTGGGACAGAGCAGCCTGAACCCAAAGAAAGCACAGGCAGGGTGCACTGCCCTGGGGCTGTGCCCAGAGACAGGAAACTCTGGTGGGCAACTATGCAGTCCACCCCAGACTCTGTTCCCCACATGTTCACTGTGCATCCTTGGAGTGCTTCAGCACTGGGGCTGGTGGCTATCCTCCAGCAAGACAGTGTCCCAGGGCCCCTTCACAGCCCTGCCCTCTCAGGGGCTGACTCTGACAACCCCTCTCAGCATCCCCCCCTTGCCTTTGTTCGGGTAAATGATGGCTTTTGCAACCAAGATGGGAAAGGTAAAGCTTATTTGTAAGGATGCCGAGGCAATACTGCCATTGAACTTCAAGCCATTTTCCCCCTCTAAATCCCCTTCAGTTCCTCATGGAGATAAATTACAGCCTGCTGTGCCCGGAAAGCTGGATCCCTGCTGCTCAGCTGCTCACCCGCTGCCTGCATGCCCTTTCCTAGTGAAGCGAAACACCCTGCCCTGCCCCATGCAGCAGAGCTTCGATAAGGACTGGTGTGCCTGGGGAGTTGCCTGGCAGAATGGTTATGTTTCTGGACTGTGATCTGAAAGCAGAGATGCAGGGTGTGCACTTTCCCCACGGACCCATAGGGTTTAATACCAGAAAGCATCCCCACCTTCATCCAGGCTGCCCTCTTCTGCCCCCCAGTACCCCAAACCTCACACCATCGCTGGAGAGGCAGTGAATTTTCGTTTGCAACCTTGAAGTTTCAGAACACCCCCTCCCATTTCTCCCTGAGAAGAACAAAGTCATTAAAACAAGCAGTCCCTTTGCTATGTTGCTTGTGGATCATCCCACTCCCAGATGGGATGTCTGTGCTGCAGCAGGGTTCGTTAGACTGGATTTGCATAGTCTGGGTTTATATTTGGTTTCTAGCTTTGGATGGCTTATTCCATTCCCAGGGGGTCTGATGCGTCTTTTCCCTTTCAGGGTTTGGAGCTATGCTAACTCAGTAACAACCTCAGAGAGTGCAAATGCTGAGAGGTGATTTATTAAATACAGCCAACGTGAGTGATATTTCCCTGGGCACCAGTTTATCAGGAGCAGAAAGGAGCAGACAGCACAATCCCGCTCTCTGTACTCCGCTGCAAAGCACCAGCTATTGGGCAGACACACACACACACACGATTCCTGTCCTTGTGCTCGGCTCACACCAAGGCAGCAAGTCCAGTGCTGCACTCCCCAGCCACCCATGCCCAGGGCAGCAGAGGGAGAATTTGCAGGATGAAACTCTGCATTTGCACCCACAAGCGGAGAAACATACTCTGGCACCCACAGCATCTGGGCAGTGACTGGAGGGACTGTCAGAGAAGCAGTCCATGCCAGTGACTCCTGAAACCAGCCATGCTCCATTGGTCCCCACTCTGAGAGCTGCTGGTGCCCAGCAAGGCCAGTAGTTGTATCAGTTCTGTGATGTGTCCCTTCCTCCATGGTCACCTTCACTCTGCCATTCCTGCCCTTGGCTTAGAGCACTGACCCCCAGGAGCACAGTTCCCCTCCCAGCAGCTCCAGAGTCCCCCTCCCAGAGCCCTGACCCCAGCTGGAGCCAGCAGTGCCTGATAATAACCAGGGAAGAGAAATGAAGGCTGCAAGGTCATGCACCTCGTAGCAGTATCCGTGCAGCCCTCCATCAATCCTGACATAGCTCCTTTACAGACAGGATTGACACTCCCCCACGCCCTATTCCAGCATGTCACTGCTTCTCCCTCAAGGACCATGCCCAAAACTCTGACCTGAACCCTTTCACTACAGATGAATCTCATCCCTGCCTGCCTCAGCCACCACAGTGCAGAGCCCAGGCTGCTCCCTCACTCACAGAGGTCCACTCTCACAATCCTGTTCCACTCACCTAGCCCCCAGCACCAAGGTCACAACCGTCCCTGGGAGCCTCTCTGCCTTGCAGGGATAGGGCTGCTTAGTTCATGCTCCCAGCCCACATCTGTGCTATTGGTGATCCACTCTCAATAAACATCTTCCTCAAATTCCCAAGCAACAACAGCATCTTTTTTGTCAGCACACTCCTGTTCACCAAGCACACTTGGAAATCTCAGCCTGTCCTCCAGCCCTCTTACATCTCTCCCAGCCTGGTGGCATCTGCAGATGTCACAGGCAGCTCGTGTCCCACCACACAGACTGCTAATGGAAACACGGATGAGGCTCAGACCCCTGACTGACCTCTGTGCTCAGCACTGGAGGACAGAGCAGCTGCAACCTTTCATCCTACACTTTTATTGCATTCTTTAAGTCTTCTCAAGATTTCACCCGGCTGCTTGAATGGAATCAAGTCTCAGCACAAGCTTGCTGAGCTGCCCAAGCAGCAAAAGACAGGGCAGAGCCCTTTTCAGTCTCCGGAGGAGACAATGCTAGCATGAAAAGATGCTCACATCCACCAGCTCCCTGCAGCCCAAGGAGCCATGTCTGGGTACTAATCCCATCCCCTCCCAGGAGCAAGGTGGGTACAGGGTGCTGCTGCTCACTGCTCGAGGAGGGGGAACTGGGAACCCACACCCTTGTCTGACACAGCTACAAAAGCTACACACCTTCTCCTTTTCCTTCCCCTCCCTGTCCTGAGCAGACCTCCTCAAGGAAGAGCAAGGGTGCTCACAGAGTTCATCAAAGTCCCTTTAAGAATGCCATACACCTCAAACACCTTGCCAGCACCCCACTTACCAAATGCCTGCAAGGTGATGTGCCCAAAGAGGACATAGCTCCAAGAGCAGCTACGTGTCCTTTGGGCTCATCTCACAACAACTACCCTTAACCAAAGAGGAACCCAGCCCCAAGCACAGCATTGACTCCCTGCACAGAACACAGAGGCTCTGCAAGCTTTTACGAGGTACTAAAGCAGGTTAGCATCACAATAAATTTTTAAGTGTTACAAACAGCATCGATCGTGCCAGTAGGTGAGGATCTGGAAGGCTTTCCGCTCTTCTTAACTTCTCTCTGGGGTTTTCATGCCACAGCCATTAGCTGCTCGAAGTCAGAGAATGCTTTACACTCGCACAGCATCGTGGTGTGTCACCTTCAGGTTGAAAATAAATAATCTCCCATAACCCTGTTTTGAAAGTGAAAAGGCACCAGGTCGTTTCTGCTTCAACAGTGGGGAACAGTTTTGCCTGGATATCCTCAAAACTTGTCTTTTTGGGTTGAGTAGCCTGACAGGGAGTATCACTGTTTCCATAGCTCCTTTGCTTCCCAGGGCAGGAGAGGCAGCCGAGCCCTCAGGCTTCATCCTGACACTCAACAGATTGAAGTTCAATCCAACCTGCCTCTTCCACAGCAAACACTCTCTGTTCTTCCCTCATGAATCAGCTCACAACAGGGATAGGAGGGCAGGTGCACCCAAACTGGTTTGTTTCAGGTGCCCACTCAACTCCAGACCAGATGGATCTCTTGGAGTATTCCATTTTGGAGCTGAGGCTTTCTCCTTCTGAGAAATATCTAGGGTCAGGAGCTTGCATCTCTCCCACTCTTGGTGCCCAGGGCTGCTCCTCGGCTGCATCACTTGAAAAATTAATCTTCCTTTTTTTCTGATCTTCCTCCTCCTAGCAGCCTTTCTCCCCCACAGGACACTTGCCTCTTCTATTTTGAGCAGCAAATGCATCCAAAATGCATGCCAGGAAAACAGATACTCAACACAGCTTCAGAGCTGGTATGTGGCAGGGAGACCTGAGATGGTTCAGGAGGTGACAGTCTGGGACCAACCTTGCACCAACACCATGAAGAGGTTCCCTGAACCCCACCTCATTGCCTTTCTGCTTCCAGCAGGACCACAGTTCTAATGGCCATCCCTTATCACTGCCCACATTGATAATTGCTGCCTGAGATCACACATCAGGAAAACCTCTGCTTGCCACTCTGCCACTGTGGTCATCTCTGTTGTCCCTTGAGTGGGGACAGGGGACAGGTGTTGGAGCTGGCCTTGGAGCTACTTGCACTGGGAGCCTGCTGGGGAGCAGTTATCTGGGTCTGACATCCCCTGAGATGGGGCCATTTGCTACTGCACAAAGTGTCTTTTATTGCCTTTCAGGAGAATACACAGAAACGTCTCCTTCCCTTGTCCACGTTTTATGAAAGCTTATTTCAGTAGCAATATAGAGAATGCATCTGGGCACTAAATACCTCTGGAGCAGCCAGAGAACCCATGAAGGACTCAGATATGAGACAAAGACAGGCTCTTAGGTTGCCCACCTTGCCCTCCTGTGCATGCACACATGAACATCCTGCTCCACTGCTTGCCTCACACGCCCATGCCAGCTCCCAGGAGAGCAAATGAATGCAAGGATGAAAGAAGCCCCTCTTAACATGGGAACATGGGGTCGTGGGCTCATACACTTTTCCCCTGAGAGGACACCCTTTCCCTCCCTTCCCCACCTCTCTTCCCCTGGGCTGCATGCTCTGCTCCTTCCCTCGTGGTGGTCTCTTGAGCATTGTTTGCATTTCATAGCTGCCTCACTCTTTTGCTGGCCGGAGGTTTGGTGAGAAACAATGAAGTAGAGGAGCATGAAATTCAAAGCAAATGCATGTCCTATACTAAGTCAGTTAGATGGTTTCTGTGGGTGCACATACACAGGGTGTTAGTTAGATGGTTTCTATGGGTGCATGTACACAGGGTGTTGTTCTGCACCCCGTGGATGCAGGCTCTGGAGACAGCAGCAGCAGCAAGGGGGTTTGAAGGTGCATGTGAGAGACCCACAGTTAAAGCCAGGAACAGTTCTCCTTTCTCACTCCCACCTCAGCAGCAAGGAATTGCCAGCAGCACAATGCATCACCCTCGAGGAGCAAACTGGCAGCACATTTAAGGCAAAAATATCTGTTTTAAAGGATGTAATAAAACAGAGCTAGGGAAGGGTTTATAGGGAAGCAATTGCTGTGTGGGGTGAGAAGTGGTCACCAGAGGCCAATCTGCCTGGCTTTATTGCCTGTTACTGGTGACTTTTCCCAACCAGGGGACAATAGATCCTCTGCTATCAGCCTCGGCTTCAGTCAATACAAACACGACATAGTTTTTTAAACTAATATTTTTCCAGCATGCAATTCCGTGGAGAGCGAGAAGGCAGCGTTACCATGGTGATATATAGACAGCATCTGCCTTGGACGTAGCTGAAGGGAGAAACTGGAATAGAATTGCAAATTTCCTCTGTCCAGGAAGCCACCGTAGTAGGCTGAGCAGGCTGCCTTCCCCAGCCAGCCTGCATCCTCCCAGTGCCCAACACTGGCTCTCCTGAGAGCCAAGGGCAGCCAGGCTAGTTGAGCACTGCCTTGGCTCCTTATCAGTCCTGCATCCTGCCCCGGAGCTCTGCAGAACCTGCACACTCCCTTACTGCCTCTATGACCAGCCTGCTTAGCTGCTTCACCAAAAACTTGCCCAGGCACACCATGAACAGAGACTGACCCGCTCCAAGGCACTTCCCAAGAATTCATGTTCCCCAGAGCCTCCCAAGGAGACACAGGCAAACAACTGGTGTCAAATGCACCAGCACAGCTGTAATACACTGCCCTTGCTGCTGCAAGACATTTTGATGAACTGGCTGGAGGGAGACATGGGTACATGAATGAAACAACATCCTCTGAACAAGAGCTCACTGCTGCAATTTCGGCGTGGGACAGTTAGGCAGTGCACAAGCATCCTTCAGGTGCAGCTGCCCTGGCATTGCGCTCCTGTACCTAAAGGCTGGAGCTCAGCACCCCTTCCCTCCAGCAATGTGAATGGGGGAGATGGCAGAGCTGACTGTGATCTGGATGAGGCACATTTTGTCACAGGCAAAACTTGGAGGAACAAGGTAAACAGGAGCTCCAGGCAATGCTCAGGTCAAGGACACTGGGAGGGAAAAGAGTGAGCCAACGAGGATGCAATGATGGGGATTGCCAAACCCAGCTCTGCTGCCCCCCATGTCAGGGGAGAGGGGCACTGCACAGCTGACAGCAAGATGGGGATTGTTCTTGCCTCCTCTCTGGAGGGCTGAATAGTGAGTTGGGGCAATTCTCAGTGGAAAACTGCAAAAGCAGGAGTGAATGCAGTGACCTCAGCTTCAATACTTTTCCCATAAGCAAAGAGCTGGTCTGGAATCAGCCATCTGACAGTGGCAAATTTTCACCTATTCTGCTGGCATGGGGAGAGCAACCCAGCTCCCCGAGAGGGCAGTCTTCTCTTCAAAGACGCTTTCAAAGAAAGAAAGAAAAACAAGGGAAGGGAATTGTGCCCTTCTCCCACAGCTCTCCTCTGGCAGCTGAGACCTGAGGGGCTCCCAAGAGCAGGTAACACTGTAGCATTGGAGGATAATTGCCCCATCCCGCTTACAGCGTCTTCAGGAACAGCTCTATCATGCTTGCCAGAGGTGTAGCAGGAGCACAGGCAGCTGTGCAAAGTGCCCAGAGATTTTGCTGCTTCCCATCTTGCCACAGCACAAGCCCCTCTGCTCAGAGCCTGATCCAGGCAGAGGTGCTCAGTGTGGGCACCACTATGCTGGATAGGGAAAGGCACTTCGAGAGCAATGTGCTGTGCCCTAGTGCAAGGAAAGAGGGGTCCTGTGTCTCTCTATACAGACACCAATCATGCTCCATTCTAGACACATCTCTAGCCCTGACTCTGCACCAACAGCACAGCACCAGGAAGACATCACAGGGGGAAATCTTCAAGCAGAAGATAAGACAGTATCTCTCCCTATCATGGTTCTCCAAAGTTGCAAGGCAAATTATTCCCCCTTTTTCACAGGAAAAGGCTGTATTTCAAAAGTGATGGAGCTCAGACCTCACCACAGGACACTGCTGTCTAAATCCCCAGGATGACTCTGGCAGTGCTGCCATGTACACCGGCAGCAGCAGTGCCGCCCTGTCTGGGGATTCAACCCATACAACCATGAGGCTCAGCCAAAAACCTAGAGCATCCAAACACCACACTGTCTGCCCAACAAAGCTGTGGGCATTCAACGGCAGGCAACGTGACAACAGAGACACCACTGCTCACCAGCACTGTGGGATGCATGGCAAGGTCTACATGACTCACACTGTGCATCCTGGGACTTGGGAAAAGAGGCACACAGCGGAGGACACCAGTGAGAGGTTACTGGTTTCCCAAAGAAAGCTGTCCCCTGGAGCAGCAAGTCCCGAGCACAGACCCTGCTGCAGACTCCCCTGTGGTTGCTAGCTGACCCTGCTTCATCAAGCAGTGAGGAGTGTGAGGCTGAGAGGTTGCAGCCTCTTTACAGGGAACTCAAAGTTGCTTACAAGCTGTTACAGCAGGAATTCACTACTCAGAGATAGACCTGCACTGCACAGACACCCTCAAGCACCTGCAAGGGTGTGCAACACAGCAGGAGGCAGTTATCCAGCAAACAACACCCACGAGAGAGCAGCAAGTCTAGCTGAGCCCAACCAGCACATCTGGCATTGGCAGCTGTGTGAATATACAGAAAACCCAACGTTGCCAAGCAGCGATAGACATGGAGGACTGGGTCAGTGGAAACAGAACAAGAGGCAGCAAGCCGAACCCACTGCCAGAGAGGGTGAGATATCTTATGGGACAGGAGCAAGACATCCATCCCAGAGCACCCTCCATCTGCCTGTTCCAGCATCATCTTGTCTGAGCTGTGCCGAGAACCTGCCCAGCAGGCAGAGGCTCACTGCCCGTGCTCCTCCAGCACCCTGTACCTGGGTGTGTGAAGAGCAGATGCGGTGGAACCTACCGAGCTCCCTAACGGGCAGAAGGGGCTGGTGCCGTATGCAAACCTTCCTCCCCTCCATGGGCTTGGAGGAAATGGAGGTCCTGTCTCAGAACTCGCAAACAAGCCTGGTTGCTCTGCTGGGTAATAACCATTGGTACGGCAGAAGAGAAAACTCCACTGAAGCGGTGTACAATAGAGCTCCTAGCAGACACTACATGCTGAGTGCAGCCCTGGCAGTTGCCAGGCTGCCTGCAGCGGCCGCCTGCGGAGCCTCTTCCCAGTCGCAGGCAAAGGGCACATCCACACTCCGGTAACCGCAGGCAGCACAGGACAGAGATAGGAGCCCCGTGCGTGTGTGCATGTGGCTGTCCCAGAACACGTCCTGCGGCTCTGCTGCCCAAGCAGGTGTAGCCCAGCGCTTCCTGGCACTGCAACGGGGACGATGGGGCAGCTTGGCACCGCGGCTGGTACTGAGGAGGGGCTATTGTATTACCATAGCCCTTGGGATGGGGCAGCCTGAGTGGAGGGGAGAGGCTGGGGATAATCCTGCTCTCCTGCTTAGCATGAGGTCACTTGCACAGCGGGAACCTGCAGTCAGCAGTAGGTTGGGCACATTCAGCTCACGTTCCTCTCCCTGAAGCGGGCACCTGCTGCAGCCGCACGACTCTCTAGCAGGGAGACCTGCTCAGCTGGGTGCGGTGGCGGAGGGACACTCCACTCCGAGGAGATCATCCGACAGCACAGGACCCCGAGTGGACCGTGTGAGAGAAAAGCTTCCTTCACAGAGGTCCAGCCAAGAGACCCAGGAACAGCCCCAGCACGCCTGGGGAAGTGGCAGAGGCTTTCACTAGCGGTGAGGAGCTGACACGGGGCCTCGTAGGGCTGGGCAAGCTGTGTGAAGCTGGGGGCTGGTCACACCGCTCGGGCTTCAAAGGGAGCATGGGGGAATGGATCCTGATCCTAGCACCACGTGCAGAACTCCCAGGACAGATTCCCGGGGACAAAGGGGTGTCCAGCAGGGGCAGAGGCTTGAGGTGGCAGGGGCCCTCAGCCAACCTCTCTGCCTGTGTGAGTACCCCATAACAAGCTACAGCAGAAGAAGCCACACATCTATCTGTGGTTGCCATGGGGCATGCAGCCCCACACATGCAGCCTATTCCAGACTACAGATGTCCACCAGGAGCAACTTGCCTCCTTAGGCACATCTCTGATCCCAGTCCTGCTCTGCATGCTTGCACACACATTGTCACACGCGGGCTTTTGCACACGCTGGACCCCGTCCACACCCCTTCCACAGACGAAGGGTTACACACATACTGCTCCCCACATGGACGGGCTACTGCATCCCCCGATGGAGGGGGTGATGTCCATACACCCACTCAAGAGCCTCTTGTACACATCCCTGGACAGCATTTTTACACGAGCCCGCTGCAGAGGAGGATGCGCCCACCCCGCCAGGCTCAGGCACAGGGGCAGGCTTCCGCACAGCTCGCCCCCTATCCCCCACCCGAAACACTCGCACAAGCACCCCGCCACAGACATACGCACCCTCCTCAGCTGGGCGTTTGCACACCCCCTCAGCCAGGCTATTGCTCACGCACACCCCAGGCAGGCTCTAGCACACACGGCACCGGACGGGCTTCTATACATGCTCCTGGTGTACCCCCCGCGCTGGGACCTTGCACTCGCAGCCCCGCTGGTCCTGGCCCGCACTTTTGACCGCGTAACCCCCCCGCTCCCAGGAGAAGCACTCGCCCCAGCACCCCGCCGGGCTCCTGCACACCCCCGCCGCAGTCGCTCCCCTCCACGCGGGACCGGACAAAGCCTCCCGTACTCACAGGCGCTCGGTGCCGCGGGGGATGCTCTTGGGCACGGCGCGGAGGGCCGTGCCGTGGCAGTCCACCGTGGTGCCGGTGCAGGCGCAGAGCGGCGGGCAGGCGGCGGCGCGGCCCCGGCACAGCACAGCGCACGCCAACAGCCAGGCAGCGGCCCGCAGTCCCGCCGGGACCCCCGCCGCCGCACCCCTCCCGGGAGTTGGGGGAGCCATGGCAGCGGGCAGCGGGGTTAGGCAGCGAGGCCACTGCGCATCACCGGGGAGCGGGGCTGGGCAGCGCTCGACACGGCTCAGTGCGGCTGGGCTCCGGGGCAACAGCCCCGACGGCGCGCACCCACCTCCCCGCCCGCCTCACTGCCGCCCCATCCCGCAGCCCAAGCACAGCCTCCACGCTGGCTCCTCCCTCACGCCCTGCCCACCCCGACAGGCCCCCTGCTACCGCTCCTCCCCGCGCCCCTGGCGAGGGTAGGAGCAGTCCGGGCCGGGCAGAGAATCGGCAACCCGCAGCCGTCGGAGTTCTGCACCGCCTCGGCTGTGCGGCAAGGCGGGATCAGGCTCAATGCCATAGCTTGGAACAGCGGGTGTAGCCCGCGGGGCAGCCGCTTCTCGCAGTGAGACGGGTGCTGGAAGGTATGTAGCAAGGAGAGCGTTTGAAGAAAGACACCCTAGGGGCTAGCAGAGATCGGTAAAACTCCCTGCGAATCCACCTGGCAGCCCACAGCCCTATCCCCGTGCCTCCAGAGCCCTGGCGAGACGCGGGAACCCGGCAGGCCACACAACAGGCTGGCACTGGTACTGGATCTGCTCATGGAACCCTTCTACCAGGCACAACAGCACTCAGGCGGCACTTGGGGATGTAGCTCTGCTTTGCTCTTTGCCCCACATACAGACTGCAAGTCTTAAAAGTACCAGCAGTGGCACTGGCTATCTGCTTTCTCTCTCTAGAGAAACATCATAGGTAATAAAGTCACCAAAATGTCTTTGTCACCACCAGGACGAGGCAAAATACAGCTATTTCAACATGACCTCCAAATAGCTGGCCTCTCAGAAATGTGAGCACTGCATTCACTTTATTACCTTCAGTTTTCTTCCCTGAGGTCAGCACATGCAATACAGGAGGGTGTAACTAAGAAGTCTGGTCACCTGTTTTAATAATCTTAAACACCTGTAATCTTATGCGTCCAAGAGCTGAGTGCTTCAAAATAAGATACCTCGTTGCTGGCAGCAACTGCTATAAATGTCCCATTTCAAGGAGAAAAAACATGGAAGGAGGGCAGATGGGAGCCTGACACACTGCTCTGGCAGCGGCAGGAGAGGTGCTTGAGGACAGACACCTCATTGCACACTCATTTCCCCAGCCAGCAGGATATTTGCAGGGGTGGTGGCAAGTCCCAGGGACCCGAGTGCCTCTTAAATCAGTGCCTTCTGCATATGAATCTCCACAAGCTCCCTAATTAGGGTGAGGAGGTGCCTGTAGGGCAAGAGCCACTTTACACACAGGGCTGCACTAGCTTGGCCCAGATCAGAAGCCCTTTCCCATCCCGAATGCAGGCTCCCATCATCTGTCTGCATTTTCGTGACATCTCCTTCCTCTGGCCTCAGTCCCGGGAGGAAGCTGTGCCTGAGATGGATGAAAGGGGTTTGTTCCTCGTTGCTACCCAGCAGCCCTGACAGCAAGGAAGATGAGCTGCTTCCCAGGACTCTGGGAGCTGACCCCTTGCTGGCACAATGTCAGCAGAGGTGGCCCCACAGCCTGCCCTGTGGCTCTCAGGGGAACCCCAATGGCAATGCCACCCAAAGGGGCCCTGTGCTGAAGACCTCGGCTGGGTTTTTTGGAGATGGAAGGTTGTTTCCTAGCAGCTTGGCATCCCCCAAAGCTGGTTGCTATCAATGTGATGCTTGAGATCCCCCTCCTTATGAAACGTCACTCTTGGCCCAGTAAAGCAGAGTCAGTCTTAACCTGCCCTTTACCTCTGATGCTGGTGGGAAGGCAGGAGCAGGACCAGGGATCTTGTTTTCCCCCTCTTACAGGAACTTGCCCCAGGCGAATCCGTATGATCTGCAGAGTAAATAGTAAACAGGCTCCCTCTGTCTCTGTGTCCAGCTGCAGCAACACCCAGGCACTTTACAGTTGGGGCCATGGTCTTGGCAAAAGGAGTAGCCAGCAGGAGTCTGTCTGGAGGCCATCATCACCTGCCCTGGTTCCAGTGAGGAGTCCAAGGCTGGGAGGCTGAAAATTCCATTTCAGGCCAACACCAACATTTTCTTCTGTGAGTACCATGACTCCTGCTCTCCTTTGGGAACTTCTTGCCACTGCCTGCCACACAGCAAGTGCCCTGGCATCACAGAGCATCCCACTGAGCTGGGCTGCTGGCCATGGCTGACCCCTCTGCAGCTGCTCTGGTTGCAAAAGCAATCCCCTTCCAGGGCTGCCAACCGCAAGGGCCAAGCATGCCTGGAGAAGCAGGACAGCGGAGCTGGAGGACAGGCTGTCCAGCAAGAGCCCTCTTCCACAACTCAGACTGTGGTGCATTTGGGTGATTCCAAATTGTCTAGATAACTTGCATGGGGTGATGCTGGCCTTGGAGAGAACCAGCTGCCCAGGAAAGGCCCAGCGTGCCTCTCGATACAGATGAGGAGCATGGAGAAAACTAACCCCCCAAACTTTTCTTTGTCGGGGGAGGCCCGGTCCTGCCGTCTGCCACCAGGATTTGGGCCAAACTGTTTGATAAAGAGAGAGACCATCTGGATTGTCTGATGGGCTCTGGGTTTGGTTAAAGCGAAGCAGAAGCTTTTTTCACAGTAGAAGAGTTTTCATGGGAGGATCTGGGGAAGGATTCCAGGGTATGCGCCAGACCTGTCGTGCAGAGATGTGAAGCAGCTACAAAGCTTCAAACAAAAATTATTGCAGGTTTTAAGCCAAGTGCCCCAAGGCAGCTTCCTGGCATTTCCACCCACCCCAGCATGGGCTGCAGCCTGGCCCCATTAGCTCTCTTGCAGTCTGGGCTGGCACTGGGTTCTCACCAGAGCTGCTGGTGGCTGACAGCAATTCCCAGCACCCTTGGGCTTTTAGGCATCTGCTGCACTGCTATACCCCACATCTCAGTGGGCAGAGGAGAAGGCAGCATGTCCTAGCCCATGCTTGCTATGGCACTTCGGCTGCACTTTGAAGCCATGACATGGCTGTTGCTGGTCCTCAGCAGCACTCAGCCCTTCTCAGGGTTGGACCAGGCACTGGTATGGAGCAGAAGTATTTAGAACACAGGTAGCAGCATGCACACATGGTGCCTGCTCCAACTCTCCTACCAAGAAGCATTGTTGATGGCCAGATCCAGCTCTCATTGCACCAGGGTTGAGCTTTAAACCCCTCCTCCACCAGCAACATCGCAGGTTTGGGACATACCTGGTTTAGGAGCAGTGACTGCAAGACCCAGCTAGAGATGTGCCAGGAGCAGAGTGGCCATGATCTCTCTAGTGTCCCCCAGAGACCTCACATAGAGCAGTATGGAGAGCTGCCTCTCCATTGGCCAGGGCCACATCTGTCACGCCTCGCCAGCTCCTGCAGGGAGGCCAAGCTGCCTTTTGTCCTGCCAGACATGTTTGGCTATGGAGAGTGAGGCATTATGTGAGAGAGAGCCAGCATGTCCGACCCGTTAGGGCACCTGTTGGGCTTGTGCAGCACAACAATGCCCTTGATGGTTCTATTATAGAGTGCTGTGGGCTGCCTGGATCACAGTAAATCTCACCCAGTAAACAGGAGCAGCAAGCAGTGCTGGGATGAGCTCTTCCTGACACCCAGGGACAAGCCCTACCTCACTGGCAAAGAGCAAACTCATTGCTGTGCAAACGTGGCCAGCATCACTCTTCAAACATAGCCAGTGAACTGTGAATGTGGCCCCACGGATTGCAGGAGAGTGGGGCAGCTCTACTGCCTGGGGACCCCACCACTAATAGCAAGTGAAATAAACAGCATCCACTGGGTCCTTCAGGATGATGTGGGAAATGCTAAGGTTCCCAAGCAGGTAGGTTTCCTCCGAGTGTCACACAATAGGGACTGTTCAACTGAGGGAAGCCCAACCTGTCCTACTGCCTTAAACAATCACACAGCGGCAGGACAGAAACAGTCCACATCCCTGCTCTGTGGCACAGCTGAACAGAGGGACCAGGCCTTGCACTGTGGGTTGCCCCAACCAGCTCCAGTCTACAAGGAAAACATTTGCACCAAAAAGCCCAGATGCAGATGGGGAAATGCTGTTTTCAGCACAGCTGGACACGTGAGCCCTGGGAGCTCTGCGGCATGGCACAAGCCGGTTTGAATAACCACAGGCGAGGCAGCGCTTGTTAAATGTCTCACACATGGCAGTGCTGTTGTTGATGCAGTGTGAGAGTGGGGACTCAGGGGTCCCCAGATGTAGTAATTGTTCCACATCCACACAGTGCTCCACACACACTCTTCCCGCTCACTCTGCCTGCAGCCACTCATTAAGCCTCTTCAATGAAGATGCATGGGAGGGATAATTTACTGTTTAATAGACTAACTTTCCATTTGCTGTTGCCAAGTGCATCCAACATATTTCTCCATGGTGCCATAAACTTCAACTCCTCCCTGCCTCCCAGTAGGAGCAGGTGGGCTTTCAGGATTTACCCATGACCTCAGCCCAGGGGCGAGCAGAGACACTGGGCTTTGTTTTTAGAGGAAGAGGGCTCGTTCCCACCAATCCCTTCTTTCACTTATTGTAGTCCTCATTGCACTGATGTCCCTGAGCTGAGAAACAATCTAACCTGAGAAATAGAGTGCCCTAGCCTGATGGATGAGGGAGGCAGCAACTCTGTTCTGATCTTGTTAACAAAGATGCCCTAAGTGCTGATGAGGCTGCCTGTGCTCCATATTAATGGCTAGCTGGCAGCCAGTCCCACGCTGGAGTGTAATCAATAAACTGTATGCCTGCTTGGGCTTATTGTGCATCCACAGTCACAGGTGGCCTCTCTAATGCCTTGCTAGTCCCTCAGTTATGAGTGTCTCTGCACTCCTGCTCCTCCTCCCCTAGCACTTAGAGAGTCACAAACTACTGGAGGCTGAAGAAAGTCAGATTCTGCACACATGAGATGGGGGAGCTGGTGCCAGCTCCACTTTGCTTCCATCACCAAAATTCCCACAGTGTAGAGGAAGCACTTTCAGGGTGCAGGTGCTGCAGAAAGGAGAAGCAGTCTCAGAGGCATGACCCTAAGAGACTGGTCTGACCAACGAATATCAAGAGGATGACAGTAGCCAAAAATAACTGGAGAGGGAAAGGGTTTGGCTTGCCCTGTGACAGAACTGCTCAGCCCCAGATGCAGGCATGGACTCGTTGGAACCGGAGTATCATGTTAGGGGCTACCTGCAGAGTCAATTTTTGCCCTTTGTAAGAGTGCATCCTCCCCCAGGCCTCTTCTTTCAGCATTTTATGTCCTTGTCCACCTTAATTGTAAGTCCATCTTCCTACCTCCTCCATCCCATAGATGCAGCCAGGGAGGACAAACCAGGCACCTCCAAAACCTGCCCCACCTGCACATCTGTCCCTGGGATCCCCAGTACTGAGGATGGGCAAGAAGTCCTGTCCTACAGGGTGTGCTGCCAGCCCCTTTTTGTGCTGCTGCTGCAGAATGGCCCAGACAAGGTACAATGGAGCCAGAGGCCTTTGTGCAGGAGGTTGCTGAGACCGTGCTCCCCAGGGGAGCAAGGCTCAGGCTGGAAGAAACAAACCCTGCAACAACCTCACCCCACAGGTGCCCACAGGCATGATGCCCAAGGCAGGCTTGCACCCCCATTCATCTCAGTTCTCTGTCATAGCAACACAAAAGCTGCAGCCAGAAGCAGAGAGGGTTAAGTGTGACCCAGTTCTCCTCTCAGGTGCAAAAGGAGACAAGTTTAAAATCATGTAAGGCAGCCCATGGGAGAGCTGGCTGGTGGGTTTGTAAAACCTTCTCAGAAGCAAGGCAGGGGAGGGTGGTGTAACACAGGAGAGGTGGGACTGCAGAGGAGCACAGAAATGCCCACTCCAGCTAAGACTCAGTGGGGAATGTGCTGTCCCCCTGATCCAAACTGAATCAGCATCTTGAAGGCTGGTGCTGGAAATTATCTCAAATGGTAATGTACAGCTAGGGACAGCTTCTCCTTGCCTCAAGATGCAGAAGCCCCCCCAAAAAAACTTCTCATGCATTCCTAAGAACAAAGCTGGGCTGGAGCAGGTTGGGGTTGGAGAGCTAATGCCAGCAGAGATCCCACCCTGGTCCACAGCACAAGCGGAAGGTCAGTGTCAGACCCAGCACAGAGATCTCGGCATCTACGTGCCTGCACCATTAATTAGCTTCAGCAAAACCCTCATTGAGGGGATAAGCAAACAAAACTAAACATGGTAATTTATTCACTCCATGAAAAAATATTAGTTAATCCAAGCCAATGAGATTGTAAAGCCCGATAACTGGTCTGGCTGGTGCCAGCATCTATCGCTAGCAGTGCTCATGGTTTTTGTCTACAGTTGCCCAAGGCAGTGAGATGCAGCAGCAGCATGACAGCTCCCAGCCACACATGGTAATTTAAGGGAGAAAAAAAAATCTTATTTCCAATCCCAAATGAGGTAGAACAGTCAAAAAACCCCAACACTCAAGACAAGTTACTGATATTGATTTAGAGAGCAGTGACATCCTGCAGAACTTATTTGCAAGTCTGTGCTGTACAATCCAAGATAAAAAACTGTTTAATAAAGTGAAGGATGAGCACCGCTTGTTTGCTTTGTGACTCCACGGCTGTGCAGGAATCCCAACAGCCCAAAGCAAACACACTGAAAGCTGAGCAATCCCCCTCTAAATGTGTACCTTCACTCGGTGTTTGGTCCCAACAACTGCTGTCCTTTCACTTGCAGTGCTTGGTTGTGGCTTCAGGGACTGAGAGCTATTCATTTTTTCAATTATGGAAGGCACATAAAGCACTCTTTGAACCACAGCTTGTCGGGGAGGTGATATTTGGGTTTGCGGTATTCAAAATACCTATTGTGAGTTTTTGTATTCCTTTGTTTGACATTTTCAAGAGCAGCAATGTCTCTCTGGACTACTATGCCCACTTTCAAGTGCACTGAGGCCCATCTCCTCCTGCTCTCCAAGCTCCATGGAGATGGGATGTACTAGTCTCATGGCACCCAAATGCAACCCTGCAGGGGTTGAAACCTGCTTGAAGTTCACCCTGCAGGAAGGCAGTGGTGGTTCCTAGCGTACTGTACCGCTTGGTTCTCCTGCTTGTTTTTCAATTGCACAGTGAAGATGTTAATGAGTGTCTGAGCCACGGCAGGCAAGCCCAGGGCATTTCAAATGTGGAAGAACTTCACAGAGAAATAATCTGCATAAAATCTGAGACGCCATTATTAAGAAGGAGGAAAAGAAAATCCAAGAAGAAATCATCCTCCCTTGGCAGGCAAGAGTTGCAAGAGAAGAACTGTTCTACAGAGAGAAATGTATTCATTTGATCCATTATTTATACAAAGTGCTCTTTGTAAACCTGATTTCCCATCACCCTGGATCACAGCAGGGGGAAGATAGGAAAACAAGACGTCCAACTTCATCCCTGCAAGGAAAAGACAGCCCTTCTGGGCACTCACCATCACACTAGGATCCCAGAGAGGGAACAAGCCACAGTGCCATTCCTGCAGGCAGGCAGCACCTCACCAAACATCCCTGCACTTAACAACAGGAGCTCTAGGGTTCTGAGAAGACATTTCCTTCCTCTTGAAAGTGGATGCACCACCAAGTCTCATCATTGATCCAACAGAACTGCTTAAACCACTAAACAAACCCTCTAAAAATAAAAGCATTTAATATGGAGTTTACACATGAACGCACAGAAAGGCAACAGTCTGAAACAGTACATACATAGCATATAAATAAAGACAAAGATTAAAAATACTTTGCAAACTATAGACTCCGGGAACAGTTAGTGGCTGCTCTGAGAGGAAGCAGCCTCATGAGTCATTGCACAAGGCAGACAAATGAGACACATCCAAGCATGACTAAACACCCTGGTGCCTGTGAGACAGTGTGAACACACTGAGACTGCAACAGCCAAAAGTCCTAGAGGCTGAATCTGTTAGCTAGCACCATCCTCTGTATACAGAGGACAGCACCATGGGCTAAAGCCCAGGGCATCAAACCCTTCCCAGGATTGCCCTTGTCTAGAGACTGCAGCCAGCCCCTTGGCAGGAAAGGCATTGGAGACATGCAGAATGCCAGGCTGATGCCCCATAGGTAATTTTTCTTAGAGCTAAGCAAATCTCAGTTGTGCCAGAAGCCAGACAGAGTACCTGAGCTAAAGCTGTCAGTAAAGGGGGAGAACAGTGGAGAGACAAGTTACATTCCTCTCATCTCTGTAGGAGAAGTGCATTTAGTTCTAAGAACAAGATTGCCTTGCCAAACAGACACCCAGAGATATGCACCCGAATAAGCAGGGGACAGTAAGGATAGCAAGGATGGGATGAACGAATGCTTCACCCAGCAAGCACCCCCAATGCAGGTAGGAGAGGAGGTAGCAGGAACAGACCCAGGGCTCTGCGCTGCGGCTCAACCTGCAGCTCTGCCTCTTCTCCATTTAGAGGCAAAGCTGAGATCCTCAGGTCTCTGCTAACAGTGGACTGCAGGGGCAGGGTAGAAGTGCAGTCAGCAAAACACATGGTGCCCTTTGGAGAAGAGCAGAGACAGCTTCAGCCTCCAGAGGAAATGATTACAGACACATCCAAAAAGCACATACTGCTACCACAGCAAACAGCCTCTGTCCTTCCTCACAGCATCCTTGCCTGCCCAGTCTCTGAAGAACTGGAGCCCTTTGCTGTGACAGAGGCTCTTAACACCAGCAACTCTCAGTTCACACATCAACAGTCTTGCTACCCTTTACATTTTCAAAGGAGTTCATCCAATTTGGTGTCAGATGAGAGACAAGAAACTCTTGCAAAACTACCAGGAACATCCCTTTGGAAAGAGCAGGATGAGGCACATAGGCTTGTAGCATAAAAAACACCCCACACCCAACAAATCAACCAATCAAAAACCTACACACAGGGGAAAAAAAAAAAAAAAAAGCAAAACCAAAACCAAAAAAACCCAAACACAAAACCCACCCCACAAAAAACCACAAACAAAAACCCCACAGAAACCAACCAATCAACAGAAAACAACACCAAAGTCAAACAGTAAAAAAAAGTGACTTCTAGCTAAGCTGCAGAAGATCCTGATGCCCTGTTTCGACAGCTCTAGCCAGCCGGACTTAACTCCCTGCTCACATCCCAGTATTCACACCTCCTGCCACCAGTTGTCTCAGAAAGCTGTCACAGACAGAGCTCTAACTCTTGCTGGCTGCTGGTTCTTAAAGATTAGAAGACAATTATAATTGGATTCCAGAGATTATTTGCTTCACTGACAAGGTCTGAGAAGTGTTTAGATGGTTCCTCAGCTGATTAAATCTTTATTTCAAAGCAGTCATCCTGTGTGTTTCCTACCCCAGAGCAGTTGCAGACAGGGTCTTGGCAAGATTGCCTTACTGGAGCACTTCAGCTTAACAAGACAGCTGACGCTGGCCAGCTGTGATGGGTGTTTATCCTGCATCTAGATGGTTTCATCTCATTTCTGCAGCTCAGGCCAAAGTGCTGAAGCCAGCTCTGGCCCTATCCCCCAGTTTAATGGCTAATCAGCTACTTGCCTCACCAGCCATCCAGATATTGAGCCAAAGCCCTTGGCACCACTTGCAGTAGATCACAAATGGATGGAGTCCCTTCTCCTCTCTCATGCTGCTCATGCTGTTCCTATGCTGTGCAAACAACCACCAGGCTCTGCCCATCCCAGACACTTCCAAAGGCTGAGCTGTCCTGCCCTAGACAGTCTTTGCCAACCTCCCGCCCTGCTCAACTTAGCTTCTTTGAGGCAGTACAAAGCAGAGGCATTTCTTGCTCACCAGGCAGAGCCCAGCAGCAGTGATGTGCCATGGAAACACAAAGGCAGTGAGCAAAGATTGCCTCCAGCTCAAGCTGAAACAGAGAAATGAGTTTAGAAGCTTTTTCCCCTGCCCCCATTTGAAATGGTGTCATGCAGAACCTCTCCTCTTCTTCCAGGCCTATCCTCTGCTCTGTACCATTTGTGCACTCCAGCCCTGCAGGGTCAGAAAGGTAAAACAGAGCCCAGAGGAAGCAGGAGGGCAGGGCTCCAGAGGAGGCCTGGAGGTAAGATAGGCTGGCAGGATGTGCTGAAGGCTCACTGCTAACATAAGGGAAGGAGCAAAACCAAGTCAGTGTGTTAAAAAAGAGCAGAAAAGCAAGAAGAAAAAAAAATACAGCCTAGCAACATTGCAGAGAAAGCTGGGGGTGCACACAGGGCCCTTGTAAGCAAGCACTCCAGCGCTTCCCAGAGCCAGCAGGTCAGACATGCTGCACAAGTTTTGGTTAGATAGTGGTTTACCCCATAGTAGAATGAAATATAATTTATATACAGAAAGAAACGAGTCCCTGCAGTCTTTGCAAAGGTCCAGTTTCAAGAGCGCTGCCGTGCTGGTGAGGGTTGCTGTGAGCCTGCAGCTCTCTCCTCTCCGTGCAGCACATCATTCACAGCTTGTGAGGCTGGGCAATCCCCACCCGTGAGTTGATGCGAGAAGATTCAGAGGGATGATGAATCCTTGGGAAGCAGGTGGCCTCGCATGCGTCTGCAGGATTCCTGGAGCAGAGAATTACAGCAGGTGAAAGCCTGAAACATGGAGTACCTTGCAAGAAAAGGCTAATGTTCTGTCCTCCCTCTGCAAGGACTCCTCCCTGGCGTTTGTGTCCTAAACCTTTTACCAAACAAGAGCATTAGAGGCAGACCGGGACAAACACAGCAGCTGGTTGTAGGCTGCAACAACCTCTCCTCCCACTGCCTCCTTGACTAGCTGTTAGCACCACCCTGTGCTTTCTGTGACAGCCGGCCTGCCATCTCATCGGTAGAAGAGCAGTATACTGCTCAGGTGAAACCCTTCAAGGACCAGCTTCTAGTATGCCAGCTGCCCACAGCTCAGTATGGAGCAGGCTGCTGTAAGTCAGGGGACTGCAGCAGTCAGAGCCTTGTGTGCATGACATTGCCCCGGCAGATTTCAGGGCCCAGCAGGTCAGGCTGCCCACAGGGAGGAGAATGGAGGGGGAAGGTGTGTGGGGGGTGTCTCACCTCTTTACGTCCCTCCAAAGATTTCAGCTTTGCCTGGGACATGTGAGCTGGAGATCCACATTTCTGTAACTGGACAAGAGAGTGGAATAGGAGAGCTGAGGAATGAAGTGGCATCCACAGCCTTCCCTTGGAGCCATCTGTGCCACCAGAGAGCAGCTATCACCCAAATCCACTCTTGTTTGGTCTGGGCCATGGGGCAGCCCTACTACCCACAGGCAGCAGACAGTGTACAACTTGTGGAGGAGAAGGGGAGAGTGAAGGGGGCACAAGCCAGGGCATTAGGGCAGGAACAGAGCCAGAGGGACAAGACTGGAACAGAGGCCCCAATCCCAATGCTGCCCTTACCATCTGCTCTGCTCTTCTCACAGCAGCTTCCCACAGCTTAATTTGATCGTGCAGAAGAATCACAGAATCACAGGATGTTAGGGGGTTGGAAAAGGGGGGTTGGAAAGGACCTCCAGAAATCGAGTCCAATCCTCCTGCCAAAACAGGATTGCCTAGGGCAGGCCATACAGGAACACATCCAGATGGATTTTGAAAGTCTCCAGAGGAGTCTCCACAAACCCCCTGGGCAGCCTGTTCCAGTGCTCTGTTGTCCCCACAGTAAAGAAGTGTCACCTCATGTGGAACCTCCTGTGTTTTATCTTGTATCCATTGTTCCTTGTCCTATCACTGGGCACCATCAAAAAGACCTTCATCTTGACACCCACCCCTCAGCTATTTACAAATGTTAAGATCTCCTCTCAGCCTTCTCTTCTCAAGACTGAACAGCCCCAAGTCTCTCAGTCTTTCTTCATAGGAGAGATGTTCAAGTATCACAGTATCACAGTATCACCAAGGTTGGAAGAGACCTCACAGATCATCAAGTCCAACCCTTTACCACAGAGCTCAAGGCCAGACCATGGCACCAAGTGCCACGTCCAACCTTGCCTTGAACAGCTCCAGGGACGGCGACTCCACCACCTCCCCGGGCAGCCCATTCCAGTGTCCAATGACTCTCTCAGTGAAGAACTTTCTCCTCACCTCGAGCCTAAGTCTCACACTCATCCTTGCAACTCTCCACTGGCTGGACCTCCAGGAGGTCCCTGTCTCTCTTGAATTGGGAAGCCCAAAATTGGACACAATATCTCAGATGTGGTCTCACCAGGGTGGAGTAGAGTGGGAGGAGAACCTCCCTAGACCTGCTGGACACTTTTCTTAAGGCCATTTGCCTTCTTGGCCACAAGGACACATTGCTATCCCATGGAGAACTTGCTGTCCACTAGGACTCCAGAGTCTTTCCCCATGGAGCTGCTTTCCAGCAAGACAACCCCTAGTCTGTACTCATGCCTGATGTTATTCCTCTCCAGATGCAGAACTCTGCACTTGTCCTTACTGAAGTTCAAGAGGCTTGCCTTCATCCAGCTCTGCAGCCTGTCCAGATCTCACTGATGGCAGCACAGCCTGACAGGGTGTCAGCTTCCCTGCCCAGTTTTGCATCATCATCAAACTTGCTGAGGGCACACTCAATCCCCTCATCCATCTCAATCCTCTCATCCATCTCACTGATGAAGAAAACTGGACCCTGGGGAACACCACTGGCCACAGGCTTCCAATTTGACTCTGCATCACTGATCAAACTCTTGTTGAGCCAAGTACCAATGCACATCACAGTCCAACCATCTAACCCACTCTGAGTTTACCTATGAGGATGTTATGGAGATAGTATCAAAAGCCTTGCTGAAGTCAAGAGACAATATCCACCACTCTCCCTTCATCTATCCTTTTGGTCATGCCTGCATAGAAGGCTATCAGATTAGTCAAGCAAGATTTCCCATAGCAAATCCATGCTGGCTGCTCTTGATAACCCTCTTTTTTTTCATGTGGTTAGAGATAGCCTCCAGAACAAGCTGCTGCATCACCTTTCCAGGGATGGAGGTGAGACTGACTGGTCTGTAGCTGCCCAGGTTTTCCTTCTTGCCCTTTTTGAAGACTGGAGTGGCATTGGCACTCTTCCAGTCCTCAGGCACCACCCCAAGAAACTTGGAATCTGCTCTTTGGCACAGAAAGAAGCTTCCCAAGAACTGCCAAAATGAGCACTCAAAAGATGCACCCAAACTCCCCTTGCACATGCCCCACTGCTTCAGCAGTGCTGGGAGCAGCTCTTACCAGGTGAATGTTCTCTTTGCTGACTCGCTCAGGCTCTGGTGTGGCATCCCTGCTCTTCCTCTCCAGGATAACTGGGGTTCCCAAAACCTTCCGCTGCCGTAAGAAGAAAGGGCTGTTGGCTAGTGCTTAGAGTGCAAAGCAGAAAAGAAAGGGAAGGAGCAGGATACATTGCTGGTAAGTAGTTGGATGCTGGGAAAGAAAAAAGTGAGCCAAGCTGGGACAAAGATTGCAAAGCAGAAGCATCTGAAATACCACACACCACCAGGCTGAGCCTGCCTGACTCTAAAGGGCTTAGAAGCTGACCTGGGGCCTGGCCAGGAGCCCAGTCTGTCACAGGCACATGCTGCTGTGTAGCAGCCTATGGCATTCTAACACCTGTCCTAAGAGGCTATAGACTACATAACCAGCACCCTGTCAGTCCTCATCTCATCTCACGATGCAACCATCCTTCAGAAAACTGCACAGGCCCTGAAGCCATGTGGTTCATAGGTCATTACACTTTACACTAACAAGACTTATTGTCACTGGGCTGCCTTTTCTGTCCCCAGGGGATCTGTGTTCTTTGGCCACCAATACTTCGAACAATCCCTACACTTTGAGGGCCTCATTCAAGACAGAGGAAGCGCAGAAGCAGAAAGCAACATCAGAAACTCACAACAGAGAGCAGAGGTCTTTGCTGCCTTTACCTTAATGAGGCCGCTGAAGGAGCGTGAGCGGGTGCGTCGCGGTGCCGGGGACATGAGCACCTCCGAGTCAGGGGTGAGAGCTGCAGAATGCTTATTAAACTAGGAGGAAACAGGAGGTCAGAGTTAGCACAGTTATTGCCAGTTACACCAGTCACATGCTGCTGTGTGCTGTTCTACCTGCTGCTCTCTGCCTAGAACTCAGTGTGTCTCTTCTGCACTCCGAAATAGAGGAGCAGGCTCAGAGCTGCAGGAGGAAGCAAGCACAGGAAGACCACATCTCCCATGCAGAAGTAACAGGAAGCCTGGATGTGAGGCTGCGTTGTGATGCCTTACCAGATTAGCCAAAAGCAGCAAGTGTTGGAACAGAAAGGGGGTTGAGGCAGCTGCTGGAAGCTGGCAGCTTGAACTGGTGCAGACCATATTGGTCAGTCTCTTTGGAGCACCAGGTCGTGTGGGAACGCTCACCAGACTGAGATGAGACCTGTTTGTCCATTCCACACAGGCAAGAAGGAACAAGACTTCCCCTTCTGAGAGAGGAAGCTCCATAAGGCCATGATCAGGACAGGGGAACTACTGGCAAGACCCTGGCTTATAGCACTAGGACAGGTGGTCTCCTCCCCTGCCTTCTTACAGCTCTGCCACTTTCACAGCCCAAAGTCCATCCTCCCCAGGATTAGAAGCAGCTTTCAAGAAGGCCCTGCCTTCAGCCCTGTACCCAGGATGTGCTGCCAAGCACATCTCAAAGATATCCTTCATCCCCACACTACCTGCCGGAGAAGTTTCTTCTTCTTTGCAGAGTCAGGCATATTGTGGACATGGCGGAAAAGCTCTTTCAGTGCCTCCTCTGTGCGCTGCTGGGTCTCCTCCTGATGGCAAGAGTCCAGACGGCTTCGCTTCTGAGACTTGAGGGGCTGCAATTCCTTGGAGCCAGGAGACGTCAGCAAATCCAGATCATCCTGGGAGAGTGGAGACAGCAGTCGATTGCCGTGCTTTAAGCCAAAGGAGCCACCCATCTGAGCCAGGCTGGGAAGAATCTCGTGAGCTGCCTCAGCCCCAGTGAAAGCACAGGAATGTGTATTCCCTACCCCTCTGCAGCAGCACTGCACCAGCAGGCCCTGTGCCAGGAAAAGGTGACAGAATACAAAGGTGACCCCAATGCTTCTTCCCTTCTGGATACCAGCTGCAGATGCCCTTCCAGGCTAGACAAGGGTCAGTGCACCTCCTTGCATCTTCTCTCTCTTGCAGCTCTGCGAGGCAGGGAAGGATTTGCTGGCCAAATGAACAAATCCTGTTCCAGTGGCAGCAAATAGCCTTTATCCCAGCTCCTCTTCCAAGCAGCCTGGCCACAGCAGCAGGAGCATCTGTCTGTTTGGAAGGCACAACGTCACGAAGGAGCAGGTGCTGCATGTACTGGGCACAGGGAGCAAATTTCTGCTAAACATGGGCTGGTAGCTTTCCCTGTGCTTTTGATTAACAGATGCTTCAACTCTGCCCAATTTCCCTAATGCAGCTGCCCCTACTACCACACCATATGGTTCCCTCTCTCCTGCTCTCTGACAGATCCCTTTTCACAACTTTGTTTGTTTTCAGCTTTTTTCACTCGCAAGGATCCCTACACAGTATCACAACCTCTGCCCTTTCATGGTGCTGCATTTGCTGGCCTTGCCTTACCTTTGATGCATGAGCTCTGGATCCCAGGTAGTGCAGCCTGGCACACTCTCGGATGTATGCTGGGGCCTGTGACGACAAATAGAGAAAAGGCCAAATGTATGTGTAGTGCGTTTAGCCCTGGGGCAAGAGTGGCTTCAGCAAGTGCTGCTCTCAACCACACCACACAAGCCACTTCCACTGAGACTCATCTGTTCAGGGCAAAGCAACAGGACTTCACGTCCCCAATGCACTACCTCTTCAGTTTCAAGCACGAGTGGAACAGAGTAAGAGCAGAGTCCCATAGAAACTTTTTCCAAGCAATTCCCCCAGCTCTTACCTATGTTCTCACAAAGAGGGAAGAGGAGGAAGAACACTTTTCAGAAAGCAGATACCTATAGTGACCAGGAAGGTCTCAAGAAGCCAAGAGACTGTATGTTGCACAGACACTTCACTGGAGGGGTCAGCAGAAAGCCCCCTAGTACTGACTGCCCTACCACAGCATCCTAGTTAAGACTGCTGGCTGTGCCTGCAACAGCAGTGGTTTGACTACCATTTGCAGAGAAGTTCACAACAAAGTGGCCTGCCATACTACATTAAGATCTTGGCACCACTCGACCAGGAGAAGCCCCTTCCATTTCTTTATCCTGCCAGAATTGGAGAGAAACCTGGTCACTACCTGCTCCCAAGTAGCAGGTTTCCCTACTGGGCAAGGGGTGTCGGTGTCCAGCAGAGGGTGGTGTTACACTGCACCGAGCTTCTGACCTGCCCAGGCACAAAGCCACCTCCAGCTGGGCCTGTCCTCCTCCTCCTGGGCTGCCTGCCCAGCAAAGGTCTCCTCCCATGCCACTAAAGGAACAGTCTCTTGTAGAAATCCTCCTTCTCCTACTGCAGAAGACAACACTGGGAATATATACTCGACACATGGATCTGTCTGGACAAGAGGCTTTCAGTCTTCTGCTGAAGGACCAAGGAGAGCAAGATCCTAAAGTGCACTTACCTTGAAGAGCTTCTGAGAATGTTTGATCATGAAAGTCACTCCATTGTTAAGCTTTGTGATATTCTCTTGAAGGTCATTTGCTGTCACCTGGCAAGAGGGCACAGCAGTTAGAAGAGGAGCAGGAGGGTTCCCTGCTGCCCTTGCTGTCCTTGGGACACAAGACACAAACAGTGCCTCAGCAGAGACCTGCTCTGAGCAAAAGGGCAGGCAGGGCTCTCAGCACACCAACAAGAACAACTCACAGAGCCGAAATTGCTCTGAGAGGAGGAACTAGACAGGGTCAAACAGTTACCAGCAGCACAAGAAACCTTGCAAGAAGCCATGCAGTCTGAGCCGTCACACTTAAAAGAAGCAGGACTGTGCTGTGCTTTTAGTTTTACTGAAAAGATGAAGCATCAGCTGCAAATGAGACCTACAGCAGGTCTGGACTGAACACTAGGACTAAGTCCTGCCAGGATCTCCATCCCACCATCTCCGTCTCCAACCCTCACCTAATCTTCCCATCTTTGTTCTTCCCGTATATGCCTGCCAAGCTTCTGCTTACTGCCTTTGCAATATCCCACCCGCACATACTGAGGCATTGCTCACATTTCTGGGCCATAGGATGTGAGGTGCAAACATGAGGGCAAGATTATGGGCAGACATCTTGTTCTTGTCCTGCTTCTTGGCGGTCTGGTAGAGCAAGTCCAGCAGCAGCTTGAGCAAACTGCGGTTGGGTGCGGGAAGGATCAAAAACAGCAGCTGCAGGGCTTCAATTTGGCGCTCTTTGTCTGGAGTGCTGGTCTTATTCCCCTTCTCGTCAAACAGAGTCAAGTCTGCCAAGGCAGAACAAGGAGGACACACATTGCTATTCAGAACAGCAGGCCACTTGCAATCAGTTACCTTTCCTGCTTCACATGCAGATCTCTTCCAAACACAGCTCTTGGCCCTCTCTCAGCATCTCCCAAGCTCCCCAGCTGATGTTTTAACCTATGGTACTCCTCCCACAGGACAACACAGTTGCTAAGAGTTATGAAGGGTTAAAGATGAGATGGAAGAAGTTCACATGGGGCAGTTCAATAACAGTTAAGTACACAGACAACACATCCCATGCAGGAGACCCCCCAAGTCTTAAAACAGCTGGAGACACAGGTTACCAGTGTGAGTTCTCCTTCTGTGGGTATCCATTTACTGCTGGAGAGAAGACTGCGCTAGACAAACTTGGTCTGATTCCTTAGGACTTTCAACTCCAGTCTTTCCACCACTAGGCTAAGGTGGCAGGGCAATTCCTTCTTGCTCTGCCTTTTAAGATTATAATTCTGCATTCTAGTGTGCAGCTCTGCAGCATTACCAGCTTTCTAGGATGCTAGTTCTATTCCCTCTGCTCATCTCTGTCCCATGCCACTCACTCACCTGCAATTTTGAGGTGGGCATGGAAGTGCTTGTGTGTCAGCAGTGGCTCTGGTAATTCACCCAGGAACATCTTAAGCAGGGTGGCCACATCATTGGAATGAAAATCCCCAGAATCCAGGTCAATATCTGTACCACTGTTCAGAGCATCCTTTAGAATCTGTTGCCTGATGCTGTTGCCTGGCACCCGAAACAAGCCTTCTGCTCTTAGATCTGCTTGGCAGAGAGGAGTAAAAAGGCCACTGATTAAACAAAGGCTGTTTTCCATCTTCTTATTAAACCAGTCCCCTCCCCTTTCCAGAACTTGACAGTGAACCTCAGTAAACTGCATTCAAAGATGTGACTTCAAGATGGCTCCCATCACTAGGAAAAGTTTGTGTACAGAGGGAAAGACAGAAACATATCTGCTAGGCAGTTCTGTGGAACAGTCACCTAGTGCAGCCCCAGCTCCTGCTGCTGGAGAGCGCAGAGCTTCTCACACTGCCTGCACCCCTGATGCAGTCCAGACAGATACCCCTTGGGACAGTAAGACAGCATCACTTACTTTTGTGCAGGTACTCAATTAGCTGGGAAACCTGTGCAATGCCTTCTTCTGTCAGTGGCGAGCCAAACACCACCCCTTTCTCTGCAGAACAGAAGAGAACATGTTGGGGCAACTCAGAATCCAACAGCAACAGAGACAAGTGGTTCCCAAAGAGAGAGAGGTCATCATGGAAATATCAGTGCCCTAAAATTCTAAGGGTGGAGGTCACAAGGAGGTAACACAACCACTCCCAAATTAAGTCACTTCATCTCACCATGCTGTACTTACAAAGGCTTCACCACCCTGCTGCTTACCTCAGTTTAATTAGTTTTTATCAGCTAAAGCAAACGCTCTCTAGCTTGTGAAAACACAAAACCAGCTGCTGCATTTTTAAAGGGCATATCATCTGCAAGCCCAGACTCACGGAAACACGTTGCTGGGCATGATGTGTCAGCCTGGACTGTCCAGGTGCCTGCCATGTTAGAACACTCTGCACGTGGAGAAGAAAGTCCAGATTAATCCTCACTGTGCCTTGACATGAAATGGAGCAAAAAGAAAAGGTGCAGCTATGAGATTATTGAAGAGAGGAATAAACACTACTAGGGAGAGTAGACATGATCCAACTGACTCACACTGGGCTCCTTTTCAGGAATGGATAATCCCTGGAATTCCCTGATTCCAGTGAATCTCTCTTCCAAGTCAGCTGCCTTGGCCCAAGTACAGTAAAGTATGAAGGCTCAACAAGGCAGAACTATAAAAAAAGGAGAGCAGCAGAGCAATAAGTTGGGCCTTTCTCCATATGGACCACTGACATCACCTCACACTTCTGGAGTTTGCTTTCATCTCATTGGGTGTGAGCTGCCAGCTCCAGAACTCCAGCAAATAATACTGGCTGCAGTCCCCAAAGAAGGTAGAAGTAACTGAGCTGAAAGGAAGATCCTTGGATAGGAGAAAACACTAGATGAGAAGTCCATTTAACTGAAAGGCACTTGTTGAAGCAATGCCTAAAGCTGTCATGCAGAGAGGGCCTTCCCAGGTAAGGCAGTGGTTATCCAGTGTTTTCTGCTGAATGCTTTTTTCCACCAGACACAGATAACCAGTACACTTTGTTCCCTGAGAAAGCTGAGGCAATTCCCATGGCAGCAACCTCAGCACCACTTCTTCCATCAGATGCATGGAGGTTTTTGTAAATCACACAATGCACTGAGCTGGAACAGACCCCTAGAAGTCATCTAGTCCAACACCCATGCAGTAAGCAGGGACGTCCCCAACTAGATGAGGTTGCTTAGAGCACCATCAAGCCTCACCATGAATGTCTCTAAGGATGAGGTGTCCACCATCTAC
This sequence comes from Tricholaema leucomelas, assembly GCA_013400475.1. Classification (NCBI taxonomy): domain Eukaryota; kingdom Metazoa; phylum Chordata; class Aves; order Piciformes; family Lybiidae; genus Tricholaema lacrymosa; species Tricholaema leucomelas. Next base: position 886,028 of record WAAF01001364.1, read on the forward strand.
TTGAACCACCTGTTCCAGTGTTCTTCCATCCTCACAGTAAAGAGCTGCATAATGTCCAATCTAAATCTACCATTCTCTAGTTTAAAAACATTGCCCCTTGTCCTGCTGCTACATGCCCTTGGAACAGTCCCTCCACAGCTTTCTTGTAGGCTCCCTTTAGATACTGGAAGGCTACTATAAGGTCTCCCCTGAGCCTTCTCTTCTCCAGCCTGAACAACCCCAAATCTCTCAGCCTATCTTTATAGGAGAGGTGCTCTAGCCTTCAAGCCACTTTTGTGACCCTCCTCTAGACCCTCTTCATCAAGTCCATGATCTTTTGACTCACCAGCACCCTCAAGCCCATTTCTGCAGGGCTGTTCTCAATCTCATCAGCCCCCAGCCCACATTGATAATGAGTGTTGTTTTGACTAGCTAGAGACTAGTATAGTAACCCATACTATAACATGTTGGCTGAACTCAGAACTGGAACTAGGTACAGAACTGGTTTGTTGTGCCCTTGCACTTACACTTCAAAGAGCCAGCAGATTGAAGAAAAGACTATTCCCCCCATCTCAGTGACCAGACTGCCAGGAGCATAGGTCGCTTCTGACGGCAAGCTGGGCAATTGCAGCCCAGCTTTCTACGGCTGAAGATTTCCCTCCTTAGTGTTACAGCTGACAGCTCAGCAGTCCAAACAGTGCATTGGCTGATAAAAGTTGTCTTTTCCACAAGCTTTCTCTTGACTATGTTTTTCTTTCCCCCTCACAGCACATTTTGATTTTACTAATGTTTGGCCTACTGTACTACAGATCTTACTCTTCTGTGTTGTTGATGATCACAGTGTGTGGGAAAGACTTGGTCAACCCAATGCACTTCTTTAGCAGTCTTCCCGTGCAACTAAATTTATTCCGCTTGAAGAATGTTCCACTTTCTTCCAGGACTTCTGAGATGCATGGCAAACCATCAGGAACTCCAGCCTCCTGCTAAATCAAGAACTTTCTGACCTGCTTCTGATAAAGTGCCCGCTTCAGGCTTGCAAGAGAAACGAGGGTGATGTGACCACCTGCTCCACATGTAAGATCTGAAAGTCTTGAGTACAAAGGGAGAGAACAGTTGGCAAAAGATTCTTGTCCTTGAAGAAAACTAAACTCATTAGACATTCAACAGATAGAATCAATAGATGCCAGGTAGAGAAGATGAAAATACATCTTCCTGAGACATGCAGAGCCTGACAAATTCAATTTACTTTTGAAGTCAGAAGTTGATATCTGAATGAGAATTTGATTGTCAAAGAAACCTGAAACACATGTTTGGAGAATGGATGCTGAGTTACAAAGGCTTAGATGTTATTGTATGATGGCTTCCGAAACTAAGAAGCAGTGTGAGATTGAGTTTCCTGATGCTCAAAGAAGTTTCAAGTATTTGCAGTTTGATCAGCTCTGAGCTCTGTGGTCCTTGGCCTCTGGCTTTGAAGAAATAAAACCTGTTTGTTCTAGCTGATCTGTAACATGAAGAAAAACAAATGATGGCTCCAAGATGAAACACACAATACATGAAACTGATTTTCTCTGTAGGCTCAAACTTCTTGGCCAAAGTCTGAGAAAAAGAAGTTCACAGACAGTGCCTGTCAATGCAGGGAGACACTGCCATTGCAGCCTGGGAGTGCAGCCAGCAGACTTGGAAACATCTGCTAGCTGTAGCTGTAGTGAGACACATGGCCATGGAGATGTCTGAATGGGGGAAGGTGGAGCTCTTGGGGAAGGACAGCCAGCTGGATATTTCAGGTCTGATAAGACCCCAGCAGAGTGCAGTTAATTTAAAAAAATCGAGCCAGAAAAAGCTGACAAGCCCCTGCTAGAAGCTTTCAACAAGAACACACTAAAAAACACTTTCATCTTGGCTACTCACTCACTCCTCCATCAAGTGTTTGAATTTAAGGTGTTTTGCTCCTTTCCAGGAGGCAGGAGCAATAATAGGGAAGAGCACAGTCTAACTGCAGGCTGGGGCAGTGTGAAGACCTCAGCAGTCTTCCCATGAACAATTTGGATAAGGAATTGTTTGGATGATCACACACAAAGGGTAGTGGTCAACAGCTCAATGCTCAGATGGAGACGGATGACAGGTGGTGTCCCTCAAGTGTCAGTACTGGGACCAGTGCTGTTCCGTATCTTCACCAATGACACAGTGAGATTGAGTGCATGCTCAGGAAGTCTGCATATGATACCTAGGTGAGTGGTGTGGTTGACAAGACTGAAGGATGGGGTGCCATCCAGACGACCTGGACAGGCTGGAGAGGTGAACTGAGGAGAATGTCAAGAGGATCAGTAAGGCAAAGTGCAAGATCCTCCACCTGGATCAGGGCAATCCTCACTATTAGTCCAGGTTGGGATACAATGAAATTGAGAGCACCTCTGCAGAAAAAGTCTTAGGGGTACTGGTGGACAAGAAACTGGGCATGAGCCAACAATGTGCACTTGCAGCCCCAAATGCGAATTGCATCCTGGGCAGCATCAAAAGAAGCGTGGCCAACAGGTCAAGAGAGTTGATTCTGCCACTCTGCTCTGGTGAGACTTCACCTGGAGTTGTGGGTCCAGCTCTCAGGCCCCCAACACAAGAGAGACACGGACCTAAAGAAGCAGATCCAGAGGGCCACAAAGATCATCAGAGTGCTGGAGCACCTCTGCTATGAAGGCAGGCTGAAGGAGTTGGGGCTGCTCAACCTGGAGAAGACAAGGCTCCAGAGAGACCTTATGGCTACATTTCAATACCTGAAGGGGACCTACAGGAAGGCAGGGGAACAACTGTTTAGAAGGGCTTGTAGCAATGGTTTTAAACTGGAGCAGGGTAGATTTAGGTTGCACCTAAGGAGGAAGTTATTTACAGTAAGAGTGCTAAAATACTGGAACAGGTTGCCCAGGGATGTGGTTGAGGCCTCATCCCTGGAGACATTCAAGCTCAGATCTGATGTGGCTCTGGGCATCTTTATCTAGTTGGAGGTGTCCCTGCTTACTGAAGGAAGATTGGACAAAACAACCTTTGAGGATCCCTTCCAACGCAATCCATCTGTGAATTCTGCTATTGTGAGTAACTCTAAGAAGGCAGCTATCACTTTGTCTTCAACCTTTACATAGTTTCTCTAAGTGTTTCTGATTCTACTAAACCCCTTCCTCCATTGTGGTTTAAAAAGACAAGTTCTATGGCTCCACTGCTCAGGTGGAATTTTATGGTGCTGGTTTCAGCCATCCGCTCCTGGCTTACCCAGTGCAAACCCTGGTAGACACTCACCCTGGGTTGGGAAGCACTGCAGGAGAAAACCAAGTACTGCAAATCATAGATTTTATCATCCTCAGGTGAGAATTACTCAATATTGCCATGACCGACCTTGCTGCTTCATAATAGCAGAAGCGTTCAAACTCAGGCTGCAGACATCTGAAGACAGGTACCCATAGCTTCTCTGCCAGCAGACAAGTCTAGCTAGGAAACCAGAGCTGACAGGGGTGCAAGAGGTGCCCAGATGGAAGCAGTTTCTGTCTAGATGACAGACAATATCCAATTGAATTTATCAGAAGAACCAAGCTTCCCTTGAGTGTGGGCAAAGGTGGGAGAAGACATGCACGCACACCTAGAACACCCTTTTAGTTGCAATAAAACAGGGTGGTTAATGTCAGCCAGTGAAGATGAGAGGATCTGAACACTGCACTCAGAAGCAAATCTCAGACTTCGGAGAAGGGGCCTGGGGCTAATGTTTCATAACCAAGACAGCTGAACTTGAAAGAGAATATAAGAATAGTCAGTTTACCAGAAGAAAACTTCTGCTGATTGCTTGTCTCCAAGAGAAAGAGGAGTATGTCATCTCTCAGGGTTGAATCTAGGCCTGGACAGAGTCAGTCTGCAGAGCTTCACTGACTCACTGGACTGGGATGTAGAGCAGAAGGGCACTGGCATTTGGATGAGAGACCTTTGCAGATTTCTGAGTTGCACAGACAAGACCTTTTCAGAGAGCTGGAACAGCAACTGAAGGAGATGGTGGGTCCTGAGGGAAGTCAGTGGCCTTGAAAATCTAGACATTATTGTTCTCCATGAAACCTGATGCTCTCAGCCTTCACTGATATTCCATCACTTATGAAGAAAACTAAAAAGCTAAGGAAAACAAAACATGGACTGCCATGGACACAAACAAGCAAAAGACAAAGGACATCTTGGTGTGTGCTGGAAGAACCTGCAGCTTATTCAGACACCCCTCTCCAAATCAGGGCTATCCAAAAAGTCAGATCAGAAACACTAAGGGACCAAGCCCCTGTCTGTGTGGTGTGTATTGCACTGAGTACAGCAAGCAGCTGATGCACGGAGGCCAACTTGACATAAACCACAGCAATAACCCCCTGAAGAGGAGTGTTCTAGAAGTGGCAAGGGCATTTCCAGGATTAACCTGGCCTCTGCTTTGCTCCTTTCTAGACTTGGCATCCCCAGAGATTACAAATCCATAGAATTAAGCACTCAAAACAAAGTCAGAACAGCAACAGGCCCATACTGCAAGTTTTGTAAACTATCTGCAAGAGATGATGAAATTTGGCAGCACCCTAAAGGTGGGCACCAGACATCATACCATACTCACCCTTGCGCTTCAGAGTCATCAGAGAGCGAAAAAATCCAGAGGCTGTGTTTGTCCCAGGCAGCTTTGGGTCCTCCTCTCCCATTAGCTGAGCCAGCTCTGCCCCAGGCAAGTCAATGAGCCTGGTAATGTTGCTGACAACTAACTCTGTGAACACTTCTGGTTTTTCATGGCGCAGCTTTTCCACAAAGAAGTCAGGATTGAAGATGATCGGCTGGCTACGGAGGGAGGAGTCATTGCAAATGACAAAGTTGCAGATGGCATTGCTGGAAAAAAGGAAAACAAATGATAATTCTGCATTGCTTGGTTTTTTCACACCCAACTGGTCTGCCCTAAAGAAATCATCCGATGCCACAGGAGCTACCAGTCTACACCAACAGCACTGTCTGGTTTTGGTGAGTGTTCAGCAGTCGCACTTCACTTTGGAGTAAAAACACTTCTGGCCTGTTTGCACGACATAATCCACACTCGGTGCTCTATAGTGTGATAGTAACCTATGCAACACATAGCAAACAGAATTTTCCCTTCACCTATAGCCTATCAGATCAGGCAGATATGACATCTAATATTGTACATTAACTTCCCACTCTAAGTCATAAGTTTGGTTCTGTCTCTCTTTCTCCCAAAAAATTCCTTCCCAGTGACCTGAAAGTCTAAAACCCAATCTAAGTTTTTTTCACGGCCAGCTTATACTCATCAGTTCCAATTACTGTCCCATTATGTCTATCTTCCTATTGACAAATAGACAGTTCCCTCTGTCCTGAGACTATGCTTTTAAGACCACAAACATGCCATAACACTGGTTCATAGTTCTGCTAGGGCTGTGTTCAAATGCTTCTAGGGTACAAGCTCCAACTCTCTGGTTACTACTCTCTGCCAGCTACAATGAGTGCCCAGCTATGTATTCTGAGTCTGGAGAGAACACAAACTCATTAGTATTAGTGTAAGCCATGCAAGATCAGTCCTTGAGGAACCGCTAGAGTAATCTTTCTTCTAGAACATCTTTTTGGCTAATGCAGTTCTTGCCTCTTCTTCAGGTTGTCCTTCATCTTACTTCCCTGTTCAATACTGATGTCTGTTTTCTCAATTTCATAGTTTCTCATGTGGCATGGGTACAGGGATGCATGTGAGACACTTCTCTGCTAAGGGTTACCTATACCAGATACTTGTGAGGTAAGCTAGATTTATCATGTCTAAATTCAAAGTAAAAAGTTATCAAAGAGATCAGGGGTTAATCAGCACTCTTAATGCTCACACTTGAAGCTCATCTCAATTTCTGTCTTCCATTACCATCTTCCCACCACTGTTTCAAACACTTGCATGCTTCTGAAGTCAAGCCCACAGACTAGTTACAGAGCTTGGTTCTCCTGTTCTTGTCTTACTTTAAATGTAAGAATCAGTGTCATTGTTCTGCAGTCACAAGCTGCTACTGCCATGACGTCATACTCTGCTATAAAGTCCCGGTCTGGCTCTGCAAGTTGGTGTGCCAGTTCTTCCAGGGCTCTGGGTGGAGGCTGCCTACTCACCAAGCTTGCACATACTGCCTGCTTTCACTGCATGACATTCCCCAATCATTCAATCATTCTTGGGTTCTCATATAATTTCCTTTTCACTGCTTCAACGTCCCGCCGCAAGCTGCAAGCTCTCACCAAACACCATTTTCCAGCCCAGGTAATAGAAATGCTGTGCTGGTACTCCAGAGGTCAGGTCGATCTCTCAGGTGTGAAGTGGCATCCAGAGGAATCATGTGCTCTGCTGATCAGCCCTGAGGCCATCAAAGGTTCTTCCCTCCAAAGCAGACTTTCCCATGGAAGACTGGAGTACCTTGACCTTTCCTCTCTGCCAAGGTGCAGAGGCCACCTGACTGTGTTTGGACAATGCTGGGCATCTATGCTCAGCATGCCAGCCACCAAAAGCATTTGCAAGCCACTGGATCTCACATCCATTGGTTCAAACAACAGAGCACTTCGGTTCTTAGAGATCTCAGCAACTTACTGTCCTGATGTAAGTCAACAGCAGCTAACAAAGGAGTGGACATCAAAGCATATACTGGCAAGTCATCTGAACTCCAGCCTGCCCACACACAGTCTCTGTGAACCCAACAGCTATTTGAGTGACTGCTGTGCACCTTTAACCTGAAAGACCACCTTGGCATTATTTCTAGTATGCATGACCAGAAGAAAAGAATAAAAGCTAAGACTAAGACTCCACAAGGTGAAAGATACTCAATGAAATCAGAGGAAACCAGACTCTCAGCAACATTTGCATCGTGAGAATTTGTATGAACAGCAATCCCCTTGCCACTGCTCTCCACGGATGCCAAAGACTTCATCAAGAGGATGGAGATGAGGCAGCTCTGCAAGGCAGACTGCAAGGCAATCTGCCAGGTCATCTAAAATTTTAGAAACCTGTTAAAGGGTCCCAGCTGCATGGCTCAGAGTGGCCTAACAAGCATGCTGCTGACTCCAAATGGAGGTTGCATTATTCTGAGCACCTCCCAGCCTGTTTTTCAACAGTTTGTTATCTGCAATAAATCAAAACCAAAGTGCAATAACCCAGTATCCACTGCCAGAAAGCAACTGCCAATCGAGCCGATCATATTCACACCTTACTGTACAAGGCTACAATGCACAAACAAGTGCCAGCTCTGCCCATAATGTGGAGCAAGCCCTTTGCCTGAAACCCATGACAACTCATTCTGTGGCAATAGAGATCCTGAGAAGGGTTAATAGCAAGTGTATAGGCCCAGTGACCCTGCCTGCAATGATCTGTGCACTGTTATTCACTCACTAGCAGTTTTGTTTCCCCACAGAGAAGATATGCAAATACTTTGCAGCAGTTACATCAAGCATCACAGATTATCTGCTCCTTCTGACAACTAGATATCTAGATTCACTCAGAGAAAGAAAATTAAACAATTTTGTCAACTATAACTACTGATGTGACTTCTCTGCACAGCCACTGTTACAAGTCACACAAAGTTTAACAACATCTAATGCAAGAAGAAATAGAAAAACGTAAATTTCTTACATGAGTGCTGAGAGCTTTTGGAGAGGCATTAGGAAGCAGAGACAGGGAAAAGAACTTGCTCCTTGTTTCCAGCAACAAAAGAAACCTGCCTGTCCCAGCACAGCCTATGCAAATTCCACGCATGCTACGAGACACAAGGGCGCATTATTGGGTCTGAAAGGCCCCCTTGGCACACACTGGGCATCAGCCTTCACACAGAGACAAAACAGAAAAGAAAAGCTGGACAAATTGATTCATGTCTCTTGCCAAAGGCTGCGTAGCTGGAGTTTAACAGCAAATAATTCCTACATAGAAACTGGAGTTTTGAATCAGAACCAGCGTGGTTTTAAGTGCTCTCCACCTGTATCCAAGAGGAATTAGCAAAATAGCCCCAAATCTACCCTGTGTTTACCATGAGTAAAGCCAAGCTACCACATTCCCAACAGCACCCAGGCACAACTGATGTTATGGCACTTTATGGAGCTAGCAGGACAATGGCAGAGTTTCTTAATGGCACAACCCTGTGCCCAGAAACCTCACTAGAAACACTCTCTGCCCTGGCCCTTCACACTTGGAGATCTTTTAGAAGACAAAGCATGTAGATCATCCTCTCCAGAGATGGAAGGAACACCTGGCCCTTGCTCTTTGCTACCATAACCATGCCATCATGTGCCATTCATCCACTTCAGGCTTCCCCATTCCACATTTCTCTGGATCCCCATCCAGTTTTCCTGCCTGCCACAGCTGGGACTAGCCTTGTACATTCTTACTGTGGTATGGCACTTCAATGAGCTACTTAATTTTGAAAGGTCACTTTATTAGCAGCTCTTCCTCGCACAGAAAATTTGCCTTTGTATCATTATTGCTAATCAAAATGGAAATGTGAAGCAGATCTATTTCTGAGCAAAGATAAATCCCCCACTGGCTTTACACACAATAACCCTGCCAACCCTCACTGCTGCACACACCATAACCTTCAAAAAAAGCCATGTGTCCCATCTGCTGCTTTCACGTTAAGAAAGGAAGATGGACGTACTCTACCTACACTCACAGTTGATATAACAGCAGCAAAAGAGAGACAAACATATATTCAGAGTTTATTGGTTTGCAGGGTTGGTTTGGGTTTTTTTGCTTTGTTTGCAATTGGAAAGTTCTATTTTCTACATGCTGCTGTGATCTCAGATTGCTTTTATGACACGTCAAAAGACGACAAAATAAAGGAATAAATAGCTTCCTCCCTCCCTTCCCATGAATAAAATCAAATCCTAATGAATAATAAAATCTTCTACTAATAGGGTTGTGATTAAGACAGCAGATTCAAAAAATGGGCCCTATATTGTGCTGAGATTCTTGCCATTCTAGTATCTTTTAGAAGTGGAGCCTGTGATCCCAGCCAAGTCACAAAGAAAGCTGTCTGTCACACACAACATTCTTGCTTCAGGCATGACAGCCCCATCATTTCATGGGGAGTGGATGGTGCAGGAGGTCAAAATCATGATGGATCAATTAATCCCTAAGGTAACTAGATCCAGGCTAGGGAAATGCATTGAAAAGTAGGACAAAAATGAGACTTTAATTGGCTAAACCTGGTGATTGAATCTGTGGTGCCAGAGCTGTGCAAGCAGGCAAATTAGTACACATGGTAGCAATCTTGCATTCAGATAGGTGAGACCTAACTGGTTTAGTGGCTTTTACAGATTTGGTATCCTTCTAGTTCTACCCATGTGAGGGCAGAAACAGGTTCAAGCAACATGAAATAGAGGATAAGGAGAACACAAGCCAAAGAAGAAAGGATGAGGTACCTTTGGGGCAAAGCATTAGCCATGTTTGTCTGGATAGGAGAGTGGAAAAATGAGAAGCTGTGGATTTCAAAGGTACATGATGTACCCAATCCAGTGGGAAAATCCCTCTCCAATGCCGTTTTGCAGACTTGGTACATTGTCACTAAGAAGCTAACACTTCAGACGCACCACAGCAGAGTTTTACCATACAGAAGTAAAAGGATTAAGGAGCTTTTGAAAATAAGGCAGATAATGGAAGGAAATCTCCCTCTGTAATAAAATCTTTAGACTATGAAAAAGAGTCAGCCTGCTACCAAATACTGAGAGCAGAGTGATAAGCAGGCAGTGCTAAAGAACAGAAAACATGAGCAATTCTTTGCCTGGCTAAGCACAAAGGGAGAAGGGACAGATGCGCACAGGCTCATATTTCCCCAGGGAGACGGAAGTAGCATCGTTCCCTACATTATGCCAGAGTAAGGAATCAATTAATGAGGATGTCTGAAAACAGTATTTCCACAGCCAGATAGGAGTCATCCCGGATTTTGCAAAGAGATGAAAGAACCATAGTGGAATTATGTGGAATAATTTTAAGTACAAAAGGACTAGAAGACAAATTATTTCCTAGATTAAAAAAAAAAAAATCCTAATGGGAATGGACTGCAGAGACATTAGAAATTACTTCACAGTTAAGTTTGCTTTGAGGATTGGACATTTTTGTAAGATAGTGCAACAAAGATTACCACGTTCAGGCCTCAGATTTAGCACAGTAACTCTTTGTAGGATGACTGATTTGCCTTTGAAAAATGTCAAGAAAAACAAGCAGCATTTTTTTGCCTAGGGTTATACTCATGAGGTCTTTAGGGGCAGAGTCCTTCAGCAATGAGTACACAGCACATAGCACAGAGCATGCCGATCCTTGCCCACTCTCTCGAGACTTAGAGGTGAGCTGTACTAGACAACACTGCTGATTTTTGCTTTGCTTTCTTCACATTTAAACAGCTAACATGGAGTGACTCAGCCTTTTGCCTATGGGAACTAGATAATAATATACAATTTAAACAGCAAGCATCTCAGGAAGAAAGCTGCTATTACGTGATGGCAGCCTGTGCAGGATGACCTGGAACTAACGTAATACATGGCCATCTTTTGGACATCGGGTAAATTGGATATCCAAGTCACTGCTATAACCTATGAATTCAAATACTCTCTCAGTAAAGAACTCAAAGCAGACTTCAGCATGTGAAATGGAAACAAATCTATCTAGGAAGATAGAATAGTTGGAAAGCAGGAGAAGTGTGCATGGAGGCGTGCTTCGAAAGAAAATCAAAATGCAATACATTAGCAGTCTTAAAGAAAACTGCAGCAGCAAGACACATATTCACAAGATAGATGTGAAACATCAAGACATTTGCATTGAAGCATGAAAAGTTTGACCTCAGTGAATTCTTTTGCAATGCCTCTAATAATAGCCATTGGAGTATTTTAGAGTCAACAAAGCAGTACTTCGGTCAGCTGTCACCACAACATCAGAGTACCCAGATGCCTTCTAGTGCTAGAAGGAGGAAAATAAAAGAGGTGGCTTAGAGAAGAACCACATGTTCACCATGGTGCTCCCCCCACCAGGTCTTCTTGCTAACACCACCACCACAGCTCATGATGATCCCATGCTGTGAGGTTGCTTGGCCTCCTACTTAAGACTCTACCCAGACAGCTACTGCCAGAAACTCAACAGTTTTACATTAAAGATTAGCAAGCTCCTACGTCTGTCTTAACATCAGAAAAAGAGTCCAAAGGCACTGAACGGCAATGCTGTTCTGATTTTCACAACTTTCAATGCAGTCTAAAGTTTGTGTCTTTATCTTAATATAATCCCCTACTGGGAGCAGCAATAGAAAATGAGCCTTAGAGTCAATCCTGATTTCACTGAAACCAGCACCAAAACTGAATCTTTTTAGATGGCAGCAGCTGTCTCTTCTTGTTACTGATCTATTCACTTTTATCACTGTGGCACTGGGAACCTCAGTCACAGCTGGGGACTCCAATGTGCTCCATGCTGTACAAATACAGAACAAAGGCAATACTCTGTCTTTAGAGGGCTGATGGCTAAATCTGAAATGAATGCTGGAGGGACAAAAAAGAGGAGGAATCCCAAGAGAAGAGGAAGTACTATCAGTCAGCATGACTGATATAACTGAACTCTGCCAGCTTTTCTGCAGACACTATTAAAAAGGAGGGCAAGGAAGGACAGGAAAAATAATCAGGTCACACTGCAGACATTTAGAAGAAATACAGCTTCTGTGTGAGGGGCAACATGGGACTGAGCACAAAGGAGCTGCTCTGAAAGCTATCAGGCACAGAGGGCTGGGATGCAGGGCTGAGGAGGCATGAACTGAGCTCCAGGTGCTGGTTGGGAGATGCAGGAGGGGCTGAAACAACAGGCCAGCAGCACCACAGGGCACCATATGGCTGCATCCACAGTAGGGTGGGAGAATCACAGTCTGAAGAGATCCTGTACTCCCATTTTCCCAGCACTCACAACAGACCAGACAGGCGTGTAACTCCTTCTGGAAAAGGTCACCAAGACCTCGTTTGGGATCCACAGCCAGCTCACAACTGTACTGCTAGGTGAGATTTTATGGTCATGGCGTGGCAAATAGAGAGAAGGAAGGTACCTGGGAAGTTGCAGCTTTTGATTTTTTCTTCATTGTACTAGTGTAATTCCACGATGTTCCTTTGCTGTGAAGGTGCAGTGGGTAAGCTGCGTGCTTGTGGCTTATTTTGTATCATCATGGTGTATGCAAAGCACAAGAGTGCATCAAACCTCACTGGCGATCCTCTGCAAGACACCACTCAGTATGTCAGAGGCCACATCCCATGTTCCAAATGTGTAAACTCTCACAAGCTGGAATTGTAATGAGGTACACCTGGATGCATGCCAGCATTTAAATAAGCTGGTGACATCTGGTCAGAGCTGCGGAGGCACACAGATAAACAGGCTGGGCCAGTCGCAGAGCAGCACAGCATGTGGTGCTGGAAAGATGGAGATGCACAAAGCAGCCCAATTAACTCACCAAACTGAGCAGAATAGGGAACTGGTGCTTTAGAAGGGAATTTAGGCAGGCTGGGATGACAAAAAATGGGATATTGTACAGAGAGATCAGAATTCATTAACAATAACCCGTACCATCACTTTATGCAACTCTTACATAAACTGGCTCTCTTGTCCCTTCTGACAGATCATCTCTGTCTGGATTCACCTGGTTTCTCTGCAAAGCCCAGGGAGCAGTGATGTATTTATGGGCTGCTCTAGGGGCCACTCAGGAGGATACAAAGTGCCATGTGCCTGAGAGAAGAGCTCCTGACAGATACTCCCTGAAAGGCTTCCTGCTCTCCACGGCACAGACAGCCACAGCACACTTGTCTCTTGCTATGGCAGCTCACAAGTAGGGCTATAGGAATGCCCACGAGGAACTCCCAAACTGTACAACTATGTTCCAACCTTGTGTCTGAGCTGCAGAAAAACAGAAAGGGAAACTAATGCTGGCTCCCATGAGAACTTCCTGCCTCAGAAAATCAGAGGTGCCACATTAATGAGCACTCACTAAGAAAGGATGTTTTGGCCTTACTCCAAATTATTAGCTTTATGGGCCAAAAGCAAACACATTAAAAGTTTTCCTAAGTCAGCTGGCAGGCAATTATTTAACCAGCTTATCACAATGCCTGCTATCTACAGTTTCTTTTAAAAAAATGAGGAAACTCTAGATAGCTTAATTGTAATTACCTAGCACAGAGGGGAGAAAGGCCAAGAGCCAAGGAGTGAGGGTGCTGCACCTTGGAGAAGAGGGCCCGGTGCTTTTGTCAGACACAATGATAAGTATAAGGCATTACTGGGATGGGAGGCCAGGAACACACCAGACCTGTGAGCTCTGAAACAAAAAGTCAGTCAAATTTATCACACCACAGGGTCATAGCTCCTCCCATTTCTCTACCCATGCTGGCTCCAAGGCCCCTTTAACTTGGGAACACAGGAACCCATCGTGTCAGTTCCCAAGATCACAGTGAAGGTTTGGTGTAACTCCGCAAAAAAAGGAGCACACCAGGTCCGTGTATGAACACAGCAGTGCATAGGGCAAGGAAAGGACCTCAGATCCCTCTTCTTGCCTCCAGATAAAAAGCAAGTGAAAATGAGATGCTGCAGAAAGAACTGACTCTGAAACGTGTGGAAAATGCAAGGCTGTGGTCAGCAGCCTAAGCTAGTATCAAGTAGGACAGTGTTTCTAAGAGGAACTTGACTTCAGTGCAACCGTTAGATATTAGCCAACATTTTCATTCTGCTCTGTCTCCTTCCCATCTGTTCATGCCACTTACTAAATCATACACTGAAGACTGCTGACCTTTAGGACAAGGAATCTGATTTCCCAGCAGCATCCAGTACTCTGTGCTTCAGTTTCAGACTGAACAGAGTGCCTGTGTACCTTTAAAGGAACATTAACAACACCCTGTGACATTTTCATATGCTTGTAAAAGTGCACACAGCAACAAGGCAGTGGACCAGGCTTGCAAGGAGATCCAGCTGCTGCTGTGGGTTATGTGGGCAAGCAATACTCCCCCTTCATGCAAAAAAATGAGACAATAAACTGAACTGTAGCAGAACAAGGATCCTGTTGTCCAAGCCCATCCCAGGCCCTGAATGAGAGGACAGGGTGTTATGTGCAAGTAAATGCAACATGGCCTTGAGTTTGGGCCTGGGTATGTAGCAGAGAGGGCTTGGACAGAGTAAAGTTTAAACACAAGACTAGGTCTCAAAGATTTTAGCGAGGGCTGCGGAAAAGGGAATATTTGAATAAGACTGACTCCTGCTCCAGGCTGTCTTCAGAGACAAGTAACCATGTGTTCAGACTCGGCTTCAACTCTGAAATGAGCCATTTTTCTTGCATGATCCTCAGCAAGTCACTTTGACTTTTTGCCTTTAAGTCATGCTTACAGTGACCATTTTCCCATCAGCAGGAGAACACAGGTGGCAGTTGTGTCTCCTCCCATCGCCTGTTCACAATGTGAGGTCTTGATGTCCAGTTCTGCAGTGACACTCTATCAAGCCATTTAGCAAGATGTCTTTATGTCTTTCTCCAGCACATTGTGCTTTCCAGACCCATGGCTTTTTTCCTTTCCACTCATCTCAATCCTGCCATAACAAATGGTTGATGTGGACATTAAGTGCCTGGCAAAGCATTTAGGCACTGCTTGAATCAAACATTAAATGCATTCATTAAACAGACAGATGTTTCTCTTTTGAAATTGAGCACTCAGGCACAATGCAATCATCATTCTCAGTTATGAAAAGCCAGGCAGAGGTTAGAGAGAACCACACAAATCATCTTTTGTCGTGTTCAGTAACATTTGGTAAGAAGATTAAGACAACCAGCTTTTACATCCAGTCTTTAAGTCAGCACACTGCAAGATCACACACACAGTATGCAAGCTTTACTTAGCCAACTTGTGCTTCTCTCCAGATGAAAGAAAATATGGGGAAAAACACAATAGGGAGCATACTTTTTATTAAAAAAAAAAAAAGGCAAGCTTTGTGCTATGTGTGGTGATAGACCTGTAAAGCAAGAGACCCATTTGCTAGTGCTGCCCATGAGTGACAGGAACCTGGAGTAAAACTCATTCCCCAGGCTTTAACAATCACTTGCAGGGGGATAAAGAGATGGGAGATTGCATCCTAAGGACAACTGTCAGCATATAACAAATTCAGTCATTTAGACTGATCCAGGCCACGTTTAAAATGCCTCATCCAAAAAGTGTTGCAAGTATCAGCTGTACGGATCATACTTATCCCTTTACCAAGCCCAGCTCTCTGCTCAGATGTGCCACACTGAGCACCATCTCTGTGTACTCCCTTCCAGAGCAATGCTCTGCTTCAGCACAAACACCACTCAGTACCCCTAGATAACCACATCAGACTTCCTAAGGATGGGTCCCACTCAGCAGAGAATGGAACAGCACCACTGCTAATCAGGATGGATGCGCAGCCCTCAGGTGTATTTTCCAAGTCACAAGAACTACCACTCAGTTTGCAGCGCCACGCCACACATACAGGAAAAGAAGAAAAAGGGATAATACGGCAGCCTTTCAGCTGTTTTCTCACAACGCCGTTTAAGTGAGGTAGTCTTAGAGTCTCCGCTATTTTATCAGCAGCAGTCAGATTGGTCACGCATATTAAAGTCTGTGCTAATGGCGAATTAGATGAAGCTGACATTTCGTGTTTATTTAGAAAGCAAATAACGCGTTGACTGGACAAAGCAAAGGAGAAATAGGGATGGATGCAAAGCAAGTCTGTCTAGTGCCATCACCCTACCAAACCTTGCAACTGCTAAGTGCTCGACGTTAGATATCACGTTGCAGCTGTAGAAAAAAAGCAGCCGCGCCACAGCACGGCTCGCACTAATGCAGGCAGCGAGCGGCTGAGCCGGAGCAGGGACAGAGCTGCAAGTCAGGCAATTTATATTTGCTAACTTGAGTGCAGAGACGCACTTCCCTATGGAATAGTCCCCCGCCAGAGGGAAGATGGTTTGTAGCTGTCTCGCTCCTCTCAGAGGAGGGGCAGGTGGTATTTCCCCTGCAATGCAGCACAGGGACGCTGCAGGGAGCACTCTCCTCCTGCCGAACGGAAGAGGACCAGGGCACGGCAGCACTGAAATGCCGCACACCAGCACGATTCCCCCAGCGTCCCGTCCAGATCCCCTCTCGCCCATTCCGCGGGGCGAGTAGGGGCTACTCTGCGGCGTAGCCGAGCACCGGGGGCCGACGTCCAGCGACATCGTCAGCAGGGAGCCGGGGATCTCAGGCGCAGGAGCAGCTGCCCCGCCGCAGTGAGAACCTGGCTCACAGGGGAAGCACCGCAATGGGCGGGCCGGGGCCGAGGCGCACCGGCCGGGGACTTGCCCGCCAGCAGCGCGCTAGATAGCCCGCAGAAGGCTGGGCAGCATCCTACAGGGCAGCGAGGTACCAGGGAAGGGGCAAGTGATACCGGTCCTTTGGGGACCCTACTCCTACCTGCCTCCGCGCCTGCCACAGAGCGCCGGTGATCCTGCCGCCATCTCATACCTGCCGCTCCGCCTCCCCATTGGCTCGCCTCACCCCCCCCCAGCCCCGCCCCCCTCGATACGCCCGTCACTATTGGCTGCAACTGGCGCTTCCCCGCTGCCATTGGCCGGTTCGAACGGGCAACTGCCCGTCCGCGCGCACGAGGAGTTGTAGAGGGGAGAAAGGGCCGCCCATTGCACGCGCGGCACGCTGGGAGTTGTAGGCTGGCAGCGGCTCGGTGGGGTCGGGGTCTCATCGCAGAACCGCTGGAGTTGGTAGCTTGAGGCCGCATTCCACAGCCTGGGCGTTTCTGACACAATCGAAAAATAACTATGTCGTTTCCCTGTTTACTACGTGCGACCTTGAAAACGTCTCAGCATTTGTGTAAGGAACCTTATGCTCTTAATGTTGACCCTGTACCCTGCAAGTCAGGGTGAAGGAAAAGAATCAGCTCAAGGACCATCTGTGTACGTCAAATGTGTGACACACGAGTCAAACTATACTTGTGCCACCTTACCAGCATGCTGTAGGTAAGAGGGATAACTGTATTAGAGGCGTTACGTTGTCACGTACAAATACAGCCACGGGAAATCCAGTGCTGTGATAGCTTTGTGGAGATACCCTCCAGCACCTGGCACTGAGTAAAGCAATGTCTCCTCTCCAAACAGATCTGTTTCTAGAGTCTTTTATTACAGGTAACACTGATACAGGCTCCGATGGCAGTGGCCTTCTTGGCCACCTGAGCATGCTGCTGGCTTACATTCAGCTGGCTGTCAACCAGCACCCCCAGGTTCTTTTCACCAGGCAGCTTTCCAGCCACTCTTGCTCAAGCCGGTAGCGTAATCTGGGGCTGATGTGACCCATGTGTGGGATCTAGCCCCTGATGCAGTAGGCTTCAGCCTGCAGGGCTCCTTGGGGCATAAAGAGACTCCTCAGGGCAGGAGAGCACATCCACAGTTGGCCCCCAGGCTTGATGGCAGCCAGTCAGCCTGCCCTAACCATCCCCAGCATCACCTGCCCATAAGCTGCAGCAGCCAGAAGGATGCAGGGCCTGGCTGGCACACTGCCGCTGCTGGAGATCAACGAAAACAGGAAGGTGTGTGACCTTTTTACTTCTCACAAAGAGGAGAGAAAGCTCCAGGGAGACCTTATTGTAGCCTTACAAGAGGGCTCACAAGAAAGACAAGGACAGACTTTAGCAGGTGATGGTTTTAAACCAAGAGGTTAGATTTGGAATAGATGCAAGAAGAAATTTTTTTACAATGGGGGTAGTGAAACGCTAGAACGAGTTGCCCAGAGGCAACAGAAGCCCCATCCCTGGAAACATTAAAGGTCATTCTGGATGGGTCTCTGAGCAACTTGATCTAGTTAAAGTATGTCCATGCACATTGCAGGGAGGTTGGACCAGATGACCTTTAAACAGTCCTTCCAGTGTAAAGTATTTTGTGTTGAGTCTAGTATTCATGGTAGGAGGCCACAGTCCTGTGCACAGCACCAGTCCAGAGCTGTGGAAGTTCTTGTGGTGCTGCCTTGTGTACACCTGGCAGCTCAAGACTTGGTATGCAGCAGAAAAAATACAAATTGCAACCACTGTATTTTAAGGACACTTTTAAAATGTGGCTTACTCACAACCAATGCAGCAGGATCTGCCTCAACCTGTAGAGACCACAGAAAGTGTTCCAAGAAGCATGAAGCTACACTGTAAAACCTAAGTCACATCTTAGATTGAATATTTTTTTACATTTCCTCACCATCAAGGAGAAAGTAGATGAAGAGACATTGAGAAAGCCATTTTATTTCTTGTTTTCCTCTGTGGGTGGACTGCCTTTCCTCTGACCAGGGTCCCTATGGCCCTGCAACCATCCTGCACCTGGTTTGCACACAGTGTTCAGACATCAACCAATGAAAGACTTCTTAGAAACAAATGAAACTGTAGATTGGAGTGCTGAGAGGACCAGGAATCAATCTGATATTTTCTTCATTTCCTAGATTTTAGCTGGAGCGATCCCTTGGCATTTTCAACCTCCACTACTAATTATCTTCCTGCCAATCATTTCTGCATAGACACCAGGATTCCTCTTATACTGCTGCCCTCGGGAGGGTTTTTCTATCCCTGCACCTTGGTGCACACTGAATCTTTGAAATGGGAAGGTTTGGCATGCCTATGGCAAGCCTCAAAGGCACTGCAATGTGCTCAGAGAAGGCAGTGGTCCAGCTGGATGCTGTGTGGGCCCTGCCTAACTAAGCACCTCCATCAGGAGCATGCCGCAGTGAACACCACCCAAGTAGGCAGCTTCTAGTGCAAGGAAACAATGTTTTCTTTCTGATTTTATGCCTTAAGGCTCCAACTGGGCATCTGCAAATGCCCCATTCAGTCCAGGGGCCACTCAGCGCTGAGGGGAGCCTGTTCATCCTGCCAGCTTCTCCTCAGTTGTGCCTAGCATGCCTGCCACCCACAGCTTGAAGACCTCCTGCTCTGCAGCTGGTATGTGCAAGAGTGAGTAGTCCTTTGTGACAGTTTTCTACACATTGCTGAACACAGGTACACTGTTAGTATCTGCTGTAGCCTATGGAAAGGAGGTGCATTGTTTAATGGGGAAAGAAATAGCCTTCAACTTCCTCTCAGATTGAGCAGCGAAAGCCAAGCATCACCTCAGGTGCCCATCTTGCTCTTCTCTGTGTGTAACCGCAAATTATTTATGACTGGTATCTGCAGGAAGCGGGACCCCACATCTCTCCTCACCCTGCTTCACAGCAGAGATCTGTGCTCAGGCTTCTGTGGGCCCCCAACATGCAGCTCTGCTCCCTGGCAGGGACAGCTGATGGTAGAGAGCAAGCTTGACTCACAGCCAGCCTTCTCGGCCAGGATGACATCTCCTCTCCAAGGGTTTCTATTGCATTACATGATTAATTAGCTGATTAACAAGATGTTGCAGAAGAATCTGTTCTCTGGACACAAGCTCAGGCAAACACCATCCTCTGTGCTAATGAAACTCTTCTGTTCCACACAGGCATGCACTAATTTAAGCAACAACATGCAAATGAAGAACAATAGAGTGAGTAATCTGGAGCTTTTAAATGAATTAGCTACATCCTTCCTGTCTCCAAGAAGAGAAAAGAAAGCAGAAAGCTCTGGTAAGGCTGAAGCCATGTATTACAGGTGCTAAGGGCTCAAGTGACTGCTGCCTGTTTCTCCTGTCCTGCTCTCAGGGAAGGGAGAGCATCAGGCCAGGCTGCAGGCAGTAGAGGAAGATAGCTCCTGCTGACTGAACATGGTCAGGAGATGCTGCTGGACATGCCTGTCCCATAAGGCAGGCTGTGGGGTCCCCACTGGCAGGACTAGAGCAGCATCACTTCAACATGGTCCTGGGTCTCAAAGGTCCAAGTCTTCCCCTGGGTAGAAAAGCAGGCATAGGACAGTGCTCCTGACAAGGCAGGACCAATACCAGTACAAGAGCTCCTCCTCCACCCTCGGGCTTTTAAAACAATCTTGGAAAACAAAACAAAAACAAACCCCCAAAACACAAAACCCATATAAAAGCCACAAAAGTGAATTTGCAACCTCAGGAAAAAACATGCAGGTAAGAGGCTGAACAGGCACAGTCCTTTCAGCTAATAAGCAGACTAAGCAGCACTGCACTTCCAGCTTGCAAGCTACCACAGTAGGAAAATGACAAAAGACTAAAGTTCTTTTGATATAGAAGTGGAAAGCAAAGCCAGTGACACTCACAAGTACAGGTTCTTTGCGCTGTGAGCAATGGGGCCTGTATCCACTACCCTCAGCTTCATTCACTTCATCTTGAACCACAGAATCGGTCAAGTTGGAAAAGACCATCAAGATCAAGTCCAACCTATCACCCAACATTATCTAATCAACTGAATCATGGCACCAAGTGCCACACTCAGTCTCTTTTTAAACACTTCCAGAGGTGATGACTCCACCACCTCCCTGGGCAGCCCATTCCAATGCTAATCACTCTTTCTGTGAAGAGCTTCTTCCTAACATCCAGCCTAAACCTGTCCTGGCGCAGCTTGAGACTGTGCCCTCTTGTTCTGTCACTGGTTGCCTGGGAGAAGAGACCAATCCCCACTTGGCTACAACCTCTCATCATGCAGTTGTAGAGAGCAATGACATTTCCCCTGAGCCTCCTCTTCTCCAGGCTGAACAACCCCAGCTCTCTCAGCTGCTCCTCGTAAGGCTGTGCTCCAGCCCCCTTACCAGCCTCGGTGCCCTTCTCTGGACATGTCTGAGCACCTCAACATCTTTCTTAAATTGAGTGGCCCAGAACTGGACACAGTATTCAAGGTGTGGTCCAAGCAGTGCTGAATACAGGGGCAAAAGGACTTCCCTGGTCCTGCTGGCCACACTATTAATGGTACAAGCCAGGATGCTGTTGGCCAGCTTGGTTACCTGGGCACACTGCTGGCTCACGTTCAGCCAGCTGTCAACCAGGACACTTTGGCTAAACACCATCTTTTGGGTTCAGAAGTAACTGAACAAAAATGGATGCTCAGGCCAACGTGAGATGGCTGAATCACTAAAAAGGTCCAGGATAATTGTGTTGCTCAGATCTAGCTGGCAGGAGGTGGTCAAAGCAAAGAGAAATGCTTCTCAGCTCCCAGTAGAAAGGGAAAAGGAAAGTCACGGAGGTTGGCAATAGCAGTTTTTCAGCAAATTTGATGAAATTTGCATTGAACTGTTCCTGCCCTGCAACCAGGCATAGCTGATAAAGAAAAAGCTGAGGCAGGACAGAAACCAGTGGCAGCCATATGGCAGACACTCACCACACTGCACAGATCCCCTCGTTTAGGGCAGAAGACCCTAGCAGTTTCTACAAGAAAACCAGTCATAAGCAGAGGACTTCTCCACTTCTGGCTTCTTTCTTTGTCCAGCTTCATAATTCAGCCCTACTGCACATGTGTCAGGAGGGCACAGGTCATGGGCACTGCCTCACTGCTCTGCACCCTCAGTGGAGCCTCAGATCCCAGGCTGATGCAGATGTGTGCCTGTGGAGTGCAGTGCTGCAGCAGCAGCAGCACCTATGACACCAGGGCATCAGGCAGAGCACAACAGACACAGTGTGCCCAGCTCTTAAAAGAGGAGAGGAGGAATCTGGGCTGGGTAAGACCAGTGGGTATTTATCAATATAAAGAATTAGTTACCCGTTACTTGCTCTCACACACACACCTGTGCCAGGTAACCCACCACCTTGCTGCAGGCACTGGAGGGCAGGCCTTGGGCAATGAGTCCACAACACAATAGGGTAGCTTCCCAGAGAACCCCAAACAGCCACAGGCCACCTTCTGCACAGGAGTCCCTGCTGCTCCACTCATGAGGCCCCTGGCCCCCAGTGCCCAGGCATGTTGTTTTTCCTTGGGCAGGTGCAGGCCATACACCTGAGGCTCCTCAGGGGCGCTGAGCTTTCCGACGGCTTCTGTGGCCAGCCTTGGCACCGCGTTGGGCTCCCTTCATCAGGCCCTTGAACTGGCCCTGCATTTTTGCTCGCTTCCTGGAGGGAGGAAGGAGCAGGAGGCTGGGTTAACACATGCACTGGGCGCACCAAATGCACAGGGATGCTCCAAACTCTGCAAGGAGTAGTGCAGAGGCTGGCAGAGCTCCCATACCTGCAAAAACCCCATGACAAAACCTCAACCCCCAGGGCTTAGTCCTATTCTTGACCCTGTGCCCCTCCTGGAAAGCCTCACCTTCTGTTGAGTCGAGCTCTGTTCAGGGGGATGTAGGCATAGGGGTCAAGCTGGCCCTTCTTCTTCACATCACCTTTACCTTTCTGTGGGAGACAGTGACATGGAGAAGATGCAGCACCAGGAGAGATGCATGAATCCTGTTCTGGTGCAATTCTGCCACCCAAAGATTCTGCAATCCCAAAGACTATGTTGCAGTGTGATGTCAGGTAAACACATGGCTCTGGTAGCTGTTTCCTATCCAGATGTTGCTACAGACACTTGCTTAGAGCAGTGAGGAGGAACTGGCCATGGCAAGGGAAGGAGAGGGCCTCCAATATGGGCTGGATACGTTCGTAAGTACGGAGTGGCAAGTCTTGAAGCAGAGGTCCCCTCCAGCCTTGGTGCTGGACCTCCAGCAAACAAATGGTGTTTTCTGCCTCAGCAAAGCCCCAGGCATTCACCCTTCAAACCCTTTGACTCCCTGGGTCCCTCACCTTGGATCTGTACTCTGCACCAAAGGCTGGCTCCTTGTCCAGCTGCCGGTGGATGCCAGAGCCTCCAGCTGGAAAACAGGGAATGTGTGTTGGAAGAGGATCCCAGGGCTCCTCCTTCCCAGTTCCAGGCTGGAGGAGATGTTTCTTGCTTGGCTTTCAGCATTTGACCATGAGGACAGCAGAACAGGGTGACCATTTCCCACAAGCAAAGACCTCTGCTTCAGCTGCCCTGAAGCAGATGGGTATGTGGTTCTAGAATCCTCAGGAACCCTAATCTGGACACCGGCAGAGGACTTACCTCTGTACTGAGAGTAGGTCCTGGCTTCAGGTTCCTCATCATCTGGCTCCTCTCTGAACCGGCGCTTCTGGCTTTTCTTCTGCAGAAAAAGGCATTGGGGAAACCTTGCAGCTGGTTTGTCCTTACAGTCCTGCCCTCTCATAGACCCCTGGACTTCCCGTCGGGGCTCAGAGAACTTCCAGACTGCCTGTGCACTTCCCTGTCCCCAGCCAGCCTCCTGCACCCCTCCAAGCAGTTGGTGCTTGCCTGGTGTCCCCACTGGCCTTTCAGGCAGCGCTGCAGCTGCCATGGCACAGGCTGAGGTTTGGCATGCCAAGTTCTCCCAGCATTTCCTCTGGACTACAAGATCCATACTCACACTGCGGAGACCCATATCTTGCAGCACATCTGCCATCTCCTTGTCCACTCCTGCAGCACAAGTACAAGACAAGATGATCAGTGTAGGATGCAGGCATAGGGGAGTCTCAGTACTATGCCAGTTTCTGGAATGTGCTGTGAGAGCAGGATTCCCCTGCCAAACCAGCAGTGATGGCTGTGTCCTCTCCAGTACCCTCCTGGTGCTGGTCTGCCTCCTATGGGTGACAGTGGCCCAGAAGAGCCACTCAGAGTGACATAAGGCCATGCCAACCCCTCTTGCTTCCACACACATCCCTCCCCAAGCTCCTATATACAGCAGGAGGAAAGCCACTTAGAGTACCAGTGCAAGACTAGTATGGCACTCTCACTAACCCAGGCAGTACCTTTGGCTTCATCATCATCCACCTCCTCCTCTTCATGGATGATCAGGCGCCCATCCTCAGACACCTGGAAGTCATGGCTCACTCCTCTGGACCGCTTCGGGCCTGGCTTGGTGGCTGCTCAGAGAGATGGGTGAGAGGCTGGGCAAGGACCCACCCCAGGGGGCAAGGCATCACATTGGCCCCTGCCCCATCTATCCCACCCCAGTCACATCCAAAGCTGCACCTCACCCAGCACCCGCTGAGACACATTGGGGTCCAGGAAGTTGAGGGGCTCATCCTCTTCCCCTTCCTTCAGCCAGGCCTGGCCCTTCTGCCGTCCTTGCTTCCTCCACTCCTTGCTCCGCTGCCGTTCTTCCTCTTCCTCCTCATCCTCTGAGTCAGCCAGAACCTCCTCCATGCTAGTC
This sequence comes from Tricholaema leucomelas, assembly GCA_013400475.1. NCBI lineage: Eukaryota > Metazoa > Chordata > Aves > Piciformes > Lybiidae > Tricholaema lacrymosa > Tricholaema leucomelas. The sequence goes on from WAAF01001364.1 coordinate 910,116, forward strand.
AAAAGGCAGAGGATGAAGGAAATAGAACACAGTAGCAGACCTCAGCCTCTCTCACAGCAAGTAGCAGCCCTGTAAACATTCCCAGCATGTCTAGATGCGTCAGTTGAGCGGATCTGACTGGACTACTCCTCCTTCACCCCCGGCCCATCTTCACCTGTCTCCTCTGGGCTGTGTTGGTGGTGCCTCCTTTTTGCCTGTATCTGCAGCTGCCTGCCTCACAGCGCGTTTCTTGCGGCTCCGGGCTTCTGCCTTGCGGATATTCACCAGCACCTTGTGGTACTCAGCTGGCAGCAGGCTCTTCACCAGCTCAAAGCTAAGGAGTGCACAGAGAACAGTCAGTGCCCATCTCCTCCCAAACAGCTTCCCAGCGAGCTCACTCAGGACCCCAGCACAGCCAAGGAGCCTCTAGCTCACCCAAACTTCCGGATGAACTTGATGAAGAGGTTTCGCAGCTTCATACGGAAGTGGCGTCTCATGTCATCCGAAAGGTTCCCCAAGGCCTCCAACTGCCAGGACAGAGACTCTGGAGACCAAAACACTCCTGGCCCAGGCTTCCCACAGATGCCCACCTTACCCACTTGGCTACTGTCTCCCCACGCCTGCCCCAGGCAGAGCCATAGGGAACCATCCCTGATTGGAAGTGCTGGTTCATAGGAGTTCTGTGGCAGGTTCATGCCAGCATTCAAGACAGGAACCTCCTCACTGCCTTCTTAGCCACTCAGTTCAACTCCTGCCTCCTGAGCAGAAGCAGGGTGCAATCAAAGATGCCCTCATCTGCCCCACCACCCTCCTTAGGGTACCCTGTGCAGGATCTCACCATTGCCTCGATGTGTTTGGCCAGCAGTTTGGTGTCCACCAGCAGCAGTGTGACTTTGAGGAAGCCCAAGGCTGCCTTTACCACATCCCGTGTGCGGGAGGCCAGCAGCAGGCAGACATTCTGCAGGAGCTGCTCTACCACACTCAGCTCCATGTGATCTGCAGTCAAAAAGAGATCAGCCACAGCTGGCCTCCTCCCAGCACCCATTTTTTTTGGGAGGTGCTGCCTTGTCTCCCTGTGCTGCGCACATCCCCCCGGCCCTCCTGCTCCTACTCACCTTTGAATTCAAAGAACAGGCAAGTCAGTGCCAGCACCGTGCAGCTGATCATGGTTACTGAGCCAGTGAGCCCCACATAGACCAGAAGCAGGAATCTCTGCATGGCCTCTGAAAGAGAAGGACAACTCAGGCCTTCACTTGCCAGCTGCCCAGCAACAACCCCGGTCTATTTCAGTAGGGTACTAAGTATAGGTCTGATTATCTGTGGGCCAAAGCAGCTGTGGGGTAAGCAAGCAGAGCAGCAGCTCACCTTGGGGAGTAGGTCCAAAGCGGATGAAGGCATGCCCCATCTCTACAAGCAGCAGGAAGGCATTCTTGCGGGCACCCACTGACACTTCCTTGGTGCACAGAATGACCTGACAGCAAAAAAGGCATGTCACTTCACTGCTGCCACCCTTGTGGCCAGAATCAGATGGGTGTCCCCAGGAACGATGCTCACCTCTGGGACTAGGGCGGTGATGAAGGGCTCATGCTCTGCAGAGAGCTGCTTCACGATGTGGAACAGGCACTTCAGTCGGGGCTGGGGAAAGAAACAGCCCAGCACTGGTACACTCAGGGACACACACCTGGCTGCTTCCACTGCCCACCCCATCCCCTGCCTGGAGCAGCTGAACTCCACCACCACAGCCCTTGCTCTCACCCTCTTGGCTGGGGATGCTGCACTCTTGAGCGACTCCAGCAGCACTGTCTGCAGATCCTGCAGGTGGGAGCGGATGAAGGCCTGGCAGGAGGGATGGGGGGCAGCACACACCTCCTCCAGCACTCGGTACGCCTTTTTCTGCATGCTGTGCTCCTTGCTCTGCAGGGACAAGCCAACATGACCTCATGGTCAATGCAGCCCCTTGCCACAGTGTCTGAAAGGACGCCCACAGCACCCCACATCACCCAGCAAAGTCCTGTCCTCTGTAGCACCTACTCAGCCCTAGAGAGTGCAGGTCCAAGCTGGCTGCAAGCGGAAGGAACTCCACTGAACCCCCTGCACCTGTCAGAGATGGAGGTTGACTCACCTGAAGGAAAGGCTGGATGGTGCAGTACAGGGAGCCCAGAGACTGCTCATCAGCATAAGGTGCCATTGCCACCACCAGGTCCAGGATGGAGAGTCTGCAGCAAAGAACAGATAGCAAGTGGGTAACTGCAGCATCACTAATACTGCCTGACCAAGCTGAAACTGTTTCACTGGATGCACAAGAGTGGCACATCCCACATGCAACAGTGCAAGTGCCCCAGCACCAGAGTGAGCCAGCAGCTTTGCCCATCAGCACCAGTCCCTGGATATTACCTGGCAAACTCAGTGCTTTCAGGACTGGTCAGCTTCGAGCTGGCTTTCTGCAGGAACCCACACACCATCTGCAGGGCAGACAAACAGCAGGGTCAGAACTGACTGAAGGAAGCACTTTCACAAGAGTTTGCAATCCACCTGGCAAAAGTCTTGCCACAGCACTTTGTGGAGGCCAGAAGCACAGCAGGTCCAAAAAGAGATGGACAAGTTCACCAAGAGCTTGTTAAAGATCGGGATATCCCAGAGCACCAGCTGGGAAGTGCTTCCTTCCCATGAGAGCAGAAATGGCTACTCTCTGCTCAGCCTCTCTCTTCCTGTTCTCCACCGTAGGATACCCACTGCAGCCTCATCAGACTGGGAGTGGCTGGGAGATACTGGCCTGAGGTAGCCCAGTCTGTGCCACACGCCCTTTACCTGGGGATCAGTGATAGTCAAGTAAGCACGGACAGTGTCCAGCACGGAGCGGCGCTGAGCGCTGCTGCCCCTGTCCTCCTCAGGTTGGCTGTACACGTTGAACAGGATAGGCAGGAAGTTCTTGGCAAAGCGACCCACTTCTGCCCGCTCGGCATCTAGGAAGAGGATGACAGGGGTACAGATCAGCATCTCCCCTCTCCGAGTCACTGCAGGGGACAGGGACCACCATGAAGATCTGTGCCCCCACCGACCTGTCTGGCAGCCTTTGTGGATGAGGGTGCGCAAGGCCTGGCACACGGTGGGGCGGAGATCCGGGCGCTCGCTGATGGCCATGCCCAGTGTGCGGGCCAGTCCCTTGAAGGCCCCCAGCACATCCACTGGGTGGATGCAGAAGCCAGGCAGTAGGGTCCACACCTGGAAGGCAAAGGAGGAAGTGCGAGTCAGAACTCTTCATCTAATTCATGCTCCCCAGCCAGGCACCAACTGTACACCATGGTAGGGCTCCTGAGCACTCCTCATTACCTGCCACTGCAGTGTGTCATAAATCTTGGCCTCCACGCTCTTCCCAGCCTGGGTAAACTCCAGGGCTGCAGAACAGAAGGGGGTGATGAATGGAGAAGCAGGAGGTGGAATAGGGAAGGAAGGGATCACAGGATCGTATCTGCTGAGATACTCATCACACCACCCTACTAACCTCTGCTTTTCAGGGTAGCTGCCAAGGGCAAGAAGTAGCTAGTGAAGAAGCCAAGCCGTGCACCCTGCACATAGTCCCGCAGCACTGGCAGCATCCAGCTGCGGGGAAAATCCAGCGTCAACCTGAGGAAGGAAGGCACAGGTCAGGGGGTCACTGCCAGTATCAGCCCCATGGCACAAGACACCTTCACCCAGCCCCAAAGCTGGGCACAGAAAGGCTCAGCAGAGCCAAATATCTCCAGGACCACACAAGGATACAACAAGAACATAACAAATGGCTACAAAAACACTACCCCATGACTGTACTCACTCCTTGCCATCGATCCCCAGGGGCACAGCTTCTAGCAGCACCTCAGGGCCCATTGTGCTCACGGCAGCCCCCACTGCTTGGTCGACTTGAGCAGTGTAGGGGAAGTGAGGGGAGAGACGCAGGTCACACAGCGACTGGAGACACTGTGGGGGACAGGGCAGGCAGGTCACAAAGGAGCCAAAGAGGCAGAAGAGGCAGGTCCAGTAAATCACTCACTATGTCTCTCCAGGGATGCCAGCTGCCCTGCATGTCCCTGTGCCAAGCCTCAGAGCTGTGCATGCTCTACCCACCCCAGGCAGGACATCAGGCACTAAGATGGCCCTGCTCCCAAGCTGGGGAGGGTAATGAAGCCCAGGCAGCAGTGCAGCCACAGTAGCCTGCTCCACAGGCAAGCCTGAGCCCTCCCAGCCTGACTCGCCTTCCTCATGATGGGGTAGCACTGCTTCCCACACGTCTTAAAGAACACCTCCAGCACCCGCAACACCTTGTCCCACGCTGCGTGGAAACGGTATGTCAGGCCTTCTTCCACTGATCTGCGGAGAGAAGAGATGGCTGTGCTGGCAGCCACTGACCCAGCAGTGATCAGGGTGCCCATCAAGCCTGCCATCTGCCTCTCCTCACCTGAACATCTTGCACAGGTAGGCAGCAGGAGCTGGGGCAGATGCAGAGATGGTGCCCAGGTCCTCCATGTTGGGAGCAACACACTCACTCAAGAGGTTCTGCAAAGGCAAATGGGGAAAGCGGAACAGCAGTGGACCATGGATCGCTCAGTCCAGCAGGCAGAGAGGGGCACACCACAATCTGACAAGCCCAAATCCCCTAGGCAAAGCTTTCCATGAATGCCAGGGCAGTCAAGCAGGGTGTGGTACCTCCAGGGTCTGTGCTGCATCCAACACCACCTGGGAATGTGGGGAGAGGAAGCAGTTCATGGCAGCAGAGAAGAACCGGGGCAGGTGAGCCCAGCAGAGGTCCCTCTGCAGCCTGGAAAAGAGAGATGGGCCAAGTGAAAGACAAAGTGGCTGCCTCTCCCCCTGCCCACTCATGGCCCCTGCCCGCACCTGCCCAGGTTGATGTGTGCGCGCTCCATGGTGGACAGCCAGGTCAGCAGTGGCTGCAGGTCATTTGTGCTGGGCACATAGTCGTAGAGGGCCTGGGAAAGCCGAAAGTGAGTGGGAGTGCAGATGCCACAGCACTGCCAGTCCTATCCCTCCCCACATTGACATCCCACACTCACAGTGATGATCTGGGCATTGAGCTCAGCTGGCAGGCAGGCCACACTGGCCTGGGCACTGAAGAGGCTGTGGAAGGCTTGCATGGCACACGCTGTCACCAGCTGTGAAGGACACACTGTCAGGAGGGAGGGCTCTGCTTTGCACCTGCTCCTTCCCTACCCCAAAACAGGCTCTGCCCTGGGAGGTGCAGCACTGCTGTGACTGCCTCCCGTATCTTTCACAGCAGGCAGGCGAGCAAGCACGAGCTGCTCTGGGCCTCTCTGCTTGTATCCTGCACTTCCAACCTCCCAGCTGGCAGATAAGTAGCTTTCAGTCCTTCTAGGTCACAGCTGAGGGAGAGACTGCCCTAGCCACACCTCATGCGGGGACACTCACTACATGGCTGAGGGTCATGACTCGGAGCAAGGTCTCGCAGCAAGTCTTCACCACGGCTGCAGGGAAGCAGGGCAGAAGGTCTTGCAGCAGAGTGAGGACGTGCAGGGTCGTGGTTGCCTCCTTGGCACCTGTGAGAGCAAAGCAATATCTGTGCCTGTAGCACACAAGGCAAAGCCTCTGTGATGGTGCCAGGGCTGGGTGAACACCCTCTCAACTTCAGGGGAGAATAGAGCAACGGACAGTTGTCTGAGAATGCTCCCAAACACCTTAGGTGCCCCAGAGGCATCTCATACCCTCCCTGACAATCCAAGATTCTGCACCCTCCCATCTTCTCTTCAGGTCATTATTCTCCCATGGTCACAAGGCCCCCCACACTCAGTTGCAAACCCCATGCTCCAACACCTCTCACCTCCTGCTTTTTCAATCTCCTGTACACAGAACTTGGCAGTGGAGGGTGCTGCAGGGTGATGGTCAGGGGCTGCATCTCCAAACATGAACTCGCTGCCTCTCAGGACAGAGCACACGCCATGCTGCGCCGCTTTCCGCACCTGGAGAAAGGAGAGCCTAGGTGGTTAGAAGCCACAGATCTTGGGGGCATAGCCAGCCCCAGAAATGAATCCCAAAGGCAGCATCTCAACCCTCGGCATGGTCACTGGGCACTCACCTTGGGCTTAGCATGAACACTGAAGCTCAGCAAGCCATGGTAGACCTGGAGTGTGACAGGATAGCTCCAGGCTGCCAAGTCCTGCTTCCGCAGCAGTGTGGCCAGGCAAGAGAGGACCTGCAACAAGGGAGCAGCAGGGGAGTTAGCATCACATCAAGAGATTCCCTCTTTACTGCAACAGCCTCAGGCTGGGCACCCAGCACCACTAGCTCTCACTGGATACCCAGGCAGAGCTGGCTGCCTCTTGCCTACTCACCCATCGCAGGGCAGAGGTGGAGCTGCTGCAGGCCTGTGAGGACATAATACTCATGAAGGCTTTCGAGGCATCTGAGAACTTTTTAATAAGCACAGGGCTTGGAACACTGCCAGAAGAAGGGGACACGTCAGTGGGCTGAGGAGCACGCGGTCAGTAGCAGTCACACAGGGAATGGCATCCTCAACCCACTCCAGCTGGGCCCTTTCCCCAGCCTAGGGAAGGCGGATAGTGCCAACAGCCCTTCCATGATAGGGCCAGGTCACTCTACCCACTCTTCTGCCAGCCACTTACCGTTTTAGGACAAGGTTAAGCAGGTAGGCAACAGCAGCCAGAGACTCTGGGGACTCCACTGCTTCCAGCGTTGTCATCTGGCAAAAGAGGAGAGGTGAGTGAGGAGGAGCAGGGGTTTGCACCAGGCCAGCCCTTCCCCAACTCCATCCCCTAGGGAGGTAACACTCCTGACACCACACTGTGCTGCCAACAGCAGCTCCCCTTGTGTTTCCTCCCCAAGATCATCACTCACCAGTGCAGCAAAGTACTCTGTCTCGTTCTCCTTACCCCCCCGGGAGCGGATCACCTCTGTCACAGCTGCCAGCACAGCACAGATCTAACAGGAGCAGGTAGAAGAGGTCAGTGTTCTCAGCCTCAAAGCCAGGGGGTCATGCCAACCACATTTCCTCAAATGAGCCCTAATCCTGCCTGTACCTCTTTGTGAGCAGCAGAGTTGGATTCCCAGAAGCGCTGCACCTTGCTGAAGGTGATGTTGGTACAGTCGCTCAGCCCGCTGAGGAAGGTGCCAGAGGACTTCTCTGTGGTGGCCTCCATAGCATTATCCTCTTCCACAGGGAGCTGAGTGTTATCACTTGTTCGGTCCAAACGCAGGGACCCTGACTGCAGCTCATTGTGCAGCTTCACAGCATCCACTGTCAAGTTACTTTTCTCTGCCGAGGTGAAGAGTTATGCTTAGAACCATAAAATCGTGTTGTTTACCACTTACCCCAAACCCCTCCACAGCCCTCTCTCCCCTTGCAGCCAGACCAGCTTGTCTGGAGTTCATCTCCAATGTGTGGGACAAGATGCCAGTTCCCCTTGATGGGAGAAAGCACAGCAATAACTGGAACGAGCTCCTCATTCCTCTGGAAACAAACTAGGACACAGTCCAGCAATCTCCTCTAACGAAGGAGAGCATCACATCCTCACCAACATACCCTGGTGTACCAAGGCTTCAACATTCAAGTGTTCCTTGTACCCCGCCCCATTTATCTTCTTCCAGTTGGATCCAGACAGCCAAGGCACACACTTCGTATCCCTCTGAGTCCCAGACACCAGCTTGCAAGCAACTACAAGAGGCTCGGCTCTCCGGCCCCGTTTGCGGCTCCCACCTCCCGGCCCTGAAGCTCGAGGGTCAGAGGCTCCTGGCCCTTCTGCCCCCATCCCCGCACTCGGGAGCCAAGGACCCAAAAGCTCGCTCCTCAGCCTCCCTGCGCTCCTCGGCCACCACCGAGAAGGGCCGGGCACCGACTGAGAGCTGTCCACACTGCCCGCCCCACTCGCCTTCTGCCCTCACCCGCGGGCCGGCTGAAGAAGCGGCTACGGGCGGCCAGACGGTGCTGGCGAGTCTCAGGGTTGCAATCGCTGCTGTGGCCCTTTCGCCACCGCTTCAGCTTAGCAGCGGCGCCCGAACGAAGCCGCCCGCTCCGCGCCATGCTGGAACCGGCTCCACGTGCCGCCGCGCCGTGTCTCCTCCCCTTCCGCTTCCGGCGCTCGCCACCATCTTGACTGAGGGCACCGCTGCCCTCAGCATTGGCCGCCTCACAGTGGGGCATGGGGGGGTGTGCTGTCCTGGAAGTTAAGTGGGGATTGCGGCCGGTTGGGGCTTGTCTGGGAGAATCGAGGTCAGCAAGAGAGTCTATCTGACGTGAGGCAGAAGGGGAGAGGAACAGTTTGGAGCCGTTCGCAGCGAGCCCGTACGCCGGCGCCGCAAAGGGTTACTGCGTACGCGTTCGGGTGCCGTGACGTCAGGGCCCTGAAGGTCGCACCGCCCTTCGCGGCCGCGCCATGCGCTACGTGCGCCTCCAACTGCGGGCTCTTCTGCGCACGCGCGACAGCGTTCCCCGCTCCGGCCCGGCTGGGCGGGGCGGGGCCGCGCAGGTAGCGTCAGTAGCGCGCGGCAGCAGCGTGAGGAGGGAGCGCGCGCGTACCGGCGTCCCCTCGGCCTCGCTTCTCCGCCATGGCTGCTTATCGCCTCGTCCTCGTCCGCCACGGAGAGAGCGCCTGGAACCTGGAGAACCGCTTCAGCGGTTGGTACGATGCTGATCTCAGCCCTGCTGGTCAGCAAGAAGCGCGGCGCGGCGGCGAGGCCCTCCGAGGTACCGGTGACTGGTAAAAAGGCGGGGGGGGTGAGGGTGGATATGGACGGAGACGGGTAGACCGTGGGGGGAGGTGCGTCCTAGCGTGGCTGCCTCAGGACTAATTGGGGTGGCTTTGGTGTCCTCCGATGCCGAAAGGATGGCCTCTAGTTGGGGGTGGGGGCGGAACGGGGGCTTCATTACCGTGGGGAGAGCCCTAAGTACTGGAAGCAGTTCTCCAGTACCAGCCGCAGCCCCGCCGCCGCCACTCAGTCCTTACAAACTGGTCGGTGGCGGCGGGGCACGACCGCTACCGGCGCAGTAAGGCCACCGCCCTCGGCCCTTAACCGGTTGCATAAGGCCTGGAACTCACTTTCCTGGTGTCCCTGTTCACTCTCTTTTTCCTTGGTCTTTTTAAGATGCTGGCTACGAGTTCGACATCTGCTTCACTTCAGTACAGAAACGAGCCATCCGGACCCTCTGGACGGTCCTGGATGCCATTGATCAGATGTGGTTACCCGTTATCCGAACCTGGCGCTTGAATGAGAGGCACTATGGGGCTCTCACAGGTTTGAACAAGGCTGAGACGGCAGCAAAGCATGGTGAGGCGCAGGTGAAGATCTGGAGGCGCTCATATGACATCCCTCCACCTCCTATGCAGTCTGATCACCCCTTCTACAGCACCATCAGCAAGGTAAGACCCATTGCTCTTCATCTGCCTGGCTGTAAGGCTCTTAAAAATCTGCTTAGGTCTCTGCAGCATGGTCTGGCTTCCTCTGCAAGGTCTGTTCTTCTGTTGCAGAAGCCAGGACTGCCGTGCTGGTTGGTATTGGGCTGTTTGTCTCACTCCCTTCCCGAGGAGTTAAACCCCAGAACAGATTCAAAGCAGAGGTGACAATACCGCTGTTAATCATTAGTCCAGTGACCGGTGCATGGATGTTTGCTTTAGTCTCTTCACCCAGAGCAAGCAATGTGTAGCTTTCCCTAAGAGAGGTTCAGAGCCCCAGATGTAGATGAGCACAGGCTTAAACCTCAGAGGCATTTCTTTGTTTCTAAGGCCAGCTATGCCTACACATAGCAATTGCCCAGGCAGAGAATTTGGGATAGTGGGATGAAGGCTACTGCTAGTGGTAGTGGTGTTGGGCTGCTACATAAGCTTGGCCTTTTCCTCAGGACCGTCGCTATGCTGACCTGACAGAGGACCAGCTGCCAACATGTGAGAGCTTGAAGGACACCATTGCCCGGGCTCTGCCTTTCTGGAATGAAGAAATCGTCCCACAGATCAAAGAGGGCAAGCGAGTCCTTATTGCTGCCCACGGCAACAGCCTGCGTGGGATTGTCAAGCACCTGGAAGGTATGTTAGCCCAGTAGGGGTCTTCAGCTGCCCTGTCTGGCACTGTGAGTGGGCATGAGTTACAGTGTCTCTTGTGTTTGCAGGCATGTCAGAAGAGGCTATCATGGAGCTAAACTTGCCCACTGGCATCCCTATTGTTTACGAGCTGGACAAGAACCTGAAACCTGTCAAACCCATGCAGTTCCTAGGTGATGAGGAGACTGTGCGCAAGGCCATGGAGGCTGTTGCTGCTCAGGGCAAGGTCAAGAAGTGAGGGTGGGCAGGTTAGCACGTAGTAGATAAGCCCCCCAACTTCCCCCCACCCCTCTGTGCACACCCCTCACGGCCATAGGAACTTGGAACTGCGGAACTGGAGAAGCTCCCTAGATTAGGCCCATTCCCTTGGGACCAGGCTTCCCTCTGCAGCCAGCCTGGGCCCCAGGGGTGAGGTGCCACACATGTGGAGGCCTGGTGTGAACTGGAGCCCTGTCTCTACCAGACCACAGCCATGCACCTCTCCATGCTGAGATCCCAGCCCTTGGGCCCAGTCTGCAGGGGGATGCCCCAAGCGATCCCTCACAGTGCCAGGCTCCTCCTCTGCTTTGCTTTCCCAACAGCTCTCGTCACCTGGTTACCATAGTTTTGTTGCTTGACTTAGTCATCCCTAGAGCAGTGGGGCAAGCATGGCACAGGCAGCAACTGCAATGGATCCCCATCCCCTCACGGGTGTGCAGCACAAGGACCTGGATGGGTAGCCAGTAGAAGGGTTGTATTTTGGTGCATGCAATACAGCACCCAAGGGACCTAGCTCTGCCAGCCCCTGCTTTAATTTATTGCCTTTGGACGAAGGCAGGGGAGGGAGCAAGAGGGTTGTCTGGAAGTTCATGTCCACCACATGCTTCCCCCAGGCAAAGCCCACCCTAGTCCTTTTGTGACACAGGTGGTGTTGTGCCCTGTCTGATACGTGTGTGCATTGCCCTGTTGCTGTGGCTTCCCCCTCTGCTGGTGCCGGGAGCCTGGCCTTGCCCGAGGCCAGCATAACTGTCTGACATAGCAGCTGTATTGTTCCAGTTCAATAAAGGAGTAATGCGCAACAAGTTGGTTCTGCCTTTCTGTGCTGTGTGCTCCCACGTGCGTGGGGCTCTGCCTCAGTCAGCTCCTGTCACATGGGTGAGGCAGCTATCACTGCTGGGCACAAACACGGTGATGCAGAAGGTCTGCAGGGCTTCGAGGAGCAAAGCAGAGGTCTGCAATCCATGCCAGGGAGGGTGACGCCCTGCCGCTTGGTGGTTTTAGGGCTTGGGTGTGGCAGTCTGCAGAGGCAGGCAGGGCACACATAGCTAAGAGAGATAGAGTGCCCTGGGGCTGAGGACAGCCTACAGCAGTTAGTGCAGAGAAACCAAACCGTGCACCTGCAGGTACAAACCAGAGCACCACTCTATTGGACTTGGTGTGGTAAAGCTGCTACCTTGTTTCCTTTCCCCAGCAGCAGGCCAGGACCACACACTTACGGCTGTAGTGCTGAAGCTGTCTCCACAACAGTTCTGCTACAGCAGGCAGACCAGCATGCTGCAGGCAGCCCCAGTACCTGCTCTGGGGCATAATGGAGTAAAGCAGAGCTCTCGAAAAATATTTATTATCCAGAAAGAGAAAATCCATCTTGTGAGCAAGGCCCTCTCTGGCTGTTTCAGCCTCTTGCAGGCATGGAGGCTGGAGCCCAGGGGCTGCTCTGGCCCCAGCCCTGCAGGATCCTGGCAGCTCCTTGTGGGGCTGCTAGGTCTGCAGGAACTGGGGCTGCACACGGGCCACCTTACGGAAGTCCTTGGTGTGTGTCCTTGGGCACTGCATCTCACACCAGCTGATGGGCACCATCTGAACCCCTAGAGACAACACGTGTCAGTGGTTCCCCTTTCCCAAAATTGCATTTCTTCATGTGCAAAGGAGGAGGCGGAACTGTACAAGCTCCACAACCCATCCCTACCTGCCTCACTACGTGCAACTACCACACCCAGCTCATTCTCTGCTGTGCTCAGCAGGTAGTTGGACTGTGCATCCCCCAGGGAGATCTGGTTAGATGAAGGTTAAGGGAAAAGCCTCCTCAAAAAGGACTTGAGCAAACCCACTGTCCCTGGCAAGCCCTCCCGGCACCAGGGGAAAGGATACGACTTTGGCCAGGACTATGTCACCAGGGCGGAAACTCTTGTACACTTCCACCTGCATGGAAGAGAGTGGGCAAAAGCACAGAGCGTGTCGTGGTGCTCATCAGTGGCACAAGTGTTCCCCACCAGCAGAAAGCAGGGACAGCTGCAGTAGCACAGTCACTGGCAGTGCCTCACTGACCTTATCTTTCTCTGTGGCTCGAATATCTTCTCTCCTGAAAAATGAGATGGAGGGATCTAAGTGCCAGAGAGCAAAAGCAACTCCAGCCTGTGGCAAGACCCGCACCGACCTCCCTGGGTGCTCGCCAGAACTTGCTGGACACCTGCCTGGGGTGGAGATCCTGCCAGAGCAGCTGGCTGCACTGCCCAGAAAAGCTTCCCCCCACCCTTGAGGGCAGAGCACTTGGGCACCCCATCTTGCAGAGAAGCCAGCTCTCTCCCTACCGTATGGTCCCCCGGAAGGTGGATTTCAGTGGTACAGAGCCGATGTACAGGATGTGCACCTTGGCAAAGCGAGAATTAATGCTGCAAACCTGCCCAGGGGAAAACGGAAAATCAGTGCCAAGTCCAATATGCTCTCACCCCAAGGCAGCCACTCCAGGCAGGGAAAGAGCAGGGTGCACACAGGACTGGAAGCTCGTATCTCACCCAGCCTGTGACCAAAGCAGTGGTGGGAAGATGATACTCGTGTAACTCAAAACACACCAATAAGGCTAAGACCTCCTGTGATCCCAGTCCCTTTCTCATCATCAGAACCATAAGGAAACTAATATTGAGTCTGTGCCACCCTTTCTCCAAGCTACTCCTGGCACTGTCCTCTATGCACTCTGACCCAGAAAAAGTTCTGTATGGCAGAACAAAATAAAACTTCCCCTCAGTCCACTTCAGTCTTACATCTGGTGAAGAGGCAAGTGTTTTCCATCTGGCTTCTTGGTGAGGAAAGGACTCAACAAAGCCCCCAGGCTTTCTCTGCCCTATTAGGAGTTGTATAGAAGGTACCAGGGCCTACTCATCCCACCTCATACATGCACTGGAACGAAGATTAGCAAAAGGTAGGGAGGGCAAAGGCCAGTCTGCCATCACAACACATTCCAGTGCCCTACCTTGCACGTCACCACAGCCCCCACATCAGGCAAGAGCTGGGACTCAGCATCTCTCACCACCGACACAATAGGCAGCTGCAGGACACCAGACAGGATGGTTAGCTCAGGGCACGGCCCACAAACAGGCTCATAGCCAGCACGAGTCTAGCCCCATCAGAGCCTGATGCACCAACTGGGAAGGGGCTGCAGAGTTTTAGCACTCAGCAGCTGTCTTTAGGGAAGGGCAATGAGTGCTGTGGCTGTGCTCACCCCACCGTCTTCACTCGTCTTCTCCATGCAGCCAGCCAACGACGAGAAGATGAAGCCATGTCGGGTGTAAGTCCCACTGCCAGCTGTGGCCTCCTCGGCACTACACAGCCGCTCACCTAAGAGACAAGGACTCAGTGGCTGATGCTCCCAGGGTGCCCTGCATTCTGATCCTGCTCCTGGTCTTACTCCAGGGGTCCCAAGTTCTGCACGGCCCCAGGGCACAGTGCCCACTGTTTCCCCACCCTGTGTGGCATGGCTGCCCTCCTCTGTCCCCCGGCACTGCTTTCCTGCAACCCCCAGGGCAAAGCCCCCTCCATACAGCCGCCTCCCTCGGCTCGAGGCACGCCCCCACACACTTTCCCTGCTCCGAACACGCACTGCCCCGGGAGCCCCCTCCAGCAACCCCAGCACACCACCTACGCCACCCTCCATCCCAGACAACCCCAGATCCGGGCCAACCTCTGTCATGGACAACTTCCAGCCACACGCATGTGCTGGCCTCCCCCAGTCAGCCACCTAGGCCCGCACTCACCGGGGACGCAGTACCGAGCGGGAGGCGCCATGTTCACAGCCGGGAGTTCTCCCGCAGAAAACCCTTATGCCATTGGTCCTTCGCGGCAAGGCCGCGCCGTAAACGGTGCGGCTATTGGCTCTCCCCGTCCGTCGCGGAGCGTGGGCGCGCTGCCCGCTGGGAGTTGTAGTCCAACGCCGGCAGAGGGCGCTTCCTGACATGCTCGGCACAGGAGGCGCGCAGGCGCAGTGTGCGGGCGCCGGGAGCTGGGCGCTGCTCGTGGGGCCGTGAGGGCAGCGGGCACCGGGCATGGAGGCAGCGGGCGGCGGGGCGCGGGTGGCAGGTCGGCGGCTCTGGATGGGACTGATGCTGTGGGGTGGCGTGGGCCTGGGAGGGGCCGTGGGCCTTCAGGGGACTGGGAGGGTGCTATGGGCCTGAACAGGCTGAAAAAACATACAGGAGGTGCTCTGAGCCTGGAGGGATTTGGGGAGCTAGGAGGCAGTGGAGGTGTGTGCTGTGAGGGTACTCGGGTTGGGAGGCAGCGAGCGGGTGAAGGAGGATGCTGTGGGCTTGGAGGTGGTGCTGTGAGGCTAGGGATGCCGAGGATTTCGGCGCTGCATGCAGCGGGTGGCGTTTACATGGTGGGGGCTGGGTGCCAGAGAGCGTCTTGGCACCACGAGGCAAGGTGCTACTGAACTGGGGGAGCTCGGCATTGTGAAACTGGGTGTCGCTGGAGGATGCCACAGGGCTGGGGGGCTGAGGGGCTGGACCCAGCAGGAACCTGGTTGTGTCTAGATTAGGGCAGTGCCTGACTGGGCCAAGAAGGTTGCATGGTTCTGGTGGAGCGTCATCCCTTTGAGTATGCTGCTACAGGCGAGTTCCTAGGGACAGAGCCGAGTGCTGCCTGGGAGCAGCCTGGCTGTCTCCCTTGAGGGCTCTCTGCCAGTAGCTGCTGGCTATCGCAGGCAAGGAAACCTCCCTGAGAGGCAGGGAAATGCTGTTTGGAAGAAAGGGCTGCCCCCAAGAACTGCTGGCTGCAGCATTTTATCTCTTAACACAGGGACAGCACAGGGATGGGTGCCATCCAGAGGCTGCACAGCAGGAAGTTATTGCTCCACTTGGCACCTGAGAGCTCTTAACAGATATAAGGAGTAACATGGGGAAGGGCACTGAGGAAGGTGCTCCGAGGTTTGCATGTCCCACATCTCACTTTTCAGGCTACAGGAGACCTGTCACATAGCTGTGACAAGGAGTGGGCTGCTGGATCTGGTGTTCTGATGTCCATCTGCTCCACAGCCTTGAGGTTAGCCCCATGCTTGTCAGGCAGGGCGGAGGGGAGCCCCTGGCTCCTTTAGAGCGTCTGGATGCTGAAACTCCTGTCCTTACCCTCCCTGCTG
Source organism: Tricholaema leucomelas (assembly GCA_013400475.1). NCBI lineage: Eukaryota > Metazoa > Chordata > Aves > Piciformes > Lybiidae > Tricholaema lacrymosa > Tricholaema leucomelas. Next base: position 925,533 of record WAAF01001364.1, read on the forward strand.
CTGCCTGGTGGCAGCGCAGGGGACATAGTAGAACAGGGAGCTGATCTCTGCTGGAGGGCGGGGATGTGGCACCACTACCTGGAATTGTGCCAAAGCAAGCACTTGGCCCAAACTCACAATGTCCCTTGGCAGGACCCTGGGGCAGCCTCACTGCTTAATATTGATGGGTGCTGCCTACGTAGAGACCTGGGGGCGCCAGCCCTGTGGATCGTTTACCCAGCTGCTGGTCCAGCTCAGGTTCCTCCTTGCTTCTGTGCAGCCACTTGGGTAGGACAAGTGGCTGAGCAGACAGGGAAGTGCTGTGCAGCTTGGCCTCACCCTGGGCTGCTCTTTTCCTGGTGCATGACATTGTCCAAGGCAAGGAGAAGGAAGAAGTGTTTGGACTCTTAGAGCGGGGCTGTGATGTAGGGAAAGGTGCAGGATGGCTTTTCCAGCTTGGGCCAGAGGTTGAGGGAAGGGAAGCAGCATCCCAAACCTGCTTTTGAAGGTGAGGAGATCGATTTAGGAGAGGAGAGTAATCCTGACCTAGATCCCTTATATCTTGCGTGGGTTCCCTCATTCCCCAATCTGTTGGGAAGGGCTGGGGCTGGAATTGACCCTGGAGCTGACCCAGTATACTGGGTGCTTCTCTGGTTTCCTCCAAGTCAGACTCTCCATGTCACTCCCCCAGTCCCCACCCTACTGGGAAAGATGAGATGTGCTCAGAGAGCATCTGAGCTCAGAGGCCTGTGCACCCCTACTCCAAACAGAAAGCCATCCCAGTGACACAGGCACTACAGTCTCCAGGAATCTGGGCTCAGCTTCCTGTGCTCTGCATCCTGGGGCAGGGCAAAGAAGAGGCCTCTGTCCTGCTGTGCAGTCGGTGCAGGATCTGAGTGACCAGCATCAGCATGCCTAGGGGGGGAGACCCTTCCCGAGGGACACGCAGGCAGCCAGGTGGCCTGCCCACACTGAGCTCCTCTTCCCCCAGGCGTGGCGTGGCAGGGATGAGGAGCCGGCAGCGGATGTTTGCAGCAGCGATGCGCCTGCTCCTCAAGTGCCTGCGGCTGGGCCGGCGGCGGCGGTTTAAGCTGGTACGGCAGGCAGAGCAGCTGTGGCACTACGGGCACCTCTGTCTCCGTTCCTTGCTCTACAACTCCTTCACCAACGGCGACGTGGTGCTCGACTCTCTCTTTGAGCCTGTCTACTGGCTAGTGGACCATGTCACCCGGTGGTTTGGTGTGGTGAGTACCCTTCCTGTGGTATCCTCACTATGCAAGGGCTACCTCTCTAGGGACTCCTTAGGCAGCTGACTCTCAGATCTGTTTGTTCCCTGGCTAAGAAGGGAGTGGGGACCTCAGTGTGTGGTTCAGATTGGTTTCCTGTGGACACACCCTGCCTGTGCCTCCTCCCAGGTGGAAGGGAGCAGCTGCTGCCACTAGTGACACAGGCTTCTCTCCGATAGGTATTTGTGGCACTGGTCATTGGGCTGACGAGCTCCATTGTAGCCATCGTGTACATCTGCCTGCTGCCCCTCATCCTGCAGACCTACACACCTGCCTGGATCTGCTGGCACCTTGCTTATGGGCACTGGAACCTCATCATGATTGTCTTCCACTACTACATGGCTATCACCACCTCACCTGGGCACCCACCACAGGTGAGGCACTGACCAGCAATACAGCCTTTCCTAGCTAGGCACTGGAGATCACTGGAAATAGCTAAACCAGCCTGGTGGTAGTGTTGTAAGATGCCTCCAGACTGGGGCAGCTGGGGCAGGCAGTGTGGGCTAGGGAGGCTGGGGGTCACAGCGGAGTTGAGAAGCATGGGGAGGAGGGTACAAGTGTAGGGCCTGGGTGCATCAATTTCTTCTGATCTGTGCACAGGCTAAGGACGACCTCACTGGCGTCTCCATCTGCAGGAAATGCATTGCCCCCAAGCCAGCTCGCACTCACCACTGCAGCATCTGCAACAGGTAGGGCTTGCTTTCTCTGGCCACTTCAGCACTTGAGGCAGACTCTGGGACCCCCTCTTCTTCCCCCCTGCCACTTTCTGAGACTGAGTCCCCTTCTCCTCTGCTGGCTTCTTGCCTTGTCTCGCACAGCCCACAGAGATGGTGGGATTGCCTATCCCCTCACAAACAGAATGCTTGCACTGGCATTGACACTGGTGCTGCTCTCCTCCCTCACAGGTGCGTGCTGAAGATGGACCATCACTGTCGTATCCTTCCTCAGTACTAACCCACAGCAGTCTTCTGGGAGGAGTTGGCCCTTCATGCCCCTGCCCTGCTCCTCTTTTGGGTCAGTTGTCATGAGGAAGTGTTCTGGGGGATAGAAGCAGCACCCTAGACTCTGGGGTGGGTTTGGACCTGTGGTCTGTCACAGTTACACACCTTTAACCCCAGAGGCAGCCTGGCTAAACAACTGTGTGGGACACTACAACCACCGCTACTTCTTCTCCTTCTGCCTCTTCATGACTATGGGCTGCATCTACTGCAGCATCAGTGGCTGGGAGATGTTCCGGGATGCCTACGCAGCCATTGAGGTGAGCTTTTGCCTTGCCCTGAGCTCACCTGGGCTTCCCTGGCTGAGCTTGCAGAATGAGGTTGGGCCAGTCTTGGCTTTACAGTGACTTTGCATCCTCCCTCTTCCTCTTGTGAGGTCCTCAGCTGCCTTGGTCCTATGGGAGGGTGAAGGGGAAGGGTCCCCTCCTGAGACAGGTAACTGGTGCCATTTTCCATCCCCATAGAGAATGAAACTGCTTGAGAAGGAGAGACTGCAGGTGACTGCCAACCAGGTAGGGCATCTCTGCCCCACAGCTGCTCCAGACAGTGTGGAGCAGACCTGTCCTACAGCCAGAGTCCTGCTTGGGGCCTTGCTCTCAAGGAGCATCCTGCAGCCAGAACCAGAGTTGAGGCTGTCTGGGCAGTTCTGCTATGACCACTGCCTCCAGCAGCTTGGGATCTGCTTCCCCATGCACTGTTTGCAGGGGCTTTAGCTGGCAGCAGCTGCTTAGCATGTGCTGCTCAGGACCTACTCTTCTGAGGAAGCTGCAGCAGTGCAAATGTCTACCACCTTACCCTGAGCACCAGTTGTGGTGGTGTCCTGACTGGTCCCATGGCTGCTACCTGCTCCCTGACCTCGACCCCACTGTTTCTCACCCCTCTGCCAACTCTTGGGTGTCTGTCTGGTGGCTGTCTCCCCATCACCCCTGGCTGTTGCATTGGTTCCAGCTGCAGTCTTTTCAGGCTGTCTGAGCTCTCCATCAGTAATATGTGCAGTGGTCCCTGTGTCTTGCTTCAAGCTCTAAAGCAGCTTGGGTAATGTCCACTCTCTGCTCTTTTTTTCAGACATACTACCAGACCCCACCCCCCACATTCCACTTCCGCCAACGAGCTTTCCACAAAAGTGTGGTCTACCTCTGGGTCCTGTGCAGGTAAGGGGTGGGGGAGGCAGGGACTGGGGGAAGCAGTGTGCAGCCCCCACCCTGACATTGTTCACCCTCTATTGCCCTGGGGCTGGACTAGCTTATTCTAGCAGCTAGCTCTGCTTTGCGAACTCTTAGACCACACAGATGAGATTTCAGCTGTTTGGCACAGGGGATTAGATGAGCCAACCCCCCCTGCACAGCTGTGGGTGCAGGGAAGGAAGGCCTGTGTGCAACTTGCTGTCCCTTGCCTGTCCCCAGCTCAGTTGCGTTGGCCTTGGGTGCCCTCACACTGTGGCACGCTGCCCTCATCACTCGTGGGGAAACCAGCATTGAGCGACACATCAACAAGAAGGAGAGGCAGAGACTGCAGAAGAAAGGCAAGGTGAGCACAGCCTGCAGAGCAGAAGGGATGGCTGGGGCAGAGCCAGACATGATGCAAGTCTCCCTGGCCTGCAGGTCTTCAGGAACCCCTACAGTTACGGCAGCTGGGATAACTGGAAGGTGTTCCTGGGCGTGGATGTGCCAAGGTAAAGCCCTAGGAAGGTTGTGGGGCTCAATAGTTCATGGAGGTGCTGGGATACTGGGACACTGCCTGGGCAACTGGAGCAGAGCAGGACAGTGAGCATCCTGCACTGTGCACTGTCCTGGGGCTTTAGAAAGCACAGAGGACCTGTGGCTCAGCTGCCTTGTGTGTCCTCAGCTCAATGGCAAGTTCTGGCCTACCCAGCACCCCTTTGCCAAGACAGCCATGGCTGAGGATCTTGGCCATTTTGCCAGCTCTGGGACATGGGCTCACAGCCCTAGCTTAGCTCTGCATTGCTGAGAAGCACCAAAATTCCTTTTTTCTGCTACAGCTTCACTCCTCTCCTCCCCCCAGGCATTGGCTCACACGTGTCCTGCTGCCCTCTTCACACCTGCCACATGGGACAGGCCTGACCTGGGACCTCCCTCCCTGCGTGACTGAGCAGCATGCACCACTCCTGGCCATCTGAGCCCCAGGTGCTGCAGACGTCCCTCCCTGCAGGCAGGGTAGGGCACAGGGGCCCTACTCTGCCACCCCTGCTCCCTTTGGCTCAAGGGCACAGTGGAAGGCAGGTGCTGGCATGCATCACTAACTGGAGTCAGAGGCACAAGAAACTCTGGGGACAGTGTTGGTACCTGGCCTGGACACATGCTCTCTTGGCTCCTTGGTGGCTGCAGGCAGCCCTGGAGAAAGGTGGCAGAGCTGCTGCTCCCTGCTCTAGATGAAGGTGCTGCATTTGCTGGCACAGGTACAGGGTAGCATGTGGCCCCCTTGGGCTCTCTGACCGGGTAGGGCACAGAGGATGGCATCCCTGCCCTGCACTCCTCAGGGAGCCTTTTTAAGACCATCCAATAAAAACCCCTTTTTTTTTTTTTTTTTTTTTAAGTGAGCTTGGCTCTTTTCCCTGCTGAGTGGCACAGACTTGGTATGGGGAGGAGAGGGAAGCTCAAGATCCCTACTGCAAAGGGTAAGGGTTTGTAACCAGCAGCAACTTCAGCTCTCAACCTAGGGCTGGATGCTGAGGTCCCAGCCTGAGCTGCAGAGACCTCCCCACAGTCCTACCAAAACAGGTATTTATTCCTCTGGCACGTGGGTTGCTACACGCCATACGTGCATGCTTAGGCCTGCCCTCTGCTCACAGGTGGCGAGTCTGTCACTGTCTCTGGCTGCAGACGAGGCAGGGTAAGCCACAAGCAGCACAGCTTCTTCCCCAGTGGGTGCTGGGAAGAAGGTGAGGGGTGCGAGCAAGGTGCCATGGTGAGAGGTGCTGTCTGCTAGCCTCCGTGCTCCAGCCCTGGCACCTGGGGCAGTACTGGGCTCTTGAGAGTCCGTGGCATCAGTTGGATGGGTTGTCAGGAGTCTGGTCATGTTGTCAGCACAGAGAGGAGACACAAGGTGCTCACCTGCCTGGGCTCCCCAGCAGGAACCTGTGGGGACAGAGATGGTGCTGTCAGCAACATCCCCAACATGCCACCACCGCAGCAGCTCCTGACGCACGCACTCACCATTCCCCCCGTGCTGCCACTGCCTCCTTTCGTACCAGCCTCTTCTTGTCATCCAAAGGTTTTGCCAGCGCCCGGATAACTCTGGCCTTGTATGGCAGCAGCTGTAGGACAGAAAGAGCTCTTAGTGAGAAAGGTGGGTGTTGGATGTCCCCCAGGAGGACATCTGGGGCTCCTTTACCCCTATGCATGCAAGAAGCTACTGCAGAAGTACTTACCACCGTTGCAGGCAGGCTGGTAAGTGCATGGGCACAGCGCAGGGCAGCAATGCGGACAGCCTGGAACAGACAAGGTTGAGGGCTGGAGGAGGAGTGGAGTAGAGTGACTTGGATGGGGAAGGAGGAAGCATACACACCATGGTGGGGCTGGAGGTGAGGCTGAGGAACTTCGTGACCAGTGTGTCAACGTGCAGGCTCATGATCTGGGGAGCTTCAAGCAGGAGTGGCTGGAGACAGCTCAGTGTGGAGAGCTGCACCACACAGTCTGAGCAGGACAAGGCTTCAAGCAGCAGAGAAAGCAGCTGTGGATGAGGAGGACATAAGACAAAAGTAACTCCCTACTACACACTTTGCACAGCCACAAACCCCCTGCTCCTGCCACCAAGGCTGGCTCTCACCGTAGGCAGCTCTGTCACCAGCACAGGCTTGGGGAGGTGGTTGAGCACGTGGGACAGACCCTTCAGGTAATTTGCCTTCACATCTGCAGAGTGTAGAGATTGTTAAGCGCAGCTAGGGGAAGGAGGGATCATGGGGTGGTGAGACCATGCTGGGGGTGGCTGCTCACCAGGACCAGCTCCGTGGAAGCCCTGCACCAGCTTGGGGACATTGGTGGTGAAGAAGCGCTGCCGGAACATGATGCGCACATCGGCATGGCAGCCCTTGTGCAGCACGTCTGGGGAGTCGGCCATGAGCAGGGAGAAGCCGTCAGCTGCCACAGGACCCAGCTCCACATCGCTCAGCAGGCCCAGCAGCTGTGAGGGACAGAGCCCTGCGATAGGGTGCCTGGCTGCTGGGGGCTCCCAGCCAGCCATGATGGGAGCAGACAGGCTCTTCAGACATCTCCTGCCCCCGCCCCGCCACCTACCTTGTCCGTCAAGTGGGAACTCAGGGGGTGGTAGCGCAACACCAGAGCTTTGGTAACCTGTGCAGGCAGAGCCGAATCAGCACCCAGGCTGGCCTCTGCCCTGGCTTTTCCCACATCCCACTGCCAGGGCAGACCTTACCCAGAGCAACAGCGTGAGTGCCTGCATTCGTCGGGGCCCCTCCGCAAGGCTAGGCTCCATTCTGTTCACTGCAAGCTGCAGAATTTCATCCAGCTGCTGTCCTGCGGACACAGAAAGGAGAGGCTGAACCATTCCTCCCCTGCCAGCAGCAGGCAGGGACCCTCAGTGTCCTCCCTAACCCCCTTACCTGCTGGGTGCTTGTTCACCAGCCCTGCAAAGCACTTGGCAGCTGTGGTGGCTGTGAAGGGGCAGTTGCAGGAGCAGCTCAGTGCCAGCAGCTCCCGGAGCAGCCGTTCCTGCTGAGGAATTGCCACCTGGAAGAGATGTGGAGCGTGTTAAAGTCTGGGATTGCAGCTGCTCTTTTCTACCCATGCAGTTAGCTGTGGAGCAAGGCAGGATGGGGCCCCTCTCCACTCCCTTCACCACCAACTTACCTTGCAGGGCAAGGAACAGACAAAGGCCATAAGGAGGGCAACCAGGCGTCTCTGTGTGTCAAAGCAGTCACCATCCTGTGGGTGAAGAACACATCATAACAGTCCTTGCTGTCAGCCTACGCCAACATCCTCATTCTCTGCCCCTGTTACAGCATCCCCAGCCCCAAGCACCCAATGCACCTCAAAGGGCTGGAAGGAGCAGGGAAAACTGTTCTGGGGCAGGAAGGAGACCTCTCCATCCAGGAAGAGGGGCACCACATGAGACACACTCTGGGCAGCCAGCCTAGGAGAGACATTGCAATGTGCTGCTCTGGAGAGTCACCAGACAGCTCCTGGGCACTTGCCAGGAGGCAAAGGGTCCTATGAAGAGACAGCAGTAGTGAGGGGGTGCAGCTTGGCCCCTCCTCCTGATGAAGGGCCCAGCATCACTTACTCAGGGCTCAGGTGAGTGGTGGCAGCGCTGATAACAGGGACCATGGCAGTCAGCACCTCTTCCTCTATCAGTGCTTTGCCCAGCAGTGGGTGGGCGCTCTCTGGAGGCAAGTGGGAAGAAAGGGACGCGCTGGCGCCCGCTGCTCAGAGGGAGGCGGCTGGCGCAGCCCCCCGATAGACACCAGCCCTGGGTCAGGGAAGGCGAGGCCTGCAGTGCTCAAGGCCGCCGGAGGGCGGCGGAGCAGCGCTGGCTGCAAGGCAGGACGCCGAGGAGCTGCAGGCCCTCCCCTCATTCGCTCCAGCCCCGCGCCTACCTTGCATGGCAGCTTGCACGGCCATGGCGAGCAGGCATGGTACCACTGTCTGGTGGTAGTACCAGCAGCCGTCGTCGTCCTGCTGGCACTGTAGGGCCACGCGGTGTAGGCTCTGGCATACGGAGACCATGCCTTGGATGGTCCCAGCCTCGCTCCCTGCAGGGCACAGTCACCATGGAACAGCAGCAGCACCCACCCCATGAACTCTACTGGGATCCCAAGGCAATGCAGCCTCCTGTCCCCTTCCCGTTCCACCAATAGGATCCACAGCCCGGCCCTGAGCATCACTGCCACCCCTACTCTCTCCAAGCCATCACCAGTAAGGAAGGCATCTCCTGCCCAGCCTTGTTCTGAGCTGCCTGCTGCAGCATTACCTTTCTGCAACTTCCGGAGATGCTGAAGCAGGACAGGGACAGTCTCCTTCACGATGCTGGTGTGGGTAGACACAGCTGCCAGGGCCTGCAGGCAGCGCTGCCGCAGGGAGCAATGGTCATGGGAGCTCTCCTCCTCCCGCTCTGAAGAGGAGACTCACCTGAGAGGTGCTGAGGTGAACCCAACCCCCCTTGACCAAGGGCATTCAGGGCCCAGACCCTGCCAGGAAGGATGGGATGAAGCAGCACAGCAGTACCAGGCCCAAGGCACTCTGCCTGCTCTGAGTTGGGCAGCAACTCTCCACAATGCTGATCCTGGCTGCAAAGGCTGGTTTCCATCACCAGGCACAGCCAGCACCACAGTAGTGCCAGGAGCCCCCAAGGAGAGCTGCCAACCTATGCCACACGGCACAGCCCAAAATGCCTGGTAGAAGCCAAATGAGGATGGGATAGGCTTCAACCCAAAACCTTTCCCAAGGCTGCCAGACCTACCTGACTGCAGCTCCTCTTCAAGCCTGGGTACCATGTGGCCAGAGAAAACCTTTGGGTAGATAGGGGCCAGAGATGCAGCTGCCTCCATCGCTGCTTCACTGCCAGAAGAGAGTGGGGACATGAACACTGCAAACCCAGGGTTGCTTGTACACCAGCTGCACAGATCTGGGCCAGAAGGTACCTCCAGAAACCCATCTCTCAGCAGTCTACCTTTTTTCTCTACTGGCAAGCAGAACAGAGCCCCATACTTTGAGAGCCCCAGAACTCCTAACTTCCAGCCTATAAATCATCTGGTCTATACCTTTGCTCTTATACCCACATGGTCTTTTAGTCAAGACAGCTCTTGTGGCTTTCCCCAGACTCTGGCTCCTCTCTGCAGCAAAACCAGGCTTTGTTCCTCTCCCCAGGGCATGGGTGACTGCAGCAGCACCAGCCCACCCCTCACCTGCTCTGGGAATCTTCGTGCAGAGTGAGACGGATGAGGTGATCTGCAACCAGCTCCAGGTCAGAGTGAGACAGGAAACCTGGAACAAGAGCCATAAAGAATCCTACTTTCAGCCAAAGGCAAAGATGCCCATGTTCTGGCCAGCAACTTTCCCCCTTGTCCACACTGGCAGCAATACAGCAGCATGCCAAACACCAGAGATACAATGTGCCCAGCTTGAATAGGCAAGGGAGAGACATGGTGTCCCTGAAGCTCATGGCCCAAGTGAAAAATGCTGCCACTGCTTCTGCACACCTACAGAGAGCAGGCAAGATTGTCCTAGAAGCCACATGGCAACGCATCTCCCAAACCAGGGTGAGACCCCCGCCTCTGCCTCCTTAAGGGAGACAAGACACCAACCTTGCAGGGAGCCCAGGACAGTCAGTGCCCTGATCCCGATCAGCTGCAGCTGCACACTGGGATCCGTCAGTGCTGAGAACACCACAGAGCAAACTGAGGCTCGAAGTGACAGCAGAGTGCTCTCATCTGGAGAGAGAAGCATGAAGTCACTGCCTGTGCCCACCTGTTACCGCACAGCCACCATCACAGCACCTGATAGACCCCTTCTGGGGCCCTGCCCTTGCCATCCAACTATGCAGAGTCCCTGGCACATGGCAGGGGGCTGCACATGTAGCTGCCCAGGCTTTCTTTGTCAGCATACAGGAAGGTGACACCAGAGCCAGCAGTCCCCTGGTACATAGGTGCCTCCAGAGGGACCAGCAAGCCTCACCTTCTTCTACAAGTCCCCACTTCTGCTGCAACTCCAGGAAGCCCAGAAGCATTTCCAAGATTGTTCTTCTCTGGCTGCTCTGCAGGGACACAAAGGCATAACTTAGGTCATTGTCACTGCTGGCACAGAGCTATGCCTCTGCAAGGCCAGAGGGTGCCCATGGGGTCCCCATCTTCAACATGGAAGGACACCCACTTTGACACTGTGCTCTCACCAAGTTCTGCAGAATCTCTGGGTGCACTGAGCCCTGCTTGCCTTTGACCAGAGCCCAGGCTGCATCCCTCACCTGCGGGTGCTTGGTGTACTGCTCCAGCAGCAGGGGCAGGACGATGCGGGTGACACGGTAGTAGGCACGGAGAGAGGCACCCGCTGCTGCCTGCAGGAGTTTGGCACTGGGCCACACCAGCTTCATATCAGGCTCGCACAGATGGTGCCTGCAATCTGAGACAGGCTGGGCGTCAGCTGCACCAGCAGAGCTCCTCTGCTTCACATGTAGGGACACAGCTGATATCTGGGCTGGGATGCGCTGCCTGGGTGCAGCTCTGAGCTGCTGCACAGCCTCCCTAATGTGGCTGCCTCCCGCAGCTCCAACTGCACAGCCTTGGTTGCCTCAACCCCAGCAGAGAAGAAAGCTACTCAATCCAATAGGCATTTCCAACTGTGCCCCCTTTCTCCTCACTTCCTGTAGCAAATTTCCTTGTAGAAGACAACAAAGCTAGAAAGAGAAGAAAGGGGCTTCAAACAGAACAAGAGGGCAGATCTCTAGCTAGGGGTATGCTTGCAGGCTCAGGGCAGCATAGGCTTCTGCAATAGCTACCTTGCAGGATGCTGCTGAGGAAGGAGTCGAGCAGATCCTCAGTGTCAGAGCTGAGCACAGAGCGGGAGAGGCAGGCTGAGAGGGCATGTAGCGCAGCCAGGCACTCTGCCTCCACCTTCTCGCTCGCTGTCTGGAACACCTGCAGGAGAAGCTGTAGGATCAGCTAAGCTCTGTGCTGGACCCAGACTCAGGCTTCATGCTCCCAATGCATGCTGAAGGGCTCAGGCTCCTGCCTCACTTCCCATGTGCTTCAAACACGCAGTGTGGCACACCCAAGCCCTAGGGACACACTAAGAGGACTGTCCTGCTCCCTCAGTCTTCAGCTTGGGCTCTCCAAGGTGGGGGCTGCTGGGAGATATGGGGCCCACCTGGTCTGGCTGCGAACTCCTGCTCAGCAGGGGCCCAACCACGGTGGAGCATTTGTTTGGGCCTTGCAGTACTCACCTCCCTGCGCAGAGATGACCAGAGGCTGGGGAGGAATTCCTGCAGCTCCTTCTGCCCATAGATGGCACAGCAGGCAGTCTGCAAGAGGGAGCCAGGGAAAAGCATCAGAGAGAAGCCAGTACCAGGAGGACACCAAGCAGGGACACTGACCATCCTGCCAGGCTCATGCTGAATTGCACAAACCACTCAAGAGAGAGAGAAAGAGCAAAGACTGATGTAGGCCAAACTACGACCCTAGAAATTACTGTTCTGCAAGGGAGTCTCTAAGCTGGCAGGCAGAAGGACTCATAGATGGCTTGGCTGCAGCTGCCACGTGCCAGCTGTGGACTGAAGGGAATAGGGGATCCATCCTTACCAGAGTCTGTAGGGAGTCAAGCTTGGCACTTTGTAGGTCTGAGTCCATCTTCTCAATAAGCAGAGGAAGCAGGAACTATAGAGAGAAGCACATAAGACTCAGACTACCTTTTGCACCACCTTATTCATGGCCCTGCAGGGCTGCAAGCTCAGCTGCTGCCAGGAGAGCAGAGGTGGAGTGATGTCTGCAACAGGCAGTCCCTTCCCAGAGTGTCACCCTCTCCATGCCTAGCCCCAGGAGGGCACAGGGCTGCTCCAGGCTCCTGATCCCAGTTGGTTCTCTTCCCATATAGCCACTGCAGGAGCTGCAGCACTATGAAATGCAATCTATGCTCAGAGTGGGGTGCTCAAGAGCCCCCTAAAAGCTTCTTACCTCTGCAAATTGGGGTGTGGAGGCTAGTACAGCTCGGAGACTCAGGATTAAGTCTTCTCTCTGGATGCCATGAGGATCGTTGGGAGGCTGGAAAGGAAGCAAAGAGAACAGGTCATTGGTCAGGAAACCTCCCAAGTCAGGCATCAGTCAAAGCTGCATCACCTCATCTCCAGCAAGACTGCAGCAACATCAGCCACTGAAGCCAACCTGACACCAGTCTACCAGCTTGCATATCACAGCTTGCAGCTAAACACTGCCCAGCCAAGACTCTTGCCCACCCTTCTCCTCCTACCCTACCCTCTGGAGGGGATAAGACCCTCTGAGAAAACACCAGATGAGACAGGCTGTGGCACAGAGCAGACTCACTCACTGGAGTAAAATCAATGGGGAAATAGCAGGATGTCACTTCAAACAGCTCCTCCACAAAGGGACCTGCAAGGAAAGAGAACATAAGCAGAGATGCTGGGTAAAAGAGGCTCAGCAGCTATGCCTAACACCCACAACAGGATGGCTCTGCAGCTCCTAAGCACATCACAGATGCTCCCAGCCCTGGTCAGACCCAAGGGCCATTCCTCCAATAGCTCAAAGAAAAGCAACATGTCCCTTGGTTAGCTCTGCTCAGCAGGCACAAACTCACCCAGGGTATAGTTCTTGGCAATGAGATCACGCACAATCTGGAAGGCCACCAGCAGGTTGCGAGGATCCTTCTCTCCATCCATCATCTGGATGAAGCCAAAGGTGAAGTCAGCACCCAGGCCCTTCAGCTCTGCAGAAATAGATTGTGAGCAAATGAAGGAGTCTAGAGGAGAGCCATGAAGATGATCAGAGGGCTGAAGCCCCTCTGCTATGAGGACACGCTGATAAGAGTTGGGGCTCTTCAGCCTGCAGAAGAGAAGGCTTTGAGGAGACCTTATAGTGGCTTTCCAGTATCTGAAGGGAGCCTACAGGAAGGCTGGGGAGAGACTATTTACAAGGTCTAGTAATGTCAAGACGAGGGGTAATGGGTTTAAGCTGGAGGAGGGGAGATTTAGACTGGATGTTAGGAGGAAGTTCTTTACAGTGAGGGTGGTAAGACACTGGAACAGGTTGCCCAGGGAGGTTGTGGATGCCTCCTCCCTGGAGGCGTTTAAGGCCAGCCTGGATGAGGCCTTGAGCAACCTGCTCTAGTGGGAGGTGTCCCTGCCTGTGGCAGGGGGTTGGAGCTGGATGATCCTTGAGGTCCCTTCCAACCTAAACCATTCTATGATTCTATGACCTCACCAACACAGCATGAAATCACCACAGTTTCCCTAGCCTTGCAGCCTTTCCAGGCAGAGCAACAGAGCCTTCAGGAAAGGCAAAAAGTGAGTCACTCTCCCAGCCTGGCCAATCCTGAAGTGGTTTTGCTATCTGCCTACTCACCTTCCTCCCTGGAGCCCATGAAGTTAATGATGATGCTGTAGACTGTGTGGCGGTCCAGCTGCAGCAGAGACTGGCAGGAGGAGAAGAGCAATCTAAACAAGCTTTCACACGTGGCAGCATTGCTACCCACCGCCCAAGGGCAGTGCATACCCTTGAGAAGTGGGCAGGACCCCCAACAGCTTAGCTGCTACTTTCTGGCACACTGATCCCAGTTACTACATGGGAAGTGTGCACCTGCCTAACCAACAGCACCTGAACAAGACTGTGTCCATCACCACATCAATGCCCCATCAGTTACACCAGGCCCAGACGTTGGCTTGGTCAGCAAAAATGATCTTAATTTTGGGTGCTGAGGGCACTTAAACACAGCCTGGAGAACAGAGCAAAGGAAATAACTACCCCAGGGATGAGAGAAGAGATGACAAGGGCCAAACAGGATCCTCTCACTTTGCAGTGAGACATGCAAGTTTCCAACCTCTCCAGGAGCACTGCATTGTGCTGAAGGATGCACTACACTGCACTGCTGCTGAACATGCTCAGTCCTCAGGGCATGCAGGCCACCCCCAGCCACCCAGGAAGCAGGAGGATGAGAAATCATATTGCTCACCTGCACATGTACCTCCTGGAAGATGGCTTTGAGCACAGACACTGCTAGCCCTGGGGACAGCACCTCACACATGCTCTGCAGACAGGAAAATAAAAACAATAAAGAGTCCATATAACAGAGCTCCTGCTTTTGCAGAGTGGACACCTGCAGAGTCCTCTCCTAAGCCACGGAGAGCTCACCACCCCCATAAGACAGGATAGGACAAGGTGCCTGCCATCTGTGCTGCTCCCTTGAGGGGCTAGGGAATCCTTGCCCCACTGCCAGTATATGGCACGAACCCAAGCAGGTATCCTCTCCCCCACCTCTCTGCAAAGGGCACAGCAGGAACAGAGAGGATAGACCAATGTTGATGGACAGGAGCTGCCAACCCAGTGCTCCAGCATTGGTTACATCTCCCAGGAACCGTTCTGGAGCACACCCTGGTGCTGCAGGGCATGAGCTCACCAGCGCTCGGAGTCCCTGGAGCACTGAAGGGATCACGAGGTGATGATCCTGCAGCCGGTTCTCGTAGAACAGGACCAGATGCAGCACTGTCAGAAACAGACACCAGCATGCATTAGTACTAAGAAACACAGGTGCCAGGGGCCAAATTATGAGCAAGCACATCTCATGCTGGTGAATAGAACAAACTGCCACAGTTGGGTGCACCCACCTGGCTCCAACACCTTCAGCATCACCCATCAGCAACCCACGTCTGAGGCAGCAAGGCAGCACACACCTCTGGCCACTGCAAAGGTGCTAGAGCTACCCAAGAAGCATTTGCCCTGGCCTGCCCAGACACGTGGGTGCAGACACCAGCAGGGAAGCAGCAGATGCCTGCTCAGCAGAGGCTGGAGGATGTCGTGGGGTGGGGCACAGGGCTGAAGCAGGAGCTCCAGCTTCCCCTCCATCGGCTCCACAACACGTTCCCAGTCCCTGAGTCACTGCCACGGGCGCCTGGGGAGTGGCAGCAGGAAGCAGACTGGAAGAGCCAGCTAGCAGCATCCTGTGTCCACAGATGCTGCCGAAACAATCCCCAGGAGGCAGCCTGACGAAGCACTTCAGAAATGAACTGCGTGAGGAGGGATGTGATGAGACAGGGCCAGCTGGGGGTGTCACAGCAGCCACCCACGTCCTTGATTTTGTCCACTCTTCTCCAGAGCTCCTGGTGATTTGGCTCTAACTCAGCTCATTAGCTGCCCTGACTGCCAGGTATCCCCACCAAAGCTCCCCACCCTCACCTCTGGAGCACACCAGTCCCCATCACAGTTTGATTCCAGCTACACCAGTAGCTAGTGTGTGTGTATTCTCTCTGCACAAGATGCTCTTGTCCCTGCCTGGTGCTAATTTGAGCCTTACAGCCAGATGTGAAGGGCTGAGCACCTTTTACTTCCACCCTTCCCTTTCTCTACCTTACTTCCTATCTGGACCCCCATGCCTTGCCTTGCTGCTGCCACAGGTTCACCTACCCATCTGTAAAGGCCCCCAGTTCAAGCCAAACTTTGGCTGAACTTACTGGCCTCCCCCACTGCCAGTCAGTTGCTATGAAGCTTTAACACAGCCAAACTTTCTTGCCTCCATGAATGGGGCAACTTCCTCTCCCTACCCTAATCCTCCACTCTATTCTCACCTTTATGCTGATCTTCCCTCCCTCTCCAGGTCCCAGAGTTTTTTTGGGCAGGCTGCAGGACTGCGACATAACTTGCTTTGTGAATGACAGTTTCCTGCACTGAATCACCCACAAAGGATTTTGACATTCAGATGTGTCCCTAAGGTGCACGTGGCACTGAGCACACCTAGATGTGCAACACCCACATGCTGCCAGGGGCACCAGTCGTGTGCTCAGGGAGGCACCCAAATTGTGCAGGAATGGTGGCAAAAAGGCTGCAGTGTGAGGCCCTATACCCTCTTTAGACTGACTGTTCAGAGACATGCACAAAGTTGTCATGGTGCAAAATCAATTCCTTTGGCAGCTGCAGGACAGGCACTCAACCAGCCAGCCTTTTCTCCAGCCTGCCAGAACCTACTCAAGGGCCTAAAGCAGCCCTTACCTTCCTTCTCCTGGAGCAGGGAGTAACACTGGAGCAGGACTTGTGACAGCAGCTGGATGCCTCGCCCTCGCATCCGAGGGTCTGTGTTCTCCAAGCAAGACCTAGACCAAGCAGGGAGAATGCCCAAGAGGCCTCTTGTAAGCAGGGAAACCCAAGCAGGAAACATATCCTGAGCAGACACATTATGAAAACAGAGGTGCTACTTTCCAGGCAGGGGAATGGTGGCCCAATCCTGCCTGACTTGTCAGCAAGATGGGTGCAGACTCCTCCAGACTATGCTGCACATGCGCACCCAGCCTCAGAGCCATGCAGCCGTAAATTCAATTTCTCAAGCTGGACCAAAGAAACTGCTCTTGTACAATGCTCTGCACCTAGAATTCAGGCTTCCAAGATCACAGGGCCTAAAAAGGGCAAAGTCTCTTAGAACAAAGCAAATCCAGCCCTCATCTTGGAAAAAACAATCCCCTCAAGTCCCAGGCCATGACCACTCAGAGACAGTGCCAAATGAGAAGTATCTTGCAACTTGCTGCCTCCTAAAACACCTCTCCTTGATCCTGGGTGAGCATCAAGAGCCACTCCAGCCTTGTTCTTTCCCAAATAGCTCCCAAATCCTGACAGGGCAAAGCACCACCCAGGCTGCGGTACTGTGACTGGACAACTTCCTTGCAGGTCTCCATGTGTCTGCGACTGCACTTTTCCTTCTCAGTGTCTCTCTTGGCAGAATTCTCCTCTGCAAGGCCCTTACACAATGTATAGCACAAAGAAACTTTTCTTACCCTAGGGCTTCCACAAGCTGCAGTACAGTCCAGTTTCCATCTTTCACCCCTAAAGAAAGGAGGTAAAGAGAGTGAACCAAATAGACTCTCAGACCATCAGTCAGGCATGGTGCTGGAGCTAGATGCCAGTGGAGGGCCCCTGCACCACAGCAGGGGGCTGTCTGGGTGCCAGCACCTTGCTAAACACCAAAGGAGCCATGTGCTTTAGCTGGTGGAGCTGCCTTCAGCTCTGCCTGCAAACACATTTGGGACCAAGAGCTGCCTTGACTGGATGAGAACTGAGAGCATGTAGCAAGGGGTGAACTTGCCTGTACTTCTCCTCACAGCCTGGCTGCATTCATCACCATATTGCTCCCTAGAGAAGCAACCTCACTATGCCTCAGTTTGCTGAGATCCTAGATACAAAAATGTGAGCAAGTCAGGAGGAGACAGAGGGCTTTCTAGGTGCTTCCCAAGGGAGAACTGGCCAAACAAACAGTCCAGACACTAGTGATCACCTGGCTTCCCACCTTGGCTCCACTACCTCCACATTATGCTGAACAAGACTTGTGCAAACTCCATCCAAGATGGAAGGGAGAAAGGCAGCCTTGTGGTCAGAGGAAGATGAAGTGCTGGGATTGATTCCTGGAGTCTGTTTCCAGTTCTGATTCAGACATCCTGCCAGGTTGCTTCACTCACCTCCTGCCTCAATGTTCTTGCACCTCAACTGGGGAGTCACTCCTTCAGAAGCTTTGGCAAGGACCTGCCACATCCTACAAGTGCCCTGGCAGAAGAGAAGATTCTCCACCCTTACCACCCACTGCCAATGTGACACTTTCCCAGTAGGAAAAGTTATGTATGTGCCCTATGGTCAGACATGGGGTGAGAGGCAATGCACTGTCTTTACCTTCAGACCTCTAAGCAATTAATCCCAGTATTAATTAAAATTGTTCATCAGAGAGCAGTTTGTGGTGATGGGAGAAGAGATGGCAGCCTTTGCTCCATAGACAGGACTTCCAATCCTGTTTGGCACAGCAGAGAGGGAGCCTGGACAGAGGCAGGCCAGCAGGTCACAGAGTAGACAGGCACAGACTAACAAAGGGGTGTCTTGAGTGACAGCTGTAAAGCATCAGAAAATGTCTTGCAGGAGAAGAGTGCAACAGTGAGCAGGTGCTGTGCACTGTCACAAAGCTGAGTGGGCTGCCGCTAGAGCTCAGATGGCTCCTTCATGCTCAGCATACCAACCCCCCACCCTGCAAGCCCACAAAAAACCCTCATGCCTCAAATTCATGATGGGGAAGGTCTAAGACAAATGCTGTCTCTGTGGCCAAGCACTCTGCCTCTCTGCATTCTCCAAGACCGAAAGCAGCATCTATACAAAGCTGCTGTTTTCTTAATCAAGTGGAAAGCGATGAATGTAATGATCAAAGCACAGCTAGCTATTGATGTTCCGTGTGGTTACCAGCCCCTTCGCGCAGCCACAGCGAGAGGACTTGCTCTGTACTCGGGCACCCAGGGGCGTGACCTGCTTTGCTTCATGTGGCATGACCACATCAGCCCCACAGCACAACCTGCAAGTGCTGCCTCCTGCTCACAGGCAGAGCCACACAAGCCACAGCTTCAGTGCAAGCACAGCTATAATTGGACCTGCCTCTTCAGCATAGCAGGTACAGCAGTGAGCCCGTGAAAATTCTGCCTCCACATCTGGCAGCAGCAAGTTCCCAAGGTTAATTACGCACCTTGAATCTCAGCACTTTCTTCACCAGTAGGGCCTGGTGTTCCTATTGTCCAAGAGGCTAAACAGAAGCAAGCCATTTATCCTTTGCTAGACTCTTACTGGGAATCAACCTGCTCCCTTTCCTGACACATCTGTCCTTCTTTCACACAGTGTTCTTTTAGACATTCATCAGTGTAACTGAGTGCACCCTCAGCAGGTTCAATGACGACACCAAGCTGTGTGGTGTGGCTGACACACTGCAGGGAAGGGATCCAACCAGAGAGACCTTGATAGGATGGGGAGGTGGGCCCATGCCAACCCTATGAGGTTAAACAAAGTTAAGTGTGGGGTCCTGCATCTGCATCAGGGCAATCTCAGGCACCAATATAGGCTGGACAGTGACTGACTTGAGAGCAGCCTTGATAAAAAGGACTTGGGGGTGCTGGTAGATGAGAAGCTCAATATGAGCCACCAGTGTACACCAGCAGCCCATGGAGACAACTGTATCCTGGATAGCATCAGGAGAAGTGTGGCCAGGTCAAGAGAGGAGATTCTTCTACACCGCTCTTGTGAGACCCCACCTAGAGCACTGTGTCCAGTTCTGGAACCCCTATTACAAGAATGATAGAGACATGCTGGAAATGTGTCCAGGGAAGGGCCGTGAGGATGATCAGAGGGCTGCAGCATCTCTCCTATGAAGACAGGCTGAGTTGGGGTTGTTCAGTCTGGAGGGTAAAAGGCTCTGAGGAGACCTTATTGCAGCCTTCCAATATCTGAAGGGGGCCTACAGGAAAGATGGTGAGGGCCTTTTTAGGGTGTCAGGACTAGGGGGAATGGATCCAAGCTAGAGGTGGAAGAGTCAGATTAAATGTTAGAAAGAAGTTCTTCACCATAAGGATGTGAGACATTGGAACAAGTTGCCCAGGGAGGTGGTGGAAGCCCTATTCGTGGAGGTTTTCAAGGCCAGACTGGGCGTGACTCTGGGCAACCTAATCTAGAGGAAGGTGTCCCTCCATGGCAGGGGGTTTGGCACTAGATTATCCTTGATGTCTCCCTTCCAATTCTGACAATTCTATGATTCCTGTGAGCTTTCAATTATTGTCTCACACCCTCAAAAGGTGAGCAGAGCATTCATGGAAAGCATGTGATGGATTTCTGCAATGTCAGTATTCTTCTCTTCCCATCTTTCAATAAAAATTAGTCCAGCCTCCTTCTGACACTCACTGACCTGTACAGTCCAAGGTGCCTGTGACTGCACCAAGGCCTTTCTTCCACTTGACAAGTTCCATTCGATTTAGCACTCAGCAACACGTGGGAGAAGCTCATCAAGTTTCTTCCAACAATTGCACAACAGCCACCAAGGTTATAAAGAAGCCTCCCCCTTTGCTCAAGGATACGTGATGCCATTTAATACCTTCTGACGTGTGATTCCACACAAGGTCAGAAGGGCCAAAGGATGCTTGCCGGCCCCCTCGCTTGTCAAAGTAGGTTTGTCACAAGTGCCATACAGCTGATGAGAGCTGGAGGTGGGCAGGGTGGGGGTGGCTTTTCTTTTTGTATGTCTTCCAAGAGACAAACCTTTCTCTGGGCACTTCTGTAACAGGAGCACAGATGACAGCAGCAGCTGTAAGGTAATCTTTCCCGTCTATCCCCAATATGCCTAAGGGCTTTGTGCGACTCTTTTATAACATCTTGCATGTCACACAATGTAGTGAATTCCTCCAAATTTCCTTGGCATTTTCTTCACTCTGTGTTACGTGGACCACTGGGTTACCTTCTCATTCTGCCAGCTCATCTCACTACCAACATACCATGGATCAGTTCACAATCCGTGAGTCTTGGGAAAGGTCTGTAAGTAATGCAAGCTATATAGCCCTCCTCTGGTCTCTTAACAGCTTTCCAACACACTGAAGTCACTATGCAGAAAACACAAACATCTCACCTTATCCCTATATGTTCCTGAAGCTGCAAATTCCCTGACGTAACAAAGTAATTAAATCACTACTTCAAGAAGAAAAGACAAATTATCCAAGGAAACAAAATGCCTTAGGTGCTATCAGGAAAGAAGAAACTACATTGAAGGCAGTTAGAGCATGGGCCCCAGAAATGGGGCCCAGTGAAGCCAGCACATCATTTGTCTCCTACAGCATATTGCAAGGGCAGGAGCTCTTTCCCCACTGGCAGCTTCTCCACTACCCAGCCATGGTCACTCCCCAGCCAGCCACATCCAGCAGCACCCATAGCAGCTCTCTCAAATACCCAGTGCCGGCGCCTGCAGCATGATGCTCCCATCAGCTCACACATGCAGCCATACCCTCCTCAGTTTCAGAGCAGCCCCTGATACCATCAGCAGACTTAACAGCTTCAATCTCACCCCATCTCTAAACCCCACAACTCTGCCTTCACTCCTACTTCCCACAACTTCACTACCTACCTCGGCCTCACCTCTAGTCTCTCTCGCCCTAGGCTCACGCCTGCCTCACAGCTCCTAGTCCTAAACCCCTTTTCAGTGGTCAGCTCACACCTGCAGGCCCTACCCATTCCCCCATGTCCTGCTCCACACCACAGCCTCATGCCTCAGCTTCACAGCCCACGGCCACGCTGTCTCACGCCCTAACATCTTGCCGCGCCCTGCCCCGTTCTTTATTCTAAACCCTGCCCTACAGCCCTGACTGAGTCCAGCCCCACAGCCTGTCTCACAAACCCACAACCAGCCCCACAGCCCCATGCTCACCCTCAAAGCCTGCCTCAAAACCCGACAGCCCCTCCATCGTGCCCACACTCGCCTCGGACCGGCTCCGCCACTATGCCCACGCCCGGCCCCACCCCACAGCCGCCTGGTACCTGCGGCCACCTCTGCGGCGCGACCATCCTGCTGCCCAGACACGAAGTCGTGGACGGCGGTGGCAAGCGCCGCAACTCGCGCCTCGGCCGCCGCCATGACACCCCGCGCCCAGGGCAGCGGCCGCCAGCCCTCCCACCGCGCGCATGCGCCGAGCCCCCGCGTGGAGAGGGAGGCCGCGAGGGGGCAGATCCACCGCGATACGGTGGGGGGGAAGGGACAAAAATGCTGCGGGAGAGGGGGGGGTGTGGGGGGTGTGTGAGCACACGTGGGTGGAGCCGGTGACAGGGCCGACACCGGTGCGGGCGGTCACATGCACACCTGGGGGGGCGGGGCGCGGCGCGGGGTGTCTCCGGCGGCGGGGTGGCCCCGGCACTCAGAGCCGGGCTGCACGACGCCGGGCCCCGTGGTCGGGCGCAGCGCGGAGCTGGTCCGGCCCCATGCCGAGCACCGCCGCCGTTGAGCCCTGCCATGGGCGGCTGCGTGGGGCGGCAGCGCCGAGAGCGGCCCGCCGCCGGGAACCCCCGCAAGCGAGCAGGTGAGCAAGGCCGAGCCCGCCGAGGCTGTCCCGCCTGGACATGGATGGGGTCGCGGGCACCGGAGGACTTATGTACCTCTGAGGGTGGCATGCGCGGGAGGAGCCTTGGCATCGGAGGGGCACCGTCCGTGGGCGGAGAGGGGGCTGCCTCCTGCACACGCCCAGGAGCCGTTCTGTGCCCATAGGGATTCTCAAGCACCGTGGAAGTGTGGTCAGGTGTGTCGTCCCGAAAGCGAGTAGGCATCACAGCTCCTGCCTCGGCACCCTAGGGGGTTTGCAAGGTCAGAGTGCACGGTGCGTCCTGCCTAGCCTCGCCGGTTCCCAGCTCCTCCTAGGGAGGGGGTGCCCTGGGGCTCTTCAGGGTGGCGAATGTCCCCGGCTGGGACTCGGAAGTGTGCCCCTGCGCGCCGCCTCTTGTTCAGTGCTGGGTCCCTGCCACGGGTCAGTGATAACATGTACACTGAGCTGCTTTCGACAGGCAGTCTCATCCCCGTTCTCCGGGGGGTTCGGGAGCTGCCTGGGGTCCAGTCGCGGGATGGAGGGGGGATGCTGATACATCCCTGCATCTCGCCGGAGTTAAAAGCAGCCGAAAACCCTGACAGGTTACTGCCAGGATAGTACCCTGAAGGGCGGGAAGAGATGGGCAGGCGGAGGGGACGTGGGCCGGCGGAGTGAATCACGCCTGCCTTCCCCTCGCTTCCCCACCCGATGCAATCGCAGCCGGTAATTACTCTGTTTATGGCAAAGCGGTGGTAGGCGGCGGGAGAGGAGGAGCAGGAAGCGTGTGCGGGGGGACGGATCCCAGCGTCTGGATCTCTCTTCTGTCCTGTGCCAGGCAGCAGCTGGCTGTGTGAAGCCTGTGTCTCCAACACCGCTACTTGCTCCCTGCCAGGCTTTCCTGGGATGACTAGCAGTCCTGTTCTGGTGCCCCCGTGCCCCTGGCTGCTACTTTCTTGCAGCATATCCCTTCCTGGGAGCGTGGGACAGTCCCCTGTGCTGGGGTGCCTTTGCTTGTGTAGTGCCACCAGCCTATGGGAATCATGTAGCATGTGGTGGGGGATGAAGCAGTTGCCCTCAATACAAGGATCCTACCCTCTGTTGGCAGGCCCCAGCACGCAAGGACCTTCCGTCAGCGGGGAGGGCTTCTCTGTCCTGCCAAGCAGCCTGGCTGGCTCCTGCCCTGTCTAGGTCTTACCGCGATCCCCAGCAGAGGGGTCCTGATGGGGCTCCCAGCAGTAGGTGACAGTGTTGCTCCCAAAGTGGCCAGCAGGAGCAGGGAACGCTGGTGGCATGCATGAACTCAACCCTGCCTGGCCCAGGAGGGGACCAGCCAGCACTGCTGGAAGCAATGTTGTGTGCCATCTGGCTGGCATCTTCTCTGGGACTGAGCTGGGGCTGCCTGGGGCTACAGCTGGGTAAGGAGCAAGCCCTGGGCAGAGGATCCTCCAGGGCACAGCTTTCTGCCTGGGGGTCACCACTGCAGGACACTGTAGGGGGACTGAGCTGCAGGCAGGGTGCTGCAGGCACAGGGCGGGATAGAGGTGGGCTGCCAGCCAGATCCTGTTGGCTCAGGTCTGGGTGCAGTGAGTGGCTGGACCTGTCCGGCAGCGCTGCCATGGAGAGTTGCACAAAGAGCCAGGAATAGAGTGGCAAGAGGTGATTAGAAGAGGCTGTGGGGCCTGACTGGGTGGCAGCAATAAATAGATACGGCTTAGCCTCTACCTACCTGGGCAAGGGTGCTGGGCATGCCTGCCTGCACGGGTGACCACAGCCTGTCCCTAGGCCCCATGGCTCTGAACCTGCTGCCTCTCCAGGGATCTTCCAAGGAGATGACAGCTGAGAGCCCTGGTGTGCATCACAGTCCCGGTTGCAGAGATGCTTGCTCTGGCCTGGTGGCCACAGCATTGTGGAGACGTGGTCCTGGCCATGTCCTGCAGGCTGGCTGTGGTTGCTAATGCTCCACTGCCATCCCAGGGCAGGTGCTGCCTGTGACCTTGCTCTGTCCTGTGGTGCTGCAAATCCCTCCCTGCCCAGCACCGTGACTGCTGAATCGGCAGTGCTGGCTGCAGCCAGCTGCCCTCACTCCTCCAGGGCTGCGAGTGCAGGCAGGATGCTGCCATCAGGGATGCTTAGTGTTCCGCCCCGGGACGGCTGAGCTCCTGTGCTCCATGGGAATTCCTGAGGTGGGTGCCACACATTGTGTCCAGCTCTGGGCTGGGTGCTTGCTGGGAAAGCGGATGCCGTGCTGGCTCTGCTGGTCTTGGATGGGGTGGGACAATACATTGCCTTATGTCATCCACACACTTGCCCAGGAAAAGCTGCCTGGGGAACATGGCTCAGCCTGCAGCGGGCACTGGTGGCTGTCCCCAGCAGCAGGGATGTGTGGCATCTCCTTGCACAGCAGGTCACTGTGCGGGCACAGGCATCCTTCCTGCCTGGTTGGGGCTTCACATCCCCCATGTCCTGTCCCTGCAGGAAAGGTGTTGGCTGGCTGCCACAGGGTGAATGGCGGCAGGAAGGAGCTGTTGTCACTCATTGTCCCCAGCTCAGCTGGGAGTGACAACAGCTCCTTCCTGCCTCGCGATTCCAGCCTAACTGTGGGGCTGATGAGACATGACTGTTCTCACAAGGCTGCAGCCTGGGGCAGAGAGGACAAGGTGATGTGCAACTGGCATGGAAGTGGCTCAGACCCCTGGGCAGTGCTGGCTGCTGGGGGTCCCTGGGAACATGGTTGAGAGCTGTTTAATGGAGAGCCAGCTCAGTCTGGCCCATTGCTGGGGCTTCTGTGGGCTGGCAGCCCCCCATGCTAGCATTGCCCCTCACCACCCTGATGCCCTGGGAATGCTGTCTTGCCTGCTGCTGGTCTCTGTCACCCTGGAGTGGGCAGAGAGAACAGGGAAATCATGTCTCCTCCTCCATCCTCTGCCAAGACTGCAGTTCAGCCCCCATAATCCCTTTCCCTCTCCAACTCACCAGCTTATTTCCTGGCTAATTCCCCAAGCTATAAATATTGCTCTGCCTCAGAGGGACCTGAGGTCCTGCAGCCACCCCATGGGGCAGAGCCTTATCCCCCTAGCATGGGGACAAGAGCCCTTATCCCTTCCTGGGTGCAAGTGTTGTCATTTGGGGTAGCTGCTGTGAGGCCAGTGGGACCTTGGCCAGGCTTAACTTTAGCTATGTTGCCCCCAAAAGCACTGGGGACTGTGCTGGGCAGGATGGTCCCTCAGACGCTGCAGTCCATGCTGCAAGGGGTCCCCAGAAACCTGTGGAGATGGAGGGCTCAGGGCCCAAGGGCTCTATTCCTTGGCTGAATTACTCCACTGCAGGTCGCAATGAGCCCCTGAAGAAGGAGCGTCCCAAGTGGAAGAGCGACTATCCTATGACAGATGGGCAGCTGCGCAGCAAGCGGGATGAGTTTTGGGACACAGCACCTGCCTTTGAGGGCCGCAAGGAGATCTGGGATGCTCTGAAGGCAGCTGCCTATGCCGTGGAGGCCAACGATCACAGCCTGGCCCAGGCCATCCTTGATGGAGCCAGCATCACCCTGCCTCATGGTGAGAGGCGGCATTGGGAGTGTGGGTGGAGTGGATGCTGAGTGTCCCTTATCTGGGCACATGGGGGTTCCAAACTGGAGAGATGTTCCCAACTGCCAGGCTCGCAGCTGAGCCCAGCCAAGGGGGGCAAAACTGGTCCATGCAACTGCCTGGGGTGGACCTGTCCCTATGCTCCATGGGGATCCCCACTGGCAGTATCTCATCCCCACTGACAGTATCTCATCCTGCTACCTGCAGGGTCCCTCACAGAGTGCTACGATGAGCTGGGCAACCGGTACCAACTGCCTGTCTACTGCCTGGCACCTCCTGTCAACTTGATCCTAGAGCGAAGTGAGGAGATGGCAGCAGAGCCAGTGGAGCCCCTGCCAAACACCCGACGGGAGTTCGCTCTCAAGGTGCGACTCTCCACTGGCAAGGACCTGCGGCTCAATGCCAGCATGAGCGACACCATTGGGCAGCTGAAGAAGCAGCTGCAGGCACAGGAGGGCATCGACCTGGCCTGGCAGCGCTGGTTCTTCTCAGGCAAGCTGCTCACTGACCGCACACGGCTGCAAGAGACCAAGATCCAGAAGGATTTTGTTGTGCAAGTGATTGTCAACCAGCCCCTGACATCCAGGAACTGAGACACCCCTGCACTAGTTGCTGGGAGAGGGCAGTGGGCTAGGGGGCAGTGGCACTTCTGGGGATGCTCTGTGCTGCATCTCAGCCTTGACAAAGCTAGGGGAGCCCTTACTTTCCTGCGAAGCAGACCACTCCATCCAACTGACCCCGAGGAATGTCTGCATGGGGCTGTGCTGCTGGAGTGGCCCCTTTTGGCTGGCATACAGGCACAAACTGTGTTTCCTTCAGGAAGTTCAAGACCAAATGTCTCAAGGGTGGTTATCACAGCCATGGCCCCACTGGTGGGTTGTGCTGTCAGGGAGAGGCTGTGACCTGCTGGGCTCCAGCTTCCCTGGCCAGGAGGCCCCAGGGTGCTGGGCTGGGTGGAGATGTCTCCCCTCTGTACATAGTCTGTATTTATCAATAAAGCCTTTTCGTCATTCCTCTGTTCTCTGCAGCAGGTTAAGGGGACTGTCACCCACTGTCTGTCTGACATCAGCTCCTATGTTGGGATGGACACAGGGTGGCAGGGAGGAGCATGGGTGCCCCAGCTCTGCTCCCTGGTGCCACCCTGCCAGCCCTAGCTCTTTGCCTACCTGGACCCTTCTCCAGCACAGCTGGCATTACTGTTGTGGTTATTTGCAAGTACGGGGCCATCACCTCCCTTTCCAGGTGCTTGCCCTCCAGAGGTTTCAGCTTGTCTGCCAGGGGACTAGCTGGGACAGCCCACAGAACGGGATGGTCCCAGGACCACCTTTGTGGCCACTGTTGCCTGTCCTAGTGAAAACGGTGCTTCTCTGCAGCCATAAGCAGTGGCACTCATGGGACAGGGCACCCAAAGGTGGCCCTGGGAATTCCCCCGGGTGGTGACAGTGACATGTACCATCTGTCTTTCCCTCATGTGCTGTGCTGGGGGCTGGTGCCCAGTGTATTAACTGTCCCAGCACAGGGCAATGCTGGCCTCATCTTACAAAAGGGGAGAACAAATCCCAGAAGGTCTGAACAATGTCTCCACTGCCAGGAATAGCTGCCGGCTCTGCTGGCTGGCCCCCATGTGAGGCTGGTCCCACTGCCAGGCTGCTCGTGTGTGGTGGAGGAGGCCAGGCAGTCACCAGGATCTTGGCAGGGCTGCTCAGGACGTTCTGCACCTGAAGTCATCCACCAAAGTGGTGCAGATGTACTGTGGCTCCCAGCATTACATGCTGCTTACTGCTGGCTGAGAGGCTTAGGGGAGCCAAATCACCTTCCTTTGTGGTGGGCATTGCATCTTTGGGGTGCCAGGAAACCTTGGTCAATACTGGTGGCTGCTGCAGCATCTGCTTGCCTGAAGATGGGTGATAAGAGTCACAGGGAGCATCCTGGCTGCTCAGAGTGGGTGGCATGGGTACATAGGGCAACCCTGGACCATGTTCCCACTCTTCCCAGCTTCACCAGACTGACTGCTGCAGATTTCGTGCACCCTAGCTCCTCATACCCAGCACAGGGGTGCCAGGCAGCCTGGAGAGAGGGGAGGTGGGTCTCTTTAAGAGGGTGTGGGGCTGAGGAGGTGAGCTAGGGCCGCCAGAAAGCAGAAGGGTGAGCTCATGGCAAAGCTGCCCCAGTCATGTGGAGCAGCCACAGCTGTTGGTGCCCTTGGGCTGTGGGACAGAGGGGCCAGCAGCATAAAGCTGTGCAGCCAGTGGAGCTGCCGGCAGCACTGGGAACCAGGTCCAGGTTCTGCTTGTGGTCGTGAAGAGAAAAGGCCACATCCTACACAGGGCTGTGCACTGCAGGCAGACATGGAGCTGGACATCGAACGGGCCAAGGAGCTCATTGAACAGAAGCTGGCAGAGGAGGAGGAAGAAGAGAAGGTGGGTCCATGGGGCAGAGGGATCCACTGGCACTATATCTATCCTTAGGGACTCAGTTGAGAGGAGGCTGGCACCAACCACCCACTGGGCATGTAGAAAGGTGGCCGAAGCTCTCAGGTTCCCAGCTTGGGAGCTCTTGCCCGTAGGGCAGAGCCAAGCAGCAGACAGGTGCCCAGTTTGCCAAGAAAGGCAGGTAGGCAAGCACAAGCCCCAGGGCTGCTGGACATCCTATAGATTTCATTAACAAACTGCAAGCCATATCTAGAGCCACCTCCACCAGCGGGCTTGGGAGGGAGGTGGTGGGACTGCTCCATGCCCAACCAGGATCATGCATCACCCTTGTGCCTATGCAGCGACTCAAAGGGGATGGCGCACGGGAGCCACCAGCCGTGGAGCGGATGAGCACACCAGAGCTGGAGGAGGAGAAACGCTGTGGTCCCAGGAACCGGGGCCTTGAGGACATCAAGGTGAGAGGGGACAGGGTTCAGGGGGCCATGGGGCAGCTAGGGGCAAAGAAGGCAAACAGGGCACTGTCTGTCCGCCCCAGGGCCAAGAGCGGGTACGGAAAAGCTCAGTGGACCTGCGTCGGGAAATCATCGATGTGGGAAGCATCCAGCGCCTCATCGAGCTCCGCAAGCAGCGCCGGCAGCGCCGGGAGGAGAGGGCAGCCACACCTGAGCCCCCTCCTCTACCTGAGCCCCTGGAGATTGTATGTCGGGATGTCCTGGGATGTGGGAGGGGAGCTGCTGGGACAGGGACTGGCCAGCCCGTGGGTCACCCTGCCAGCCAGGGACCTCTCTGGGAAGCACGGCAGGGGGGTCTCCTGTGCTGTCCCCTTGCCTGTTCCCCTGCGATGCCCCAGCCCTGAGCCCACGCTGCTGCCAGGAGGGTCCTGTGGAGCCGGAGAACTTCCTGCGAGCTGCTGTCCAGGGAAACATTCGCGTCATTGAGAAGTTTCTGGCAGACGGTGGCCCCCCAGACACATGTGACGAGGTAGCTCACCTGTATCCTGCTGACATGCCCCACCATGCCTGCTGGCAGGGACTGGGACTCTTGGCACTGGGCTGTGTCAGGAATTGATCTGGCCACTGATGCAGCAGCTCATCCCCCCAGTTCCACCGCACAGCCCTGCACCGCTCCTCACTGGAGGGACACATGGACATCCTGCGTAAGCTGCTGGACAGCGGGGCCACCGTGGACTTCAGGGACCGGGTGAGGCTGGATCCTGCCCCCAGCTCCATGCTGGTCTGAGTCTCCTGGCTTGGCACAGGTGGAGCAACAGCAGGGTTAGTCAACCCTGAAGCAGGGTCACTGAGGTGGTCGCGGGCATGGCTCTGCTGGCTCAGCCTAGACACAGGGACTGGCTGGGGTGGGAGGTGCACACAACAGTGGAAGTGTCCCCTGCTGTGACATGGCTCTGTGTGCTCAGCTGGACTGCACTGCTGTGCACTGGGCCTGCCGAGGTGGGCACCTGGATGCTGTCAAGCTGCTGCAGGACCATGGGGCAGACCTCAACCTAAAGGACAAGGTGTGCCGGGCAGATCCCAGGGGCATGGCGCTGTGCTGAAGGGCCAGGGCTGACCCTGTGTTGGGTCAGCATAAATGGATGCTGATCCCTTCTGGTTTTCATCTTCTCCCCCCTCAAGCTTCTCAGCACACCCCTCCATGTGGCCACCAGGACTGGGCACCTTGACATCGTGGAGCACCTCATCCACTGTGGTGTGGACATCAACTCCCCAGACAGGGTGAGTACTGCAGCCACACACCCAGCACTGGAGGGGCAGCACTCATATCCCCTCCCTTGGCTGACCTCTCTGGGGGCCCCCAACACCCGCAGCAGGACACACCCCTGTGGGTGCTGTTAGTTGCAGCCAGGGCTGGGGCAGACACCCTCCCACTAGAGACGTGGGTGTGTGGAGCCAAGGAGCAATGCTGGGGACAGGCAGGGGATGTCTGTCCCCAGAACTGGACCAGGCAGTATCTCTCACAGGAAGGTGACACAGCGCTGCATGATGCCACACGGCTCAGTCGCTACAAGATCATCAAAATGCTGATCCTGCACGGGGCTGACATGATGGCCAAAAACCAGGTGATTGGAGGGGCCAGCACTGAAGCCATTTGCTGCCCCATCATGTTGTACAACCCTAGCACCAGCATCTCTCTGCCTGCTCTTGCAGACTGGAAAGACTCCAACAGATCTGGTGCAGCAGTGGCAAGTGGACACACGCCAGGCATTGGAGACCAAGGAGCAGCCACAAGGCGAGATGGAGATCCCTGCATGAAAGCATCAGTCAGACACTAAGGACAGGGCTCAGCTCCAAGGAACAAGATCCATCTGAGACTTGTCTGTATCAATAAATGCCATCAAAGATCAACATTTGCCTCCAGTGGGCTGCGGGGCTGGATGGTTTGCACCAGGGTTGGTGGAGATGGGGAAGCTGGATTATCCGGGAAGCAGGGTTACCCAGGAAGCCGAGTTATCTGCAGTATGGAAGTGCCTCTTTGCTTAGGAACTGTAGTATCAGTGACACCATGGTCCTGTGGTCCAAGGGCAGGATTTCTCACTGCAGGGAAGCCCTTCTTGCTTGCAGTGCTTTGAAGTCCTCCCCTAGACACCCTCGGGGAGGGAAACCACATGACAGAGAATTCGACCCGAGTCCATGCTGTGCTGGAGGCTGGTGGTGTGCTGGGGAGAACAAGCAGCCACCCTATAAAGCTGGATGGCTGTTCTCCTGCATTCCCTGCTGGAGCCATTCCACGGAGACCCTTTGCAAGCCTGGTCACTTCTGCCAAGGACAGTGCTCGTTGCTCTCCAGCTATAAGTGCCTTCACTCACCCGTTTACAGGACACCTTATACCAACAACCAGAGCCAGTGGGCCCTGCCTACAATCCCAGGGATCCTTGAAATGCCCAGTCCCGCCCTGACCTTGCAGCCCGGCCCAGAGGGTAGTAGATGGCACAATTGTCAAGCAGAAGGGAAAGCACATTTGAGGTGGCCAAGGCTCACTCAGAGGGATGTTGAGGTTCTACAGTCAGCTTTTGGAGGAGAGAGAGCATTCTGAGCTCACCTGGTACCACCCTCCATGTTGTCTGCCCAGCGAAGTATCCGGTCCCTCACATGCCCCGTCAAACATTAACAGCCCGTCGGCAGGTCAGGCAGCACAGTCGGCAGCAGCACCCAGCCACCATGGCACTCAGCACCCGCCTCACCTCACCCCTCCGGCGTGCCCTGGCAGCTTTGCACTGGGCAGCCTCTGGGCAATGTCGGAGGCTCAGCACCCCCCCGGGACCCGGACACACACTCGACCTCAGGGGCATCTTTCCGCCTCTCACCACCCCTTTCTCTCCTATGCAGGAGGTGGACTATGTCCAGCTGGAAGGAAACCTGCGCCGTTATGCCAGCATCCCCTTCCGAGGTAAGCACTGCCTGCTCCTCCTCTCCCTGCAGACTCCTGCCAGATTCCTGCCCATCATGGGAGCTGTGCAGCAGCACTCTGTCAGCCTGCCAGCTTCCCAAGGGTGTTCAGCCTCCAGCTGGACTTTGCTCCAGGACTAGCAGCCCCTCAGGTGATCCAGCTAAGGCCCTTTGCACAGCAAGTGCCCAGGCACACACGTGTCATTGGTAGACCCATACCACACTCCAGTGTACACTTGCGTCCACACTCTTCATGTTCAGGCTTGCACAGATCCTCCACACAGAGCTGTAGGTTTGTGCCTACCCTCTGCACACCCACACGGTTTCAGAGCAAAAAGGATGCATGTCTGGTGACTGCCCATGACAAATGTGTGTGATGAGAGGGGCTGCAGGGAGAGGCTGGAAGTCACAGGGATGTGCCCTGGGTCTCCTCTCTTCTGATTGGGATGCGAGTCCAGGGCTTCCCTGACTGCAGGGACAGGGACAGGGACAGAGACAGGAAAGGGCATGCTGTAGGCTGCAGAACCCTGCCTGAGTGCCCAAGAAGCCATGGCAGAGCCCAGCAGCACTGGGCTGGCGCTGGCCTGCTTGTGTCTTCGGTGCTAGCAGGGTCACAAGGAAGGGGTCTGTGTGCCCCAGACAGGGACAGAGCGTCACGCCCTGGATGTGGGCATCAATTAATGCTTTGTTAGCAGTGTTGTGTGTTTTTTTGGGGGGGGATGGAGGCAGGCAGGTGGCATGCTCAGTCCACAGGATGGCATGGCATGTACTGGGGTGCCTGGATAGGTGTTGTAGGTTAGAGAGTATTGTAAAACCATAGAGAAAAAAGCTCCTCCAAGGGGGATAGAGAGTACCGGGGGTACATAATTTGTTATCCCATTCCTTATCCTGTATTTTCCCTATACAAGAAGCCAACCTTCCAGTCAGGGCTCTCTTCTCTTCTCTTCTCTTCTCTTCTCTTCTCTTCTCTTCTCTTCTCTTCTCTTCTCTTCTCTTCTCTTCTCTTCTCTTCTCTTCTCTTCTCTTCTCTTCTCTTCTCTTCTCTTCTCTTCTCTTCTCTTCTCTTCTCTCTTCTCCTCTCTTCTTCTCTCTTCTCCTCTCTTCTCCTCTCTTCTCCTCTCTTCTCCTCTCTTCTCCTCTCTTCTCTTAACTTGTGTGCTCTTAACTTTCTTAGGGCTTTCTGTGTGGAATGTAGATCCTAGTTGTTGGGAGAGATGATTTCTTGCTGCAGAACATGGCTTGTCTTGGGTCTGTCCCAGGGAGGACAGGGCTTTTGCTGAGTTGTATGTACCCTTTTCCTCCTATTGCATTTTGTATTTTCATCTGGTTTTGTAAATATTACTTCTACTTATCTTCCAATTCTGTGCAAGCATTGTTATTTTACCCCTTTTAGGGGTAAATTCTCCATTCTGTCTGCAGTAGGCTGCTCAAACCAGCACAGTAGGGGGACAGTAGCACCAGTCCTCAGTGTAGTGAAGGTGGGCACTGCCATCTAGGGGGCACATACCCACATAAGCCCCTTGTGAGGGAGCCCAGGGATTTTTGGGGCACCTGCAGGAGGTTTCTGGCCCAAGGGAGTGGGCACTGGGCTGCTCCTGGTGTGTAATATCCACCGGAAAGTGAGGTGTGGAGAGGGCAGAAAGGGCTGTCCCGTAGGCACCCTTCTTCTGTGTCCAGGCACTGTCTTTCTCATGCTTGTGTTTCAGGGCTGGTGGTGCTAGGCTCCAATGGGGAGTACCCCTACCTGGCACCTCTTGAGCGGTTGGACGTGGTGAGATGCGTGCGCCAGGCTCTTCCCAAGGAACGCCTGCTGCTGGCTGGCTCAGGCTGTGAATGTGAGTGCCTACATGGGCAGTGCAGGGGCCATGTGTGTCCCCTGGGTAATTTCTCACTGCTTTGCCTCCTCCCCAGCCACGCAGGCTACTATAAAGCTGACTGTCAGCATGGCAGAGGCAGGGGCTGATGTGGCACTGGTTGTGACACCCTGCTACTACAGAGGGGCTATGACCAGCACTGCCTTGGTCCAGCACTACACAGAGGTGAGCCATACCCAACACCTGCTGGTAACTCCATCTGGGAGACTAGGATGAGGAACACATCCCTCACATATCTAACCCACCCCAGTTTCTGAGCTTTCCCTGATTTCCCACAGGTCGCCGATGCATCTCCCATCCCCGTGGTGCTCTACAGCGTCCCTGCCAACACAGGCCTGGACCTGCCCCTGGAGGCTGTCCTCATCCTAGCTCAGCACCCCAACATCATTGGGATCAAAGACAGCGGTGGAGATGTGAGTGAACCAAGGTTTTGCCAGGGTTGGCTGCCACTAAACATGGCCCCAAGTTGGGAATGTGAAGCTGAAACTTAAAGCCCTTCCCCTGCCCCTGGGGATGCCACACGAGTGCCATGGCGGGGGGGACAGGGTGATGCCCATCCCAGGGCACAGCCTGTCTCTCCCCAGATCAGCCGTATGGGACTGATGGTCCACAAGACACAGCAGGAGGATTTCCAGGTGCTGGCGGGATCAGCCAGCTTTCTGCTGGCAAGCTATGCACTAGGTAGGTGTTGCTGCCCCTGCTCAGCTGGGGCCATGGGGTGCTGCTTTGGGAGACACTTGGCTGGGACTGGCAGCTGCATGGGGGGAGGCTGGTGAGGGGTGGTGACAATGCTTGGGATGTGCTAGCTGAGCACAGTGCCAAGTTGGCTGCCAAGTTTCTCTGGTGTCCCCAGGTGCCTCTGGGGGTGTCTGTGCCCTTGCCAATGTCCTGGGGGATGCACTGTGCCAGCTGGATCACTTGTGCCGGGAGGGCTGCTGGCAGGAGGCCCGTGACCTGCAGCACCGGCTCATTGAGCCCAACATGGCGGTGAGCAGGCGGCACCCCTTGGGTTGCAGGATGCGATTCCTGAACCATGGCAGAACTGTGGAACAAGAAAGGAAGGAGGTCCTTGGGGGTGGGCTGACGGGGTCAGAATGGCACAGCACCCAGCTGGTGAGATGAGCCAGATAGGAGGCAGCAAAGGAATGTCATCCCTGCTATACCAGGAACCACACGTCTACTGGCAGTGGATGCCTGCCTGCCGCTCCACAGGAGCCTTTGCTGACTATTTATAAGTAGTGATGGGACGAAGGGCTGCTCCTCCCCAGGGCCCCTCACCCCACTGCAGATACTTTGCTGGGGGGGCTGCAGCCACCCTGTGCCCTGCTCAGCCTTGCAGCCCCACATGGTGCTGGCACAGGAGCTCAGGTAGCAGGCTGCTCTCTCAATTGAGTCAGCATGCCCTCGCACGCTGCCTCCCATAGGTCACCCGACGCTTTGGGATCCCAGGATTGAAGAAGGCCATGGAATGGTTTGGCTACTATGGAGGACCCTGCCGCACACCTCTGGCACCACTGAGCCCTGCCCAGGTTGAGGAGCTGAGGAGCACCTTCAGCACCAACAGCTGGTTGTGAAGGGTTCCTCCTACAGCCTAGAAAGGTACCAGAGCCAGCAACCCCAGAGATAGGGGATGTGGCAGGAACACTGGGATGTTGCCAGGAGAAAGCCACCCATCTTGCTCCTTCCTGCTGGACAGTGATGCCTTGGGCAGAGCAAGTGGGATGGACATCCAGCATCCCCCTGTCACCCCTGTGTTCCCTGGCCTGGACACACAGCTACTTTCAACAGCTTCCAGGGTGCTGCTGTCCCCACCTGGGAAGGGATGGATACCCATGCTGTAAGCTAGCAATAAATCTGCTGCCCTCGACTCTCTTTTTCCAGCCCTGCCCACACAAGCAAGCATCACCCAGTTCTGTCTCCCAGCAAGAAGGACACGGCCCAGGCGTTTGGCAATGTGGTTTACTCAGCTGAGGCCCGTGCAGGCGGCAGCACAAGGCAGGGTCATGGCAAGGCACAGATAGGACTGGTGTGGGCACATGGGACATGCCCACCCTGCAGCCCACCACTGAGCTGTGAGGGCTGCCAGGACCCCCATGCTGCAGCCAGCCAGCCCACACTGGGGTAAACGTGGGCACACAAGGCAGATGAAGGACACGTGCAGGGGACAAAGAGCTGTGTGGCTCCTGTCCCTTGCCACTCCCCTATCCATGCACGCCCTGCTCAGGCCCCCTGCCCCAGCCCTGGCATCTCCCACAGCCCTGCTCATGCCCCTCATCCCAGACTCCAGCCAGCCAACCCTGTTCCTTGCCTGCCATCCTTCATGCCTTCCCTCAGTGTGCAGCAGACAAGGGTCAGGCTGGGCATCCCCTGGTTTCCCTTGGTTGGAATACTGCTGCAGTTGTCCCCGAGGCAGAAGATGGATGGCACTGGCACAAGGATGAGTGGAACACAGCCCATCATCTGCCCTCAAGAGCAGGCCTGAGGCACAATGCTACCCTGTCAAGGAAATATGGGGGTCTGGCCAATCATCCAGAGCTGAAGGTGCAGGCCACAGAGTGCCTGAGGTCGCCACCCTACCTTGGGACCAGGGTAGCCAAAAGGGCCAGGAGTTGCCCCTCTATGGGCATGTGGTCCAGCCAGCAGCTCCTAGCCAAGGCATCCTGACAGTGGGGCCAGGGCCCAGCCCCAGCCCCTACACCCCTGCTCCATCCTCTGCAGCAGGCTAGCAGTGCTGGTGGTCCACAGCCTTCCTGAGGGGCAGAGGGGCCAAGCCCTGGCCACACTGTTCCCTCGCTGCTCCAGCAGCTGCCAGGGCTATAGCCAGAGGGAGAAGGCACCATGGCTGCCCCGGGGCACTTGAGTGGAGGGCAGAAGGCCCTGTCCCCCCCAGCAGGGGCAGTTTTGGCAGGGGGAACATGGTAAGGATGGAGGGAAGGGGGGCACACAGCAGTGCCACATCCCTTCTCTGAGGATGGCAGGGCCAGCCAGTACCCAGTGACTGCCGCGACAGGAGGGGACACAAGACACCGTCACGCTGTCAGGTTGTGGGCAGACTTGGAGGCACCCTGGGCCTTCTGGATGATGGCTGGGCACTTCTCCCGCCGCAACAGCTTGTTGTTCTCAAAGAAGCCCTCGTTGCGGGGCACCCCGTGGGAGCCATCGGGGAAGGTCAAAAGACCTGAAGAGGAAAAAGAAGGGCTAGGAGTGAAGGAGCAGGGAACAGCACCCAACAGGGCTAGAGGACCAGAGCAGGAGGTGCTTGATGGGGTGATGCTGGGCTGGAGCCGCAGGGGGCTGTGGCTGCCCGCACCGTGCTGCTGGGCACTCACCAAAGCCATACACGCGTCCGCCTTTGAACTCGCCCTCAAAGGTCATGTTGTCGCAGCGAGTGAACACGCCCACGCCGTTGAACTTGCCCTGCACAAACTCCCCCTCGTACCTGCGTGGGAGGAAGCTTTGAGGCAGCAACCTCCCCTGCAGCAAGTGGGGATGCCTGGGAGGGTTTGTACAGGGGTGCCACACTCACCTGGAGCCATCAGAGAAGGTAAGCACACCACAGCCGTGGAAGAGCCCGTTCTCGAAGTGCCCCACGTAAGTGGTGCCATCAGCAAATGTCAGCTGCCCAACACCGTGCCTGCGACCTAGGCAAGGGCAGAAATGGACAGCACTGGACTGATGGAGGCAGGTACTACCCTGGCACGGCGCTGGACAGGGATGTGGTGCTGCTTGGCCCTGAGCACCAGCAGCACCATCCCTTCCTGTCCTGTCTCACCTTCCTTCCACTCGCCGCGGTACTCCTCCCCGTTGGAGTAGGTGAAGGAGCCTTTGGTGAGCGTCATGGCGACAGTCTCCGTCAGCACAGGGCAAGAGCTGGCAGACAGAGGTGTGGAGGGTGACTGCTGGGTGAAGGTAACAGCCTGGGTCGCCCAGAGGATCCAAGTCCCCTCAGCTCTTAGAAGGGCATGTATTTGCCTTGGTGACAGCTATGCTAGGGCATGCCACAGATGAGGTGACCCCAGGAGCACATTTGCCCAGCCCTGTCCTTGAAACCCCAGCTGCTGGGCTCGAGTTGCTGCACATCCTGCTGTAGGGCTCCGAGTGATGTGAGCCCGTGGGTCACAGCCCCATGAAATGTGAGCAAGAGGCAGGCAGATGAGCATGGCAGGAGCTGGCTGCCTCCTGCCTCCAGCACACTTCCATGACAGGACTCAAGGGGTCTGGCACCATGGTAGACTCAGGCCGGGGCTCACCACTAGGGCAGACACACAAGGAAACAGAAATCTGGGAGAGAAGATGCTTGCTTTTCATGGGAGAGAGCAGAGAGCTTGCGGGGTTTTTAGCTCCATCATCAAGCATGGGCAGACCAGGCTCACTCCACAGGGATGGACTGGTCACTCCTAAGAGGGACAGAAGAGAAGACCCTGGGGCTCCAGGGCCTTGCTTCAACTTGCCTGTTGATAGAGCAGCTGGCCCCCAGAGCCCTGCACACCCCCAGAGCTCTCTCCAGCACACAGGGGAAGGCATCAGCATGGAGACAGTGCTGTGGCTGAGCTGGTCATTGCCTCTCCAGGGTCTCCTGAAACAGCTCAGGCAGTGCCTGTGACACTGCCCTTCCAGAGAGAGTACTGCTACTCACACAAGCCTGCCTCTTTGGAAAGATGGGTGCTGAGACATGCAAACCAGACAGACGCTGAACCTGGCCACACCATAAGGAATCGCCAAGGGCATTGTGTCCAGAGGAGAAATGCCCCTAGCCAAGCCAAACAATGACTGAACAATGCTCTCTGCTGGTGGTAGAGACCAGGAACTCAGAGCCGGGTCTCAGCCTGCAACCTGCCTAGGACCTCTGGGGATCCCTCCAGCAGTGCCAGTAGAAGAAGAGGTTGCTGCCAAGGGCTGCTAACACCCGAGGCAAGGGAGGGCTTTCTCCACTAGCACAACTGTGCCTGGACATGAAACTTCACCTGAAGGATAGGCAGCATTGGTTCTGTAAGCAACCCAGCGTGGGCAGCAGTTGGATGTCCCCCCATGGGCACCCACTGACAGCAGAGCCATGCATGCATAGCACCTACAGCAAGCAGAGGTGCACATAGCACAGCCTGAGCTGAGTGTACTTCCACACCCACAGGCTGGAGCCACGAGCAGTGGGTCATGTAAGTCCCAGCTGGGCCACATGCCACTGGACAACGCATACACACCCTGCCCGGGCCACACACTCACTGGGGACATAAGCACACCCCATCTGGGTAGTGTGCCCAGAGATGCTGACTACAGCTACGGCTCCGCAGAACTCGCTGTGTTCATGCACCCACGGCGACACCCTACGATATCCATTCACCCACGGCTGATACACCCACGTCCCACTATGTTCATGCGTCCACGACTGACATATGCACGCTCCACCGGATTCATGCACCCACGCTGATGCACCCACGCCCCGCTGTGTCCATGCACATACGGCTGATGCATGCATGCTCCACCAGGTCCATGCACCCAGGGGCGGTCACACCCGCCCCACTGGGACACGCGTGGCGATGCCCGCAGGCCCGGGGGCCGGTTGGCTGACTAGGGGCTGTGCAGGCAGGCCGGACTGGGCGGCGCAGGGACCCACTGCCCGCGCTCACCTGGCTCCGCGCTCGCTGCCCGCACCACTCCCCACCGGTGTCCCGCTGAGGGGCGGTGGCACGGCTACCCCCCCTGCCAGTCCCCCTACCCCCGGGCACTGCCACGCCGCCAGTGTCCATACCCACCCACCATTGGCTGTTTCCATGACAACCACTAGCAACGCGTCTGTTCATTGGTCATCTTCGCAACACGTCCTCGCCAGCCGCCATTTTTGCGTAGGGCAAGTAGGTCCCCTTCCTGGGTGTGTCCGGCACAGTGGTAGCCACTCCGCCCTGCCGCCATCTTTGCGAAGGGCAGCAGGGGGGCGTTGCCGCTCCCCAGCAGCCATCTTTGTGTGGGGCACTGGCATAAGTTCCCGCGACGGGGTCGTGGGACCGGCGGACTAGCTTGGCTCTCACAGCTGAGCGGTGTGAGAATCTCCAGGCCCGCTACATGCGGCTCTACGGCTGTGGCAACTCTGGACAGCTACCGTCCCCCCGGCCTGGGTTTGGCGTGTGGGGCGGAGCAGCCAATAGGGCGTGGTGACGCGAGCGGAAGCGGCAGGCGCGGGCGGCGCGGTGGGGCCGGGTGGGCGCGATGGACGAGACGAGCCCGCTGGTATCGCCGGAGCGGGCGCAGGCCCCCGATTACGGGCTGCCAGGGGGTGCCGTACGCACCCTGCCGCCCGCCGCCCCGCCGCCGCCGCCGCCTTCTCCTCCCGGCTCTCCCGGCGGTCGGGACCGCGAACGGCAGCCGTTGCTAGAGCGCGGGGCCCGGGGCCCGGCGGCGGCAGCAGCGCAGGCCCAGGCGCAGGCACAGGCGGCGGCACAGGCACAGGCCCAGGCAGCGGCGGCGGCGCAGCGAGAGCGTAATGACTTCCCGGAGGACCCCGAGTTCGCCGAGGTGGTGCGACGGGCCGAGCTGGCCAGCGAACGCGGCATCTTCCCCGAGCGCATCTCGCAGGGCTCCAGCGGCAGCTACTTCGTCAAGGACCCGCAGGGGGTGAGCTGGCCCCGTGTGCTCGCCCCAGGGGTGGTTGGCTGCTCCCCGTCGCCCCCCGAAGACTGTGGGCCGAGCAGCGCTGGCCAGGAGGAGGGCGCGCCCGGAGGGAACTGCTGGCCGTGGTCAGTGGGTGCTGGGAGGAGCGGCTAGAGCCGCCTTTAAGGCTTCTTTGGTGAGAAGTACAGTGGGACCATCAGCAGGAGTGGGGAACAGCAGTGTTCTAGCACTGCTTCAGCTTCTATGGCTGTCGTGGCCTCACGACAGGGAAGGGTCGTCCTCTCCCCTATGTTGTGCACCAGCATTTCTTGACTGCAGTGACTCTAGCCCATGGCCTCTGACTCTGAGAGCTGAGGGTTTTTATGGCCTGTGAAATGTTTTCTCTGTGGCTGCGCACTGAGGCGAATTAAGCGTGTAGCTGGTCCCTGTAGAAATCTGCAGCTGCCTCCACACCGTTGATAGGATGTGTGCATAGCACAGGGTGGCTTGTCTTGTGACCTACAGCACCCAGAGCGATTACTTGAGTTGTTGCTGTTTCCTGTGACTCCTTCACTGCCTGTATGGCAGGATGCTTCCTGGGAAATGGGACTGGACTAGCTTGGCTCTGCTACGTTCTAGTTTTCTTGCCCTAGGTTGGACCTGTAGCTGTGACAGGCAAGTCTTGGCTGCGCTGTCAGGCTGTGGGGCAATACACACTTCCTCCTGCTGTCCCCTGCTGTTGCCCAATATGAGATACGGTGTCATGAGAGTGGGCAGCTGGACAAGCTGTCTGAGGGTGGCAGTGCTTCCAGGCTTAGGAGCCTCCAGCTCAGTAAGGGCTGGTGGAGGATGTGTGCGAGGAACCCAAGTCTGTGTACTGTAGTCTGGGTCACCTGGCAGTTTCCCCAGACCACCCTGCTGTTAGCAAATGTGGTGTGTGTCTGGTTTGTGGCTTGCTTCTCAGGGTCACCAAAACCTCGCCACTGCCAGCATGGGAGGGAGCGTAGTGTGCTGCTGTGATGAGCAGGTTAGGGCAGAGGGTAAGGGAATCAGGGGAAACCTTTTCTCTTGTGCTCACAGAGAATGTCAGGGTCTGAGCTGTCCCAGCTAGGATGTGCTTCCCCAGCCTCAGTGACTCTACTTATCCCAAGTGCTGGCTGTGGCTTGGGGCTGGCCTGGCTCCCTCTGCCCTGCTGATGGTGCCAGACAGACTTGTTTTCCCTGCCAGTGCTGCTCCCAGCACAGGTCTTTCTGGAAGTGAATGTTGTGTTGTCAGGCCTCTGGCCTTCACTCCTGTGCTGTCCCTGCCTGGCTGGGCCTTGCTCTACTGGTCTGACTTTACAGAGTACAGGGTGCTGTGCTGCCAGACCTCTTGCAGGCTCAAATCCAAGGGTATGTTGGCAGTTGTGTGCCTTCACGTGGGATTGATGAGGGGATTGCCTAATGGCCTTCTTAGGGGAAGCCAGCTCCGCTGTGTGGTCTGGTGATGGCTGAAGTGCTTCTGTTGCCTCAAACCTCCTTCCTTTGGACAAAACCTTGCTTCTACCTGACCTGGGTTGGCTTCTGGCCCCTGGCAGAGCAGGATTGCACTGGGGTTTCCTGTTGAGGTGCTGGGACACATACCATTTCCACATTGTGGAAGGAGCCCATCTTGGGGAAATGCTACCCACTTAGGCTGGGCCTGGCACAAGCCAGAGAGAGGAGGGCTGGTTGTGTGTGCTGCAACAGAGGCTGCTAGCCCAGAGCTGGGATGCTTGGCTCACTGAGGTGGGTGGTCTTGCTGCTGCCCAGGCCCTTGTCTCAGCTGTGTGCCTTGGCAATGCTGGTTTGGTGATGTATTTAAGGCTGTACTTAGAGGCTGAGTGTGCTGCTGGTACCAGGTTGTGGTTAGTTTGGAGCTGCCTGTGCACTCTTGACCACAGTGTACTCGGAGAACCAGTCACTCTGCTGTTTCTAGCTAGCCTCTGCAGCATAGAGCTCGAGGCTTGTTGCAGGTGGTCCAACCACTCAGCTTTCTGTTCCAGTTTTCTCTGGTCAGTTTAGGATCAGCTCCATTCAGTAGATTTTGGAGTAAGGGTTAGATTTGCTGTTGCTCTGTCTCCTGCATGCATGTAGTGAGTAGCAGTAGCAGTCACTGGAATAGGACTGGGATTGGTGTCTTCTGAGACAAGGAGGGTAATTTCCAGGTGTGTGAGCCAGGTATGAAGGTTTTGGGGCAGTACCCTGCACTCATGGAATGGGGCACTGGCTGGGGAAGGGTCCATTTCTGTGCCTCCTACAAGCTGCATAGCTTGCCTGCTTCCAGGAGCTGGTTATTGCTCCCATGAGAGGCTGTTCTGGGCCCATTTCTGAGTGTCCCCACCACAAGCTGTCTTGGGAGAGAGTGTCCTGACTGCCAGCTGCCTTGGATCAGCCTTTCTCTCTCCTCCTAACAGAAAATCATTGGTGTATTCAAGCCCAAGAATGAGGAGCCTTATGGGCAGCTGAACCCCAAATGGACCAAGTGGCTGCAGAAGTTGTGTTGCCCATGCTGCTTTGGCAGAGACTGCCTTGTCCTTAACCAGGGTTACCTGTCAGAGGCGGGTGCCAGTCTGGTGGACCAGAAACTGGAACTCAACATTGTTCCCCGCACAAAGGTAAGGGGACAGCTGCTGAGGTCTTCTCCTGGTGCAGCTTTTGTGTGCTTCTTCCGACCTCTGTTTGTGCTTTGCCTTGTGGCACTGCTGGCTTTGGAAGTGTGTTCAGAGCTCTGGACTGGGGCTCCTGTACACCTGCTCAAGCTGTGAAATCTTCAAAGTGGTCAGAGCCATGGAAAATGTTATTTTTGTTTTATTAGCCAATTGTATGGTGATTACCAGGTGGTCCTGCTGACACCTGCGTTTCATCCTTGTAGGTGGTGTATCTGGCCAGCGAGACCTTTAACTACAGTGCCATCGACAGGGTGAAGTCCCGAGGGAAGAGGCTGGCCCTGGAGAAGGTGCCAAAGGTTGGCCAGCGCTTCAACCGCATTGGTCTGCCACCCAAGGTAGGTCTGCCAGCCTCTGCCTGCCCATTGCTACTTTGTCCTCTTCAGGTTCCTATAATACAACCACTCCTTGCTTCAGGTGGGCTCCTTCCAGCTCTTTGTGGAAGGCTACAAGGATGCTGACTATTGGCTGCGGAGGTTTGAAGCTGAGCCGCTCCCAGAAAACACTAACCGGCAGCTGCTGCTGCAATTTGAGCGGCTGGTGGTGCTGGACTACATCATCAGGAACACGGGTAAGGCCAGCTGCCTGTGATTCTGCCTGCTCTTTCACATCTGCCAGCTGGAGGAAAGGCAAGGGGATGAGGGCTCAGCAACTCTTCCTGGTACCCAAAACTCCTATTAGTAGCACTTGGTTGCTGCCAGATGACTGCTGCTTGTGACTAGAGTGTGGTTGCTGTGGCTATGCACCACCGTGATCATGCTCTCACTGCTGGCCTGTGTTCTGGGAGATCTGGATCCACCACAGTGCTGGCGTCAAAGTTTGCGAGCTATGAGACATCCAGAGATCCAGTACCTATATCTCATCTCATTCTGAGCTTCTGAATACCTGCCAAGCTGAAAAGGGTTGTGGTAGTGCTCTGGGACTTACCGGCTGGCCTTTCTATTGCAAGCTGGGGATGTGTGAAGTTCTCTGGTCTCCAGGGCTGGTTATGTGGTTGTGGCTTCCTAGGCCTACAGCAAGCTTGAGGGCTCCGGGGTAGAGTTTGAGTCTAAAACTGGTATCTCACCGCTGGCTTATAGGAGCATCAATCTTCTACCTGGTGTGATGCAGGCAGGCTCTGGTGCTGACATGGCTGATTTTATCTCCCTGCAGATCGGGGCAATGACAACTGGCTCATCAAGTACGACTGTCCCTTGGACAGCGCAGGGGTGCGGGTGAGTTTCTTCTCGGGCAAGGGGCTCCATGGGG
The DNA here is from genome assembly GCA_013400475.1 of Tricholaema leucomelas. Taxonomy (NCBI): domain Eukaryota; kingdom Metazoa; phylum Chordata; class Aves; order Piciformes; family Lybiidae; genus Tricholaema lacrymosa; species Tricholaema leucomelas. Next base: position 969,134 of record WAAF01001364.1, read on the forward strand.
GCTCCAGTCCTGGCAGGCAGGCCAGGGGTTTCCCAGATGGCTTGGGTTTTTGAGGGTGTGGAGGCCTTGATCTTGTCTCTTGGGCGTTCCATTGCCCTCGGCATCAATCATTTTTGGCCTAGTGGGACTTTCTGAGGATGCGGCTGCTCTGTGTGGGAGAAACTGATGTTGCTGGACCTGTGCATCCTTGGGTTGAGGCCTTGGTGGGGGTAACTTTGTCCCCTTCCCACCTGAAGCAGACAGTGTTTCCTTGAAGGTATGGGCCATGCTGTAGTCGAGAGGCTGCTGTGCATCTCTGTTAGCCAGGGGGAAGATTCTGGCAGCAGAACTAGAAGTGTGGGACAAAGACTCTTCCTATTGGAAGGGCCTCTTTATGACGTGCTCCCCTTCCTTGCAGGACAGCGACTGGGTGGTGGTAAAGGAGCCCATCATCAAGCTGGCTGCTATAGACAACGGTTTGGCCTTTCCTTTGAAACACCCGGACTCCTGGAGAGCATGTGAGACCCTCAGGCTGTGCCAGGGCACCTTGGCAAGCCATGAAACTCTGGTCAGACATCATTCTCCACAGTTAGAGAGGAGAAAGCTAGGGTGGTCCTGCAAACCCATGTTTATGAGTAACTCTGCCTTAGCAGAGGATGCTGGACCTTTTGTCTCAGACTCAAGTGATCTGGCACACAGGGTCATATATCTCCATGCTTTGCCTTCCTTAGCTCTAACAACTCCTGCTTCCTCCCACAGATCCATTCTACTGGGCATGGCTGCCCCAGGCCAAAATTCCCTTTTCACAAGAGATCAAGGACCTGATTCTTCCCAAGATCTCAGACCCCAATTTTGTCAAGGATCTGGAGGAAGATCTGTATGAGCTCTTCAAGGTGAGCTGAGGGAGCAGGTGAGGATGGCTTGGGAAGAAGAAAAGCGGAACTGGTGTTAGAAAGTTCTCTGCAGGAGACAAAAAGGTGGCCAAGGTCCTGACTGTTCCCACGTACAGCAGGGTCATCCCTCTGCCAGAAGCTGAATGTTCAGTGTGGGGAAAAGCAGGAAACCTGCAGGACTGGAGAAGAGAGGCTTACTTGGGGAATAGGGAGGGATATCTTGCAGCAGGTGGCGCAGCAAGTGGATCCCACTGTGTTCTCTGCTCTCTGTTGCAGAAAGACCCTGGCTTTGACAGAGGACAGTTTCACAAGCAGATTGCTGTCATGAGAGGACAGGTAAGCCACTTGTAGGGAAGGCAGATGAGTGAGGCATGGCATACAGTCTCATTCCTGCCTGTGTAGCTGGAAGGGTGCTGAGGTGGATGCTCCCTGTTGCTTCAGCGGATCAGCCTCAGGCATTGTTCTGTTGTGCCATGCAGATCCTGAACCTGACTCAGGCACTGAAAGATGGGAAGAGCCCCTTGCACCTGGTTCAGATGCCGCCTGTGATTGTGGAAACGGCGCGTTCTCACCAGCGTGCCTCTAGCGAGTCCTACACGCAGAGCTTCCAGAGCAGGAAGCCTTTCTTCACGTGGTGGTAGCTGTGGGAGCTGTGGGCAGGGCTTCACTGCCTTGGACTAACACTGCGAGAGGAGCCAGGTCACTGCTGGCTCCTGTGGCTGGGACTCGACCTTCTGGGTAGAGCAAACAGGTGTGGCTGGAGGAACCTGCAGCTGGGCTGGAGGAGCCAAGCAGGTAGGGCATAGCCCTTCCACAGCTCCAACAATGGACCTCAGTGCCCTGCTTGGAACAGATTTTGGGGGAGGTATGGGAATCCCCTAGGAGCTATGGTGTAGCAGGATCCCTGCCTCCCTTCCTTGGCCTGCATGCAGTTCTGAGCACCCCTGCTTGGTGCTGGGATGAGCAGGCTGCCCTGGCCTGGATCCGTCCAGTCCTTTACACTGATCACTGGCTCTTTCCACCATCACACCAGCTGCTGGGAAAGCCTGTAACAGGTTATACTCTGCCCCCTTCCCCAAGGATGTGCTATATTCCTCCACTGTCCCTCCTCTGCCCCAACCCTGTGCACGCTGCTTTCCTCAGGGGGAGTTCCTGCTGCCCACTGCAGCAGTGGGGACCACAATGAACGGCTGTTCTCTGGCTGGAGGCTTCAGGAGGGAGAACACATAAGGGGCAACTCATGAGGTTGGCTTGAGTGCAGTTGTACATTAAGGGGAAAATGGTGCTAGTTTGCCCTTGTGACAAGCAGGTGCCTCCGGGAGGGGCTGTAGCTTAGTGGCTCCGCCCCCCATAACTGGAGAGGGCCGAGGGTGGGTGTGAGTGCCCTCTGCTGCCACAGTCCATCCCTCCTGCCAGGTCTCCACAGCTGCTCTTGCTTGGCTTTTGACCCTGCTTGTAGCAAGCTCCCTGGCTGCTGTGCAGCCAGGATGGTGGCGGCCTTGTCTGTGCCTAGGCCCCATCGAGGTGGCAGGGGGGCTATCTGGGAAGGGCCAGAGAGGCTCTTGATGCGTGGGTAGGAAGCATGTTGGGAGCAGGGTGCTGACAATCCTGCAGGCCTGCTGTGAGTGGACAAGACAGGGAGCCCCTCTCTCCCCAGAACAGAAGCTCCTGAGCTTGTGTCTCATGAAACAGTACCAGGACTGCTGCCTGCATCTGCTTGCCTCGAGCTGCAGCTTCTCCTGCTGATAGGGGGAGTCAATGTTGGGTCTCACTGTCCTGTTAGCCTATCTTTGGGGGGTGGGGTGGAGCTCTGCTGCTTGAGGCTGGGATGGGAGAGCGCCTCCTTTATCTCCTGTGTATGCAAGGAGCTCAGCACTGGGAGGGTAGAGTAAGACCCCAGCTCCCTGACCAGGCCCAGCTACAGCTCTGATTGACTCAAAATGTATTGTTCTAATGCACTGTAGAAATATATGTAATGTATTTAAACCATGCAACTGTCTGAATAACAGAGCTGCCCTTCATCTCCTACCTCTGTGTCTCCGAAGCACCCCAGAGCAGCTCAATGCTCACCTTCCACCCGGGCCCGGGGAGGAAGCGAGGGGTTTGCAGGACACAGCCAGAACCTCACGCAGCCTCTGTTCACTTTTTATTAGCCATTGCACCCTGTCCAGGATGCTTAGTGTCCTCGGAGAGTCAGGCTGTCCTGGCACCCACTGTCAGCAGCTGTTCTTCTCTAGGGCCCAGCCTCAGCGCAGCTACGTGGATCCCGAGGGCCCCTCTGCCTTGCGGCTGCCCTCCAGCTCATCTGCGATCCTGCAGGGAAGAGCCGTGTGTTAGCGGTGCGGTTTGACATGCTTCCCCCGCTCCCGGCTTTCCCTAACCGGACCTACCGCAGGCGGCCGAAGTGCCGCAGGGCCGCTACCCCACCTCCGGTCTGGGGTGGCCACCGCCGAAGGCGCCGCAGCACCCGCGCCATGCGCCGCTGGCCCGCATACCGCCAGACGAGGCGAGCGCGCTCTTCAGGCTGTTCGGCCCCGCCGTTCCGGAATAGGTTCCGCAGCTCCGGCAGTCCGACACCCTGGAAGATGTTGGCCGAGGCCCGCTTGCGACCGCGACTTGCGGTGACCGCCCGCCCCGAAAGGTCGCTTACCACAGAGGCCGGCGTGCCCATTGTCACGGCCGCTGCCGGCACCAGAACGACAGCCTCAGGCTCGGCTCCCGCCGTCCGGCCCGGCTGTGCCGGGATCCGGCGCGGTTGTCCGGCGAGGAAGGGTGAGCGGCTGAGGAAGGACGCGCTGCGGCCGTAGGGAGAAGGCGGGCCGGGACGCGGGCAGGAGGCCAGCCGCGCGGGCGGGGCCGCCCGGGAATGCGGGAAGCGCCCAACTCAGGCTGGCGCACGCAGGTCTGGTCACGCCCAGGCGGTGACAGGGACGGCGGTCCCGCCTGTGACCCACTTTCCCTCCGCCGACGGCCCCGCACACAGATCTGGCGGTACCAGGCCGGCACGGGACCGCTCAGTGCCTCCGCGTGAGGATCCCAGCACTGCTCCGCGCCGCGCGCCCCGTTTATCCACCCGCCCCGCCTCGCACTGCCAATCCGCGCCCGCCTCCGGCCTCCAGAGCCAATGGGCGCTGAGGGGTGCGGCCGCGCCACCTCGAGGAGGGGGGACACGTGGCGCAAGTGACGTAACCAAGGGGAGGTGCAGCGGACGTGACCCCACCCCCGGGCACAACCCCGGCACGCGTCACACCGAAGGGAAATCCCGAATGACGTAGGGAGGGACTCCGGTGCGCGACCCCGCCGGCTGCCGCGTGGGGTCCCGGTGCGTTCCCCGACCGTCCCCCGACCGCGCCGCCACCGACCGCGCCCCACGGTGCAGCCACCCCCTTGGCGGTGGGGCGGGAACGGCGCGATGGTCCCCGCCCGACGGCGGTAGCCCGCGAAGGCGGGGCAGGGAAGAGAGGAAAAGAGGCCCTGCGCGGGGAGGACCGTTAGGCGCCAGATGTTTGGCAGCGGGCGGGAGAGGAAGTCGCTGCCGGGGCCCTGAGTCCCGCCCGAACCGCGGCCGGAGAAGGCAGGGCTCCCACCATGGCCCGCACGGCTCCCCCTGCAGTGCCGCCGCCGCCCTCGGGGCCGCCCGCCCGTGGTTCCCTCAGCCTTCACCGCGCCTACCTGCGGAGCCCGCTAGGACTGCTGCGCCTGGGGCAGCTGGTGCTGGGCGCTGCCTTCTGGGTGACGGTGGCTGCTCACAAGTACGAGGGGGCGGCCCACTTTGCCCTCTTTGCCGCCGTCCTGGTTTGGCTCCTCACTCTGGCCCTCTTTGGGCTGAGTCTGTTGGGGCGCTGGGCGCTGGTGCCCTGGCTAGGCTCACGCTGGCTCCTCACCAACCTGGTGCACGACCTGGCACTGGGTGTGGGGCTCTACGCGGCTGCTACCGGCATCATGGGCTACAAGGCTGGGCGGAAAAGCTACTGCAACCTGCCAGGCTACAGCCAGCAGTGCCTCTACGGTGCATACCTGAGTGCCTCCATCTGCGGAGGCATTGCCGCCTGCCTGTACCTCTTCTCTGGACTCTACTGCCTGTCGCGGCGCTGCCGGGATCAGCGCGACATCATCTGAGATACCTTGTTGCTCAACTCCCCTTCTTTTTCACCGACCAATGGAGCACAGCCTCGCTTTGGGAAGAAGTGACCCTGCTATCCCATACCCTCCTGGCTGACTGCACCACGCTTCCTCCAGAGAGTCCTGCGCAGATGGATGGACGGACAGAGGCCTTCACTGAGCATGGCTTCCAGTGCACCGCATGAAGAAAGCGTGGGCACTCAACCACGACACAGGCCCCTCTTCCACCCCTGGATGGTTATTGCAAGTGGAAGGACCCAAACAAAGAGCCCCTAAGAGAGACCACACTTTCTAGCAGCCCCCCAGGCCCCCTGTCCAACTCCTCTGCCCCTGGCTTTGCAGATGCTGCGTGCTCAGGTGGGTGCCAATCTGTCCTCAGGGTGGAGGGGGACTGGCCTGGAGGAGCTGAGTAGGGGGCAGTGGTGCATAGTGGGGTTGGGTGGGCATAAATTCCCCCTTAAATCTGCTAGCAGCCTCTGCCTGCCATTCCCAACTGCATGGCGCCTTTGCAGTTCCCTAACAGAAGCCCTGGTCTTGGCTTCCCCAGACCGGGCCCCTCCTTCTCTCTGGCCTGGACACGTCCACCGTCTTGCCTGAGTTCTGCAGGGCTCAGCTCCTCCCTGTCCAGTGCTCCGAGGATATGGAGACACCTACCTCCTGCAGAGCCTGATCCAGCATCACCCCAGCCCCCCAGACATGCAGTTCTATTTTGGGGGCTGAGCCTGCACATGGCAGCAAGGCCTCCATCACTGTGGGGTGAGGGGAGGGGCAAGCACGGCCATAGCCTGGTTCTGTGACTACAGACGGTGTAAATTGCTCCAGCCTTGTCTTTGTACCACGCTGGGATGGGGCTGGGTCCCCCTGGAGCTGAAGGGAGCAGGACACCAGGTAGTTCTCTACTCCTGCGACAAGGTTTGTGACTCTGAGCCACGGATACTGACCCGGGACCCAGCTGCTCCCACAGGAATAGCCAGCAGCACTGGAGACTGCCCTGCCAAACTGCCTGGCTCCGTGGTTCTTGGTTTATCATCTTGGAAAACTTTCATCTTGGGACATTCTGGCTCCATCTCAGGGCCCTGTGCTGTCTGGAGACGGTGGCGAGGTCGACGGGAAGGGTGAGTGCGGCAGCATGGCAGTGCTGGGCTGCTGCTGGCACCGTGGCCAAGCATTGTGAGGACACTGCCCATTTTGGGAAACGGGAGAAGCGGACTTTGTCAGTGGGACCAGCCCAACTCTGGATCAGGCTCCACAGCCTGCTGGTTGCTCAGCCCTGAGGCCATGTAGGGTTGGCTGGAGCCAGAAAATGGGAATTTTTGGGGGAGCACCACACCAGGGCTATCCTATCTCAAGCCATCCTTGTGCTGCCTGCAGGCAAGTCCTTTCACTCTTGGTGTGAGGGAGGATCTATTCCAGTCTCTATGTGGGCTTGGATAAGTGAGATGTGTCCCTGGTAGCTGACCACAGGCTCTGGCTGTTGCTTTGGGTTTCCTGATGCCTTTTTGAGGTCAGAGAGAAGCAGTTGTGATCCCTCTGAGACTTTGAAAAGTCCAGGGTTAGGACTAAGTCACCAATTCCATCATGAAGTGTTGCTCCAGTCACTCCCCTCTTATGCTTGAGGGCCCTGCCAGTCCCCAGGCCATCTAAAACTTCCGTGGGCAGGACATACTGTCTCTATCCTGTGTCAGGGCTGGTCCCTGACACTGTCTGCCCCAGCTACTCTGGCCCAGGCTGTCCAAGACCCCCGAGTGGGGCTTCTGCCATCACAAGTGCCTTTCTTTGGCTTTCTGCAGTCCTGCCTGTTGTGCCAGCTCTGTCCCTTTCCAATCCACTCTTCAGTGCCTATGGATTCACTTTCCAAATAAAGTAATGTTGGCGCTCACCAGGTGTCTGGGGCTTTGTGCTGGGGCTGGGACCTGCTGGGGCTGGGGTCTGAACTGAGATCACACCTGGGTCTTTAGCGGTGTGCCTAGAGGCCTCCTTATCTGGAGCCTCAGGATGTGGTCACAACACCCTAGCATGTTCTGAGGTCAGGGGCAAGCCTTGTTATGTGGAGCTACCACCTCTGCTAGAGAGGCTTAAGCCTTGGCTTTTGGGGATAGGGGCTGTCCCTGGCTCCCTCCACGGATTGGACACAGCCTGGTGCTCTTACTGGTGCTAGGTGCAGGCACCTCTTGCCACCTAGTGTTTTAGAGACCAAGTCCCTGGGACTGTGTGGCCATAGGGATGTGCTGGGGACAGGACAAAGCTGCATTCCTATGTGGTCTTTGTTACTCTGAGATGAAAGGACTCTCTGTCCCGGGGCTGGAGCACTACTGGGCAGTCCTGCCCATGTGGCTGGAGAGCTGGAGGCAGGCTAGGGGCAGCCAGCTGCTCCCTGGGCTGGCTCTGGCCCTAGGCCACACTTTCAGGATGGAGATCAGCCTTGGACCTCTACCTGCAGCTAGGGTGTCACCAGGCCCCCCAGCCTTCTGCCTGCAGAATACATGCCCAGATACTGTGGGCAGCTGGCGGCAGCTCTGAGTCTTATGCTGCTCTCATAGCCTGAGGGCTAGAACATGGTAAACATGGTGGCATGGAGTAGTATGGGTTGGCACCACCCCTTTTGGCATCAGAAGCAGCCTATGGTCCTCAAAGCATCCCGGGGTGCTAGCAGCCTTGCCTTACTGCAAGCTCTTGGTGGTGCCCAGGATGGTGGGAGCAGGATGAGACTCAGACCAGAATTAGCCCTAGATCGAGGTCAGACCCAGACTAAGGCTGAGCCCAGGATCAGGATTAGATCCAGATCAGGGTCAGCCCCCAACTAGGACTATGTCCCAGATAAGTCAGACCGAGATCTCCACCTAGTTCTGAACTGGAACCGGACGCAGACTAGGGCTGAGTCCTGCACCGTACCGACCCAGATCGGGATTGAGTCGAGACTCAGATCAATCGCAAGTGAGGGCCAGTATCCAGACCAGACGCACCGGGTCCAAATCCTTGCCCCAGGCACACCACGCCCAGACGTATCGTTGGACCCAGAGCACATCCACGACCAGCAGGATGCCCGAGCCGGGCCGAGCGGAACCGGCCCCGCCAGCCTCGGCCTCTCCCTCCCCTTCGCCCAGGCGAGGGCGGGTCCTGCTGCGCTTCCCGCCCGGCTCTTCTGATTGGCTGCGCGTCGGCGCGCGGGTGAGGTCAGGAGAGGCGCGGAAGCGGCGCGCAGCGTTGGGCTGCGTTCGGTGTCGGACTCGGCCTTGTTTTGCCGGCTCGGCTCGGCAGCCCCGCCCCGCGCTCCGCTCCCCCGGCCCATCATGCAGGCAGCAGAGCGGGACGGGGCGGTAGGCGGTCCCGAAGGGGCTGTGGGGGGTGGTGAGGCCCCGCCGGAGCCGTCACTACCTAAGGCTGCTGCTGCTTTCGACTTGCTGGAGCTGGTGCGGAGCTACCGGCGGCTGGAGCTATACCTGGAACCACTGCGGGACGCAGCCGAGGGCATTCGTTCCCTTCTCCGGTACATGCGGACTGGGCCGGGACCGAGACTATGCCCGGAACCTCACGTCGCTCACCCTCCCTCTTCTCCGCAGGTGGCAGCGGCCCGTGTGCTCCCTCTTTGTCTGCCTCAGCCTCAACTTTCTTCTGCTTACCCTCGGCCGAGGTGCGTGTAGCAGGGAGGCGGAGGAACGGCGCCCGTCCTCTCCCCAGACCCCCCCGGGCTGACGCTGTTCTGCCGCTTCCAGCCGCCTGGTACTCTGTGCTTGCCCTGTTGGTTGTGGTGCCGGCCCTGCTGGGCTACCTGCAGGAGACGTGTCGGACTCGGCCCTCGGAGCCTGAACTGGTGCGCAGGAGATATCACAGCGTTCGCCGGGAAGACCTGTGCAGGGTACAGCTCTCGCGGCAGGAGGCCATCGCCCAGGTCAAGAACTTGTGAGTCTCTGGAGACCTGCCTGTGGGGCTTCTGGGACCCTCAGTGTCTGGGAACACTTCTGTCTGGTTGTGGAGGGTCTGGGTTCGTGCCAGCCTGGCCAGTGTAAAGCTTGTGAGTGTGTGGGAGCCAGGGTCTGTTCGTGAAGCCTTTTTTGTGACTGTGAGGTCTCATTTGCAGCCTGATCCAGCTGGAGGAGTTCCTGAGTGGGATGTGCTGCAGCTGCAAGGCAGTATACAGTGTACTGTACTGGGAGAACCCCACCATTTCTTCCCAGTGAGTAGTACCAGGTCAAGCATCCTGCAGTAGGCTCAGTGGGGAGGCGGGCCAGGCTTGTGGAGCTGTGATTGATGTTTGGTACTTGGAGGGAGCAAGTGGAAGACCAAGTGAAAGAAGGTGGCTGGTGCTGTGGTGTGACTTGCTCTGCCTTGACTGCAGTGTCCTGGTGCTCCTTCCCAGGTTTTATGGGGCGCTGCTGGGCTCTGTCTGCATACTTTACCTGCTGCCCCTCTGCTGGGTCCTCGCTATTCTCAACAGCACCCTCTTCCTGGGCAATGCCCAGTTCTACCAAGGTGAGAGATCTCCCTGGAAGTTGCATGTGGGACGGGTTGGGGAAAGGTCTTCTGAAGCCATGATCACAGAACTATCAGGGTTGGAAGGGACCTTGAGGATTGCCTAGTTACCACCTCCCTGCCATAGGCAGGCACACCTTCCACTAGATCACATTGCTCAGAGCCACATCCAGCCTGGCCCTAGAAGTCTTTAGGGATGAGGCTTCCACCACCTCCCTGGGTAACCTGTTCCAGGGTCTCACCACCCTTATGGTAAAGACCTTCTTTCTAACATCTAATCTAAATCTACCATTCTCTAGCTTGGATCCCTTCTCTCTAGTCTCTTCTAGATCACTCTCTTAGGGTGTCTCTCTAGACACCCTAAAATGTCCCTTATCAGCTTTCTTTTAGGCTCCCTGCAGATATTGGAAGGCCACAATAAGGTCTCCTCAGAGCCTTCTCTTCTCCAAGCTGAACAACCCCAGCTCACCCAGCCTGTCTTCAAAGGAGAAATGCTCCTGCTCTGCACCTCTCCCATCACCCTTATATGAGCCTGGTACTCTGTATCAGGCTCTGCCATGGGACCTGGATCCCCCTTCTGCCTGGTGACAATGATGTCCTAGGGTTGGTGCTCAGCAGCCTAGGGTGCTGTCCCGTGGGGTCCTGGGGCTCATTGGTGAGGAGTGAGAGTCTCTCCTGATGCGTGTCCTGGCTTGGATGATGTTTCATCCTGTCCTCTGTGCTGTGGGAAACTGAGGCCTGACCATGCAGCCTGCTCATGAGCATTGCCACCCATCTTGGTCCTGACCCTGCTCTGTAGGACTTTTGGTGCCTGTGGCGGTGTATGACTCATACTTGAGAATGTGCTGTCAGAGGGGAAGAAAAATCCTGGAGGAGCTTCCAGTTCTGCGGCACATGCCAGAGGAGAGTTGGATGAAATCTGTGTGGTGGAGCTGTGACTAAGGCTCCTGCTCTTCCCTATCCTGAGCTGGGGCAGGTGGTGGTGGGGTTCCTTCCTGCTCTAATTTTGTGTGAGCAGAGGAGGACTCAGGGTACCTAACAGGTGAAGGTTGCATATGCCTATGTCCTATCTGGAGCCTTGGAGATCAGCTTCTGCAGATAATGCTTGCATGGTGGTGCTATGAGAAGGGAAATACCACCCTGCCCGAGCTGTATTCCTCTGATTACCAGTGATAATGGAGCTCAAGGCCTCGATTGAACAGTGCATGGGCACCAAACCCCTGAAGAGCACTTCAGAGCCTGCTGAACCCCTGCCACCTGCTGCTCCCCTGGATCGGACCCCCACACCCACCAGCACAGAGGTGAGACAGGAGTAAGGCTGGCAGTTGTAGAGTGGGAGCCTGTGTCCTTCTACCCACAAATGTCTTCTAGCTGCTAGCTTTGCTCGAGGGCTGCCTGGCTGCACTAAGTGCTTGGCTCAGTTCTTTTGCTGCATGTAAGGATGCAGTCTGGAGAGGTAGGGTGGGGCTTGTGTCTGTTCACGGGGCTGCCCAAGGTCTAATCAATAGTCGTGGAACCTGCTGCAGAAGAGTGGGCCCACCTTTGGACAGGAGTTGGGGATAGAACAAGACTAATGATGAATCTCTTGCAGGACATTACTCCTGGCAGTGTGGAAGAGGCAGAGGAGGCAGAGCCTGATGAGGAGTTCAAAGATGCAATTGAGGTTTGAGGCTGGTGGGAACAGGCTGTGCCTGCAAGGCACGTGAGGTGGGAAGGGATCTGGACGTTGATGGGCAGGGTGGGTGCTTGGGCAGGGTGGCTGTGGGGCTGGACGCCTCTGACTCCATCTGTACTGCCTCTCCTCTCTGTCCCATGCTGCGGGAAAAGGAGAACCAGCTGCTGGTCATGGTGAGTACTGCCATGCCAAGGTGTGTGAGAGAAGCATCTGCCAGCTGAAGCTGACAGGCTTTGCCTGGTTTGCTGGTCACTTGTAGTGGTGTCAGGTGGAGCTTCCTGCTCTTTGGGTGGCCATCTCTGGGGTGGGCTGCCTGGCAGCCCTCAAGTGTGCCATGGCTGCCTGTCCATGCTCCTCTGGCCCTGTTCTCTGCAGGAAGATGATGAAAGTTCTCAGTGCTCAGCAGACTTTGACCTCAGCCTGCCCGACAACGGCTTTATGAGCAAAAACGAGGTGATCCGCAGCAAGGTGTCGCGCCTGACTGAGCGCCTGCGCAAGCGCTGCCCCACCAACAACTTCGGTAAGCCTGGGAGCAGCTGCTGCTGCCTGAAGGGGCTCGATAGGGCGGGATCTATGCTGCTCCTAGTGGTGATCACTGAGCTGGGAGGGAGACAGAGTGGTGTGGTACCTGCTAAGACTGTGCTGACATCCACAATGACCTCCCCGCTCTGTGGGGACGATGTTCTCAGCCCTCCTAGGAAGGGCAAGAATGGGACGGTGCAGCAACGTCATCTCCAAGCTGAGCTTTTACAACTGTGGTTGTTCCTGTACCTTTTGCAGTCCCAGGCAGCAGAGCCCTGCCTGACCTCTGTTTCCTTTCTTCTAGGGAGCTGCACAGGCTGTGCAGCCACCTTCTCTGTGCTCAAGAAGAGGGTGAGTCTTTGGCTTCTACCTCAGCTTGCTGCCTGCACCTGAGGCAGAGGTGTTGCATGTGCTTGCTGTGACCTTCTCCAGCAGTTCATGTGGCTGGCCTTGGTCACAGCCCAGCCACAGATGACGTCAGCTAAGCTGTGGCTAATTTTGTATGCCTAATGGTGCTAGGGATCCCTTGTGTTTTGGAGTCCGTCTATTTGCTCCTTTGGAAGCTGCTTCAGACCTAACCCACATATGCTGGTGTAGAATGCACCTGCTCTGTTCCCTGGTACAGCTCATTTCCTGTGGCCCAAGAGCCTTCTGCTGAAGCAGATCATTGGTCTGCTTGGGGAACTAGGGGAGCAAAGGCCACTCCTGTTGTCTTATCTGACCCCCTGCCTATGATGCTTGGTCTGTCATCCCATGGCCAGTTTTGGGAAGGATGTTCATCCTGTCCAAACTCACATTGCTGTCTTGCTTCTGCCTCCCCATCTCCAGAGCTGTGGTCCCCTCCCCTTACTCCTGGGTTAGTCTGGGCTCTCTGGAGATTATGTTGCTCCAGATTATAGAACACCAGGAATGAGAGTGTCCTTAAGCCTCCTGGAACTTGCGATCCCAGTGTTTTCTCAGGCTGGGCACAGGCTACCTGTGATGTCAGAGTACAGTGTTAGGCAGCTGGTGTAGGCATTGTTGGCAGATAAGTCTTCTGCTGTTGTTGTTGAGGCTTGGGGCTTATGCTCACCCCACTTCAGCAAGGAGTGCTGCTGGCAGCACTCCAGAACTGGAGTTTGCTGAGAATGGGCTCAAAGTGGTGTCTGTCCATCTCTCTCCACAGCGGAGCTGCAGTAACTGTGGGAACAGCTTCTGCTCCAGGTGTTGTTCCTTCAAAGTTCCTAAGGCTGTGATGGGAGCCACAGGTGAGTGGAAAGGTGAAGAAGGGCAGAGCTCCTGCCCCGATTTGTGCTGTCTGCTGCAGGGATGTGCCCCAGCTTTGGCGGGGAGGGTGGTCAGGACCTGCCCAGTGCAGCCTGGCTCCTGACAGAGCAGTTAGGGGTTTGCAGCTCTTGGAGCTATTCTGTGGCTTGAGTCTCTAGCCTTTGGTGGGGAAGGGTTGCATCTCTGATACCTCCTTTTCTTTTCAGCTCCAGAGGCACAGAGGGAGACAGTGTTTGTGTGTGCTCTGTGCAACCAGGTGCTCATCAAGTGACTGAAACAGGCACAGCCAGCTTCTGGGTCCTGCACTGCCTGATGCTCAGGACAGAGCATGCCCTTGCAAATGGGGACCTGGGCTGCTTGGCTCCCAGCATGGCATCACCCTGACAGAGGACATTTGTGTCTGCTGTTCCTCCTGCCAGTGCCAGGCTGGGGGCAGACATGTGCTTCTTGACATGCAACATCAGCTGCACAGCTGGGTCCTTGCAGCGGAGCAGTGCCCACAGCTGTGCCCTCATTGCTATGGCTGCCCCTGGCAGCTGCTCCAAGCCCTGGACAGTCCCTGATACTCACTGCTCAGGCCCTGTGGCCCAGCTCATGATGAAGAAGCCATCCTTCCCACTTCCAATCCTACTTCCACCTCATAAGTGGAGTAGAACAACCACCTTGGGGCTCTGTCCCTATCTTTTCCAGCGCTGTGCTAGGTGACTGTTTCAGTGAAGAAGTCAGAGCTCCACCTCCATCCCCGGGAGAATGTGGTCTTTCGCCCTGGCCCAGCTGAGACTCTTGCTAATCACTCCTTTGCGACTTGGCCTCACTGCCTGTAGGTTTAGTCTTTCCCTGTCCTCCCAGCTGTAGCGCTGAGGAGACAGAAAGGATACATTTGAGTGGGGATGTGTCACCAGGTCCCAGCTGCAGCATACATGAGGCGTGAGTTGGTGCTGCACTTAGTGACTGCTGCTTTCTACTACAGAGAATTTTGTGTACATAGAGAGTGATCAATAAATCTCATGCCCTCAGCTGGCTTTTGTCTTGCCTCAAGTGAAAGTGATCCCTGTTCCAGGCCACCCTGGCACCTCTGTGGCCTTGTCCCATCTGTCCTGCAGCTGGACACATAGAAAGGGTGTGTCTCTGCCACCAGCTCTCCATGCTTGCTGGTGCTTCTGTGCTCTGTTACGCTGTGGCCTTCTTTGACTCCTGCTCCGGGCTGGGTGCAGCTGCACCTCCTTAGCTGTGCCAGGGCTGGAGCCTGAGGGGCTGGAGCTGGGGAGTTCAGCCCTGGCAGGACTGGCTGGACTTCCTTTCTGCCTCAAGGCTGCTCCTTCTGCCCCACTCAGGCAGTGTTCCCAGCAGCTGTTTGCCTGCACAAGGGTGACCTTTCCCTGGGTGAACAGCAAAGCTCTCAGCTATCCCAAGAATGTGACCCTGGCTGTCATGCAGCTGGGAATGGCCATGGCCTGGGTCCATACTAGCCAGCTGCAACAATCCCTGGCTGAGTGGCCTAGGGAGGGAGGGGAGATGGTGCTCTTGGGCTGACATTGTTCAGTTCCCAGCACGATGTGACACCCACCAGCCTGAGATGGTGCTGGGGGCCAAGCTCTCACTGCTGACTGCACACTCCACCAGCTTGGGTCTTCCATGGAACAGCCCCGGGAGCAGTCTGGGCCCTCAGCTGTTAGCTTGTTAACCTCTTCTCCAGGCTGTGCTCTGCAAATCTGGGGAAAAGCTGGACTCAGCAGTGATGATGAATACGTCTGAGTTTGCTGGGTGCGTTCCAAGGCCAAGGTGTGCCAGGGGGGCTGATATGCAGAGGGTTCAGTAATTACTAGGGGGCAGCAGAGCAACTGTAGCATTGGGGAGGGGGCAGTGCAGCACCTCAGGGAGTTGTGAGGTTGTTTTTGTGGGTGGGGGTGTATCTGCAATGAGACAAGAACCGGTGTGTGAGCGGCTGGTGGGGGTTGAGCTGTGGAGCTTAGATGGCTGATGGTGGGAGGCAGAGAGAAGTTACTCCTCTTTCTAGAGAAAACCCTTAGAGCAATGAGTGCAATGACCACAAATGTCTGAACACTCCCTGGAAAGATGCTAATGACACGAAGTACAGAGGGCTACAGATAAATTTGGGCTGTGGGAGATGGGGTTTTATTTGCACACTTTAAATTTTGCAGTGAAATGACATAATTGATGATGTTTATTTCTCAGCAGCCTCGTTCTGAACATACCTTCTAACAATATTTCAGTTTTCTCTCCATTTTATTTTCCACATCAGCAAGGGTGGGGGCAGGAAGTGCCTGCCCCCGGTGTGAGGCTGTGGCAGGGGTATGTCCCCCACCCTGGTCAGTGCAGGATGTGAGTGCCTTTTGAGGCTCTGGAGAGTAGCCAGTAGGGCCAAGGCCATGCCCAAAGTGAGCAGAGGGAGCAGGGATCACCCTGGCACAAGGCAGGTGCCCAGAGGCCTTTTTAGCCAGGAGGAGGGTGGGTGCAGGCATCTTGCAGCCTCAATTCCCTTCTTGTCCTGGGAGACTCCTCTGTGGCAGGGCCAGTTCTGGTGAGAAGCTGCAATGTCAGGCAGCCAGGTGCTGGGTAAATATCTTGGTGGCTACCTTCGTGCCTCCCTCACCCGTTGAGACGGGTGGATGTGGGAATGTGCTGGGTAAACAAGGCTGAGCTGGGCAGGCTGCCCCCCTCACCTGCTGGGACTGAGGTGCTGCTGGAGCAGAGACAGCCTTTGTGTGGTGTCTGCAGGAGCTGAACTGAGGGGGAAAGCCTTGCTGCCATCAGAGGGGCTAGGCTGAGGGATACCCTAGTGCCGGTGTTGCTGGGGCATCCCAGCTAGTGCGGGTGGGTGGCCACTGGGAGCCTTCTTGGAGGAGACTGGAGGTTGTGGAGTGGGGGGTCTGGCAGCTGAGAAGGGCTGGCTGGGAGCTGAAGACAGGGCTTCCAGGTGGGGTGGCCAGGAATGGAGGCTGCCTGGTCCAGATTCTGCTCCTTCCTATGCTGGTTGCCAGGCTGCTCTCAGACACAGCTGTGGGGCTTCAGCAGCAGTGATGCCCCTGTCCACTCCATCCTCCTCACCACCCTCCCAGTCTCCAGACATGCTGTGACCACGGGGAACCTCACCCTTCACCTTGTCTGGGCTGCCCAGCTTTGGGCATGACACCTGGAGCAGGTCTAGAGCCAGAGCCCAGAGTGACCCTGCTCCCCAGAGTAGGATTGGGAGTCCTCTCTCATGCTTCCTGGGGTCCATGAGAGTGTCCTGAGGGATGTCTGCCTACAAACCACAGGGAGCTGGACACAGGCTTGTCTGAGGCAGAATAATTTACCGTGGTGTGGATGGACAAGCGGTGCCTGAGCTGGGTCTTGGCAGGAGTGTGTGTGAGAGATGCTGTCACAGGAGGTGTGTTGCTCTAGGCAGTCGGTCTTGAGGAGGGCAGTCTGTGGGGACAGTGGCCCAGGAGGAACCTGTCTTGTGTGAGGAGGCTCTCTGCAAAGGTGGGATAACCCAGGGCTGGGATGTGAGCTCAAGGTGAGGGTAGGGGATACTTTGGAAGCACGGAGTAGAGATTTGTGAGGGGGTGAAATCTGGGGCATGTCATCAGGGAGCCAGGCAGGGTACAGAGGAGTGCAGAGGGGGGGTCTCCAGTATAACCAAGGAGTCCCAGAAGGGCCAAGCAGGGATCCTAAGTGCAAGCAAATGTCCCTCAGATATTTGGGGTTGGGGAGCCAAGCATCTCTGATGCAGACCAAAGTTCACAAACATGCAGAGCAAGGGTTCTGGGTGCAGCCTAAGATCCTGGGTTTGGGTAGGGGTCGTGGGAGAAGAGGGGTCCCAAGGGCATAGCGCAAGGCTCTCAGGAGGGTAAAAGGGGTCCTGGCTGTGGATCAAGGTTCCCACAAATGCAGCTGGAAACGCTGAGAGTGCACAGCAGAGTCTTGAGGCACAGCCAAGGAGCTGAGGGGAGGAGAGCTTGGGTCCTGGGGTGCAACCAGGAACACCAGGGGTGCAGCTGGGTTGCAAGGGGGGCAGCATGCCAATGCAGGAGTCTTGCAACACGGCAGGATGGGCAGAGCCCTAGTGCTGTGCAGACCCATAGAGGAGGGAGTGGTAGAGGGGGCAGGGATAAGAGAACATGAACTTGATGGCAAACTTCATCTCCTTGTTGTGTTTCTGCCAGGGGTAGATGGCAAGGAGAAGCAGGCGGCTGCCTACCTTTCTGCCCATCACTAGGAAGCTGCCACTGAGGCTGTCAAGCTGGGGGCAGGGGCAGGCACCTGCATTCTTCATGTGCAGAATCATCTTCTTGGTGTCCTTGCGCTTGAGAGGGCCAAGCTTCAGCACCTTCTTCTTCTGGGCAGCCACCAGTCGTCGCTCCCCGTTTTCCTCTGTCATCTCCTTGATGCGCATCTTCACCACTGTGTGGGGCAGCCATGGGGCATGGTTGGGAAGGGGACGGCCAGGGGATACTGCTGGGGTGCTTCTAGGGGAGTCTGAGCAAGGTGTCTGTGCAGGACAGGATGCAGTCTGTCCCTGGGATAGGTCTCAGAAGGGTCTCTGGGGAAGTTACCGCACGGGGAGGGAGAGGGGCTATGGTAGCAGAGTTCAGCACAGGCCCCCACTGACCTTCCCAAACGTCCCATTCTGCCTGTTTCCCCACCAGTGTCCTATTCTGTTGTGCACTCATCCCATGCACAGAGGGTCCAAGAAAATGGCTCAGGGGGTCTCCCATGGGGCTGTCCCTGCACAAGTTGTGCCCTCTGGTCAACCCCTGCCTGGGCTGTCAGAACGGGAGGAGGCAGCCTCTTGTCCCAGAGAGGCAAGGAGGTGGGCCCCAGCACTTACCAAAGTCACTGGAGCACATCTGCTCCATCATGCCGTCTGCCTTGTGCTCCATCTCGCACTGGGTGCAGATCTTGGACACTGGTGAAAAAAAACAACCACTGTTTCAGCTCCATGCTGCTGGTACTTGTTGCCTAAGCCTTCTCTACAGGGACATGCTGGGAGAGCCCCAACAGCTTCTCAGCTCCCTGGGCAGCTGTGCCAGGGTGATGTTGGGGGCACAGAGTACCTTGCCAGCTGGCGCCCCAGGCTGCTCTGCCCTACTCTGGGATAGTTCTCTGCAGGGAGCTGGGTGCCTGGCTCTCATAAGCAGTGAGTGATGCCCAGTCACATGCTAAGCAGTTAAGTGTCCACCTGTGCCCTACTGCAGACACAGCCAGTGCCCTGGGCTCTACTTCAAGGGGTGCAGTGATGGGGATGCACGGGATCTGGAGGGGGATCCTGCATGTGAATGCCCATCTGCCTAGAGGGACAGCGATGGCATGTGTCCCTCAGGTATCCTCATCCCATCACAGTGCCCTTCCCACTTACCTGGCGGTGGGGTGACCTTGCTGTTCCCGAACTGGACGGCGATGCAGAGCTCGTGGTCGGAGGGGAACTTGCCACAGTGCAGCATTTCGGGCCAGGGAAAGCCATAGGACTCCATGACGGGGGCACAGGAGTCACGAACGACCTCGCAGAGGGAGCGGCAGGGGTAGACGGGCCGGTCGAGGCAGACGGGGGCAAAGAGAGAGCAGAGGAAGAGCTGGGTGTCGGTGTGGCACTGCTTGGCGAGTAGGGGGACCCAGCTGCCCGCCTGCTGCTTGGCCTCGGCCATGGTTTCGTGCTCCAGCAGGTTGGGCAGCCGCATGCGTTTGTAGCCCACGTCGCGGCAGAGCTGCATGTCAGGCGGGATGTCGAGGCACTGCGGCTCCCGCCCGTAGAAGCGCCCGTGGGACAGGTTCTCGGGCTGCCACCCGTAGTAGTCGTAGTGTTGCCCGCCGCCCGGAGAACCCGCCAGCGCCAGCGCCAGGGCCAGCAGCGCCGTGCTTCGCCCCCCCGGGGCGACACCCTGCCGCCGCATCGTCGGTACTCTCCTGCCGCCAGCTGCGCCTGCCAAGCGGGACGGGAGCGCGGCTCGGCGCTGCTGCTGCCCTGGCGCCTCCCCCGCCCGCTGCCCTTTCTAAACTGCCCAGGGAGGCCTCGTCGGCAGCCAATCTGCTCTGGCTGCCGGGACCCCCCCCCGGGGCTGGCCCCCGGCCCCCCGCCAGCCTGCCCTCCCTCACGGGCCGCGGGGTGGGTGCAAGGCGCTGCGCACTCTTTGGCCGCCCAAGGAGCCCTCTTCACACAGCCCGCTCAGCCCCGCCCTGGCTGCCTGTGCCCCTGAGGCGCTGTTCTCTGGAAGGGCAGGCTTGCGTCCCCGACGGGGATGTGTTGTGGGAGCAAGGTGCTCGCATTACCCACCAGCAACTCTGCTCTTGTCCCATATGGCACCGTAGAAGCACTCCCTAGCATAGGGGAAGGGTCACTGATTCTACTCCATGCTTCCCAGGGTCTCCTGTGGCACATGGGTTATGGGTTTGGGAATGCTGGGGATGCAGGGGATGGAGAAGCAGGACATCCCAGAAGCACTGGTGGCAGCTGGAGTACCCATGTGTGACACCAATACCAAGGCAATACGATGGGCACGGGGTTCTTACTCCTCATGGATGGCCCTGCCAGCATGCATCTCAGGCAGCCCGTGGTCTGCCGAATGCAGGCATAACTTGGGTGCAAAGAATTGCACCCAGTCTCTGGTAGTGCCCAGGGCATGGACTGAATTGGAACCCGAGCAGAGTAAGGGTCCTGCCAGGGCCACATTCCTCCATCTCCTTGGAAATGAGCTCGACTGTGGGGGGTGCAAGGCTCAAGACCCCATTAAAAACCCATTTGTCTGCAAGGGTTATCTAGGGACCCCCCTCCTCTTTCCACAATCAATACCCTTGCCTGGCCAGCAGGCTCTGGTCCACCTCTGGCCCCTGCCCACCGGATAAGGTGGCTCCGTTAATGGGCAACAAAGCAAACAGCCCAGTGCAGGCAGTGATAGCAGCTGCCCTTTGCTCCAGTCTGGGGGCAGGGACTGTCACCTCAGCCCTGGTGGGATCCATCTGCTTTGGGAGCGTACTGGGAACCTCACCCACACAGCCTGTGCTTGCCTCCAGCCTGCCTGCCTTGCCCATGCCCTCTGTGCTGGGTGCAGCACCTGTTAATGCATTGCCCAATGATGCCTGCTGCTGGCTTGCAGCTGAGCTCATCATGCCCCAGTCAAGCCTTTGAGATGGCACCATTAATATGTGGCTGCTGGGGAGCATGATAAGATAGACTGGCCCTTTATCAGGGCTGCCCGGTAGCAGGAGGGAGAGTGCTGGAAGCATCGGGCTGTCACAGATGGGGTGAGATTACCTGGAGATAAATGCTGATAGAAAATAGCTAATCCGTGATGGATGGGCTGGGGCAGGGCACAATTGCTATGGGAGCTGGGCTGGGAAGGGGCTAACAAGGCCTGGGAGTGAGACCAAGGAGGTGGGGACAGAGAGAGCCTGCATGTGCTGGATAGAACTGCCAGTGTGTCTGATGCCAAGCACACCTTGCCCTGTGGGTGTGTGATGCCCCCACACTGTCTCTGTGGCACGGTCAGCATTGGTGCTGTCCTGCTGTTGGCCACAGACTGGTTCCTGGCTCTCAGGATGCCCTGTCCCCAGCTCAGTCCAGGCTCCTGCACCTCGAGTCTCCTCCAGAAATATGTTGGAGATGCTGATCACCCTGTGACAGCTGGCAACCCACCAGATGAAGGTGAAGGAGCTGAGGTGGGAGAAAGGGGCTCCTTGCCAGCTGATCTGCTCCCCTCATCTGTCACGATGCCTTTATTAGAACTACTGAGTCACCTTCTGGCAACATGGCCATGCTGCGGGTAGCCGGGCTGCAGCAGGAGAGGGATGTCTGTCCCCTGCTCCCACCCTGCCCCCACCCTGACAGGTGTCCTGGCAGCTTTGTCCTCAAGCTGAGACTTTGCCACTGTTCTGGAGGGGTCCCTGCTGCACACTCATTGCTTCATTAACCCTTTCCCACCCGGAATGCTCCAGGGGAGGTATATCTGGGCTGTACCTCAGGGAAAGGGATCCGGAGCTGGAACCCTTCACTGCGTCCCGCTTGCGCAGGCTGCTCCAGTGCCCACATCGCCGTCCTGCACCTGCGCAGCTGGCCGGGGCTCTGGCACTCGCGCCTGTCACTCGGAGGAGCTTGGCTGTGCCACCGCCTGTCACCTTTTCACGGCAGCGAGCCGGAAGCGGGACCATGGGGGCTGTCCCCTCCACGACGGAGACCTCGGGGACCTCGAGCCAGGGTGGCATGGTAAGAGGACATCCCCTGGGGGTGCCCCTTCGCCACTCTGGGTCTCCCCTGGGACCTGTGCTTGGTTGTAGTACAGAGCATATCTGAGCTAGGGAGCAGGAGGCTCCCGTGAAACGAGACGCTGAGCGGCTGCCTCTTCCTGTCTTCCCTTGTGTCGCTGCTTCCTCTGCCACTGCAGTTTCGACTGCTGCTGACCTTGTTTCTGTGGGCAGAGACACATGACTTAGGACTGGGTAGATTGGGTGGGCTACCTCCGGTCCTTCTCTCCTCTCTGTCCTCTCATCGTCCCAGTTTCAGCCTCTTCTCACGCTCCTGGGACTTCTAGCTCCTGAGCTGCATCAGTGCTGAACATGGACTCTACCCATCACAGAGCAGGGGCTCTCAGGAGGGGACAGCACGCCGGGGCTGGCCGTGTAGAGACGTGTGTCCTGGGGTGCCTCCCACCTCCCACGAGAGACCACCCCGGCATGGGGGACAATGCAGGGGTGGCAGTGTGTCTTTGCGAGGGTGGGCCTGTCTGAGGGTGGCCCATCCAGTCTGGGTCATGTCTGGGAGCTGTGCAAGGCTGAAACGGCCAAGGGGCATGGGACCAGTGGGGTGGGCAGCAGCCAGGACAGTCCTGCTCCCACACATACTCCTGCTGGCCTGGCAGTGCCAGGAATGTGGCTTGGCAGCACTCCTGTCCAGCTGTGAGGCTGCCCAGCCCTTCCTGCAGTTCCTGGCCCTGCCTGCACACAGATCCCCTTTTCACTGTCAGCCACCCAACCCCAACCACCCCTCTGCAGGGCAGGGATGGGGCATGACCAGTGCGGGGATATCTCTGGGGAAGAGCCCCCTTGCCTTACAGTGTGCTGCTCACCCCTGCCCCACTGAGGAAGGGAGAAAGGCCACCCACATCTATTCCCAGCGCAGCACCATCCCCAGCATGAGGGTAATCCTCTAGCACTTTTGTCAAAATCGAACCTTGGCACCTTGCTCTGAAATTGCAACCCACTCTGCCTGCCCACTAGCAGGAATATGCTCTGTCCCCCCAAAGCATGCACTCCTGTGGGGTATACTGGGAAGGCTCCCAGTGAAACGGGGTCCTGGCACCACCCATTGGGATGAACACAGCTAGACATGCTGGTGCTGTGGGTACCACAGGGGGGTACCCAGGCTGTAGGGCCAGTGGGCCAGTCTTCATGTCCTGCATGAAGGGACAGGTTTGGGCATTTGGTGCTGTTTTGAAGTGGCTTCCAGTGTGAGAGATGTGCCCCTCCCCAGACTGGTGCACACACCTGGCATCTCCCAGGAAAGGTTATCAGGTGATCACCCTGCCCCACTGTCATTGCCAACCTCCCAAATGTCACCGTTGTGCTCTCTGTGACTATGAGCTCATGCTAACTCCCCCACTAATGAAAGCTCCCCCCTCCAGTCCTGTGTGAAGCAGCTGCCAGAGTCTGGCCCTGCCCAGGCTCCTTTGAAGTTCAGCCTGAGCTGCTGACAGCTCTGACCGGCTGGGAAGGGGGATTGGCACGCAGTGGGTGCAGGATGAGACCCCAAGGGTTGTTTGCAAGACTCCAGCTGTCCTTCATGGCCCCAGCTACCGTACTGAGCCTGCAGAGAGTGTTGGGGATGTTGAGACAGGGTGCAGCACTGTGCACTCAGAGACATGCTGGGGACATCTCCCTGTCCCAGCCTGGAAGCCAAGTACAGCTCTGGACTAGGGGCAGCAGTGAGGCATTGCTGCACAGTGTTATGTGCATGGGCATGCTGGCTGTGCAAGGCTGGCCATAGGGGCCCCAAGCATGTCCCACACTTGTCCCATGGGGCCAGTAGCAGAGCCTCTGGGCAGTCAGCCAGAGCTGTGGTCAAGTGGAGGTCTGCTGGGTCTGTCTGCAGGACAGGTCAGAGCCCACTCATTCCAAGCACCAAGGGGAGGACCCAGGCAGAGGAGTAAAGGCAGCTCTGGCAGCAGCTGTCCATTAGGTGCCTGCTCCCACTGACGGGCAGCCTAAAAATAACGCCTCAGAGCTCGGCAGATGGAGCAGAATGGCCAGAGCCCTGTTGTTATAGGCACCCTGCCAGTCCCCTGTATAGTACTGTGGGCTGCCACAAGCCTCTGCTGTCCTTGCTCCTACTGCCTGTGATCCTGTCAGCTACACTAGCCTCCCTCAGCCTCTGCCCTGGCCTGATGGAACTCATGGCTTGGCATGGCATTGCTTGGCAGTAGCCTGTCCTGTCCGCATGGAGGCCAGCAGGGTCTGTTCCTGTTCTGATTAGAACTGGAAAGCCCACAATGGTGCGTCCTGCATTGGGGAGGTGGCCTGGCAGCCCTCAGTGGATTCTGGAGATACCAGAGACTATGGGCACCATAAGCAGGACCAAGGGCTGTGTGGGAATGTGGAGCACTGTGGGGCGGGTCCTGCCTGCTCGTGTCATTTCTGCCACTGGGCAAGACTTGATCCTGCACACTATGGCTGGTAGAAGGTAGATCCTCATGATGGGGAGAAGATGTCCTACCAAAGAGCGCTCCTTGACATATGCTCTTGTCCTGCAGCCATTAGATCTGGGGCTTGTGAGGCAGCTGGAGCTCAAAACCAAAGGTCCAGCACCTGGGCTGAGTGGGTGCAGCTGGAGACATTGCTGGAGCAGCACCCCAGGCAGATGGGCAGAATCTGGAGTGGCAGGGACAGCTGAGCCATTTTGGCTGCTCTCTGCCCCTTGACGTGGTGTCGAAGAGCAAACTTCATCTCTTGGCAAGCGCAGCAGCATTGCCATGGCAACTGACAGGGTGATACCAGGCAGGCAGGCAAGCCTTGATATGGGCATGGGAAGGAACCAGGATGCAGGGCTTGGATTCGGAGGCATCTGGGGCCATGCCTGTCTGTGTGTCTGCATACGCACTTGGGTGCATGCCAGGGGGTGAAGGCAGATGTGGGCATCTAAGTGCACCCACTAACATTTGCATTTGTGCACATGCATGTGTGTGTCTATGAAAGACTTCATCTCCCTCATTCAGGGGAATCCTTTGGCTCTGTGGCACTCTCTGGGCAGGGCGTACCCCACTGCTCTGGGGTGTGGGCTGGCAGAGCTGCTCTCAATCATGGGAGCAGCAAGTTCCTCCCGAAAGCTATGTAATATGTAGCTTTGTGTTTATGAGGAAGACAAGCCCTGCAACTTGGGTCCTCACTTGCATGTGTTCTTTGCTCCTTTGGTCAAAAACTCTGTCATACTCCGAGGTACATGGGCTGCTTCCAGCCTCTCCAGGGCTCTGCCTCTGTTTGTTCTGCCTGAAGCCTGGGATAGTGCTCAGCTGCCCGTTTTGCCAGGGCTCCTGTGCCGCAGGCAGCGTGCTATGCTGTGCTATGCTGTGCTGTGCTGTGCTGTGCAGAGACAGCCTCACCATGGCTCCAGCTGGGAGTGTCCTCTCCTTTGCCTCTTGGGAGAGACTCTGTCACCCTTTTTGGCATTTGTCCGGCTCTAACTGAGCAGTCAATGGGCAAAGATATCAGGGAATTCGTTAGCTCTCCTCTTTGATGTCTGCTCACCCCAGAGTGCAGAGCCAGCTGCAAATCCTTCGCAAACCAACAACTTCAGGCCAGGCTCCTGGGCACGGCAGGCTGCAAGCCTCATGCTCGGTCTCCTGAATACCCAGCGGGCCAGTCCTTTGGCGGCCCAGGACCCCGATTACCTCGAGCAGGAGCCCCTCGGCAGCCAGTTACCCACCCCCACCAGGGAGGGGACCTGCGGCATCCTCTGGGTAGCCGGGCCCTGTTAGCCGCAGTGCCAGTAGGACCCCCGGGGTCCTGCAGCAGTAGCCCTCTCCCCTTGCAGCCCGGCCGCCGGGGCCACCCCCGGAACAGCCAAATCCCGGGCACTGCTGTCTCCAGCAGTCGGGACCGCGTCCTCCAGGAGCTCGGTGCCGGTAGCGACGGGCGCCCATCGCCGCCGCCTCGGGGCGGGCCGTGGAGGGCCGGGCGGCTGCGCACACGGGGCGGCGGGACCCGCCTCCGCCTCTCGGCACAGCAGCACCGCGGACAGCGCCGGCCCCCGCCCGGCTCGGCGCGGCCCCGGTGACAGCGCCCGTTCCGCCCGCGCCGCTCCCGGCCCAGCTCAGCCCGGCCTGGGCGCAGCCCGCGCCATGGCCACGGAGGTGGGTGCGCGGCGGCGACTCGACAGGGGCACCGCGACAGCGGGCACCCTCTCGATGCCGGGCTGCAGCTGAGACGCCCCGCTTTGCCCTCCCGTCCCCATCGGCATCGGCTGGCGGGCTTGGGTGAATGGAATCCGCGGCGGGGGGCGTGGGGCGGAGGTCTGCGTGAGGTGCACTGGGGAGCGCTGGTGTGGGGGCTTGGGGGCTGGGAGGGGTGCGTGGTCTATGTGCACAGAAAGGCATGTGAGCTAGAGGGGTGCAGTGCTGGTGCAAAGTGCCTTTGTTGGAGGGAGCAGCATGGTTCTGGAGTGGGGTGCTCCGGGAGGAGAGGTGGCTGTGGGGATGGGAGTCCCTCTCTCCGATGCTGTAGGTGGGACTCGGGACAGAGGCAGCGGGCCCGTGAGGCACACAGCAGGCAGTGGCCCCTTGTCATCCAAGGGAAGCGCAGGGAGGGGTCTGACAGCTGCCCCTGACACAACCTGTGCCCTCTAAGCCTCCCACATCTGCCCCACAGCCCAGACCCCACGGAGCTTTGCCCACTGTGGGGCGCCTGAGCTGGTGGGGCTGGGCTGAGCTGAGTACCTGGGGCTGGATCTCTTTTATGCAGCTGCCCCAATGCAGCCTGCTGCCCATTGTGCTGCCACTGCAGCCATACTGCAGCCTGAGCCCCTGCTTCTGCTCAGCTTTTTCCCCCTCCTCTCACCTGGAAGCTGCTGGGGTGGCTATATACTGAGTGGGGCACTACTGGGGACAAGGACTTGTCCCCTCACTGGGCCATAGCCCAGCAGGGGATAGCCACCCACATTTGCAGCAGCAAGTGGAGGCAAGCCAGGCAGCAGGCCAGGGCAAGGATCACATGCATTGACCCATGCTCCAAGGCTGGGGCTGCCACGGCAACCTCCTCTTGCCTCCACATTGCTATCCCATTGAGATAGCAATGTGCCCTTGTGGCCAAGGGGGCAAATGGCATCCTGGGGTACAGCAAGAAAAGTGTGTCTGGTAGGTCTAGAGAGGTTCTCCTTCCGCTCTACTCTGCCTTAGTGACCTAGTGAATCTGTGTCCAGTTTCAGGCTCCCCAGTTCAAGAGAGACAGGGATCTGCTGGAGAGAGTCCAACAGAGAGCTATGAGAATGACTGGGGGACTTGAACATCTCTGCTATGAAGAGTAGGGCTCTTCAGTCTTGAGAAGGCTGAAAGGGGACCTTATTAACACCTTGATGGGTGGGTGTTAAGATGAAGGTGATGGTCTCTTTACCCAGTGGAACAATGGGCAGAAGCTGAAACACAGGAGGTTCCACCTCAATGTGAGGAGAAACTTCTTTATAGTCTCCTTCTCTGGAGGCTTTCAAAACTCTCCTGGATGCATTCATGTGCAACACGGTGATCCTGGCTTGGTAGAGAGGTTATACTCAAGGATCTCTGGAGGTCCCTTCCAACCCCTAACATTCTGTGATTCTGTGACTCTC
This sequence comes from Tricholaema leucomelas, assembly GCA_013400475.1. Classification (NCBI taxonomy): domain Eukaryota; kingdom Metazoa; phylum Chordata; class Aves; order Piciformes; family Lybiidae; genus Tricholaema lacrymosa; species Tricholaema leucomelas. The sequence continues at coordinate 995,862 of WAAF01001364.1, forward strand.
CCCTTGCCCTGGCCTTGCACCTCCATTGCTGAGCTGTGCTCATAGTACGACACAGCCCACACTGGGGCCTCCCTGCCCAGGGTTGTGCAAGACTGCAACCCCTGATGCTGGTGGAATGGCACTGCTCTCCAGGCCCCCTGCCCCCAACAGGAATCCCTGGCACACCTTGGCTGCAGCCCTTCCTCAACTCACCTTGCTGTTACCCAGGTGCACAGCCTGCAGGAGCTGCGACGCAGCGCATCCCTGGCCACAAAGGTCTTTGTGCAGCGTGATTACAGTGATGGGACCACGTGCCAGTTCCAGACAAAGTTCCCTCCTGAGCTGGAGAGCCGGGTACGGTGTGTGGAAGGTCGACAGGGTAGGGGGGTGCCCTACATTGGTGTCCTATGGGAGTTCAGGGTGGGAGGGGAGTCTGGAGGCATGAGCCTCCATGCTAATGCTGCTGAGTGCGTACACTTGCAGCCACCTTGCTTAATCTGCATGAGCTCTAGTGCTCCTGGGGACTAGGAGATTCTGGTGCCAGGCTGCAAGCTCAGCAGGTTTTGGCTTGGGTGGGAGGCGGGGAAGGGCTAGGGACTTGAGGCATTACTTGGGCAGGGAGGAGAGGGATAAGTGCTCCCAAAGTGCCCCTCAGGGACGGGGACAGGGCAGTGCAGGGCATCATCCTCTGGTCAGACTTCTCTTCATGCTGATTTCTGCTGTAGATTGAGCGGCAACTCTTCGAAGAAACTGTGAAAACCCTGAACAGCTTCTATGCTGAGGCAGAGAAGATTGGAGGCAGCTCATACCTGGAGGGGTGCTTGGCCTGTGCCACTGCCTATTTCATCTTTCTTTGCATGGAGACACACTATGAAAAGGTGCTGAGGTCCAGGGAAGGGCTCAGGGATGGGCATAGCTGCAGATCTGGTGGTGGGAACAGGGATGGCACAGGGAGTAGGCAACAGTATTAGAAGGCCCTGAGTGTCCCTCCATGTGCCAGCAGGTCCTGAAGAAGATTTCCAAGTATATCCAAGAGCAGAATGAGAAGATCTATGCACCACGAGGGCTGCTGCTTACCGACCCCCTGGAGCGTGGCATGAGAGTCGTATCCTTTGGGCACTGAGATGCTGAGGGAATGACAAGGGTAAGGGGATACTGGGAGTGGGTGCCAGGTAATTGGACCAGCTCATCTCATCGATGATCCTTAGCAGAGCCCAGATTGAGATCTCCATCTACGAGGACCGGTGCAGCAGCGGTAGCTCCAGCAGCGGCAGCTCCAGCAGCAGCAGCGGTGGTGGCGGGGCAGGGGGCCGGTGACTGGCAGAGAGTCCCTGCAGGGACTCGTACTGCCGGGACAGTGGCCTCTCTGAGCTCCGCAGGCTGCACTACCAGAGCACCCGCTTCTGAGCCCAGGGTGGGTGGGAGAAGCACCCCTCTCTGCTCCATGCCCCCTGCAGTGGCACTGCCCCTGCTCAGACCACTGTGGGCAGGTGCTAGTGCATCCTAGGTGCTTCCCACTGAACCAAACCGGTGCCAAGGAGCTCCTGCAGCCCTCTGTGTGCTTGGCACTGCTGCCTCTGCCACAAACAAAGTTTGCCCTGCTGCGGGCAACCCCAGATGGCAGCACCCTGCATGCCACACACTGGGGAGCAGTGGGAGACTGGCAAAGCTCTAGGAAACGCTAAGGGGAGAGCATACAGTTATCCCCATGCCTACAAGCACTGCCAGCTGCACCTCCTCCCTGGGTTGTCCTGCTCTTGGTGCTGCAGGGTGGGATCAGCTGCTCAGGGTGCCTGGCAGAGCCCTGATACTGCTTCATCTGCATGATATTGCCATGCATTCACTCCAGCCCTGCTCCACGTGTTGCCTGTTGCTTCTCCTAGCCCTGGCTAAATACCCTCACCCAATTGGCAGCAGCATCCTCACCAGCCACACTCTTTTCCACTGTCCATGACACTGGACACTTGCTTCTGCCTCCTGCCATTCCCACCAGACCCAAAAAGCTCCTCAGCCCAAGCCTCATGCCCAGGGCAAGGACATACAGTGGTGGGCAGGCCCCTGCCCTTGTGATGCATGCATGCCCCAGGCTCATGCATAGCCTATCACGATGGAGGCTGAGCTGTGGTAGGGTTGAACCAGGATCCCCACTGTCTCAGAAGCCTGCTCTGCCCCAACTCAGAGACGTTACTTGCTGGAGCAGCTCCACCATGCCCCTTCATCTCCTCCTGCTCATATGTCCTGCATGAAATTGCCAACAGCACTCCCATTTTTCAGCCTGATCTGTGGTGGGGACTCTGAGGAGCACCTGGGCCTGGCTGCAAACTTCATGGGCCAGGGTCAGATTCAGGGGGAACAGAAGGGTCCCTGTGACACCCAGCACCTCTAGAAGAGTCTCTGCCCAGGTGCAGGGCTGAATTGAGCTGGCATTGCTCTTCCATGGAACCTGGAGAGAGGACTCTCTTTGGCTTGGTCGTGGCACATGTGCAGGGTAGACCTGGCCCCACTGTTCTTCCTGAGCCCCCAATTGCATGGAGACTTTCCTCAATAAACCCCACACTTTATCCCCTGTTGCTTGCCCCTCATACTCCTGCGTCGGAGTGGGCAGGGAGGTGATGCTGGAGGGCACAGAGCCAGGCTGGGCCGGGGCTGAGTATCCCGTAGCACACCAGTGTGCATCAAACCCCAGAAGAGGGGTGAGAAAGGGGAAAATAAGTTGGGGAAATAGAGTTGTGCATGTGGCCCCAGAGGTAGACCAGTGCAGGAAAGGGTTTATTCAGTTGGCATTGAGCGCAACTGGCAGAGGGCTGGGAGCAAAGAGAGGGCAGCCAGCTGTGCCAGGCAGGCTAGTTGTGCTGGCAACGTCCACCTGCACCCAGGGAGAAGCCTTGGTAGCAGTGGCAGTGGAAGGAACCGTGGCTGTTGTGGCAGATATGGTCACAGGGGCCAGGCTGTACCTGGCACTCATCTATGTCTGGAAAAGAAGGGGAGAGGATCAGACTTGTGCCAAGGGTGCAGGATTTATCTGGCACAGGCAGGGCAGGGGATGGGAAAGGGCAAGGGAGCATTCTGAGACTGGGTGAAGCTGGGACACAAGGGCATCTCTAGTGTATGGCTGCTGAGTGACAGATGTCTCCCTCACTGTAACTCCTGCAGAGCCACAGTCTGTCCATCCTGACCCCTATGTTTTGGGTTGGCCAGGACCAGGGATGTGAGTTCAACGGGGCACCCCAGGAAACAAGATTCCTGCTCCCAGGGCATCGTGGCTGCACCTAGCAGTGGTGGGTGGGCAGGCACTGCAGGCTACCAGCCTCACTGCTGCAGGTACTCACCCAGGCACAGTGTGGCAGTGGGATCAAGGGGGCTGAAACCTTTGCGACAGTGGCAGGTGTGTGTCCCAGGTGTGTTGGTGCAGAGCTGGCTGCAGTTATGCAAGCCCTGGGCACACTCATCAATGTCTGGTGGTGGAGAAGAGAGCAGCACGGGGTTACAACATGCAGGGGGAAGACAGCATGGCCCAGTTGTTGTGATACTGCACATCTGGTCACGTTTCCAGGGCTGTGAGCAGGAATGAGTGGAGATAGAGACACCTAGGGCCACTGTGCATACTGCAGCTAGCTCCTGATCCCTGAGCAAGAAGAGCTGGGGGTTGCTAGGGGTTCTTCCCATTCTCTATCCTCCTTCCCAGGCAGTCCCAGGGTGGGGTGAACACAGCCCTGACCTGCACAGCTCAGCAGGCTGGGCTAATAGACAGGATATAGTTTATTGGTGGAGGTTCTTCAGGAGAGGGTCTGGAAGACTGAGCAGGGTCTGACTCCAAACAGTAGGGTCAATACGTTAAAAAACAGGCCAAGAGGGTCCTACTCCTGCAGGGCTGGGGTGACCCTCCTCTGCCAGGACTGGGGAGGGGGGTCCCCATCACTGAGGAGGGGACAGGCAAAGCACACACGTCGCAGGCCAAACCAGCAGGCACATGGTACAGTATCAAGGCGACGGAGCAAGCGACCGCCCAGGAGGTCCTGGTGTGGCAGGAGCAGGAGAAGACGGTGAAGGGGTTCTGCCCTGGGGCTGTTTTCCCAGATATGGTGCAAGAGGCAGCAGGGCTCCGAGCCCATCCCACCGCAGGCTGCCCCGGTGGGGCACAGCCAGCACTTCCAGGGCGGTTTAACATGGAGAGAGAGAGAGAGAGAAAGAAAAAGAGACAGGCATAGGCTGGTCGGTCCTTCTGCCAAGGCTGCTCTGGCATGTTATGGGCAGGGGTTAAAGTGCATAGAGGCAAAGCCAGAGTCCGAAAACTAGAGAGAGGAGGAGAGCACTGTGAGGGGGCCTGGGCCAGCTTCCGACAGAGGGGTATCCCCCAAAAAAGGCCACTTGAGCTGCACAGAGAAGGAGCAAGAGAGAGAAAGAGAGAGGAGGAGTCAGTGGTGGCTCAGAGTGCAGAGAGGGTGGACACAGCACCAACAGCTATGGAGCCAAGGTGGAGGTGGCTGGGCAATCAACTGGGAAGTTATAGGGTGCAGCCAGGCCTTTGTCAGAGGTGCAGCAGAGTCCTAGGGTAGTGCTTTGGGGCTGCTGCCCACCATCTGGGCCAGTCTGTGCTGGAATGGGGCCAGCAGGTCCCTCTTATCACTCACCCACACAAGCTGTGCCATCCTCATTGGGTTCAAAGCCCCGACTGCAGCGCTTGTTGCTGCGGCAGCGGTATCCGCCATAGGTGTTGATGCAAACAGGTTTGTCCCGAGGACAGACAAAGGGAAACTTGGTGCACTCATCTGTGTCTACAAGCAGAGGGGTTTCAGTGTGAGGCAGCTGTGCTGGGAGCTTGTGGCAGCTGGCCATGGCCACCCTGGTTCCCTCCAGACATGTTAGACAATGTCCCCAAAGACAGCCATAAACAAGCCATCCTTCTGCCCAGGATGCCCACACACAGCCATGGCCACTCTGGTGCATTTCTGCTGCTCCTCCATTCCTCTTGGACCTAATACAATGCCTGTCACATGCCAGCCATGCCCCCTGCCCTTGGCATACCACTCTCTCCATTCCCCATGATGCCACAGTCCTTCTCTAGTCCTGTGCTGAAGGCCTCATTCCCACTCCTCATGCCGGGCTGGCAGCCATACCTTGCACTGAGCCCTGCGTGCATACGCTGCTGCCCCTGCCTGCCACCTCTCCATAGCAATGTGTTGCCCTTGTGCCCTTCATGGGGCCATGCTGCAACATGCTGCTCATCCATGCCCCCAGCCACTCACCTACACAGCGTCCATTCTCGTGCTGGGAGAATCCCTGCCCACACTGTTTTGGGGAGAAGCAGAGACCACAAGGATAGGGAGCAATTAGCCCTGGGCAACCACAGAGCCAGCAGAGACCAGCCCTCTGCTTCTGCTCCCAAAGCCTCCTGCCTGCACCCACACCTGGCCCTCACCTCCAGTTGGACAGGCACAAGTGGCTCCTCCGTGTCCAGAGGGTAGGGGACTTCCAGGACAGAATTAGTCTCACTTCTGGCCACAGCTCGTGCCACAGTGCGGCCATCCGGCCAGGTCACCTCCAGGCTGCTGGCTTCATCATGCCCTGCAGGTGGGCAGGCTGTCAGAGGGAGATTCTCCCAGGTGGACAGGGGCTGAAAGGAGGCCAGGGAGGGTGGTACTGATGGAAGGACAAAGCCTTCCTTTGCCTCCTGAGCCAGGCCTCAGGTGCCTGATACCAACAGCCCAACAGTTGTCAACCCAGAGATATAGCCTAAGGGGTGCACACGGGTGCAATGGGATGCTGTCAGTGGGCAGAGATGCCCCAGCAGGCTTGGCTGCCAGCCATGCTGAAGCAGGGCAGGGAAAGCCCTGGTGCCTGGGCAAAGCAGCAGGCTGGGGGTGAGGAAGGAGGCGGCTGCCCCTTGCAGCAGGGCTGCAGTGGTTGGGCACTCTGCCCACAGCTTCCCTTGGAGGCCATCACATCTAAAGTGACAGGTCTGGATGACTACTGTGCAGCAGGGCACTGTGGCAGCAGAGGTAGTCCCTGCTGAGGGGCAAAGAGGCTGGGGTACAGATAGCCCCCTGCTCCCCCCAGCTCACCCAGTCCAAAGTGTGCCACAGGCTCCATCTCGCAGAGGTACCCTGATCCGCCGTCTATGATGCGCAGGTGGGCCCCACTGCGCCGTGTGAACAGCACCACCTTGGCCCCCCGTGCAAAGGCCCCAAAGCGGGTGCGGGGGATGACACGCAGCCAGTTGTTCCTGGTTCCCTGCAGAAGAGGAAGGAGTAGGGAGCCTAAGCAAGGAGAGGTGAAATGGACAGGGACATCATGAGGATTCCCTTCTTGAGTCACCTGAGTGCCCTTGAAGACGGAGATTGGCTGTGCCATGGACTCCCCATGGGACAGGATGAGGTCCAGCATTCCATCGCCATCAAAATCTGTCACTGCACCCCCTGCAAGGACAGGATCATACCTGAGGCCTGGGCCAACATCTCCCAGCACTGCACCCTCCTGCTGGTGTGGGCTTCCACAGGTGGCAGCAACACTTCAGGCAATGCAGGAGCAATAGAGATGTGGTGAGCCCAGTGCAAGAGTAAAGGTCTCTGTATAGATGGCACCCTACAAGCAGGTAGGTCAGCTTGCAGGGCAAGTCATGCCCTGGGGCTATGTGACCCAGAAGGTTGCCTGGCCCCATCCCAAATGCAAGTCTGACTTTGAATAGTGGGCACCCACAAAGGAGCCCAAGAGCAAAGCCCTGGGAAACAACTGGAGATGGCACCCCTAGCTGAGCATGAGTGGAGGTGTGGGGTCAGTCTCGGGTGATGTGATCTCCAGGACGCTGCTAGGGAGCAGGCAGGTGACTCAGCTAGCTGTGTAGTATCCCTAGGAGTAAAGAGTGCCAGGCAGTGCTGTGTAACAGCCCCAGCATGGCCCACTCACTTCCAGGGCTGGGGAGACCCACCCGTGCCCCGTCCCTCAGGCTCCAGCGCGTCCCCTGGATTCAGCTCTTCCATGATGGGGTCTGAGTGCTCCCTGCGGATGAGCCTGCCAAGCACAAGACAGGGGATTAGTGTCAGCCCCTGCAGGCCCCAGGAAGTGCCTGTCCACTCCTACAGCAGCATGCAGAGAAGTGACAGTCTCGGTGGTTATGTAGGGCAGATGGGAGATGAGACTGGCTCCTCCCTGTTAGCACCTCATATTCCCACTCTGTGCAGAAGTGACAGGACATCATGAGTCTGGCTCTTGTGGGCCTGAACAGCAGAGTAGCAACATCATCTCCAAACACTATTGCATCCATCTGGGGTGGAATATCTCCACCAACGTCTCCCAGTCATGCCACTGCTCTCCACCCACCTGTGGTAATAGCACTGGTAGACAACCAGCTCGCACCACCCTACATGTCAGGCAAGGAGGTGCTACACAGCAGTAATGAGGAATTGACCCTCACAGTTAACAGGAGCCACATACAAGCTTCCATGTGCCTGCTAATCAGCAGTGTTGGGGACCTTGGGGGCTGCTGCAGGCACGATTGCAGTAGGTGGTAATGACAACAGGAAGGGCTCAGTCACGGCACCATTTATGAGCTGAGCTCAAGCAGTGACACTGCTGGAAAGGAGCCTCGTAAGCCTGGCTGTGCCATGAGGGCTGCTCAAAACCCAGACTGGGGTGCAGGCTACCCCAGAGCCATTTGGTACCTGCTGGGCTCCTACCGGAAGAGGCGGTTGGCAGAGGAGCCACGGTAAGCAATGTTGTTGAAGAAAACCTCCAGCTCCTGGTCGTTGTCAAAGTCAGCTGCAATGACAGTGCGGACAGGGGACGGCATGGAGAACTTGGGGCTGGCGATGTCCTGTGCAAGGGATGTGCATGAGGTGACAAAAGGCACAGGGAACGAAACACTGGGTCCTGCTTTGGTGCTTTGGGTTAGGAATTGGAGCTCAAAGCCAAATCAGGGTGAAGCTGCCCTCCCCAGCAGTCAAGGAAGGTCAGTGGCAAAGCTGTCAGTGGGGGGGGCCCCAGTCGCAGCCCTCACCCGGAATCGGATGCGCCCACGGGCCCCACTCTGCAGGTAGAGGCGGTGCGGCCCATTCCAATTGCCGTAGACGATGTCCACCCGGCCATCGCGGTTAAAGTCAGCCAGTGCCACACCACGTCCATGCTGGTAAGGGTCATCCAGTCCTGGGGAGCCACAAGGGGACGGGGGGGGAGACAGGACCTCCTCCCTGCCTCCAGGGATGTGTCCCATGGTCCCCAGATGGGTCCTCCCCATGCAGGACTGCATCCCTGCACTGACGGATTTCCTGGTGCACCTTAGCCAGCCCCAGTGGTCAGCTGGGCTCGAGGTTACCAGGGCAGTCCCTCCATCCGCTACTTACCCAGCTCATGCAGGCAAGGGCAGGCAGAGCCCCTTGATTTGAGTTCCCTGATGCCTGAGTGCTGCCACCAGCTCCCCCTACTCACCCACGGTAGCTGCCACGTCCCGGTATGTCCCATCCCCCGAGTTGTGGAAGAGGAAATTGGGGCTGTTCTCGTTACCACAGAATATGTCAGAGGCGCTATCGCTCAGGATGGGGCCCACGGCCACTCCACGGCCCCCTGGGGACAGTAGCCAGGAGTGAAGGAACAGCTGGTGCCCTGCCCCAGGGAAGTCATGCCCTCTGTGTCTCCTCAGTGCTGCCCACCCAGTGCTCCCGGGACCCACGGTGACCCCTCCTCGCCCACCTCTCCTGCCTTCAATCTCTCTCATCAGGAGCTAATTGGTCCTGGCAGCCGCTTGAGTTACTCCCAACCCCAATCACTGCCATCGCCATGGTGACAACACTCCTAATTAGTGACAATTTCCCGCTGGGGAGGCAGGACACGGCAGTGGTCCCCGCGGTGGTGGGGGAGCACAGGGCACAGGCTATCATGCTCCTTGCTGCCTCGCTCGTGTGGCCACACCCCCGTGCCCCACTGCCTGCCCTACATATGCTGCGGGCTCTGGAGAGATCAGCCGAGATGGTGGTGGGCACAGCGAGGCTGCCGGGTGGGCTTCTCCCTGGCCCCGATCCCTTCCAGGGGCCACGGGGCTGCCACTAGATGGGGCAGTCAGGCAGCAGAACGAGTGGCACGGCTCATTGCCTGCACTGCCCTGCCCGCGACGAGGTCCCGCGCTAGCCATGCCCAGCAGTGCCCTGTCCCCTCCGGCCCACGGCAACGGAGTACCTGTGTACTTGCTGACACCAGCCTGGACGGCCACGTCCACCAGCACCACAATGCCGCGGGCAGGGTCACTGGCAGCCACATCCATCTCAATCAGGGCATGGGGGCCCACGTTGCCGCTGGCGTAGTTGGCAATGTAGATGGCGTATCTGCCAGAGCCCTGTGGCCAATGCCATCTTCTTAGCACCTACCTAAAACCCATCTCCACAAGGATCACTGCCATGACACTGAATGCTCTCATGGGACCAGGCACCACTACCACGTGCTGATCAAGAGCTCTACAAAGCCCATGGTGAATAGCACCCCAGGAGATGTGATGTGCCTGTTGCCTCCAGGGTCTCTGTGGTCCCCAGGCTCATGGTGCCAGCATAGGCACCCTGCTCCCCCCTCAGTATCCCTGGTGTGCTAGGTCCTACTCCACCCCACCACTCTCCTTGTCCCATGCAGCAGCTGGACCCTGATTTAGTGATAATCTTTGGGAAGCAAACCACTGAAGGAGGAGGAAGAAGAAAGAGCAGGTGACAGGAACATAAATCACCTTGACAGGCATGTTTATCAGCTGGCAGCAAACATGTGGACAGGAGCCCACAGTCCCTATGGCTGGAGCTGCTTCCAGCCCTGACAGGCACAAGCTACTGAGAGGCAACTCTGTCCCCAGCAGGGGGTGGAACGGGGCTGGTAACCAGACAAGAGAAGAAGTCCCATGGGAGCCCATAGGGGAGGGCTGAAGAGGCACGGGGGTGGAAAGGAAACAGAGATGCTCTGTGCTCTGCCTGCTCACCATCCGGTCCACACAGGCAACAGAGCGCCCGGCGAAGCGGCTAGCCACATCCCGGTTCACCTCGTCGCTCAGGAGGTCCTCCCAGCGCCCATTACGAAACTTGAAGAGCTTGTCCGTGTAGGTGGCCATGCCTGTGGCAGGGGGCATAGTTCAGGGGGCAGCAGCATCCCACCTCCACCCAAGGCCCGTGCCCTGCAGCAAGGGAAGGCCGTGGAAGTGGCACTCTTTTTCCTGGAGCATCCCAAATCTTTGCTGTTGGGCCAAGCTGCCACTGCAAGAGCCCCCGTGACCCTTAAGGGCCATGAGGAGACACCCAGAAGAATCAACTCATTAAGGTAAAATGTGTCCTAGAGGGGCACAGTCCTGTAGACCACCCCCAGGAAGGTAAAAAAAAAAAAAAAATAATCAACTCAGTGCCAGGCATAGGCAGTGAGCTGCACTACCCGTGACAGTGCTGATGGCAGCGCCTGATTTAGGGACAGGTGTGCCAGTGGCCACCAGCAGCTTGGGTAATTAGGAGCATCAGGAAGATAGATCTGCTGCCTGGAGGTCAGGGCTGTGGAACAGGGACACGGGGTAGAGCTGAGCCAGAGCACTGATATAGAGAGCTCCAGGGAGGCCCAGTGCTGGGCTGGGGCACTCAGGTCTCCTCCTTGCAACAGACAGGGCAGGATTAGATATGGCTTGGTGCAGCAGGCACGGAGGAGCCACGGCAGAGTGGCACAGCTGGGATTTGCATCACAGGGTTCCTGTAGTGAGGCAGTCCTGGGAGGCTGGAGAAGCTGCTGTCCCACTCAGGGTGCTGATGGGAGGGCAGTGGGCAGCTGGAAATGCTGACTCGGCGGCTGGCTGGGCTCAGCGTCCCACCCGCTCTGCTATCAATCAATGGAGCCACTCAACTGAGAAATTAACTCCAGCCCGCACACATCCCTCACACACCAAAGGTCACGGGTGGCTGTGCTGGAAGCTCCCCCCACACCCAAGGCGCCAGGGCATGGCCGCCAGCAGGGCTCACCAGAGAAGGCATTGTTGGTGTTGAGGAAGTAGATCTCCTCGCGGCCATCCCCGTCAATGTCGCAGGCTGTCACGCCAATGGCATTCCCTTGCCGGTCCCGCAGCGCATAGTATGGAGAGTTTGGCTCATCCTCTGCCATGTTCACCAGCCGCCCCCGTGCCTTGTCATACCTAAGCACGAGGTTGGGGCCATTGTACCTGTGGGTAGGAGCAGGAATGATGGCTTCCTGAGGCTTGGGGACAGGATGAAAGCCCTCAGCCTATCTCCAGAGGAATGCTGAATGTGACACTACGTTTTTCCCCACCATGGGTACAGCATGGGACCTGCATGGCCCATGGAAGCCAAGGACCCTGGTCTGCCCTCAGCACACAAACATGGGGTTGGCTCCTAGCTGCCAATGGGGAATGCTCAGTCTGGACCAGCACATCAGGCATCTTAAGTCTACCTGGCCTGAGTACATCAGGGCAATGCCAGGGCAGGGGATGGGTGGCCCAGCAGGTCTCTGCTTGCAGCCCTTTTCCAGAGCAGGGAAACCAGCATGCAAGACAAATCCTCTTGGCATGCTGCACCCCACAGGCTCCCTGCCTGCTCTTGTCCCAGGCACCAGTAAACAAGTTATACAACAGCCACTGGGGCCACTTACAAAACCATGACTGGTTGCTTGGCTTAGCACAGCTGGGAGTGGTGTCCTGGGCTGTTTTGGGGGTCCCTGTTGCTGCACATGATTTGCTGCCCCAAATGGGCAGGTGGTGGGGCTGGACTCTGCTGTCCACCATGGTGTCCTGACTCCCACAGCTCTGCCCCTTCCCCACACAGGCTCTGTGGAGGTAAGAGGTCTCCTCCAAGTAAGCACAGCTGTGTGTAGAAACTTCCTTTGGGAGCAAGCACAGCGATGTGTACACAGACATGCTGAGCCCAGCCATGCCAATACACATATGCAGAGCCCACATCACAGTCCCCACTCTCACTGTCTGGCCTTGGACTTGCTGGCAGCAGCTGCTCTGTGTCCAGCTCTGCTCAGGTGCTGCAACACAGCACACAGCTCTGCCTCTCCAGCTCCTGCCAGCCCTTCCAAGCCATCATTCCAATAAAGGGCTATAAAAAACCTCCAGCCAATTAACCAAATCTCTGGAGAGTGCTGAGTCCTGTCAGTGGAGTTGAGCTGGCTTGGGCACATGCTGGCTCTGCACTGCAGGGTGGACCCTGGCCACTGGACAGCTGCCATTGCCCTGTAGAGGCAGGATCTGTCCCTGGGGCTGGGATGGGGTGCCCACATGGCCTCATGCTGGCACCCAGCTGGCATCAATACCCTATGCAGATGCGCAGACATAAGTGGGTGCATGCAGACTCTCACCCCACCACCTTTGTGCATAACCTCCCAGATGGCCAAATGTCCAGGGAAGAGCAAGGAACACCTGGCCCTGCAGGGTCACTAGGTCCTGCTGTCACTGAAACACTGGGTGCACGACTTACCCTGCCACCACTATCTCAAAGTCACCATCAGCATCCAGGTCAGTGACGGCCACACCATAGTTGAGCTGTGTGGGGTTGCTGTCGTAGTCAGGTGGGAGGAGGCGGTGGGTGACAGCTGTGAACATGGGCTCGCTGCGCTGGAAGCCCTCACTGAGCCAGGCCAGAGACAATAGGCACAGCACCAGCATCCTAGGCACCTGGGAGAGACCTGCACCCTGTGAGCTCCAGGAAAAGACCTTGCCCTGCAGTCCTGGAGCATCCCCATCAGACTTGCACAACAGACACCCCTTTTCCACCCCTTATTACCCACCTCAGCCTGTGCCACCCCACCAGCTCCTCAACCTGGGACTTTCTTGGGACAGGATTTTACCCCAAGGAGTTGGTAGCCAGGGTTAAATAGGAGTGGGGGGATCTTGGGAGCATGTCCCATGGGAGGATCGAAGGGCTGTGGGGTGCTGACGAATAGGGGCTCAACTTCAGCTCACCCTCTCCCAAGAGGCCAATGGCACCCAAGATTCTGGCAAGTGACAGTGTCAATCACTGTTCCCTTGACAAGGCTAGAGGAAGCAAGCCATCACTAGGCTGGGGAACTTGTCCAGTTTGCCTTCCAGAGCTGGGAAAGGCCGCAGGGAAAACATGGGGATACTCTGCCAGGTGACTCCTGTGTGCCTCAATTTCCCCATCCTGTTGGCACTGTTTCTCCCAGAGTCTCTGCAGAACACACTCCTCCCAGGCTGGCTGAGGAATGTTTCTGCACAAGGATGCGTCTTTGGAAAGGAGATGCTGGGAGGAATGGGAAACTGGGAGGAGAGGCTCAATTAACCTGGACTGCGGAGGACAGTGTCTGCCAGGACTGCTGGCAAGGCTGCGGAGATTTTGGAGCTGGCTCTGACCTGGCTGTAGCACAGGTGACAAGCAAGGTAGCACTCAGGATGACTAGCCCTCACCCCAGGCTAGACAATCCCCTACAGAGAGGAAAAGCCCAGTAGCAAGCCATGCACCTCCAGTCTATGGGTATGAACTCAAATGCCAGTGCTTCAGCTGGGAGCAAAACTAGCCTGTCCCACTCTTGCAGACTGAAAGGATAGATGGAGCACTCCATCACTAAAGTGGAGGGCACTGGCTCCATGTAGCTGTGCCATCTGCCTGGGCAGGGTTGCCTCTCCAGCCAGGAACAGCCCTCCCAGTGCTGGTAGGGGGACAGAGGTGAATGACCCTGCTGCCAGATGATCTCCATGATGTGGACCCTGCCAGCAAGCAAAGGAATCTATTGGCAGCTGCATGGTATCACATATGCCTGACTTGGAGAGAGGAAGGTGCCTCAGGCTTAGATCCTCGCCCCCCAGGTTGTGGGGAAGTCTGCTGCTGTCTTTCCTAGGGATGGGAATGGTCTCTAGGGTCTTTCTGCAAGGAGGATTCCTTTGTCACAACCAAATCACTTCCAGGCTCACCTGACTGGAGAGAAAAAGGCTGTTTCCAGCTGCAGAGGAAACCTTAAACCCCACTGCCCAGCATATCCATAGCCCTGTATCTTGCTGCACCAATCCCACTTCTCTTCCCTCTCCGCTCCTATCCATTCCCTTGGCCCAGCTGCAAGGATGAATGTGTGTCCAGCTCTACTCACACAGACCTAGGTGCAGCACCATGCTCCCCACTATCCAGCCAGACTTGGGGAGCTGTACCCATCACCCTGCAGAGTGGGTCTCCAGTAGCAGAAGATGCAGATGTCCCATGCAAGGTACATACAATGGGGACAGTTTCATAGGGTTGAGCTTGAGTGTCCATCTGCAGTGCTAGACAGTAAGGGAGGGGAAGCCTTCACTGGGTTCAAAGCAAGACTAGAGATAGGGAGATATGGGTGCAGGACTGACACATTAGCAATCTGCCTATGCAGAGCAGTGCCTCCTCACACCCAGCCACAGCCAAGCAATAGGTTGCTCTCCTCAGGCCACAGCCAGGGCTCTTCTTGCTCTACATCCCTCTCCTGTTTCCACTACCCACAGCTTGCCTTGTTTCCTAGGTCCCCCCCCTCATCCAGCTGCAGTAGGAATCCCTCCAGGCTGGATGGAGCCTTTCCAGGAGGAAACAATGGTCCTGATTTGAGACTAAAGGCTTTTCCCAGCAGATCCGGTGTTTGGTGTCATGGCAAGAGATGCACGGCCCAGAGCCAGACCATTTTTGGAAGGGGGAGAAAGGCTCAGGCTCTGTGTGGCAGACAGGAAATACGTTATAGTTCCCAACATGCTGCTAATACAAGGTCCCAGCATGAAGCTCCACCTGTGGTTTAAGGCCACAGGATCTTGCTTGCATTAAGGGTAGAGCTCAGCTTGCTGTGTCCCAGCAGAGCCAAGTACCAGCTCGTGTTGTGGCATCTGGTGGCAAGGTCACCACAGGAGTTGTAATCATCCCAGGGTGCCTGTTCAGCAAGGCTAAGCCTGGTGACCCAAACCCAAGGTGTCAGGCAGGACAGAGGCAGCAGAAGGATGGGAGCAAGGCAAGCCCATGGCACCCACACAGTACAATCAGGCAGCACGAGGACAGGGTGCTGGCCCCATGGAAGAGATGTAGCATGCTGGACTCATCTGTCCCCACACATGGCTGTGGCTGGTAGCACCCTGCAGGGAGAGTGGGATGGGGAAGTGAGCTGTGTGACAGGCACAGGACTATGCCCCAGACTCCTCACCAAAGGTGGTGAGCTGCTGTTTTCAGGACTCACATGTTCCTACACCCACATCCCCAACCCTTGCCCTATATCAAAGGGAAGGTGGGAGCTATCTCTCTGTGCAGCTACCCCATCCCACATGCCACCGTGACATTGCTGTATGCCACACACCCCAGTGATGTCATGCTCCACCACTGCAGCGACATCCCATCCCAGGCCGCAGTCACCTCCAGGTCCGCCATGACATTGCCTTACACTACACAGAAGGGGCCTCATCACACCCCAAAGGTACCTCAGAGCAGTGACAACACGGTGACATCACAGCACCCCATGACATCATGATGCATGTTTTTTGGTAACTTCGTATTCCTGTTTCTACCATAGCCAGCCATGGCTATACCCATCAGGGCAGAGGACAAGTAGAAGACACCTTGCAGACCCTCTCCTGCATCTGCTGAACTCCGCAGGGATGCCAGCAGTGTCCCCTTCACACCACCTCAGTCTGAATCAGTCCAACCCCTGCAGTGCCTCTTCTCCAACCTGAGTGCCCCAGTCCTACTGTCCCAGCTGCCTGCTGCTGTGGGCTCAGTGCTGCTTCCTCCCACGCTCCTCTTGCAGCCCCTGGCCTGTACATGCATCACATCAGGGTTACTTCTGGTGGGCCCAAAGCCCCCAGCTGCTGCCTGGCCTGTCCCTTCCTATGTAAGGTTCCTCAGTACCGGACCTGGCACGCTGGGGCTCAGCCAGCAGCAGCTAATGCAGTGTGGAGATGAGCAGTCACCTTAGCCTCTGAGCTCAGCCCAAAGACACAGCAAGTCTTTCCTAGGCTCAGACCCACCAACACACAATCAGCCCCCTTCCCACGCATGCAGATGCACGACTGGACCCCTCTCTCTGCAGTTTCCAACCCCTCCACGGGATCAGCCAAGAGCAAGCACAAGCACCCCAAAAAAAGGAGCTGTTCTTTGGTTCTCACCGCTCTGATGTTGCTGCCAGAGCTTTCTCAGTCTCAGTCCACACACCACCTTCACCACTTCATCGTCATGAGTGCGGTGTCCCCCTGCCCAATATGCATACATCCCACCCTTCACCCACCCGAGGCGGGAGCTTTGCCACCCCACAACCACCTGTACGCAGCAGGGGCAGGCCTGCGCTCCCGCTCTGCACCAACTTCTCTCCGGGCTGGTGCCCGTGCCAGAGTTACAAAGCACACCCCCGTCCCCTCCCCGTCCCGGGAAACTTGAAGGAGCAGCAAATCGCCCCGCTACTCACGGGCCAGGGGGGCTGCCCGGCACCCCCGCGGCGGCGGGAGCGCATCCCGCACCGCCGCCTCGCCTCGCTGCACCGCTCCCCTGCGCCTTCGCCGCTGCCCGCCTGCCGATGGGGCCGGCCCGGCCGAGCGGCTCCTTATGTAGAGCCGGGCGGCGGCGGCAGCGCCAATGAGCGTGGTGGGGGACGCCGCTGCCAATGGCGAGCGCGGGGGTGGAGCTGCGCCGCGCTGATTTACTGTCCCCATCGGGGACGCTTCGGGGGGATTTGTGGGGAACATTACCCTGGGGTAATGGGCACCGAGCCCGCCGGGAACGGTAGGCGGCAACAGGAGGGGTGGAGGTCCGAGATGAGCCAGTCGTCAGTTCCCTGGCAGGTGGAGCTGGCTATGGGGTGGTCTGGGCTAGCAGAAGAGCTGCACCCCTGTGGTCGCCCTGTGAATGCTGGGTAGTGGATTACACTTGGCACATGGCTAGGTAGAGGTCCCCACCGCCTGCAAGGGCAACCGAGGTGACAGGGCAACACCCAGTCACGCTCTGAAGGCTCAGCATCCTCCCTGTGCCATCACCCTGCAGGTCACACACCTCCCTTTGCAGGGACCCTGGGAGTGGCTGTTCCCCAAAACCTAGACTGAACTGCAAGAAAAGACTCAGATCTCAGGCCATGCATGGCACTAAATTGCCCAAGATCTTGCAGCCAGTAGATGCTCGAGGTAGGATCACAGTTAGTCCACAAGCCTGCCTCCCCTGACTGTCTTTCTCCTGTGTGGCTGCTGCAGGGACAGACACAAACCTCTCTGTGTGTCTCTGGATGCAGAAAGTGTCTGTAGCTGGGACTGGCACAGCACTGGCAGGGCACAAGGCTACTAGGTGACCCTAGTGGAGCACATTTTTCAGGTGGCCCAGGATAAAGCCTGGGCTTTGGGCTCAAACATGCCTGGCTACAGCTTTCAACAGTTGGATTCAATGATCTTAAAAGTGTTTTTCAACATAAATGGTTCTATGATTCTGCCTTCTGTTCCCAGTTCCTCTCTTTCAGCTGGATTCAAGAGCTTTCCAGTTCTAGCGATTGCCTCCTATAAAGATGTTTCCACACAGCCATCAAGTACCCCTTGATTTAATTTCCAATGACCTTCTCTTGCAGAGTGTCTGGCTGAGCCCTGGGCTTGCTGTGTGGCTGCCTGCTACAGGGTCCTCATGGCCAGCGGGATGGTGTCTGAGCATGGGGAACCCACTATGGGGCAATGCTATGGGACAGGAGCTAACCTTGCTTCTCTGCATTCACCATAGGGAATATGGGATGCTGAGCAAACCTGCTGGAGCTGGGAAGCTGATGTGACCATCACAGATGTGCAATGCTGTGCTCATATGTCTTTGTGCATCTGAGAGCTGTGGGTGCGCTCCATCCACTGGTGGTCCACAGTCCCAGCTCTTGGCTCATCCCAGGTTTAGTAACCACCTGGGTTACTGACACAAACTCTGCAAGCTGGCTCCCAAGGCTCCCACTGTGACTCGCAGGCACAGAGCACAAACGTCAGCAAGCAGCCAGCTCAAACATGCTGAGACTGTGAATGGCACAGGGCATGCCAGCTTCCCGGGGTAGCCAACCCAGCATGCCAGCACACTCTGGCCCCAAGCATGGGAACAGCCACAGGCAGGCCTATCAGAACACCGTGCATGTGCATCTGTACCTGCATGTGTGTGCACAGGTGCCTGTGCAGGATGTGTGCTGCTAGACACACAGCACGATGCACGCACACACAGTTCCACAGGTGTCAGCAGGGATGTGCTCACGCCATGACACCCCCTGGATACACATGTACTGCATGCATGAGTCCCAACTCTAGGAGTTACTGGCTCCCAGAAGGGTGATTTTCCAGTCGTGGAGTTGCAAGGTGCTTGGAACTCCTCAGCGCCCTCCCCATGGATGCTGACACCCTAAGGGGTGTCATCTGAAAGATGAGAGAAGCCAGCAGGCCGTAAGCCACAGCCCTGCAAAGCCCTTGTACTTTTTGCTGGTCTATCCTGGCTCAGCCATGCCCGTGCCTCTGCTCCTGGGTGCACAGAGGGCAGGCTACAGCAAGCACCCCAGGGTGTTCCTGCAAGGAACTACGGTGAATGAGTTGGTATGCAGGCAGGGATGTTTGTGGGGCAGTGAGGCCAGGGGACCCTGGCCGTGCAGCACACAGAGAGACGGATGCACCGGGGATGGTGGTAGCAGCAGTGGGGACAATGCACAGGAAATTAGAGCCAGCAGCAGCCAGACAAGCTGTGGGGGGAAGGGAGCCACTGTGCTCCCGAGCGCAGGCAGGTGGAGGCTCTTCTACTCAGCTGGGGCCAGTATGAGCACCAGTCATCTCCTCACATACCTGGGACCCCACTTTTCTATCCCCAGGGCAGAAGTGTCCTGGCTTTCCCTGGTCCTTGCTCTTGGTGAGATTGCCCTATCCACACTTACTCATCCCCCTATGAATAGGAACCCTCTTGCAGCTGGCAGTGCTGACACTCTTATGTCACTCTGCCTGGTGGCTCATCCCTGTGCCTGGTGGATCTTCCCTCGGAGAAGGGAGCAGGATGCTGAGGGTCAGTCTGTTCCTTGCTTGAACTGCAATTGGTGGAGGGGTGGCAGTGCCAAGTGCTCCAGCCAGCTAAGGTGAACCTGTGGGTTGGCAGTGTAAGGTGACCCTCATGACCCTCACAGGGGCAGCACTGACCTGGGAGCCGGGGGACCTTCATCAGGACAGCAATCTTCCCAGGATCATCAGGAGTCACGGAGCACCCAGTGTGTCCCCTCCAGCAAATTCCAGATGGTGTAGCACAGACTGGTTGCAGGTGAGCAGAGTAGCGCTGACTCAAAGCTCTAACAGCCAGGGTACTTCACTGGGACTGTCACTGCTCTTTCCAGAGCATCATGAAGGCTGAGACACCTGCACACAGCCTGGTGGGTGCACAACACACACACAGCCAGCACACTCACAGGCACCTATAGTCTGGGTGCAGCTGGCACATCTACACGCATGCTGTGCACACCCACGGTGTGTGAGCACTCAGTGTGCTGCCCAAACATGCGTGCAGCCCATGCACACGCACATGCATCCCCACTCACACATGCACGCAGCGGCATGCATGCTGCCTAGTCACTGCTGCTTGCTGTACCCACCAGCACAGCCAGCCATGCCAGCCACCCTTGCTGCTTTTTGACACTCACAGCATGCTGTGAGATCCTTCAGATACTAAGCTGACTTTGGCTCCTGCCTGGCACTACTTTCTTCTCTGGAGGGGCTCTGCTGAGACCTTCCCACTCTGAGGGTCTAATCTCCACCCTAAATGTATTAATGGATAATTTATCCCCAGTCATTCCTGTGCTAACATTGTCTTTTAGCTGAAATAGCTCTTCTCCTCCCTGGCGTTTACCACTCTGATGTATTTATAGTGAGCACTCTGTTCCCCTGCAGCCTGCACTGTGCTGGACACGAGCTGCTGTCCTCCCATTGCAAGTCTCCTGGGCTCTGCCTCCCCCGGCAGCCCAGCGATGCTTCTGCTTCTCTCCCAGGATGGCTTCAGCACAAGCAGGTACCCCACGAGGCCCAGGAAGGCACACAAGCAGGACCCTGGCCCTGCTATGCATGTCTTTCCTGGTGCATCCTAGCTAGGATTTGTTTGTCTCTCCCACGGCTGCATGTCTTTCATGTGGTGGCTAACAGTAATGGACTCCCACACTGAGCTGTCCCTCCCCTCTCTATCATCTCCACCCTGTCACTGTTCCACAGCACCTGACTTGCTGCTTTGCCCACATACCCCTGCCCTCTCAGGTCCTGCACCCCAAGTCAGCCCACTGCTCCTCAGTGCCTGGACACCTCCCAAGCTGGAGGGCATTTTGCACTGGAGCTGGCAGTGATGTGGGGATCCATCTCAGTGGGTCACCATGAGCTGCTGCCTCCCATCACCCTTTCTCCAAGTCCCCTCCTCCTGCCAGCAAGGTCCCTCTCAAGCACTTGCTGGGCATGGGAACCCCTGGCAAGCTGTTATCTTATCACAGACGCCAGGGAAATCCCTGAGATGTGTTTTTTATCTCATTTCCAGTCCTCTTTTATTGTCAGCTTACTGCACCCTCACAGCAGCCAGGTGTGAAGGCTGGGCCCTGGGCGCTGCCCAGTGATGGGGAGCTCAGGGGTGTTTAGCCCTTGTCCTGGGACCTCTGGCCCTGCAGCTGTCTCCCAACCTCACTCCATGGTTCTGCACAGCCTCCTTGGTCACCGCACAGCTCCCAGTCACTCTTGTCACCATACACAGTGCCCCTGGGTCCCCACCTGGGCTCTTCCTGTCGCCGGGACATCATTAGAAATGTTAATTATTAATTATCACTAAAAGCCCTTTTTGCTGCATTGCTGTTCTCTGCCTATCTCTGCCCCGTGCTGCCTGTAACCGGATCCTCCCGTGCTCATCTCCTGCCTTGCTGTCCCCGTCCCTGCTTTCCCTTGCTACCTGCTGGGATACAGCATGGGGTGATGGGGCCAGAGCCCCATTCCTCTGCAGGGCTTGGCTCCATGGGACAGACTGGACTTGTCCCCAATGGGATTTCGTGGCTGTGGTTGGCATGGAGGTGCACCACTGCCAGCACTTAGCCTGGGGACTGCCCTACCCTGCACCATGAGAGGCGATAGAAGGCACCTGTCCAGTACAGTATTGGAGCCAGGGACCATCAGCAATGGCCAGCAATGACGGAGTCCCTTGCAAAGGGAGCACAGACATGAGGTTCAACAGCTGGAGGGTGCCAGCAGGGTGGAAAAAGTAAGCTGGGCTCCAGCCCACCTGGGCAACATGTCCACTGCAGAGCAGTGTTAGGCTGCCAGGAAAGCTGGGGGATTGCCAGCAGCTGGCTGAGGCTGGCAGGACCCATGGGGCTGGGTGTGCACTCTGGGCAGCTGCAGGAAGGCAGGGGGATGCCCAGCCTGTCCAACTCAGTATCCTCTGCCAAGGCTCCTGAAAGATTTATCAGCTCCAAGCGGATCCTGCTGATTAATCAATTCAAATCATGGTCTATCAAAAGCAGCTGGATTGCTTCCCATGAGGCTGTGACTGTCACCCGACATGGTGGCACTGCCAAAGCTAGCACTGGGTGAGATAGGGAGCTGCTTACAGTCTCTACATCCCTGTGCACTGTCTGTCAGGCAGAAATTGCCTTCTGGGAGCATCTCTACCTGCCAGAGCCAGCCACAGTGCCCTGGTACCATCTAGGGACCACAGCAGGGTGGGCCATGATGGAGTGGGCTGCAACACAGTGCCAAAAGGGACTACTTTGAATCAGTTTCAACCTGGAACCCCTCCTTAGAAGTTTCTTCTGCCTATGCCCCCTGTATCTGCAAGGAGCCAGGCTATTCAGGTTAGCAAGCTCCTCAGCCTCCTGGGGCTGCCACCGCCCACCCTATGCTGCTGCATAGTCCTGCTGAGACTGCCGAGAAACATGAACAGCGAGGAGACAACAGCGACAGCTCAGGGAGAGGCGTCTGGGCGCAGGCTCCTGGGAGTGCAGGGAGGAGCACCCAGGCCACTCCTGGAGTGGTATTGATTCCTGCAGCACAAGTGCTGTCTTCCATGCTTCTTTGCTGTAGGTGTGCAGGGAAACAGGGAGCAAGAGACCTCGTATCCCCCTGCACAGCCAGCCCATGCTGCTGGGGTGACAACCCCCATGGCTTCCCTGCTCACAAGCTGCTGGCAGCACCGTTGCCTGCCTGCACCACCAACTGCTGCCCACATTATACAGCACTGTCACGAGCCACTGAGTCCCCAGGTGTTTGGTGCAATAATGCAAAACAGATCCAATCGACCCCAGCCCCAAGCATTCTGCAGTCCCCTCCCCATGGGCTGAGCACATTCCCTGTTGGATGTGACAGATCCAGGGTTGTGGGTGCTCTTGCTTCTACCACACTGCAACTGACAGGCAATTCTCTCATTGCCCCTCTGTGCCCGTTGCAGCTCCTCAGGGCTTTTCTCAGCCAAAAGCACTCTGTAAGCATTTGCTCTGCAGCAATAAATCAGAGGGATGCTCGCTCAAGCACAGGCCAGAATTAGGCTCCCCAGGACCAGGGTGCAATGAAGCACCTGAGGTGATGCTTGGCCCCAGAACATAACTCATTTATTTCCTGGTATTTCAATGTTAAGCCCAGCATTCACTCCTTGGAGGGTCCTGAGCCATACTGGCAGGTTTCTGAGCTCCCCAGGTTATCTGGCTCCTCTAGACACAGAGCAGAGCAACTGGGGACTCTTCTGCACACTGCGTGTGGTCCCAGAGGATTCTCAGCGCTGGCTGGAGGTTGATGCAGCTGCAGCAGCCTTGGTACCCCAGTGTGAGATGGTTCCCTGTCCCTGGACCATGCCTGGCTGTTAGTGTTCCTTCTGGCAGGGAGCCAAGGGTGTCAGCCAAAACCTCTGCTCCTTCTAACACTTCTGTGTGTGCATGCTGAGCCAGCAAGTTCTCAGGTCTCTGAGAGCTCTGGGAGTCACAAGGGGTGATAGGCTCTCTGGCAGCTGGAAGGAAGCTCCAGAGTTTCAAAGCAGAGCTAGGGGAGAAAAGGTTGCTGAGGGAACCAGAGTAGAGCTAAGGTTGCCCGGTGCTGCCACTCTTTCTCACCCCAAGGGCCAGGGCTCAGCCTAGGACTCAGCCTAGCACAGGATGCTACACGAGCAGGATCTGGATGCATGACTTGCCTGCATACAGACTCAGATCTGGGTCCACTGATAGCTCCTTCTCTCCTGTGCTGCTCCTTTCAGCCTGTGCTCCCCTCGGCCCTGGCTGACGCAGCTGCAGATGAACAGACAAGGAGAGCCAGGCAGCACTCCTGGACCACTCCGCCATCCCCTGGGAGGCACAGACATGGCAACTTTAGATCAAGACTCTTCAGAAGCAAGGGGAGCTGTGGCTATCAGCAATGTCCAGTCAGCTCCCAGCACGTTCTCCCACTGGCTGTGTGACATGGACAGTGGGTTTTAGGACACCAAGGCAGACAGGACAGGGCCTTCAATCCAGGGCCATGGGATGCTGCAGCTCCCACCGTCAGCATGCTGAGTGTCTGGAGCATGGCTGGGCTGGGAACAGACCTGGCAGCCACAGCCAAATCCCCGCCCCAGTACTGGCAACAGTGGGAGCCCAATGACACCCTGCTCTGTGCAGAACATCAGTCAGTCACTGAGAAATGGAATTTCTATGCCTAGGAAGACTCTCAGGACCCCTGAAACCTACCTAAGACAAGAGAATGTGGGCCATGTCCAACCAAAGCCCTGTAGTTCCACTCGAGTAGCTGGCCTCAGAGGTTGGTGCAAGCTAGGTGCCTTTACATCACCCCATTGACCTCATCCATCTCCTCTTTTCTGAGGGCCATTGCGGGTATCAGTGGTATCACTGGTGCAATGGGTCCTTGTGCCCGTGGGTGGCAGTCTGGAGGGGGCCCTGCTGTCCCTTGTAGAAGGCAAAAGCACACACAGCTGCTGGGGCTGGAGAGGACACGTGAGGATGTCTCCAGCAGGGGAAAGCGAGGGGGTCCTTCTGCAGCCCACATACATCCAGCACTTCAACCACACTGCTGCTGCCATGGAAACTATCATGGAGCATCATCCTGCTGCACCAACCAGGGTGACCAAGCCACCACAGTCACCAGTCTTCCTCAGGCTCTGACCATGGGTGCTTTGACCGACTTGCTCGGAAAGGCTGGGTGCTACTTGTCCCTGAGTCACTTTGGATCTGTGATGGGATGAGGGGACACCTTTGTGGGACACTCAGGGCACAGCAGGGACAGAGGCTGGTGAAGAACTGGCAGGGGGTGTCTGATGCCATTCCCAGACAAACACAGCTCCCACGCGGCCAGGGGCTCCACACTGCTTGGCCTCCCACAAACATAAATCATTTTCTAATTTATAACATGAATAATTGATTTTGCCTCTGTAGCTGGCGATAAATCTCCTGTGCGCACATGCATAAGAAAATAATAATAATGAAAGTGATCAGGATCTGCTGCCATCGATTACCTGCGAGACAGACCGTGGTCCCCTGTGTGCCAATGGCAGCCTGGGACAGAGTCTGCTCTCTGGGCGGGGGGGGCTAGGTGGTCCTGCTTGGTGTGAGCCTGCCTTATGCTGCATGGAGCCACACAGCTGGGGCAGAATGACCCCCACCCATGTATGACTGTCTTGACCAAGGGTTGCCCTGCCAAACCCTCCCTTCCTCTTCCCAGGAGTGATCCCACAGGACTGTGTAAACGAAGCACAGCTTCCTCCCCAGGGTGCTGCCTTGTTCACATCTGCTCCCAAATAAAGGGAAATCAAAACACATTATGGCTTAGGTCCACCACTCAGCATAGAAGAATGAGATTTCTGGGGCTAATGTACCCTCTGTACTGAGCCCCTGTGGCTGCACCAGGACCCACACTAGGAAGGCAGTAACATCCAAGTTCTTTGGGGCATTCCAGACATCAGGCATCAGTAGTCCCTGCCCTGTAGCTGGACCTGAGAAGGGATAATATGCTTGGCACAGAATCACACACTGATGCCCCATGCAATGTCTCAGTGGCGTCTTGCTAGGGTGGCAGGGACCTGCTGTGATCCTTGATCCTTCAGCAGCTGCACAGTCTGCAAGGATCTCAGAAGGTGTTGTGTGCAACCATATGCAGGAGTTCACGCTATGGAGCATCACCTCTTCGCTGTGGAGCACCACCTCTTTTTCACCTGCACCATGAGGCTTGCTGGAAAATAGCTGTCCAGTTCACCAGGAAGCTGTTTGTGGTGGTGATGGCACAGAAACCCCCTTTCAATCAGACAGACAAACCAGGACATGCCTTTTCAGCCCTGTGCCCCAGCTAGGTTACGGCCCTAGTCTGTCCTTGGCCAGCAGCGAATGCAAGCCCCGTGGCTGCCCACATTCCCTGTGCCAGCCATCCGGCCCCGTTGCCTCATCCTTTCATCGCAGCCGCAAGCCGCGGTTCGAAGAGCTCCGCAGCAGCAGCGGACACGAGTCCCATGAGTGCTGCCCCAGCCGCCTCCAGAGCCGGGGTCCGCGCACGACCTGCGGCGCAGGCCGGCTGCTCCTCGCCGAACCCCAGGAAGGAAGCAGAGCAAACTGCAGACACCTTCCCCTGGCCGGTGTCTGAACAGGCCGCGGCAGCAGCGCAGGGTGCGGCCCCGGAAATTCCTCCGGTGCCCCTGGCGGCAGCGGGTGCCTGCCGGCCCAGCTAGCGCAGCCAGCGCCGCTGCTCCCTAGTGTGTCACATTAACGGGAGGGGGAAAACCCACAGCTCGTGAGGTCACCCGGGAGGAGGGGTCCCTTTCCCTCCTGCATCCCTGCGTCCACTGTGCTCGCCCCGCCACGCAGCACTCTGCCCTCGGCCCGCATGCCCCGGCTGCTGGGTAGTGCCTGGAGAAGGAAGGGCAGCGCTGGCACCGGGGCCGCCCGTGGCGGGCTGAGCGAGGATGCGATGAGGAACGGGAACGCCTTTGTGCCAAAGGGGTACCAGCGCGGCATGGGGAGCCGCCGAGGCTTTCCAGGGCGCCGGGGGAGTGCGGATGCCGCCGCCGCACTACAAGTCCCGGCGCTCCCCGCGGCGGGGCGGGACGGGGCGGGTCTCATGCGCCGGAAGCGGCGGCGGGGACGCGGCACGGAGCGGCGGGGGATCCGGCGAGGCCACTGGTAACAGCGGGGTCTGGCCGGCTGCAGGGCCGAGAGCAGCCCGGCCTGGCCCAGCACGGCGCTCGGGGCAAGGGCACAGCAGCACGGGGCCCTGGGCCACACGCTGCGCCTCCTGTCTCGCAGTCCCCTACCCCTTGTCCCTGCTCTGACCCTCTACACCCCCACCCCCCCACTCCTCCATGTGACTGCTTGTCCCCCATGCCGGTATCCCACCCCTGACCGCTACCTCATGTCCTAGCCCCAAACCCCAGCCCCTCTCCCAAGCCCGTTCTCGTCTCGGTTGACGTGCAGCCCCCAGAACACCTGGGTAGCCTGGCACCTCGCAGGCTCCATGTAGCTTTCCCCAACTTACCGAGTCAGGGCCCATGCTCAAAGAAAGGGAGTTCCATGGCATCTCCGGGCTCTCACTGCCCCAGGCTCCCATGGCTCCTAAAACATGTGCTTGGTGTTCCCAGGTGCTGGACGCTGGGTTTTTCAGCAGTACCTCATGTCTTCGGTGTCACATCCCTCACTCTGAGTGCAGGCCACTGCATGCTACCCACTGCATGCTACCCACTGCAAGGCTGTTGCAGCTCCGGGGTGGGCCGTGGCATGATGCCAGCGATCAGCTTCTGCCTTTTGCATATTTTGGGGTGGTCATCTGTGTCACCCACTTTCTGATCTCAGTGTAATGTGGACCGCTGGGCCTTGCTTTCCAGGCTGCTCCTGCCCACCAAGTACCTGTTTTGGGTTGTTGTATTGTAATTTTTCCTAGACTGGGCCTTGTGTGCTTCCTGCCTACATTCCTTGGGTCCTTTGAACGTCTGCTCTGGCCAGTGTTTGCAACGCCTCTCTGCTTGGTATCAGCAAATCCCATTACAATTTTTTATTGAAGTTAAAGTTTGGGAGACATAAACCAATACTCTGAAATTCGTCTAAGCTACCTGTTGCATACCTTGTCCAAAAGCTCTGCTCAGCTCTGCTCAGTTCCAAAATAAGGCCCACTGGGCAAACCAAGGTCCTTCATCTATGAGCCCATCACGGTGGATGTTCAGGCTCCTCCTTCTGCGTTATGTTCTGTGCTAGAGATGGGCACAGTATAAACCCACCTCCAGGTGTAGTGCCCTTTTCTCCACTGAAAATCAGCACCTGGTTTGCTCTGCCCATCACCTGGGCCCCAGGTTCTTCCTGGTGCTGCCTGTGTATCAGCGGGCCACGCTAGCCAGGTGACTGAGTCAATGTGGACATGCTGGGTTTGCTTTCCCTGCAGCTGTTTTTGTGAGGCCTCTGCCTCATTTGCATTTTTCTGGTTAAAAACAGTTATTTTGCTCTTTTGAGTCATCTTTATTTTTGAGCCATCATTAATTTTCTCTCCCTGCTTGTTTATTAATAGACCTTCTCATTTTTGTGCTGATTCTGCCTGGGTATATTTGTGAAGTCCTTTGTATTCTCCTCAGTGCTCCAAATGTTAACTCCTTCTGCTTGTTTGTCGTCCCTTTTCCCTCTCTGCAGCTGCGAGGGGACACTATTGACTTACAAATCCTCCTGCTATCTGAAATGTTTCCCCTTTTTCTTCCCCGTATCTCCTTACCCAAAAGATGAGGAGATCTGCATCAGATATCTCCTAAGAGCATCGCAAATGAAATCTCTGAATGAAATCTCTTTTCTCAGCGCCTTTGATACCTTCACTGCCTCCTCACATAGCCACTGTTTGCTCCAGCTGCTGGAGAGCATCTTTTCTTCTGGCAATAGGGGACAGGGACATCTTAAAGCCTGAAGGGCTGAATGCAGATGTTGGATGGGATGTGGCTTTTGGATCCTTGAAGCGCTTTGCTTTGCCTTGTGCCATTAACTCTGAGTTCTTACCGTTGTTCTGCCTCTCCCCACCAGGTGCCCAGGTCCTTCCTTGCTGCATGATCTGGGGGAGGCTGATTTTTAGCTCTGCTGAGAGCAGGAGAGGTGCAACGTAGCCAAAACCTGTGAAAATCCTTACGTGGCCTGCTGAGTGCTAGTGCTGTGCAGTAGGTGAGTGTGCCATGGCATGTGCCTGGCGTGGGATGAGTCCTGCGAGTGGTGGGTTCCCCAGCGGGGCTGTTTAGTATCTCCTTGTGCCCGCCTTTTTATTAGTCTTGTTCTCACAGGCTTTTTTCCCTGCCAAAGAGCCCAGTCTGCAGCAGGCTGTAAAAAGTGACATTGTGGGTGCACGAGGTGCATGGCAAGGCTGCGTGCAGTCCCCCAGGGCTCCTGGTCCCTTGCTGCCATCCTTGTTCACTGTGAAGGCTTTAAGATTATCTGCTCTATCGACAGGCATATGGATTGAGTGGAATTAGAAACCTCGAAGGCTAAAAATACAACTCCCTGCCAGGAAATGCGGCAGCCTGCTGGGAGGGCGCTGGGTGGCACCAAAACTTTTCCGGGAACTGGCATGCTCCATGTGAGCCCTGCAGCTCAGTGTCCATGCCCATACCCAGCTTCTCTGCATGGGACTGTGGCTGGCATCTTTGCCTACAGTGGGAGAAGGCCGTAGAAGCTCTGGCTTTGCCATTGGAGCTGTACTGGAAGTGTCCTCACTTGCTGGGCAGGGATTGAGAGGTGGATGGATTTGGTTATGCACTGTGCAGGGTGAAGTAGGGTCTGTGATGGGATCAGCCTTATCTTCTTGTTTGTGGAGTCCTTCCCTGGACAGGAGAGAGAGAGAAATCAGGGAGAAAATGCTGCTGTCTGTGCTACATGTTTGCTAGAGGAGGAAGTCAGGTTAGAACACTGTCTGGGCAGCTGCTTTAAAACCTTACAAACTCATGCTGAGAGCACAATCTCCCCACGAACAGTGTGCTTCTGGGAAGGGTGTGAGGGGAGTCTGTGCTGTGAGGAGCTCTGGCCACCTCCTTGCTGATGCTCCAGCATCTCCCTGGCCATGCCAGGCTGTGTCATGCTGGGCTGACGGGCATTATCTGCCAGGCCTCTGGGCAGTGCTCCCAGAGTCACTTTTAGCATCGTACAGTGACATGCCCAGTCCAAGTCTACCTTTGGTCCTGTAATGCTGAGCTGTTTGGCTATCTGGGTCTGAAAAGCAGGGCAGCACGCATGGTGGCATAGGCCCATCTAGGAATGCACTGCTCATAGCTGCCTAGCGTTGTGAGCTGTGGTTGGTCCTGGAGCCTGGAAGTGGCAGGATTGCTCTGTCCAGTGTAGTGTGAATGAGACCCAAAGCCAGGGCTGTTGCTCTGCCTCCCAGAGCATGAAATCAGGCGGTGCCGACGCGTGGCCATGGCATCGATGAAGTGTGTAATAGGCTGGGGGCAGAAGCTTTGCAGCCTGTGGGGAGAAAAACAAGTGCTGCAGCATCCCTGCCAGCGTGGGCCAGCCACCACCTTGTGCTGCGTCTTGGTCTGTGGGAAGCTGCTGTTCCCCAGCAGTGTGCAAGCAGGCAGAGGCAAAGCTGTGTGGGGAGAGGATACTCCTAGCACCAGCCGTCTGGTTAATGCTGTGCCATCTGCTTTGGAGGGTGAGGCAAGGTGAACAACAAGCTTTTCAGGAGCCCATAAATCCTGTGTATGAAGGCTCTTCTTGGAGGTGACTCAGGATGTGTGTGGAGTGATGCTGCCCCTGGCTGGTCCCCGTGATGGAAGTTCTAAGGAAGCAGAACCTGGAGGGGTTGGTCAGTGATTCCCCATCCTCCAGAGCTGTTTGATGATGTCGCATAGGTTGACACTCCGGGCTTGGCTGGGAAAAGTACTTTAGTAGAATGTGCTTTGGTGCATGCAGTTGATTGGAAATGGTGGTGCCAGCGTGGGGCTCCCAGTGCCCCCTCCCATCCAGCTCCTGGGCTGCTGCTCGGTGAGAAAATGTATAATGCCTCTGTGTTGAAAAATGACTAATCCAGACCTTGGAGGGTTTGTAGGATACGTTCTTTTCTTACGGTCGATAAAGATAAAGGGGATTGTTCTGCCAGCAAAATTAGTGTATCAAAGAGGGGGGGAAAATGGCAGGAGCTACAGGGACAGAAAAATGGTTTGGGCAGCCCCGGGACAGTTCCCAGCATCACTGTGGTGCCCGCACCTGTGCCTCATGCCACAAAGGTGGGCAGGAGCGCATGTGGGACAAGGTGCAGGCATGGATACCATAGTGATGGTGGGGAGCAGTGCCCTTCCTGGGCTTGCACACGGTTTCCAGAGAGCCACGAGAGACCCATCCATCACAGCAAAGCAGACATCTGTCCATCCATCAGGAGGGAAGATGATGCTGTGTGGCACGGGCAGCCCTGGCCACTTTTCCAGCCAGCGGTTGGCCTCCCCTTGCTTTCCCAGCACCGCTGCTGGCTGTCGGTGAAGGGCCGTGGGGAGTGTTCGCGCCTCAGTCGGGGGCTATGTGGAAGGGAGGCTAATGTACCGGAGGTGCCTCGGAAATGAGAGCCTTGGATGGGTTCCTGGCCCTATTGATCCGCCGGCAGTTTATGCATCCTGACATTCATAATCTCAGTCGGCGCTGATGGTCCAGATTAATGGGCCCGGGGGCTGTCCATCCGTCACTTCACATTAATTACTGAAGAGGTGTTTTTCCAGTGATTTACCTGACAGCGGCCTGTGATGAATCCCTCTGAACAGAGTGGGCAGTGATTAATCATGGGGCCCCAGCCCAGCCCCACTCTGCCTTCCCCTCAACCACAGCTCAGCCCCCCATGCCATCCGTCTCCATAAACCCTGCTTGATGCATATTTATAGGGGCAGGGGGGCTTGGCAGTGCGCAGCGTGCCTGCTGCTGCCAAAGATGATGAAAAATAAATCTCTGTCGGGATGGGGCAGCAAGTGAGTGGTGCTGTGGTGTGCCTGGGTGGCAGCCATGGTCCTGTGCTGAGGTGTCCCCCGGCTGGGGTTTGGTTTCTGGTGCTCCATCGCTGCTGTGGGCTTCTCCATGGTTTTTTGTGCACCGATGCTGCAAGTGCTCTGTATTCTGCTTTGAATGCTGCCACTGGCCCCTTGGCCTGGGGATCGAAGGCAGCAGGTGCTGGAACACAACAGGCACTGCAGTGATGCTGGTGGGATTTCCCTACTTCCCCCCAGCCCAGTGCACCCCACTGAGGGCTGTAGGGCTGTGGGTGCTCTGGATTCTGAACCCCATCTGCAGAGCTGCTACCTCAGGGACAGTGCTGGGGTTCCAATATCTTGTCAGTGTGTGCTAGCTGCCATGTGAGTAAGGGTGGGTGCCAGGCTGGGACCCTGGCTCACCAACCCAGGCAGGGGCTGTCCACCACGTGCCCAGCTGCGGGGCTATTGAGATGCAGGATGGGCAGTGACACTGTCTCTCCTTGGCAGGCAGCAGTGGCACCATGCAGCAGGAGGCAGGTGGCAGCCGGCCACGCCACAGGAAACCTGACATGGCCCTCTATGTGCCGAAAGCACGACGGGA
Source organism: Tricholaema leucomelas (assembly GCA_013400475.1). Lineage (NCBI taxonomy): Eukaryota > Metazoa > Chordata > Aves > Piciformes > Lybiidae > Tricholaema lacrymosa > Tricholaema leucomelas. The sequence goes on from WAAF01001364.1 coordinate 1,027,263, forward strand.
GAGAGCAGCGCAAGTGGCAGGTGACACGCTGGTTGAACACCGCCAAGAGCTCGAGAACCACCACCTGGCGCAGGACACCAGTTGGGGCAGTGGTGAGAGACAGAAGAGAAGCCCCCATGCCAGGACACAAATGGGCAGAATGGCAAGAAAGGAGAGCAAGATACAAGCCAGTGCAAAAGAGCCACAGGCAGCCTCTTCTGAGCACTGCCAGAGACCAAGAGGCAGCTTCTCTGTGGTGCCAGAGGACCTGGGGATATCACCCAGTGTTTGTGAGCCGTGCCTGAATCCAGCTGTTGCCCAGCCCTTGGATGAGCAGGACAAAGTGTCCCATGATGAAGGACTTGGGGAGCTCAGCCATAGCCACCAAATGATGCGGACCAAGTCTCCATCTCCACCAAGTGTCCACTCTGAGACCACAGAGGCTATCACTGAGCCTAGAGGTGGCTTTGCAAGCCCAACACCCCCTGATAGCCCAGTGCCAGCATCTCGGACAGGGCAGAGTGGCGCATCAGAGCATTTAGGGGACAGCACCCTGGATCCAGCTGGGCACCTCTCCCAGTCCCCAGGAGAGGGTGTCCTGCATCTGGCAGAGCTGGGCAACCAGGGCAGTGTGCCTGGTCTGCCATGGGAAGTTGCATGTCCAACAGCCCAGGAGGAGATGAGGAGGATTGAAGGGTATCTCCTGGCAGGGCAGAGCAAGAGCTGTGCTGCTGGGCTGCCAGAGGAGGGGTGGGAGGGCATGACTGAGCTTGCCAGAGAGAGTGCCTTGGATACACCAGGAGCAGCCAGCTGTGAACCCAAGCACTGGAGGGGTGGCACAGGCCAAGCAACAGTGCTTCCAGGGGAGAGCACCCTAAACCAGGGCATTGTTAGCTCATCCCAGCTCCCACCTGGCAAGGAGGAGAGCAGTGCTGGTGCTGGGGATCCCAGTGGGGAGGGTAACCTGGTGCCTGGTACAGAGGGAATGGGCAGCACCTCTGCCCGCACAGGTGGCACCATCAGGACTGAGAGTAGTTCACTTGGTGCTAGTGAGGAGCTGTTGAGAAGCATGTGGGAGGATGCACCCATGGAGAGCCATGAGCACCCATTGTCCATGGAGCTGCTGTGCCATGGTGTAGAGGGGCTCTCACCCATGGCCTGGGCAGAGGAGCTAGCCCAGAAAGACAGAAACATGAGCTCACCACAGCAGCACTGGTGTGGCCAGAAGGCTGAGGAGGAAGAGGGAGGTCTCCACAGCAGCTCCCCAAAGGCAGAAAAGACCAGTGCTGGGTCTCTCAGTCAGGCCAGCCCAGGAGCTGAGGAGAGCTGGGATGCCTTATTCAACGACGATGGAGAGTGCCTGGACCCACGTCTGCTGGAGGAGGTATGTCTGATGAGCAGAGCCTGAGGGGGTTTGTGGGGATGGCAGCTGCTGGCTGCTGGAATGTGGGGACAGAGTCTCTGAGGGTTGGCTGTCCTGGTGTCCTCTGGGGCTGCATCTGTCTGCATCTCGTTGTGCTGCCTGCTGTCACTTCCCAACCATCCTCATTGACACGAGCTACCTGCAATACCAAAACAGCTGGGACCTCCACCTTACCCCCAGACTGGGTCCTGTCCTGCAGTGCAGCTAAAGGCTTGTGGAGATCTGTCTACAGAACGTGAAATGCACTGGTAAAACCTGCCAGTGTGCCATAAGCTGCAGCTGCACCCTTGTGAAACTGGGGCTGGTGATAAAGAAATGGGCTGAGGCGTATGGGCTCCCACTGAAGTAGCAGTGGAGTTTCCTCAGAACTACAGCTCCCTAACCAGCTGTGGCTCCTCTTCATCCCCTGCTGCATGTGTGCGGCTGGATTTGCTACAAGTAGCGGCATTTCCCTGCTGTCTGCATGGGAAGCTCAACTTCTACAGTGAGGCTGGGTGTCCCTTACTGCATTTTAAATCAGTAGTGTCAAACTGGTAATTTTCCAAATGACATTAATGTGCCCAAAGTAACAAACAGTGCCAATATTGTTACAGTCAGTGTTTGTCCATCTCAGGCTGGAAGCAGTGTGTGAAGTGGTGGATAGGTTTTATTAGTGGCCGCTGGGAAGGGATGAGATTAACTCAAGATTCCTTACTGAGGGGCACCTTGTCCTTGTGGCTGTGCTCAGGCTGGTGTGCCCTTGTTAACCTGGCATGGGCCTGGGGCAGAGTGTAGGACACACAGAGCTTACCTCTGGGGCTGCTCAAAGGGTGATGTGGAAGAGCTTTGGGCACTCCGTCTCTGGCTGGTTGTGCTCCCCACGGCTGTGGTCCCCCACTCTCCATCTGGGAATCTGTGTTGAGCATTAGTGTGAGGAGGGCAGCACTGCTGCTCTGACAGCAGCTGCTCTACGTGGTGCTGGCTTTCTATGCACTAGAAAGAGGGGCACAGCTTAAGTCGTCAGGCATAGTGGAGCAGCTGCCTGCCCATATTGGGGGAGCAGATCAGGGAGGGCCCATATTATGGTGCAGCTTGGTTGTGCCATGCACCACCGGTGCTAAATGAACACCACTGAGGCATCCACATTAGTTCCTTCATGCACAAGCTTTGAGCAAAGTTTGAGCGCTCTGGTGAGCTTCCTAAAATGGGTGAATAGGAAATGAAAAAGGGATTTATCAATTAAAATTGCTATCTTCACCCCCCTGCAGGTTCCCATGTTGAGCCCTTTATGCTCTCAGCAGGCAGATGAGGCTGTTTGGAGGGGATGCAGGCTCTTGGGAAGTTGAAACTTTTGTTAATTAACAAAAAGGACAAGAAAATTAGCGTTCATCCACACAACTGAATCCTTATGCACTGCAGATAGCCAGCAGAGAGCAAGATTTATGACGTTCTGTGTGGAGGAGAGATTTCTGATAGGGAACGGCTCTTTAATCTATCAGGAGAAAACACCATAGCAAGATCCATTGGCTGGAAGCTGAAAGCGGACAAATTCAGAGTAGAAATCAGTTTGAACACAGAGGATAATTAAGCACTGCAACCATTTCCTTGCAGGCTTGGTGGACTTCCCATCAGCCAGCGTGGTGTGCCAGGGCCCATGGTGTGTGTGCTGGGGGTGATGGCATGGTGTGAGCGTGCTGGGGGCCACGGGGTGTGTGTGCTGGGGGCCACGGTGTGTGAGTGCTGGCACACACCTTCCCTCCAGCTCTGGAGGTGTGCTTTCAGCAAGCAATCAGGAGGGTGAGTGAGTGGCCACAGGCCAATGTGCTCCAGCAAGGGTGCAACTTTAGAGAGCAGTGAGGCATGATACACAGGCTTCATTTCCTGCCTCCACTGTCTGTCAGCAGACCCTTCCCAGTGCCAGGTGCCTGTCAGGGCTGCGGGCCGTACCGCATCTCCCACTCGGTACCCTGCCTTATGACTGGAAGGCTGTGGGCACCCTGTGTGCTCAGGCTGGCAGCATGGGAGGACCTGTTGAGCTGTGCCTGCTGCGCAGCTGAGCCCACCTGCCAGATGGCTCCTGTCCTTGCCGCCCCGCCACACTCGGTGATTTGTGAAGGTCAAGGACCGCTCTGGCACTCTGCACTCCTGCTCTCTAATCATCCTTCCGGCGCCTGGCACTACCCGATGCTCTGCTCCCTCAAGCAGCACCGCAGGGCTTCATCCTGCCTGCCATGAGTGGCTGGGGAGGTGCTGGATGAGTGTGCTGCCCCGCAGGGATGTGCTTAGTTAGTGGGTGATAGTGGCAGGGCAGGCGACTCTGCTAGTACTTCTGGCCTGTCCCATGAACTCCATAACTCAACTCTACCTTCCACCAGTACCCAGCCGCCCTGGTGGCACCCCCTCACCTGCCATGAATCCATCTTCCCCATAAAATTGTCGGAATGAGCACTTTTTATTGACTGAGCTGGCTGGGATTTATGGTCTCTAACCTTCCAGCCGTGGTGTGCTCTGCTATGAGCACTTGGAGGATCAAGCTGGGAACCTGGCTGAGTTATGTACCTGCTACCCGGCACCACGCCAGCCCCACGCTCTAGAGGCTACTGGGGAGCGGCCGGCAGCTTCAGGCAGTGCTTGGCCCAACATCTTGGCTGGATCAGGGCTGTGAATCCTTTCAGCTGCCCACATGGTACAGTTTGGAAAGCAGAGTTGTAGCAAGTGGTACCCACCTGTACTGATGCTGCAAGGCGGAGAGTAGCAGGGGGTGGCTGCACTCCTCTGTCATGGCAATGGGAGGGAGACAGGAGAGGAAATGAGACAGCACTACTGCCATCCTCTTTTAGGGCCGAGGAAGTGCCCCTCTGTGAGATACTAAGCGTGCACAACCCGTTTACCTTATTGAGAAGGGACTTGATCATGTGAGCAAATGCCATTGTGGGGAGGGCACTGGGGACTGAGGGCTTTTTAATCCAGTGGAGAGACAGAACAAGAACTACTGTCTGGAAACCCAAACCCAGACAAATTCAAATGAGAAATAAGGCATACATTTTTTCAGCAGCACAGGTGAATGACCACCAGAACCTGCTTCTCATGGAAGCATTGGCTTTTCCATCCTGGCATCTGGGGTGCAAACAGGCTGCTCTGATGCATGTACTGCAGTCAGAGCATGCTGAGTCTGGTGCTCCTGCATGGTAGGCAGATGTCAGTCTTTCCTCCTGGCCTTGCTATCATGCTGCTTGTTTTTCCCCAAGTGTATTATTTTGGATCAGTGGCAGGAGGGGTGTGCTTGGGGAGTGCACATGCTGTCTCTCTGGTGCCTTTCCTACCACATCCCTGGTGGGATTGCAGAGCACAGCAAGTGAAGAGGTGCTGGTGATGGGAAAAGCTTGTGCATGGTTGGGGGGAGGGGGGGGCAGTTAATATCTCCTAATATCTCAAAGTAATGGATCCATCTGCAGTGCTAGAGAGGGTGCAGGGGCCAGACCATGTCACGAGGAACACTTGCTGTGGATCAATAGTTGGTGTGGGCTAGACAGGCATGGGTTGCTCAGTGTTGTCTGTTTTCTACCCCTGCAGCTCTCAGGGGGTTGCAAGCACCGTCAGAGTCAGCAGTCACCCCGCTTTGACTACTACAGGGCTGAGCCCAGCCCACCAGACCTCAGCGACGCTGAGCTGCCTCATGTCATCGAGATCTATGATTTCCCCTCAGATTTCCGCACCGAGGACCTGATGCGTGTTTTCTGCAGCTATCAGTGAGTGTGCTGGCAAGGCTATGTCCCCAGTGCTGGAGTCCCCAGCCTGGGCTCTGCTCTGGACCCCTGTCTACCTGGTGCCCGGCGCCTTACTGTGCTTCCCTCTCTCCGGCAGGAAAAAAGGCTTTGATATTAAGTGGGTGGATGATACACATGCCCTGGGCATCTTCTCCAGCCCCATAACAGGTACTTCTCCCAGTTTGACTGGGGATAGGCAGAGGGGAGGCATCTCTGTCTCTCCTGTGGCAGAATTCTGGGCATGGAGCTGGCCCCACATGCAGACGCTCTCTCCCTGCAGCATCTGATGCCCTCAGCACCAAGCACCTGATGGTGAAGACACGCCCTCTTTCCCAGGGTACCCGTGCCTCTAAAGCCAAAGCCAGGGCATATGCTGGTAAGTGATGCTGCCCCGTGCTGCCTTGTGCTGCAGCATCTTCATTCCTGTGACTGGGGAGGAATGGAGCAGCCAGAATGGCTCCACAGCACTTAAGTACTGCAGCTCGCTGGCTGTCCCATCCCTCCTGGGATGCCTCTACTTATGTTCCCCATCTCTGCTCACCCAGACTACCTGCAGCCAGCCAAGGAGCGCCCTGAAACATCAGCTGCCCTGGCCAGGCGGCTAGTGATTGGTGCCCTGGGGGTACGCAGCAATCAGACGCCAGCCCAGCGAGATGCTGAGCGGAGGAGGCTGCAAGAAGCCCGAGGTGAGATTTGGATGCTCTGGGGTGCTGTGGTGTGGGAGCACGCTCCTTGTGGATGCTCTTTTTCACACGTTGCTAGGTAGGAGGGGACTGCATCAGGGTGGGCTCTAGCCACCTCTAGGGGAATGTAGATGGCCATGGGGTGATGAGGATATGGGATTGACTGTCTGGTCTCTACAGAGAAGAAGCGCCTGGAGAACAAGCAGCGGGAGGATGCCTGGGAGGGCCGAGACTGAGCTGGGAGGCTGCACCTTCAGCCCTACTGGGACTTCTGCTGGGGTGCTTTCTGTGGGCAGGCAGGACACCATCCCAGAGCTGGAACAGATCCTGCACCGCAAAGCAGTGGGCTGCTCCATTGAAAAGGCTGAGCAGGACATGTGCTGTCACTGTCAGGCAGCGACAGTGCTGCCCGCTGCAACAGGAGCAGCCAACAGGACACAGGGACCTCGGCAGTAAGCACATGGGTCTGTGTGGGGTGGCCCTGTCCACCTGATGGCCTTGCAAGTGAGAGTTTCTGTCCTTTATTTTGCTAATAAATACCGTGTATTTTAATGTGCCTGCCTCGGCTCAAGCTCTCTGTGCTCCTGTGTGCAGGGAAGTCTTGCATGCTGGGGGCTGCTGCATGCACCTACTGTGTGCACCTACTGCTGCCAGGGGGATGTCTGCCCCTCCCAGGTGGTGGGTGTCCCCCGTGGGTGGGTGGAGGGCACAGGCAGGAGGCATCGGGCAGGAATGTGCTGGCAGGGCCCCTGTTTATTTCTGCAGAGCAGCTGCAGCCCCGAACAGCAGGGCCCTTGTTGGTGCACGGGCAGGGCCACGTTCCTGGCTCTGCACAGGACTGTGATGTGGCTGCGAGGCTGGCCCTGGTGAGCTGGGAGCTTCCTGTCCTGCCCTAGGCAGGCAGGCAACTCAGACCTGCCTTTGGCTCCTCTGCTTTACATCATCTCTCAACACCCAAAAAAACCCACTGGGTGCCCCAGCTTTCCTGCCCTGTAGTCCTTCCAGACTCTTGGGGCCACAGTCTGTGGGGCTCTGTCAAGGGATGGTGGTTTTCCACCTCCTCTGCCAGAGGTCTGTGTGTTTTCAGTCGCTCCTGCCTCACCCCAGTCTGTGCCGAGAGGCTCGTGTAGCTGCCTCGTGTCCCCTGGCTGTCCCCCAGCTTGGCGATGGTGGAGCAGGTCACAACCCCGCAGTGGTGGCTGCCTGCGCCAGCAGCTCTGCCAGCTGGGAGACATCTCAGCTGCCAATTCTGGCCACTTGTGGCTCAGCCAGTGGAAATTTGAAGACAAGAAGCTGCTCTCATGTGGAAAGCATCTCACTCACTGTCTGGCATTGCTTGAACCCTGACCACGGTGGAGCAAGCTTCTGCCTCACCATGGCTCCTGGCCTTGGCCCACTCCAGCCTGTCACTCCCGTCCCACCACGTGTGGGGACTGTCACGTGTGGGTACAACCTGGCCTATCCTGGCTGTGCAGGTCTGAGGCAAGTGTTTGCAACCCCCTAACATGGTGTCTGCTGGCAGGGTGGAGATGGGCAAGGGTGTGCAAGGAGAAGGGTGACAGCACACGGTGCTGGCTCACTGAGGGCTGGGCAGTGTGGATTGGTGACAAATACTCCCATTTATTTGGTTTTTGAAAAAATGTACTAGAAACCACAGCAGGAAAGAAACATAGAAAGGGCATGCTTTCCCCATTCTGTGCCCAGGAGCAAGGGCTTGGAGGGGCAGAGCAGTCCTAAGCCTGCTCCTGGAGTTGGGAAGCTTCCAGGGCAGCCTAGGAAAGCCCGGCATGATGGTTGCATGTGCAGTGGTCAGTGGGCTGGCTGCTGGCCTGTACTGCCACAGAACTGGCCTGGTCCCTTTGTGTGCCTGGGGTCAGCCAGTTCAGGGCCAGGGTGCCCTGACTTGTAGGGACCACTGGTGGTGAACCAAAGTTGCTTGACACCAGCCACAGGCTGCTAGCCAGGGAACTTGTGGCTCCGGGTGGCAGGGGAAACACTGCCTGGCCAGGGGGACATTGCCTAGACTAAGGTATTCCTGGCTGGGGAGTGGCTTTGTGGTCCTAGTGGGGAAGAACACACAGGAAGGAGCAGGGGATGATAAGGGGGTACCTCCTTTCCCGTAGCATGGCAACCCTCTCCCATCACACAGCACCTTTATTGAGGACAGGATTGGTGCATGGGTGGCAGTGGCCAGGGCCTGTTCTGAGCCTGCTGGGGTAGGAGCCAGGCAGGCAGGGTGAGGTAGTTGTCCAGGGGGGCACTGGAGCCAAGGATGTGGGGGCTCTTGAAGTACCTGGACCCCTCTCACAGGTCCTGCTCACCATTCAGGGCTGGGCATCCCTGGGTTCTCCCCACTGGCCCTGGTGCTCATTGCCATCCTCTGTGGCAGCATCAATAAATAAAAGAGTCTTCAAGTCCCTGAGCTCAGTTCGGTGCTGCTGAGGTGCAGGGAACAGGGTGAGGGAGCTGTGCTGCCCTACAGCGCTGCTGGGACTGTGCTGATGCTGGAGGCGTCACACGAGGTTGTTGGCCAAGCGCTCCTGGCGCTCCAGATCACTCACCACATCAGCACCATAGGCATCACCTGAGGAGAGCAATGGCACGGGTGGGTGGGGAGGGACCCCCAGCTATGGCACCCCCAGCCCCACCACTTTCCCCCGTCTTGCCCACTCTGCTCCCAGCCCTCCATACTTGTGTGGCAGCCATGCATCCAGATGCGCTGCCCATCGTACTTGCACTGGCACCTCATCACATTGTTGGAGAAGTCTGACTCAGCCACCTCATGCTTGGGGTTCACAACCACCTGGACAAAATGAAGGGCAGGGCTGGGAGACTGTTGTCCTCCTCCCCCAGAGCACAGCTGTGCTTTGCAGAGGGAGGGCCGTGGCACACACTGTGGGGTGCAGAGCAGCATTCCAGTGTACAGGTGATGGTACCCATGGAAGGCATCTGAATTCTGGTGTGGAAAAATGCCCTCTATCCCTCCATTCTCATACCTGGAAGGTGTAGCTGCCTGGTGGTACATCTGTGATGTCAATCCACTGGCAGTCAATGTCATGGCGGTAGGTGTCCCAGCACCCCACACTCACTCCCTGCTCCCCAAAGTTGGCACAGGCAAAGCGTCGTTGCAGCCCTGCAGGAGGGAGAGGAAGTGAGGGAGGGCACAGGCAGAGTCCCACCTTGGGGAGCAGGACAAGGAAGTCACTGGCAGCTCTGCAGCTGGCACCTACCCTCAGGGCAGTTTGTGTCCTCTAGGCAAAAGCTGGCTTTGTGCCCTTCAGCCACCTTGGAGCCATTGAGTGTTAGCAGGTCATAGTGGGTGAAGACCTCAATGCTATGGAAGTGTCTGCAGGGACAGGGACTGGGCATGAGGCTGGCATCTGGCCGAGGAGCACAGGGAACGGGCAGCACCCAGAGGCTCTGAGCAAATTACAGCCTTGAAGCCAAATAAAGCCATAATGACAGTGCCAGAATGTTTGCTGCCAATTACCCAAGGCGGGCCAGGCTCTGAGGGATGTGTGCCACTATGCCCTGACTGGCCTAGGGAGGGGTCAACCCCCAGCCAGCCTCTGCCACTCACCGGTGGCACTGGTGCCAGGTCCAAGCATGGCGCCCCATCCTGGGCCGGAAATCAGCTCTGCCCAGGTTGTGGATCTGGGAGGAGAAGCGAAGGAGGCGGCGATAGCCATAGGGCCAGTGCATGTGATCAGCAGAGCCAGAGAGGCAGCGTTCCTCATGGGCACAGTAGAGCAGCTCCAGTGGCCGGTCCTCCAGGTAGGCTGTCTCCTGCACCAGCTGGGCATTCATCACCAAGTCTGGGGCATCTGGCATGGAAGGGATCACTAGGGCTGGAGAAGGCAATCTCCACCCCACATAGCCATCCTCTCCACTCCCTGTGCCAGGAGGCTGGGAGTGCCCCCTCCCAACAGTACCATGTGGACTCCCAGTACTCACAAGCAGTGCATGTGACCCCCGCTGAGAAGCGTCCCCCACCGCTGGGGCAGTGGACAGGGCCATGGTGCTGGCACTGCTGAAGGGCCAGCTCAGTACCGGCACAGCGCACCCCACTCATCACCACCTGGGTGGCATCGGGGCTGCCTGCCCAGTACCATGTCTCCTGGGCAGAGAAAGAGCACATGATTTTGACCAGCTCTCACACCCTCTGTCAGTACCCACCCCACTTCTCTTACCAGCTCCTCTTCCAGCACTGCCACCAGGGCTTGCGCCCTGGGCTGTCCCATGCAAGACCACCCATGCCCATGCCATGTTGGACACCTCTCAGCCCAGGTCCTAATGTAGGATCCCACTCACCTGGAGGGCGTGGCTGGCAAAGCCCAGCCCCAGTTGCCTGCAAACGACCATGGCCTCGTTCAGCCCCCACTGTGCTCCGCACACTGCACCCCACTGCAGCCGCCCCTCAACTGGCACCAGCACCTCCACCACACCCTCCTCAGGGCTACGGCCCCCAGCCAGACGCACCTGCAGGCAGAAAAGAGATGAGTCAAAATGCTGGGCAGATTCCCATCCTTCATCCCAGTGCTGCAGCCCCATGCATCTAGGTGAACATCTGCCCCACATTCCTCTTCCTCCTGTCCTCCCTATAAAACCACTTTCGCCAAAGGCTCATCCTGCAGACCCCAATCGGTGTGCTCTGCTCTGTGTCCCACCAAGGCTGCTCTGACCACCCATGCCAGGCACAGAGACTGGGGGACAGGGGCTCACCTGGCTCTGGAAGTCCATATGGGGCATGTGGCAGCGGACAGCAGCATCAGCCTCATGCCGGCACCTGCTCTGCTCAGCATTCTGAAAGCGGCACTCGCCCAGGGAGCGCTCGTGGCCGGTGCACTGTACCTCACTCATGTGGATGGGCCCCAGGCCTGAAGCCAAGAGAGAATCGGTGCTCCCTGCTCCATGCCCATTCTGGAGCAGAGAGGACCCCCACCCTCCTTCTCCTGGTCTAGCCACTCTCCATGGGAACAGGGCTGCCAATGGCAGGAGACAAGGGAGCCCTATCCCTGTGCAGGCTGGAGGTGCCTGGACATCCCAGAATGCTCCAGCAGCACCCACTAAACCAAGGACTTTAACCATCAAGCACTTCCAAGACCATTGGTGCCCCAGGTCTCTGCCATGCTGCCCTCCTCTCACCTTGGCCCATCTGGGCTCCCACCAGGGCCTGCTTTGCCGTCCCGTAGCCCAGCTGCCGGCACACCACGCTGGCTGCAGCCAGGTCCCACTGCTTGTCACACACAGTACCCCACTGCCCATGGCGCAGCACCTCCACCCGGCCCTCACCAGCATGGGTGCCTGCTCGCAGCCGCACAGGGAGCACCTGGGCATAGGGAGCATCTGGTCAGGACACAGCCACTCACCTGCACCATGGACATGGGTGCAAACAGGGAGTCTGGGTGCTGCCCTGCTCCAGGAGCCTCCATCGTCAGGACAGGGTGCAGGGCCATGTTAGGTCTTACCTTTCCCAGGGAGGTCTTGCTCCTGTCCTTGCCCTTCTGGGAGGCGGGGCCAGGAAGGCAGCTGACAATGGCATGCATGCCATGGCGGCAGGCATGCTGGTTGGAGCCCAACGGGGCCACTTGTATGGGGCACCAGCCCAGGTGGGGCTCTGCACCCTGGCACTGTACCCTGTGGACCCAGAAGCTGTTCTTCTGGCTAAGAGTCTTCAGGCTGTTAAAGGAGAAAAGCAAGGGCGAGTGTCAGTTTGAGTGCCAGAGAATTTCCCTCACCCAACACCAGTGCTTGGTGCCCAGCCTGCTCAGAACCAAGCCTACCTGGAGTTGGGGTCCTTCAGTTTCATGTTCCAGAGCTTTCTGCAGGTGCACAGAGCAGGGAAGTCAGCGGGAGGCATACCAACCCTGCAGGGCTTCAAATCCCCCAGCTCATCATCCCTGACTTCCCCAGCACCCTGTGCAAGAGCTGGAGTTATGGAGTCCTCCCACAACACGGATTCATAGGTTCATAGAACGGTTTGGGTTGAAAGGGCCCTTAAAGATCACCTAGTTCAAATCCCCTCCTGCCCTTCCCACTGGCAATTACCATGCCAAGGCCAGCTGTGCCGTGTGCCCTGCCGGGACTGCACGACTCCTGGCATTGGCAGGGGCTCATTATAGGCTGTATTTATAGACCTAGTCTGAGGGGCTGAGAGTCACTTACGTTTCCTCTCCTCCCACCCACACTTATTCTGTCTGTGGCTGGTGACTGGTCCCACAGCTCCCTAGCTTCTGCTGAATCCCTCATCAAGGCCTCAAGAAGGCAACTCAGGCATGGCCAGGCCATACCAACACTCTACACATTCACACAAATGCGCATCCATTCCCAAACAAACTGCAGTCTCTTGCCCTCACAGTATGTCCAACTTGGCACCCTTCCCCCCATGCCCACAGGTGTGATACAGGTCTTCTGCATCCCTACCGGTAGAAGCTGATGTTGACATGCTTCTCCCGGGGGAAGCCCAGCATCCCGCAGACCACACGGCTGTTGTTCCTGGTCCAGCCAGCATCGCACACCTGCCTCCAGCGCCCGTTGTGCTTCACCTCCACAGCACCCTCCATCACTGGCATGCTAAGCTTGGCCCGTGCCAGGATGGGCTTGAGCCGCACCTCCTCCAGGCTCAGCCCCGACACCTGGTGTGGTGGGCACAAGGGTGGGCACAGGGGCTCCAGCATTGAGGGCAGGGTGTTCAAAATGGGGACAAGGGCAAGGGTGTGAGAGATGTACTCCAGTCCTCACTGTGTTACCCTGCTCAGTCCTCATTGCGTTACCCTGCTGAGCACAGGGGAACCGCATGGTCCCTGACGTACCTTTCCCATGTGGCCAATGGTGGTGATCTCGGGAGGGACACCAGGAAGGCGCTGTCCGGAGCACACCACACCAGCATCCTCGCTGTGATGGCAGTCACTGGTGCCCCAGCCATTGTGGATGCACTCTGCCAGGGAGCCCTCGCTGCCCCCACACCGAACATTATCCAGCCAGATGGGACCTGAGGGAACACACTTAGGACTGGGAGTCACCGTTAGAGAGGTTCCCAACTCCTTTCCCAGCACCGTGGGCATGATCCAATGCCCACTTCAGGCTGCTCGCACCCGCAGCCCCCTGGACAGGCTTTCCCAGACAGCACTAAACACACCGCTACCGCCAGCACCTCCTGCCCCGCTCACTCCGCCATTCCCCACCTGCCCCCTACCTTCCCCTTGGCCATAGGTGGCACTATGTGTCCAAGTGATGGCTGCGGTGTAACCCAGTTGCCGGCAGGCGACGGTGGCCGCGTGGAAGTCGAAGCCATCGTCGCAGACAGTGCCCCAGCGCCCCTGGTACAGGACCTCTAGCCGGCCCTCCCCGGCTGGCCCTCGCGGCCCCGCCAGCCGCAGCTGCACCTGGACTGGCTCCTGCCCGCTGGGGACCACCCAGCACAGCAGCAGCGCCAGCAGCAGGATGGGGCTTGAGCCAGTAGGTATCACCATCATGGTTGTGGGAGCAGAATACCTGGGGACAGCCCAACATTGAGCCTTTAGGAACCATGGCAGGCTGGGGGGGTGCTGCTGCAGTCCCCTGCTCCCCAGGAGCTGGAGCATAGTGGAGGGATATGGTGCTCCCACACATGGTGGTGACATCCCTGTCCTTGAACTGTGGGGACTGCAGGAGCTGATCCCTGCCACACACAGCTGGCAGCATCCCCCACCTCGCGGCTCAGCTGCAGTCTCAACCACCTGCCTCCCTCTGGAGTCACCCAACCCTAGCTCAACCTTCCCAGGCACACACAAAACTGACTTCTCACAGTTATGGGCAGCCCCACAAACACTGCCCTGCCCTGGCTGCTTTCTACCTCCCCTATGCTTTGGACTGTGGGTGGAAACCCTACACGACTTTCCTTTTATCCTCCACATCTGAATCCTGTGACAGACACCAGAGTTCCCTCCACATCCTGCACCCTGCTTCTGTCCCGTATCACCCTACCTCTCCCCCTGCACCCCACTTAGAGCACCAGTGGATGTGCTGCACATCTCCCTCTCAGGTGCTCAAACCCCTCCCCTCCCAGGGCCATGCCCGGCACTCACCCTGGCGAGAGTGACGGTGAGGGACACGCAGCAGTGTGAGACTGGCAGCAGCGAGGGGACGAGGTGCTGTCTCGCTCACACTCTCCTGCCGCCGAGCACCGCCTGCCGCAGCTTTTATGGTGCGGCGGGGTGGGGTGGAGGCCCGCACTGCCCAGCCCGGCTCCAGCCCCCCCCCCGCACCGTGCCTGGAGCCTAGCTCTACGTCCTGCCCGCCCTCCACCCTCCCCCCCGGCCTTCATCTGCCACTCTGGGACAAACGCGCCCCTGCATAAACTCCTGTACCTCTTGCCAGCTCGGGAAGTCCATGCACCCTCTGGGATAGCCCCTACATGCCGTGAGCCTGCCCCCCCACATCTCCCCCACAAAGAATTAACCCAATGCCCCGAGCCAGGTATACTCTCCCACCCCAAGCACCATTACACCATGGGGCTGGCCCCCAGACAGGCAGAGCAGGGATTTTCTGGGGGAGACAAACTGCATCACTAGAGACACCCCAAAAAAACCACCCCTTTCCATCCCACAAATAGGCTCAAGTGGGCACACAAGCTTGTAGTGCCTGAGACTGCTGTGCCAAGACTTGGAGGACCAGGGGAGGCTGTAGGGTAGAACCCAGATCAGGGTCCTCCCGGAGCACGAGGCATCACCTGAGACATCCTCGAGACAGGCTGGCTTCAAGGGTCCTCAGGCACAGCCCTCCCCCACCCTCCCCCGGCACGTGGGGGCGAGGGATACCTCCTCTATCTGCCCCGGGAACAACCTCTGGCTTGGGGTGCTGCCAGTCCCCGAGGCACTCCACTGCCCACTTGCCCTGCTGTGCCATACCGTGGGACGGAGATAAACAGGAAGCCCTGTGCCCTCGCCGTGGCCAGGGGCCGGTCAGGAATGTGCCGGTGGCCACTGGGCTGTTTGTTTGGAGTCAAAGCAGCTGGTTCCTGCCGGGAGGAGCTAGGATCAACACGGCCGGGAATAGCCCGTGAGCTCATCGCCACGTCCCGCCGGAGCTTCTGGTACCACCGGGTGTGCAGGGATGCATGACTCTCAGACCCCCATTGCAGGGAATCCTCATCCTGTGCTGGAGCCTCTCCTGGGACCATGGTCCGTGGTCATTCCCAACGTGGAGACAAGGAAAGCCTTGCAGCAGGGCTGGGGCCAGCAACTGAGCCCATGACTCGCTCAGGATTCAATGTTTTGGAGCTCCATTACTCAAGTGTAAGGACAAGAACCCGGGCAGATGCTGCCAGTGGCACAGGGCAGGCAGGTGCTGGGTCCTACTCCCAGCTATGCCTCTGCTCCTGAGGGCAACAAGAAGGTAGCCAAGGGTCCCATGGGCTCTTATACACGTGGGACCTGTCAGTCTCAACCTGTCACAGCATGACCGTGCCAGGCTGGAGGTGTCCCCACTTGCTGTTAACCTTCTTGTTGACGCCCTTCGAGGCTCACTGGGTGCCAGCACCTGCAGCCTTGAGCAGCCAACAATTGCAGTAGTTAAAAATAGGCTGCTGGGAGCAGAGCAGCCCCGTGCGCGGGAAGCTGTGGGCAGCGGGGCGGCGTGCGGGGCTATTCTCAGCGGGCTGCGGGACTATTCCTGGCCGGTCAATATTGATTCAGCCAGCTCAGGTGCAACAGCTCAGCTTGGGAGCACCGTATTTAGGGCCCGGCAGGAGGTGAGGCGGGCAGCTGAATCGGGAGCATTGTCTGGGAGAGGAAGAGGGCAGGGAGAGGATGTGAGCTCTGTAATCTGCAGCGAGTGGCTCCTGGAGTGCAGCACACACCAGGCCGGCCGTCAGCTGAAGGGTGGCCAACGAGAGCTGCTGGGCTGCACGAAGCATCTGTCCTGGGGATGGAGGGACTGGGCTAGGACACGTGCAGCTCTCGTCAGAAATGGGTTGGGATGGACACAGCCCCAGCTGCTGTGGTCCCTGAGATGTTGATTGAGTGCAGGATTGATGTAACAGCCACTGAGGGCCAGGAAGACAGATGAGAGTTGGGGACTCCAGGTAGCAAAGCAGGTTTCAAACAGCTCTCTGTTTGACTACTTCTTTTGGACATCTTGGGGTGGTCTTGGCCAGCCTGAAGCTGTGTGGCTCCACTCAAACAGCTCTGCATGCATCTGGGTCTACAGTGGTGATCAGAAGAGGGGGTAGGGGGCTGGTTGTTTCCATTCACTGCCTGTCCCCTCTGCAGCTCCCCCAGGGCTGCATAACCAGCCACAGTGCAGATGACACAGTGCAGGTCCCCACACCAGCATGCTGGGATCTTCACAAAGACCTGAAAAACTACAATGAC
This sequence comes from Tricholaema leucomelas, assembly GCA_013400475.1. NCBI lineage: Eukaryota > Metazoa > Chordata > Aves > Piciformes > Lybiidae > Tricholaema lacrymosa > Tricholaema leucomelas. The sequence continues at coordinate 1,043,446 of WAAF01001364.1, forward strand.
AGTGCTCAAGCTGGAGCCTGGGTGTGTAGGTTTATCACAGCCTGGTTTCCCTGGAGGTAACACTCAGCAGGGTTTATTTCCACTGGCACAAGGTAGAAACTGAGTGAGGCTTGCCACGGCCACCTAAGCATGGCTGGGCAGTGGAGAGCTGGGGGCCGTAGTAGCAGTTGGGAGGAGACCCTGACAACCTGCAGTCCCCAGGTCTCAGAGGACGCTGCTGCCCTGTGATGCCAGGGAAGTACACTGGAGATGAGCAGGACTCTGCATAGCGTGAACATGGTTCACTGCAGCCACAGTCCTTGGATAGGTGAAGACAAGTGTCAGCACTGCCTTCACAGGTGCCTGAAGTCCTCAAGGGCCACTTGCGCAGCATTGCGTCCTGCTGCTCCCATCACTCCTCCTCCTGCAAGAAAACAGAACTGAGGAGTGGTTGGCAGCTCCAGCCCCAGGAGATGGTGCCTAGACCTGCACCAGAGAATCTATATCACCTCCTTGCCCATGCAAGGCAGAAAAGGAAGTGAACACCTCTGCCCCGTGCTGCCCTTGCACCTCTTCCAGCTGCCCCTGCCCTCCTCCTGCATCCCTCCTTCTGCAGCCCCCCAGGAAAGTCCCAGCTCCCAGCCTTGCTTACCAGGGTGGGCTCCACTTCCACACAGGTACAAGCCAGGAATTGGGGACCGGTAGCCTGAGTAGAAAGGTGCCGGACGAGTAAAGTACAGCTGGTCCAGAGACATCCCTCCATGGAAGATGTTCTAAAAGTTGAGCTTGGCATGAGTTGCTTGTGCCTGACACAGGGTGTATGCCCTGGAACTGGCAACACACTGATGCTCAGACATGATCTTGCATGGTACTCACCCCACCAGGCAGACCAAAGATACTCTCTAGGTCTGGTGGCGTCAGGATATCCCTGCCTATGACAGATGCCTTGAACCCCGGGGCATAGTCTTCAATGCAGTCAAACACTAGAGAGGGAGGGAAGGAGGGAAGGCAGGCAGGTTAGAGGAACATGATGGCTGGCTCCTGAGCAGCTCCAGGGTGGCTCTGCCCTCCTGGGGTTACCCAGGTCTGGGCATACACTACGTACCCGTGTCCCTGTATGCATTATGTACCTGTATTTGCATATGCATTTCTGGCCTGCTCATCCCAGGACTGCCCGCCTGCCAGTACAGAGGGAGTGTACTGCGTGAAGAGGGACACAACATGGCAGCCACGTGGGGCCAGCCCTGGGTCCAGCACTGAGGGGATGCAGAGCTCGATCATGGGCCTGAGGGAGCAGGGAAATATCCACTGAGTCAGACAGGAACCCAGCCATCCAAAACCTCTTCCCTCAGCACAACTCACCATGGCCACCATGCCCCTTCCCCAGGGCACTGACGTGTGCCAGTGCAGACTCCTACCTGCTGGAAGGGTGCCCATGGCTGGCCTCAGTGAAGGCCTGGTGCAGGAGATGGGTGCCCTCGCAATTGAGATGGATGGAGCACTGGTGGTGGGGCAGGGGCTGGCCATTACAGGCATTGGGGGCAGCCAGGAAGTTGGGCAACCGATCAACTGCCACTGGGCATGGGAAGAGGGAACAGGAGAGCAGGATGCAGCTTCTTACTGAGTTTGGTGCCAGTGTCTCTTCAGCAAGGACAGCAGCAGAGATGGACCCACTGGTACCTACCGTTGATCTTGGTGACAGGGGAGCGTGTGTCAGCCTGCTGTATTTGCTTCACAAAATCTTTTGGCAGCTGCTCCTGTGGTGAGAGATGCCAGCACAGAGGATGGCTGTGAAGAGGCAATGCAGCTAGGGGGATGGCCACCACAGCAATCCCACACCAGCCCCATGTGTACTGTACCTGGGGAACAAGCTCCAGGAAGGTGATTTGTGGGGAAGCATTAGACAGCACCAGTTTACTTCGCACCTCTGTTCCATCCTGCAGAGCAATGCCCTGTGCTTGTCCATCCCTGCCCAGCAGCACATGGCACACTGCCTGGACAAGCAGAGGAAATGTGACTTCACCAAGAGCATCCCCACTTCTCCAGGCTGGCCAGGCAGCTCCCTACATCCAGACACCCTGTACCTTTTCAGCAAAGATGTGGGCTCCCATGGAAGCTGCTGCACAGGCAATGGCTTGAGACAGAGCCCCCATCCCACCAGCAACATAGCCCCAGGCACCCCGCTGTCCCTCCAGCTCACCCATCACATGGTGCAACAGCACATACCTGCAGTGAAAGGAACCCATGTTAGCCACCAGCCAAGGGGATGGGTATGTCCCCTGCATGGATGTACTGAGGATGGTGCCATTGCTCCCATAGATAGAACCACACCAGCTTGTAGAATGCCAGATCACCTACAGAGAGCAACCACCCGCCAGGACTTGACCTGATGACAGAGGTGTTCAAACAGCAAAGGAGCAGGTGAGGACAATTCAGGAGAGCCAAATGGCAGGGATAAGGGACAGTCCCTTGCCTGTCCTCACCCCACCAAGTCACCCCAGCAAGGCTTGAGTGGGCAGCAAGAAGGAGAGGCAGCAGGGCAGAGCCTGGGACGCTGTGGTGCAACAGAACTGAGGAGGTGCTGGCACAAAGAACAGCACAGGGAGGTGGTGCAGCCGTGAGCTTTTGTGGGAAGGGACCCTCACCCACTGCCAGGGGTGTAGGGACTGGCCATGGATCCGATCACTGCATCAGTAGCCAGAGTTGCCTTCAGGGGCTCCGACTCAAACCACTGATCCAGTATCTGACACAGGACAAAAAGGGAATGCCAAGTTCAGGTGCCGCAGCATCCTCACAGGCAGGCAGCAAGGCAGATGGTGGCTCCATGCTGCTGCTGCCAGCACTCACCTTGGAGATTGGGGCTGTGAGCACCTCATAATAGCGGGGCAGTTGCCACCCCAGCATCAGCCCTGGGATTGGAGAGGAGGTGTGAGACTCACATGGCTGTACTGGAGCCAGCTACCTGTGCCCAGCCGGATTTGGGGGTCAGGCAGCAGGACCAAGGTGGACAAGCCTGTCAGAGCCTGCTAACTCAGCTGTGGCTCCTGAGCAGCCTGTGCCCTGGGAAAGGCCCCAGATGTGGGCAAACATCCATTGTTATCAGGGCTTCCCGATATCCCAAATGTACCTGCCTGCAGCAGGGGTCGCAGGGCTCGCAGGGCCCTGAGCCGCTGCAGCAGGGAGCCCTGCCCCAGGGTAGCTGTATCCACTGGGGGGACATCCAGCAGCAGGTCAAGAGCTGACACCAAGCGTCCCATGAACACTTCGTATTCAGGGTAAGCCTGAGAGAGGACAGAGAGGGGACAACAGGGACTGTGCCACAGTAGGTACAACTCCACCGAGGAGCATCCCTTTTGCTCCACTGACAGAGAGGCCCTTCGGGGACTTTGCTTTGCCTAGATTACCTGGGCATCCTTCTTGGAGAACTGGGCAATCTGCTGCTGGGTCTGGGCCATGTCATGTCCCAGCAGCAGGGAACGGGGAGAGCCCTTATCCTCCAGTAGCGGGGTGAAGGAGTAGGGATCCCGTGGGAGCACCCTCAGACCATGCCGCTGCAAGACAGGGACAGCAGGAATCACCCTGCAGAGACAGCTGAGCAGCAGGCTAACCTTCCCAGTGTGCTCAGAGGTGTCAGCAGCCTGGTGAAGGATAGGTGCTGGTACCTGCAGCTCCAGCTCAGTGTAGATCTGTGGCCGCAGCAGGCTGAGCAGGTATGATGCCCGGGAGAACTTAAAGCCTGCAAAATGTGGGGCAGCATGGAGTGTCTGTGCTCAGGGCTGGCCAGCGGTGGAGGGACAGGGGGCATGCAGGGCTACCTGGCACAATTTCCTCTGTGACAGCTGCACCACCCAGCACATGGCGTTTCTCCAGCACGACCGTGCGCAACCCTGCCCGCTGCAGGTAGGCAGCCTGTGGGAAGCCTGGCATCACACTACTGATCCCTCCAGGTGGGAGATGTCCTTGTTGCCTCCTGCACATGGTGCTCCCCTCAACAAAGAGGGTCCTGTTCCCCACAGTCCTGTGACAGCACTCAGCCCCACACGCACTGCCACCAACATCCTCTGGTCACGGCACAGACCCTCCCCGGTCCCCCGTTGTTTCCCAGGGATGGAAAAGAGACAGCACCCTGCTCTCGGTACTCACTGCCACCAGCCCGTTGTGCCCTGTAAGGAGAGAGGGAGGTGAACAGAGTCCGGCAACTGGACAGTCCCACAGCACAGAGCACCCTGCCGTACCTGGGGCACGGAGGCTGCCACAATCACTCAAATAACGGAATTCACAGAATCACAGAATTAACCAGATTGGAAAAACCCTCTAGGATGATCGAGTCCAACCTATCACCTAACCCTTCTAATTAACTAAACCATGGCACTGACTCATCCAGTCTCCTTTTAAACACCTCCAGGGATGGTGACTCCACCACTTCCCCAGGCAGCCCATTCCAAAGCTAATCACTCTTTCCGTAGAGAATTTCTTCCTGACATCCAGCCTAAACCTGCCCTGGCACAGTCAGACTGTGTCCTCTTGTTCTGTCACTGGGTGCCTGGGAGACGAGACCAACCCCTACGTGGCTACAATCTCCCTTCAGGTAGTCATAGAGAGCGATAAGGTCTCCCCTGAGCCTCCTCTTCTTCAGGCTGATCAACCCAGCTCCCACAGCCGCCCCTCACAGGGCTGTGCTCCAGCCCCCTCGCCAGCCTTGTTGCCCTTCTCTGGACACGTTCAGGTTCTGCACAGCGGAATATAGGCAAAAGAGAACACCCTACCCTGTCTCTACAGCTCTGACCCTAACCGTGCAGTGGACCGTTACAGAGCGTTCAACTGTGCCCTGCATGCTGGGGGCGGGGGGGGCCGTAACGTGTGCCTGGCCATGCCAGACCCTTGCAACCTCCGTCACAAAAAGTATGCCAGTCACCGGCAACATACCCAGCACCGCTGTGGTCCCCACCGGCCCACTACCCCCCTGCCTGCCCTGGAGAGAGGGCAGCTGGGTGTTCCCACAGCTCCCTACAGCCCGGCACCGGCTCCCTGTTACCTGCCCCGATCACCACCGCATCGTACTCCCGCTGCAGCCGAGGTGCAGCCCCAGCATGGGCCAGCCGCGCTCCCGGAAGCCCCGGGGTTAAACGCCAGCACCGCAACCAGCGGCAAGAGCAGTCCGTGCCCAGCCATGCCCGGAGTGCGGCTGCCATTGCCTCGCAGTGCTCGCTCGCGGCTGCCCTGCACCCAGCAGCCTGGACTCTGCTTTCACGGCAGATCTTTTCCCAAGGCTTCCGGGCACCAGGGGGTGGGACGGGGGGAAGGCAGGGCAGGGGACGCCTCGGCGCAGGGCTGTCTGGACGCCGTGTTCCAAGCTTGCGGGAAGGCTGGGCAGGACAAGCGCACGTACTGAGCGCTGCCCCAATAGCTCATCCAGGCAGAGCTTTGCTGAAAAGTCAACAGGGCCAGATCCTGGCATCAGCAGGAAGCCAGGTGCTCCCCAGCCTTTAATCCAGGAAGGTGCTGGACAGGCAGCTGGGGGTCCGAGTCCCTCTCTAGCTCCTGTTCGGCTCCAGGGCAGCTGGCTGGGGTGAAGGGCCAACAAACACTGCAGGACAGGGGGAGCTGGACCCTCTTAAGCACAACTCTGACAGCAGTGGGAAAAAACGGCAGTTTCGGGGTGAGTTTGGCTCCAAACTAAGCACTCTTGCTCAGAAGGGCAAATTCTTGCCCAGCAGGACAGAGCAAAGGCTCTATCATGGTCCAGTGCTCCCTGAACCACTGTTCTCAGTCTCAGTGAGCAACAGAGACTGAAAAGGGGCAGTGTCTGCCAAAGTCCCTTGGGGTTGGCCTCATCCCCAGCTATGCCCACGGGGTTTGCACATGCGCTGAGCCCACACAAGCCTAGGAAACACATAATCTGTTCTGGGTTTACTTGCTGTTCACAGCTGAGTTCAACTCTGCAGCTGACTGATGCATGAGAGTTTGTGGGGAAGAAGTGCAGGACAGGCTGTACTCCTCCAGAGCACGCCAAGCCCCTGAGGGGCATGCACCCCATATCTGGCGCCGAGGGAGGAGAGGAACACACCTCTGGGCCATTCCTCCATGCAGACCTAACTATGCCGTTTTGTTCTCTGGCCAAAGCCTACTGGCAATGCCAGTCCAGTCCAAAAATCCGGCTTTGGAAACTTATTTTTCAGAAAGATGCTGATTTGCCAACTACCCCTTAGCCCCACTCTCTGATTGTTCTTGGAGGCTGCTGGGAAGCAAGAAGGCAGGCAGTGCTAGTTCCAGACAGGCTAGAGGAAAGGAAGGCTGCCTGTGCTTGCCTGCAGACACAGCCAACAGTGTGCAGATGCCCAGAAAACAGCCCAGGTGCTGGGAACACCCAGACATCCACTTTAATCCTGGTCCAGAGGTAGCTTGAGACAGCTCAGAGCAGAGGGATACGTGAGGGCTCCCAGAGGCGCCGGGCTAAGTCACAGGCCTGCTGGACCACAAGCTCAGAAGGGATGATGCCCAAGTGTATAGTCAGCAGCTCATAGCACTTCACCATCTCTGCCTGGTGGTTCTTGCTGTAGTAGCGCAGCAACTTCCTGGGGAGGAGAATAAAAGGGGCATGGAAGGCACAGTGCAGACTGGCACCCTCTGTCTAAACATCTTTCCCTTAGGAAGTCACTGGCAAGGACATGATGTCCATCCATCAGCAGGACAGTGGCACCAGGCTGGGGAGACAGACTGTTTTCACCCCAGTGACACCACATTCCTGGTACCACTCTGCAGCAATGTCCTAGCAAAGACAGCATCATTCATGGGGCCCCCTGTTTCAGCACAGGCCTGGACTCTGGTGCCAAAACCACAGGGCTGGGGATTGCTTACCTGTAGTAGTCTACTGCCAGCATCCCAATGGGAGCAGAATCATCAGAGAGAACTGGCACCTCTATCACTTCCAGCTTGTAGCCCTGGGGAGAAATGAGAACAGAGAGCAGGAGCAGAGAAGGGACTATCAAGAAGACAGAGCTAGCTGTGCCTATAGTCCTGCACTCTGTCCCCAGCAGGTGCCAAGGAGGAAGGGCTCAGCCCCTTCTTGGCCCCACGTACCAGCTCATTCTCAAACCAGAGGAAGTAGGAGCAGCAGTAGTCACCATCCTGCAGCATGACTGTCGTGTAGCCCTTCTGTAGGTAGCGCCGGGCCAATGCAATCAGGGACCAGACCTGGGAGACAAGGAGCACCTGAAGCCTGAGCAGAAAACCATCCAACCACCATTCCCACCTATGGTGTCCATCCCATCTCCAGCCTCAAAAGCAGTACCTTCCTCTTGATGAAGGTGGCCAGGGGGCCTTTGCCTAGCTCCGAGCTGGACCTCTCTGTGATGGTGAGTGATGGTGCCATCATCTGCCCAACTGTGCGGTCCACATAGACAAAGTGCACCAGGCCAGGAAAGTCCTCCAGGTATGTGAGGTGGGTTAAGGATGTCTAACAACTTTGATGCCCTTCCGGATAGTCCCTGAGCCTTGGGGAACCTGCTGTTGCCCACTACACTCCTCCTCTTCAGTCTGCTGTTGGGTGGACTGCATCTCACTCCTAACTTTCTGTTACCCCCTGGAATCCCTCCTCAACAGGCCAGGTTCCCAGCTGCAGGGACGGGTATGACACCATGGTGATATTGCGCCTGCTCTTCACCAGCAGGAAGTCCCGCCAGTCCAGCAGCTTCTCCCTGCCAAGAAGAGGTGTGGTGAAAGGTGTGGACCCACCACGTGGCAGCACATCTGAGTATGGGGCAGCTCCCTGGGGACCCCCATGTACTCACCTCATGAGCTTCTGCACATGGGCCCGCAGCCCCTGGGACAGGCTGTGGCTGGTGGAGGCCAGGAAGAGCCGGCGGTACACAGAGCAGAGCTGACGCTTCACGTTGGTCACCACCTGCAGTAGCCTAAGCCAGGAGACAGATGGCATTGAGTTTGGGCCCTGGTGCCCTGCGCCTCAGGGATATGTGTGCCAGCCCCTAGGCTGGAGACTTTCCCTGACCACCTCATACTCACTCCATGGAGTTGCTAGACTCACTACGGGAAAATATCTTGTTCTTGAAGTCTGCCCAGGAGTTCTGCAACTAGAGAGAAAGGGCTCAGCATTGGGCTGTGGGGACAACAGGATAGGGTCCTCACATCTCCACTCCAACCTGAATGTCCTGCCCACTTAGTTTCTTCACAAACTTGTCCATGCGCTGCCGAAGCTCTGCCAGAAATGGGTAGGACCGTGGCGATCCTGCCTCTGGTCCTTCTTCCAGCTTCCTCTCCAGAACCAAGAAACCATCCAGCAGCTGGTACAAAGTGATGGCCACCTGGGTTGTGGGGCCCTGCCGGGGAAGGGAAAGGTGGGTCAGCCAGGACGAAGCCAAACATCACTTCCCCCATCTTACAGGCAGCTCACCTTGGTCAGGAGGACAAGTGAGATGCCTGGCCAGAGTGGGAGGCAGTGCATGGTGTGTGGCAGCAAGGGGCAGTAACCTTCCCGCAGGTTGGCATCCAGGAAGATTCTTCTGGGGTTTGAAGCTTCAGGGACATGAGGCCCCAAGGTCTGCAGCAAGTCCTCTGCTATCTGGAGATATAGGGAACATGCTCAGTCCCCCAGGAGAACAACACAAGCTGCATCAACCCAGGATACTCTGGAGAGACACATCAATACCCTGAAAGCTGCAACCCAAGATGAACCAGAGAGGTGGAGGAGCCACGCAGCGAAAGATCAGCAGTGAGGCAAGTGCCCAGGAATCTCAAATGAGCCATAGATAGAGGAGAAACTGCTTGCAGAGACACAAGTAGTAAACATCTTATGCCAAGGCCAGCACTTGCTTGCAGAGCTGCTGAGAGAAGCAGCCCAGAAAGCTCAGAGGCAGCAGAGGGAGACAACAGACTGCTCTGAGGCAGCCCTGACCCCTCTATGCTGACAGCTCTGTGTAGGGAGACCACAAAGCAACGCACCAGAGAAGGTGATCAGAGACTTCACAGGGTTATACTCAACATGGGGAATGCTAGGTGCACTCCCAGCCCTACAGCCTGGGGTACCCACCACAGCCTAGCAAGGGATGGGTGATGAGCACCAGAAATTGCAAAGAGCACCAGGACAGTGTGAGGGGTGGAGCTGAAGGACTGTGGAATCCCTTGCTTACCTGGACGTCTGCAGAGTCTGCCTCCCCAGTGCTCAGCATCTCAGCACCCTCTGACCAGCTCTCACTGCCTGCAGGGAGCACAGCAGGTCATCTTCCCTGCAGCCCTGGAGCCTCTACAGGGCTGGGAAGTGTGGGGCAGGACTGCTGGCCAGTTGAGCACTCACCTGTGCTGTGCCTGCCCGGCGAGGGCTCAGGTGTGTAGTAAACCTCTGACACAGATAGATCGTCTGTGTCCTGCCAGCAAGAATGAGTCAGTGATGGGAATGATGCTGACAGCCCAGCCAGCATCCCACACTGCAGCTCCCAATCCCAGGGACTCACCTGATCATCTGAGTCCTTCTCAACAGCACTGTGGGAGCCAGAACCACTCACAGGAATGCTCTCACTTCTCTTGGGTCCCTGGAGGGGCACATTCCCTGCAACAGGCTTCCAAAAAGAGGAAAAAAAATTAAGACCTGGGTTCCAAGGCATGACACTATGGGGGCATTCCTACCCACTGCCCTCCAATTCCTGCTCTGGAGCACCTGGGGGCCAAGCTCTTCCTCAGCACTCTGGCTGGGGTACAGGTCCTGCACCAGGAGGATGAGGACAAGCAGGTCAGCAGGGCGGATGGAGCTGGCATTACGGCTGCAGGCCAGAAAAAGGAAAGGGTCAGCTTGGAAAGCAAGCTGCTCCCTTGGGAGGGTGGGAGAGCCAGGGCTGGTCTCACCTGGAGTAGAAGGCCAGCAGCTTGGTATGTACTAGGAGAAAGGCGTGGCCCACCTCATTCCCACCACGCTCGGGGCTGGTGTTGATGTACTGCACCACCTGCCGCTCCAGGAACTCGATGCACTGCTCACACAGCTGAGGGTGGATCAGCCGCTCCACAGCCTGGGGCGCAAGTCATAGGGAAGATGGCTGAGCCCCTGCGGATTCAGCCACAAAGCCTTAAGGGCAGGCCTGAGCTTGCACAAATCCAGGAAGCTGCCCAAAGACCTCAGCCCAGAGCCTTTGCCCACATGGCAGGACTTCACACAGCCTCACACCCCTGGGACACTCCAAAGGATCCAGGGGAAAAGACACCCAGGGCACAGTACCTCCACAGCAAAGCTCTGGTCCTCCTCCCGCAGGTGGCTGTAGGTCTCTAGCAGGCCCCGCAGAAGGCTCCAGACACGCTCCCGCTGCTCCGAATCAGCTGGACGCAACCTACAATGGCCATAGAGTGTGAGTAGTGAGCCAGACATCACCTCCTAGGGGGGACAAGCACCCCAAAACCCTGCCGCAGCCCAGCAGGCAGAGTCCTGCTGCAAAGGGAGACAACAGCTTGCAGACACCCGCTCCCAACTACCCAAGACAGCACTGGGCAGCTGCCCCAGCAGCCTGGTGTGCCAGCCCGCATATGCTCACTCCTTGCGGATCAGGTGGCAGTCCAGTGCAACGAGGCCGTAGTGAGCTTCCACCAAGCGCCGCAGCAGAAAGAGCGTCCGACGCAGGTCGTCTTCACTCTCTGTCCCGTCACCATTCACTGCGATGTACAGGCAGTCCCCAAACTGCAACCGGCAGGGGGGTCAGGTGGGTGCCGGCCGAGGTGCCCCGATGCCCGATCCGATGCTGGCGCCAGCCCTACCATGTGCAGAACGTGGAGGTGCCGCTCATGCTCGGTAGTGAAGCAGGTATAGGTGTCAGCAAGCTTCTCCAGCAGTGCCGCGCAGGAGATGATTAGGGGGGCGAAGAGGGTGTTGAGGCTGTCCTCCAGCGCCGGGCCCTGAAGCACACGCTCCCGAGTCAGCGCCAACGCATAACTGCGTACCATGCACCCCCTCCCCGCACCCTGGCCGCGCCGCCCCACCCCACCTGCCCGGCGTGGGACAGCCGCAGCCGGCGGAGGAAAGCGCCATCGGCCCAGTAGAAGAGCAGCTCGGCCGCAGTGCTGGCGATGAGGACGCACCGCATGGTCTGGCCCAGCCCGGCCCGCGGCGGCAGCGGCGGGGGGCACCGGGACCGCTCGGCTGCGCCTGCCCCGCACCGCTTCCGGCTCCGCCGCCGCGCGTGACCGCCGCGCGTGACCACCGCGTCCACGCACGCAGCGCCCCCAGCGGCCCAGCGCGGCCCTGCACGGCGGCGCCCTGCGCGCTGTCACTGCCCGCCCCGCTCCCAGCCCCGGTCCCGGCCTGTGGCGGACAGACGACAGCGACGCGCTTGACAGCCCAATTTTATTACACCTCCAGTGGCGCCTCAACACTTCCCGTCTACTCCCGCTCATGACACCGACCCTCTCCCGGGCAGGACACACTCAACCATCGGAGGGTACCGGGGCTGCCCGCCGGCCCCGCCTCTCGTTGCTCCCCTCCGCTCCGGGACGTATAATTTAACTATCGAAACTTCCAGCCGCCGAACCTCGAATCCCCCACCCGCCCGGAGCGGAGCTCGGCGCCCGTTCTCCCGACCGCAGCATCCTCGTGCCGGCCCTGGCCGGGCTGGCGGCAGCAGAGGGAGCTGCTTCCATGTGCTTACTGCGACGCCTGGGAAGGTGCCGAGGAAAGTGGGACGAGCTGCTGCATGATCACCCCGAGGGGCAGTGGGCGGCCGAGGGGGCTAGAGAGGGTGACCATCCTATGAGTATGCCAAGGCTCAGCACCCCACTCCTCCCCAGCAGCCAGTGGGCACCAGATCCCGGATGTTTCACGTAGCTTTTGAGGATGGATTGCGGCAGGCCCTGCAAATCCACTGCTGCGCTGCTCCGTCGGGATGCTGGCCAGGGCCAAGTGAAGCTCTGTGGTCACAGGGTGGGAGAGGATGCCAAGACAGAGAGCAACCGGGGTGCAAGGGTGAGGGCATGGCATGGTGTGTGCCTGGTGTGGCCCCACTGGGAGGCTGTGTGGGCTGCCAAGGAGGCAGCATTTCCTAAGGAGGGCATAAGAGCAGGAGTGGGGTTAGCAGGTCCATTCTGGGCCCAAGGCTATCGGTACCGGCAGGCCAGAGCATTCACATTCTTCACCACATAGAAGCTCATGGTCAGTGGTGGGATGACAAGGGTGCGGCCAGCCCGCAGCGGACGAGGCTTTAGTTCAGGGAGGGTTCCATCATCTATCATGGCAAGTGGCTGCCCGTTGAGCTGGACCAACCTGCAGGACCAGAAGAGAGTCAAGGTGGTGGCATCAAATACGGAGTAGAAGTGGCAGTCCCATTGCCAGCAGGGTACTTACTTGGAGTGGAGTCCATCCTTGCCGTAGGGCTGCAGCAGGTACTGGTGGACGATCTTATCCCTCAGTGTTCCCGCCAGCTTGATTTTCTTCCGCGACCGATGCAGGTTGATGATGTAAAGGGTGATGGACCCTCGGACATAGTTGTGACTGCAGTGGGGAACAGCAGGAGATGAGAGACATGTTGGCACATGCCCTGGGACCATTGCCTCCAAGAAGTGGGTTGGGAGTCTCTGTGAGAACCAGCTTAACGAAGCCATCTGGAGGGAATGTCACCATCCCAGCTGTCCCTCCACAGGGAGATGTGACCTCGTCATCACAAAGTCCAGCTCTGCAATGACACCTTTCCAATCTCCCACTTACCTCCTCAGCCAAGGGTGACACAGCCTGTGGGGATGCCCTGCTGGTCTCTGGAGCTGGGGGTGCTGGTCTCAGGACAGCCCCTCCAGGGCCTTGTAAGAAGGAGGCTGGGAATGGAGGTGAGCTCTGTGCACAAGTGGTGTCTGCTCTTGCTGCTCCTGGCACCTAACTGACAGGTCCAGACACTGATCCCTCTGTACCTGTCTAATCAGGCAGCCCCAGACAAAGGCTATAAAGCACTTTGCACCTGTCAGTTACTGGACAAGGTTTCCTACTGAGCTGGAGGCATGTTGAAAGCATCTGGACTGTGTAAAGAAACAGACTCTCCTCCTCCACAATAGCAACTTGTGTCTGTGGAGGAGGTGACCACCCCCACTCCCACCCCAGGCTCGCTGGGGCACTTTCAAAGGCCTTATCAGCGAAACAATAACCAGGCTGGGCTCCCCAGCAGCCAGGCTGGGCAGGTAACCTGACCAACCATGGGCCCCTTATGTGAAATCCACTCCCTTGATCTCTACTACTGTGGCTGCCCAGCAGCCACAATGCCAGCCCCAGTCAGCCCTGTTCCCAGGCACAGGCTTGCCATGACTTTGATCAAAAGCATCACCGTTCCCTGTACACTCCCTCCACTGCCACAGCAGCCAGAGCAGCACCTGAGGGACTCCCCTAGGAAGCCAACTTGCCTTGCCATAGCCAAACCCCAGGCTCTTGCCCCTGGAGGGTCCCCATCTCTCGGGGGTCTTGCTTACTCCCCCACTGCAGCCTCCCTTGCTCCACTTACTTGTGGTAGCTGGTGCAGTGAGCGTAAATGCGGAGCTTGTCGCGAATGACCCTGCCAGGCCTGGGTTTTCTCTGGAGACCAGCTACGTGGATTGCCAGCACCTTGGGGCCGATGAGGCGCTTGTAGAGCAGGGACAGCCAGTAGTCCTGGGGGACAGAGGGGACAGTCAGCAGCACAACGGTCCCTGTGACTCGCAGTGGGAGGGGGCAGGAAAACCTGGCTTCCCTGCTTACAGTCTAGTAAAATTTTGGCTGTTAGGATGAAATGTTGAGTGCCAGATTTCTGCCTTGGGGTGAGCTTTGTTTGTGCAGGCCGAGCCAAAATGGCATTGCTGTTTCCAGGAAAGATAGTAAAGGATGAATTCATTGCTCAGCCCATGATGAGAGATGCTGATACCCTGTAAACAAGCTCAGTTTTTGGATAGGCTTTGGAGTATGAGGAGTGGCATGGATGGCCTTGCACATTCCCACACACCCAAATGTAGCCATGCCATGGATGTGTGTACCAGCTCCAGCTGAGGCACACAGGAAGGTGATGTCCCTGGAACGGGATGGGCACCCCTTACATGAGCATGGAGCGCACCAGAGCTCTCCAGCTCTGTTCATGGCACAGTGGCTTTGATGACTGTGAAGGTGCTCCACTCCTCAGAGGTATTTCTCCTGTTTTAAAACCTCCTGAGGAGTTAAGCACCTCAAAACGGCATGAGGACAAGCACTCAAGAAGTAGGAAAGTGGCAGCCCCTGCACACATGTGTTGGTGATGCAGCCTTTAATTACGTCACCACATACTACTTTGTCCGGCAGGGCACGGCCTCGCTCCGCATACAGGATGGGCCCCAAGCCTGAAGGGGAGGTGAGGCTGTGCAGTGATGGTGACAGAGGCTGCTGCCGGCAGGGCCCCCCATTCATCCACTGCAGAAGCTGGGATGTGGGAAGGGAAAGGCCAGGTTCAGGTGCCTGCCTGGTGCTCTGCAGGATGGGGCTGTCTTCCTGCCACTGCTCTATGCACCCTGGGTGATGCTGGGGTGATGCAATCTCTCATGCTGCTTCTCTGGGTGCTGCTTGTGGGTGCACTAAGTGGTTTTGCACACGTGAGATCACTGGACTGCCCCAGAGTGACCATGTTCTCCAATGCAGTTGGGATGATCCCTCATCCCCATCAAGCAATGTGGAACACTCAGCAGCAAGGGTCATGCTGGCACCAGTGACTGCTATGCCTGGCAGCCTCTGACTCACACAGTGAGAAGGGCTACTGATGTGCAAAGGGGCAGAGATCAAGTACCCTGTGTCTCTGCACACTGCCTGGGGAGGCACAAATAAAGCTCTGCATGGTCTGCCACCTCAGAGAGGCATGTGTTGGGAATGGGGTGTCCAGGGGCCCAGGCTACAGGACAAGGGGTGCAGGTGGAAGCACAGATCCCTCATACAAGTACAGGTATCCATCCCATGAAGGGGAAGCCCTCACTCAGCTGCTAGTTAACATCCATTTTGAATGAAGATGCCAGTAGATGAAACACAGGGCAGTGCTGCAGCAGGGACTGGCACAAGATGAATACCCATGAGCCAGACCAGACTGCTGGCCCCATCCTCCCTCCAGCTCAGTTTAGCAGAAGTTGATCTGTTCCAATGGCACTGGGTTGACCTGGCAAAGGGAGATCCAAACCCACTTCCCACTGTCTCAGTAAGCTTTTGCTGGAGGAAAAGCCAATTCCTGCTCTGCTTTTTCTGCTCCAAGTCAAAAGCATGGGGCTCTGTGCCACACAAGCCTGGTAACTGCTTCCCCTGCAAACCCTGGGCCCTAAGGGACACGCAAGAATGAAGGAAGAGACATGTGTACCTGGATGAGGCTCAGCTCACAAGGATGAAACTCCTGAGGAGGACGAGCTCAATAACACAGATGTGTGCTGTTTCCAGCATGTGCCACCCACCCTGTTCCTGCTGGGCAGTGGTGCTGCCCTGTACCCTGTGGATGTCCCTGCTTATATTATGGTGCAGGGGCTGTGTCAGCCTTTCCTCACCATGTGAAGGAGTGCCAGCCCACCCTGACTGGGTTCACAGCAAGGGGCAGAAGCAGTGCCAGGTCTCAGTGAGCCACACCAATTACCTGAGCTTATGGCAAGGCCAAAGGTGTTTAGCCCCACAGTTGTGAGATTAAAATAAATGAGTTCAGTGCTCTGAGTTACCTCCCAGTTCAGGCTCTTAGGTCTTTCTAGCAGTCTCCTTTGCATACCTCCACCAAGGAGATGCTGTTTTTGCCCACAAGTTATAGGAGCAATAGAGGCCAGAGACTTTGTGGCCACCCTTGAAATTTCCATATAAGTCTCAAGAGCTTTTTCTGCAGAGGACTTGAAATGGCTTTGTCACCATAGGCAGCTGGCACCTGCACCTCCAGCCTCCAGCTGTGCACCCACCCCTCTAAGCAGGGTGCTCCTCAGGAGTTTGTTGCTTTGACTATGATGTCCTTCCACTTCCAAGGCTCTGGAGAAGCAAGGTTTATAATGTAGAGGTACAGATAGCAGTCCTGTGTCCTGCCTTGGTTGCTGCCAAATCTCACATCTTTGTGTATGCTCTTCCCAAGTGTGCTCAGACAAACCCTGCTCTCCTGCAGAACTGGAAGAGCTGAGCCCGAGGCTCCTACTGTGGCAGCTTACAGGCAGGGCTATGGCAATCAGCATCTTCTGGGCTGGGGACAAGAACAGATGCTTGCATCTCTGGGAAGCATTAGCCACATTTTGTGAGCTTCTGATCCAGCTAAGGGTACACATCTTTTCTGAGAAAAAACATGCAGATGCCATGAAACAGCTGAGGTAGTCAGCAGCGATGTAAGGTGAGCTGTACTGCAAAGTGTGAGATGATCATGCCTGGGAGAAGCAGTATTTCAGCACAGGTCAGGGCAGCACAAGGACCAACCTCTCCATCTGCAGGAGGTGAGGAGAGAGCAGTGATTTTACCTTGACTTGCTGGCAGGGCTAGGTCCAAAGTCTCCATTTCAAGAAGGATGTGGCAATAACAAAGAGAGTTCAAAGGAGGGCCAGAAAAAAGACCCAGGGCTGGAAAAGGAGTCGTCAGCACTGGCCCTGAAGCACTCGAGCCCTTCAGCTTACTGCAGGGGAGCAGTGAAGACAGATGCAGCTTTTCATGTCGTCACAAGCCCACTTGTGGCAGGGGCCAAAACCACATTGCTTGCAATAAATTACCAGGAGCTGTGACGCCGAGCATTTGGATGACGAATTACGCACACGTTTAGCATGATGGAAACAAACCTGCCAAGTGTGGGCACTTCATCTACCTGGGCTGGTGCTCTGGGACTGCTCTTGCCACTGACATGAGCGAGACCCAGTTAAAACCACAGTGGGGCTTTTGGGCACCTGCAGCTACTGACTCCTGTTCAAAAGCTGACCAGCTTGGGAAATCGCTGCTCTTGAAAACCAGCTTGGCTACATCCAGGGCGACTTTTGCACTTAGCAGTGACCTCTTTCTGTATCCTTGACAGCAGCTGGCACCCCTTTGCACATGGCAAACTCTGTGCGAGAGTGGCGCCCAGGCTGGTAGTGTCCACATGCCCCTTGCAAAGACAAGTGCTTGCCTTGCAACGTGGTGCTCAGTATCCTGGCAGAGACAATGCCCAGGGAGATGTGTGGCTCCAATCAGTGCAACCACAGAAAGGATTTGGATTTTGGAGTCATGGAGTGTTCCTGTTGTGAAAGCTGAGCCAGCAATACAGCTGTAGTGGTAGAGGAGGAACAGCAGACAGGAACCTGATCTGCTATTAGTCCCTTGGGAATCAAGACAGCTTTCTTACTTTAATTATTTTGCAGACCAGTAAGCAGTGCTGCCACTGCAGCCCTCAACCTTGCAAGCAAGGAGTACCTGAAGGTAGAGGCTACCTGTGCCTCAGGAGGTCTCCTAGCTGCGACCCCTGGTTTATGAGCAGGAGGGGTGCTTAAACTGATGTGTAGAGTTCAGGACAGCTGCATCTTCTGAGCCCCACGGAGTCTGTGGAGACCCCACAAGCTTTCCACTAGACAAGGACACTTCAGAGTGTCCCACATTTCAATTAATTGCAGGAGCTTTTAGAAATTTCAGCTTTTGGAAACAAGGCTAATTAGGCAGTCCTTCAGACACACCTATTGGCTGGACCCTCAAGTCTCTAGAGCCATCAGAAAGGGTGCAGGAGCTTATCCCTACACTCTCTTCTAAAAGCAGCAAAACAGCTTTTAAACTCACCTGAGTTTGTTCATCTCTGTGCTGAGAAGATGGTGCCATAACCAGAAAAATGGAGTAATTGAGCTGTAGACATTTAGTCTCCCGGGGGCTTTAACTGCCAAAAGCAGCCGAACTTCAAATGAGCAGGCTGCTGACCCCACAATGCACAGCTTCGTGGGGCATGGCTCTGTGTCACAGGCAACATCAGCTGTCTGCTGCCTGCCCTCCTCCTCTTCCTCTTGCTTCTTCCCTCTCCTGAAGCTGCCTGAGCTCTTCTTCTGTCCCTTAGGCACACTCAAGTTTCAACAGCCTGTTACAGATTGCTCCATTTCTCCACCTTCATCTGCATTTTCCATAGCCCAAGCAATGTATGGAGATAAGGGCTGGCTGGTCTGCCTGCCTGTACATCACAGAGCGGAGAGCTTTACTCTTTTATCCCTCTCTTGAGCCTGATGGCTCATTTTTGGCAAAGGCATCTTCCAGAAAAGTAGTGATTGTGGTTATGAGGGCTTGGAGGGACGGAGAAGCCGCCACTTCCCAGGGAGTCTGTTCCAGCGGTTAAACATCCGCACTGTTAACAATCCCACTCCTTATTTTCAACTTGAATTTGTCTGGCTTCGGCTTCCAACCAGTGGTTCTCATTCTTTCTTTTTCCACTAGATTAAAGAGATCCTCAGCATCCAAAGCTTTCTCCCTGCGGAGGTTCTTACATCCTGTTCAAGCCACGGCTGATCGTTCCTTCAGCAAGGCTGGACTAATGCTGCTTTTAACATTATCCCTGAGTTTTATGTGCATCTTGGGTTGTGGGAGTTTGAGGCTTTCTCACCCAAATCCTGTGCTAGGTCCTTCAACAAGCAGAGTGGGGCAGAGCCTCTCCCCATAGGGAACATTAGCAGAAGTCAGAACGATCAGCTCTGGGAGTGGGCACTGATGCTGTCCTCAGGAGCTCACACGCACCCATCCTCAGGGACATGAGCTGTTTTCCACTTTGCACGTGCACCTTGCTTGTTTGGAAGTCCTGAAGAGCTGAGAACTTAGTGAGTAGTCTCCTGCAATATTTTCTGCTGTACTTGGGGGATTTGAGGTGAGCCCTGAGCACCATAGAGGACACTCCATAGAAGGTCTATGCCCCATTCATGTTCCTGTTCAGAAAAGGAACAACAATCTTCCTAGACTCAAACAAGGGGACTCCAGATGGGCTGCCAGGAGCCAGTGGTGTCAGCAGGAGAGGATGGGGCTATGGAGATGCTTCAGTAAAGTGACCTCTCTGCTCTATCCACAGAGGGCGCACACGGCAAGACCTTTACTCTGATCCAGGCACCTGTGCCTATGAAAGAATTGGCCAATGCTGCCCAATTTTAGCCTTGGTCCCTGCAGGTGCCCACCAGCAGTCCTTCAAAGCTGCTGACATCTCTGCCTGGGCACTCACTACTCTCACCAAGCTGATCCTCTTCCTTCCTGCTTTAACGGCTGAGAAAGCCTCATTTCACATCACTTTCCTGTTTTGCCTTCTGCTTTCACATCTTTCCAGCAGACTTTTCTGCCAGCAGGTGGTCTATGGCTGAAGCATGACATGAGAGGCTACCAGTCCCATGCTCCAGTGCCTTTCAGCTAAGGAGTGAGAAGAAGCAGGCACAGTGAGAGAGGACAGTGGGATATTAGTTGGGGCAGGAGCAGCTCTGTAGAGCAGAACAGTTGCTGCTGTGGCTGCGTTGTGCACCCTATGTGCTTATGGGGGCTTATGACAAGCTGGCTCCTGTCTGGCTGTGTGGAATGAACATGTACTTGCGGTTGGGGAAAGGAAAACAGGTCATGTTTTACAGCAGGTCTTCAGTAAGTCCAAGGGGGACTGTCAGAAGGATTGTTTCCTTCTCAAATAGCCTGTTAATGTCTTGGAGAGCAGCATTCTCATCCACCAGTGCCAGCAGCACCACAACCTCTGTGTTTCGACACTGCAGGCCAGTGTCTCCCCCAGCTATGCCAGCACCACAAACCTCCAACTTCTGATGAGCATCATGTCTTCCCAGCCTTCAAGTTGCTGCACCCTTTGCTCAGTGCCTCTCTCCAGTCTCTGGTCTCTTGTTTCTTTTTCTCCATCATGGAGAGAGATCAAACAGTGACATTAAGGTCAAATTCTGCTATGAGAGCAGCAGCCACAGGAATTGCTGCTGGGCACTTGCAGCACTGAGGGGACACTGGGAAAGTGACAAGTGGGTAGTGGCTCCTGCCTACCGCTGTTCTTTGCTAGCTAGCCTGCACCCAATAGTCTTCACCTTCCTGGGGAGTCAAGCAGACTGAGGTACAGCCAAACCTCTCTTTTGTCATCACTTCTCCCTGATAGGGTCCCGGTGATAGAGGCCAGAGGAAGGGAGCAGAGCTGCCAGATCAGAGGGCTTGGGAATCAAATGCAACTTCATCGTTCTTTTCTGTTCTGCTGCTTTCCACCACAATGCTCCACTGGCAAGTGCCAACCCACCCCGGGAAGAGTCACAGAATATATTTGGTTGGAAGAGAGACCTTTGAGACCACCTAGTTCAAGCTTTGAACCAGCAGTGCAAGGTCTTACTGTCCTACCTCTTCCACAGCCCTCGTATGGATCTGCCACCAAGGTGGGCATGTCTGCCACTGGCACTTGTACCTTTGGGATAAAAGAGCAGTGACTGTGTTCATCCTTCCAAGTACAAGCTGCTGCTGGTCCCAGGCAGAGTGTGTCCCTGCCCCAGTCTCTAGTGCAGGAGGAGCATTCCTACTCTGGGTTTGCACATGTCCCACAGCTTTGGCAGGTGGGTGCCAGAGCCGCTAGCTGCAGCATGGCTTTGATGTGTTTGAGAGCCCAGGCACACACATTTCAGAGACTTTTTATGGTGCACTAAGAGGGAAAGGCCCCTTAACTCGCTGTGACAGCAAGCAGAGTTTAGGCACTTTAAATCTGTCTCCTTGTTTGCAGATAAAACGACTCTCAGAGCAGACAGAGCTCTTGGAAGGTTGAAGGCAGTGAGGGTGAAAAGAGCAGAGGATGCTCCAGTCCTCAAGGTGTGGCATGATCGCGGCTGAAAGGACAAGGTAGTAAAAGATGCTCTGCTCAGATCTGCTTCAGGTTCTTGTGCCAAAGCTGGCTAGATTTCTGTAGGGCACCATTTCCACTCTGCCCTTCAACAGGCCCTGCTCCAGCTGACATCTCCTGGGAGAGCCTTTCCCTCACACACACCTGAACTGTCTGGAATTTCATCCCTCTTTCACACAGCCATTGCAAACATTCTGAATAGACAGCTCCTGCCCATCCTTGCCTTTCCCACTCCTTCCCTGTCTGCAGGCATCGCTCCAGCCAGCACCAGTGTTTCAGTGTGTGGGGCAGATGGAGGTGCCAGACACCCGCACAGCAGATTTATGGTCATCAGGAACAGTTTCCATGTGTGTGTGAGCTCCATTGGACCTGGTCCCTCTCCTCACCCTTCGTCACTTCTGGGATAGGGGCCATGCCTCTGCCTGCGCGGCACATGGCACACTGCAGCCCGACCTGGCCACCTTCTCTTTGACACAGACCCCAGAGCCAAGGGTCCCAGCTAGGGGCAACAGCTACCCATGACAGCTGGTCCAGCTGTGTGTGTGCAGCATGGTGACTCAGTGCTGGGTGTGCAGATGGGCTGGCATAGCAGTGGGACTGAATTCCCCCAGCCCTGTAGCCAGCTGGCTGGGCCTGAGAGTGAGAGCAAGCACTCGCAGGAAAGATCCATACACCTTCCTATGGATGCCAGGTCTCCTCTTTGACTCTTTTGACTCTGGGCAGCAACTGGGTGAATGAACACAGACTTGGGGCTGGGAGCAGGTGGGCAAAGACCTGGCTCCTGCTGCCTTGGCCTGGGAAAGGTCCCCTCCCATGCAGCACAGGGGTGGAGAGGCCCTGTCCAGGGAGATGGCTGGGACCTCCAGCTGCAATCAGCTGCACCTCTGGCCAATCCAGCTCAGCTAATCACAGCACTGGGAAGTGCATATGTGTGGCAGGCAGAAGCATGGCCACAGGACCTGCTCCTGACCCTGGCATCCAGCACAGCAGCTTGCCAGAGGACTCCTTGCCTCTGTGTATCCAGAGACCAAGGGCCCAGCCTATGTCCCATTGGGAAAGCGCTCAGGACGGACCCAGTCTGAGTCCAGGGGCCTCCCTCCTCCAGCACAGGCAGTAACTTTCCCATCAAATTCCTCAGTGCTTTTAGTTTAAGCAAAGGAGATGAAAAATCACCTTCAGCATCCAAGCATCCAACCACAGCACCATCAGGCACAGACCTTCGCACTGCTGCGATGCTTTCTCAAGGACACCATCAATCCACAGGCAATATCATATTGTCTTCTACTACCACAGCTGAGCAGGCAGCCCTGGTTGTCACTTCACCCTGTGATCCCTCTGGGCCTTTCTTATGCTCTGTGTGAAACTCATACACAGAATGGAAGTTTTAGCACCTATCTACACCAGAAGAACCTAGTAGCTCACTGTACACAGTCTTTAGGAGAACGTCCAAGAGACCTACAGCTGTCAGGATATGGAAGTTTGGATTTCAGCTTTGGCTTTTCCATGGGGCTTGTGTTCCTCAAGCTCTGCCTAGAAATATGCCCATTTTTCCCCATGCATAAGTATAACCTCACAGCACTGTGCATTAAGGAAGCAGAAATCATTACCAAAGATGGATAAAAAAAAAAGAGGCTAGTGCCTCCTGAAGAGCACTCAGAAAGATCTTTAGCATGCTCTTACAAATTGAAGATAAAAGCTCACACCTACCTGAGGGTGTCTCCAGTGAAATAAATGCATTGCATCCCTCTGGACTATTTCAGAAAGATATTAAGGGAAGAGAGATGGAGTATGTACGCTGTGTGCTGAAATGAGCCTAGAGCTACTAAATGCCAGAGCAGCATTTGAAAGGCACTGCCCTGTGAAGGGTGAATATCAGTGCTGCTTCTGCCCTTCTTTCCTCTGCTCCTGCCTCTCACACATGTGTACAGATGGATTTTAGGTGCAAGCAGGCAGCCTGACATATGGGTGAGAGGCTTTATCTGAGGAGTTTCTTAAGCAGAAGTCCTCAGTATTATACAGCTGGCTGCTCCAGTCACTCAGGAAGAAAAAGCACTCCAACCATACATGAAAAAGTTATCTCAAAAATAACAAGGCATTAAAACACTTGAGCTCAGCTGCATTAAGGTCAGATGGAGCATTTCTGTTTCCTAGCATGATTACATCTGTGCTAAGACCAGGGAACCTCATGTCTCCCAGTTTCTTCAGAAAAAAAAAAGACATTTCCTCAGGCCCGTACCTGTAAGGAGGCTCAGATAGATGGCCTCACCTTCCCCTTCAGCAGCACACGTCCCTTGCATGGGATTTTGATGGCATCACATTTGAGGAGAGGGTAGATGGCAATTCTGGCAGTTAGGACAGGCACTCAGAGCTACTCCTTCATGGGTGGAGGACCTGTATGGAGGCACAAAGACTGTGTGCCCCCTTGTGAGATATCCTAAAAACCACAAGATGCTTCACAGCTTGTGAACCAGCTTTGTGTGGAAAGCCCAGCAGAAACACAACCATCTCACTAATTTCATGGTGAAGCTGCAGTGCCTCCAGGCCACACTGCTGTCACCTGAGATCATTTTTGGAGACCAACAAGCCACCACTGTGCAAAGCCAGAGACAAACCAACTTAAACCTCTGCTTTCAAGGATTCACTGCAGCCCTGCCTGCAAGCAGCTACTCCCAGGTACTCTTGCATTTCCCACCGAAACGACCAGAGTTTACAAGCTTATTTTCAAGACAAACTTGACCTTAAAAAAAGAAAACACAGAGCAAGTCCCACTAGAGGCTGCTTGGGTATGCTGCTCAGCACCCATGCCCAGAGAGCAGTCATGTTCTCTACCTGCCCAACGCGCTAGTGAGGGCACTAGTGCACAGGATGGCCACGACAGTGACTATCCCTCTGATATACATCAACTGGTGCAGTGATTTGTCTGCTCCTTCCCTTGTATGTAACAAATCCCCCCAGCGCTACAGTCCCAAGGGAGAGACAGAAGGAAATATGGTGATTTAGAAGCTGAGACTCCCGTGGAGGTGCCCACCAAACAGCCTGCCTTATCTGCATTCCCCAGTCTCCTGACATGGCAGCCACACCACATTTTAAGAGCTTTCTTATGCCATCAGCTGTTAATGTGCAGTAGAGAGGCAGTACTCACACAAGCAAGACCAGCAGCGTTGGAGGGGCCCAGCCGAAGGACAGGGAGAAGGGCTTGTGTGACAGCAGCACAGTGCTCGTATAGTTTCAGACTGCAGATTACTTGGGCTTGTGTAGGAAGCTTTTTAGCACAAGGATGGAGGACTGTATTTGCAGGAAGCCCTCCCTGGACCATATAGAATCACAGAAACAATCAGGTTGGAAAAGACCCTCAGGATCACCAAGTCCAACCAAAAACCCTACTCCACAAGGTTCATCCCTAAACCATTATCCCCAAGCACCACATCCAAACGACCTTTAAACACACCCAGGGTTGGTGATTCAACCACTTCCCTGGACAGCCCATTACAATGCCTGACCATGAAAAAACATTTTCCTAATGTCCAGTCTAAACCCACCCTACATCTACCTGGCACCTAAGAAAGCTTCAGTTCAGTAATCTAAAACATGCGGTCCCCTTATCTGACAAGCAGGGACGTAGGCAGAGGAGGAGGTGTAAAGGCTGCTACGGAGAGCCTAGCCCCGGCTCTCCGAGGAGCTGCCAGGCGAGCCACGATTGATGCTGCGGCGGTGGGGCCCTTCTCTCAGCAGGCAGCCGCTTCACGGCCAGCCGGCGTGCGGAAACCTCTCTGTCGTGGCGGCTAATGAGCAGATTGTATTTCACAGCACCGCGGCCCCGCGCAGGTACCGCCAGCGGCTTTCATCTCCCTGATAGCTCCCACGGGAACAGAGCGGCCGCTGCCCTGCGGAGCAGGTCACAGGTCGGTCTTGCTGGGATCTGCAGCTGGGTGTTTTGCAGCCTTTAAACTTGTCAGTTTGCACCTGATCATGGCTCTTTTATACCACGGGAGTGGAGTAAAAGGGGTTAGGGAAGCACCCACTGGAGTTTGTGCAGGAACATGATGGCATTTGTGGGATCAATGCTGAAGCACGTGGGAGAGTGGGAAAACAGCCATCAGGGAGGTGCCATCTAACTTTAAAGCAACAGCAAAATCCATTTTAAGGGCCTCCATTGCTGTGCTGGGAAAGCTGGCCGTGGGCCACCCACTGCCCCGGTATGCCCCAGCGGGCAGAATCTAGCCTGCACCCTTCCAGCCAAGAGCAGTAGGTGGTGGCTCTGAGGAAGGGGAAGAATGTGGTTTGGCCAGGGGAATTTGCTCTTCAGAAGAAATTCATCGAGTGTTTGCCTCAGGCTCAGATTCATATCAAAGAAAGTTCAAAGCCCTCCAGCCCAGGCTCCCAGAGCTGGCAGGTACACTTGCTGGAGGGGTGCATGCAAGAGCAGCACAGGTTGCTCCAGGAGATATTTGGAGAAGCACAGCTGTGGACTGTGCTCTCCTGCTCACTGGTTTTGTCTCTGGAGACACCCACCAGGCCATGATGGGGAGGTTAACGCAATCCTCATGTCACGAGCACTGTCTGCATCCTCCCCATCACTGAGATGCTCCCATGAGGATGCTGCTTTCATCGGCTGAGTAGGTAGAGCCGATCCAGACATAGCTCCCTCAGCCTCTGCCCACCTGCAGCCACTCACTGCAGGTTTGCTGTGTCAGGGCTGCACACCCCTCCAGCACATATTCCCAGCCTGCTGGCACGACTGCTGGTCAAAGATTCATAAATCCCTTCCAGGGTAGATGTGAAGTGCCCAGCTGCTCTGCCAGGCTCTTTGTGTCCATGACAGCAGTCACTCACTACTCCCGGGAAAAGGAAACCTGCTACTTTTAACAAGGGATCTTTATCAGCACCATGCATATGCTGGGAGTTCCTCCCTAGCCTGGCATTTTTGAAGAGCAAGGGATGCTGTGGGGCACTGGTAAGGACTTCTGTTCCCTGTGGAGCCAGGCATGTCCTTGAAATGCCCTTCACCTCACTTTCTAGAGATTTGAAGTCAGGTGCTGATGCTCCAGCCTGGCTCATCACTAGGAATCTGGCTGCCCACTCTGTGCTGTGTATGGTGGTCCTGCCACATCCCTCCCTCCTTCTGACTCCACACTCCATGCTGGCAGTCCCTGACCATGCCAGGCTCCCTCCCATGCTACTGACGCTGGGCACTAGATGAAGTTTTCAGCTACAGAGATATCTGTCTCCCACCTCCCTCCAACATGTTGTGTTTGATGTCAGCTAATATCTCCTATTAGCACCATAAAAAATAGATCTGGAAAAATTAAATTTCAAGCAGAATTCAGATGGGCTACAAGGAAAGAATTGTCCTGCTAAATGAGTGGGGAGAAACCAGCACAATGCCTCTGGGCAGACCTACCGGCAATGGGTTGAAGTTCTGGTCCACCAGGTGGTTGTGGCCATGGTCGAGAAAGGAGTGCCGCACCACCACATCGATGCCCTGGCTGGCCAGCAAGCCCAGTGTGTTCAGCCACCTGCGGATGGAGGGAGCAGAGTCAGGCCACCACTAGACCTGGCACAGCCATGCTCCAGCATATGGCATTGCTCTCATGTACTCAGCCTGGTGTCTGCTCCCAGCACCTGAACTGTAGCCTTCAAATGGTTCTGTGAGCTGGCTATCAACCAGCTCCTACTGCCCCTGTCCTGGCAAACTTACCTGCCTCTCCTCCCACTTCAGCCCCCTCTGCCCCAGCTATGCCCAGCTTGCATGTCCCAACACCACATCTGAGCCCCTGCATGCAAACCAGCAGCACAGTCCTGTGCCCAGAGTCTGAGATCAGACCTTTGCACCAGCCTACCTCCTCACACCTCCCACAAGCAAGGTCTTCAACCCCCACGACCTGTCACAGCCCTGATACCCTGGGATGTCTGTGTGCCGCCCCACAGAGCATGAGGGAAGTCCATCTTTTGTGATCACATCTGGCTCTGAGGATCTGAACTGGGGCTTTGCAGCAGAATGTCTGTGTCAGCAGAATGTCTGTGTCAGCAGACAAGCGCCAGGAGCCAGGGGTGGCTGTGGCTTTAAAGGAGAGAAATGGTTTCCACGGCAGAGCCCTGCCAAGCACTTCCCTAGGCAGGTGCCCCAGAGCAAACACATGCAAGAACATGTGGCTGCAGCCTGAACCAAAAAGCCCTAGGGTCTCAGAGCTGTCATGCTCAGACGACACCTCCCTTCCACACCCATGCCCTGTGGGCACACCATGGGTTCCAAATGCATGATCCCATGTGGTTCCCACCTTGTTACGCTTCTCTGGCTATGCCAGAGTCTGGGTCACTTACAGGAAAGCAGTGCTGAGGAGGGGTAATAGGAATGCTATGGAGAAAATAATGGTGCCCCGGCTGCTGGGCAGTACTGAGTGGGTACAGGTGGGGTCTCTGGGCACCAAGCAGGCTTTCTTCCAGCTGCAGAAGCTTTGTAGCACCTAAGCTTGCAAAGCTCATAGGGATGGCAGTGCCCTGGTGCTGGTGAGCTGGCATAACTCACAAGAACCCGGCTGCATAGGAATCGGAGAGGTTGTTCATGCCTCCAGCTGAGGTCGCACCGACACCTTCCAGCCAGATCTTCTTCCCTGGTGTGTATGTGTTCACTACCTGTGCAAGAGATGAAAGCAACCAAAATGACTTTCACAAACATCCAATGTAAAGCCAAGGCAAACATCTCCTGCATTGTGCCAAGAAGTCTCACAGAGACCTTTAGTCATGGTGCTGCTGGACAGTCAGTGCCTGTCTGACTCTAGCATGGTGACTCAGTGTCTTCAACATGGCTGGGTGGCAGAAGAGCATTCCTCACTCTCTCCTCACTGCCACATGTCTTCTACCCATCTTATGGTGCTCTCATGCTCCCAAACCCAGACCCTGCTTTTTCCGCATGTTCTCCCCATGAGTCCATCCTGCAGGCTGCCTTACTATGTCACCTCAGCTTCCATGTCCCCATAGAAGGTGGCTGCCAATCACAGGCAACACCCAAGCCCCAACTGTTCCATGGCATGGAAGTGCTGAGATACCTGCTGGAGCCACATGAGGAATGGTGGGCACCCAAGAAGAAAGCAGCAGATGCTCCCAGGTGTGGGAAGATATCAACCATGTGGCTGAGCAGGGGCTGCTTTGCCACCCAAGGGGTCCCTGGTACAGTCAGGATATGCAGGTCTGAATATGCTGGCCCACCCCTCACAAAGTTCCAGTTGGCAACACAAACACCTGTGTGATGCCAGGTGGGACAATAGGGCTTGGATGGCCAGAGCTGACCTCTCACAGCACGAGCAACCTCCAGCACCACAAAACGCTCCGTCCTCTCTCCTGCAATCCCACTTCTCCAGGCCAGGCAACTAGCTCCCACGACCAGATGTCTGCAAACCCAGCGGCCCAAGGAGCGCTCTACACAGCCTGATGGATCCTGCCCCATTAGTGAGGAGCACTGGAATGTGCTGGATGGACTGGGATCCCTCAAAGATGTTAAATACGCCAGCTCTGGTCTGCCTCCCACTCACAGCCTGTGAGAGTCGACATCCCTGACTGAAGCCCCAGAGGTGTTGGCATCCTGCCTGTAATTATCTAAGCCCGCCACCTTCCCCCCGTCGGAGAGGAAGCAATAAAACAGGGAAGTGGACAAGCCCAGCTGCTCTAATCAGCCCCAACAGGATGCATGGACTCAAAGCCAAGCTGGAGGCTATTAGCACCCAGTGCTGTGCTTTTGCTCAGCCACACTGGCATTCCTGGAACAGTCCTTCCCAGGCCCTGCCCTGCGCAGACCAAATCCTACCCTGTGGTTCCCCAAACACACACAGAGGGCAGCTCCTTGCTGCCTCTAGTCTGGGGATGGATAGGGTCCTGCTCCCTTCCCAGCAGGTTCCTGACCGGCAGCAGAGGTGGGACATGCTCCTGCTTTTGGTGCGGTATTGTACTCCCCCAGGAGGAGCAGAGTTGGCCAGTGCCTCTTGCTTGGCCTTGGACTGACTCCATTGGCCACCCCACCATGCCTCCCCACAGCAGGAGGATCGTCTGCATGCATGGAAGATACCCATTTTGTGCCAGAGGACTGAGCAAGTAGCTTCCCTCCTTCAATTTTGCTGTGAAGACCCTTTCATCCCCTTTCCTGGGGCCTCTTTGAGTTGTGTACTCATCCTATGGTTTCTCCCTGCAGGAATTACAACAGTAAGACATTGTAGTGACTGGTATGGCATAAAAACCTAGACAAGATAGACAGATGGACATGTCCTCCAGTCCCTAAAGCTGTCCCTGCTTCTTAGGTGTTCCTTATTTCTTCCAGGACTGACAACTGAGCAGGCTGGTCACAGCCCTGGCCCCAGGATCAGCCAAAGTAGGGGAACCCTGTGAGGCTCCCATACTCTGTCCAGTTGCTAGAGATGAGAGCTGGGTCTCCCAACCAGTGGGAAGAGGAAGGCTTGCTGCAGGCTGAGCTAGCCAGGCAGAGCCAGGGGCTCCGACACCACACACCAGCAGCAGCTGGGTTTTATAACACAGTCAAAACATCATGGCTGGGAAAAAAAACCTTTCGTGGTGATCATCGTTCTCCACTAGTGAAAATCATCCTGGAAATGCAACTGGAACAACTTTGCAAGCAACATTTTTGGGTGCTGTAAGTGGGACAAGATATTGCAGAAGAAGCCTGCTTCTAAGCAGGCATAGCAGCAACTGTGCTCAGGATAGTTTGGTATCACCTAGCTGCTCCCCCAACTCCTCATCCTTGGGAGCAGGTTTCAAAGAACACTCTCGTTAAGTGCTGCTCCCTTCAGGAACAGGCAGGTGGGAGAGTCAAGCCAGTTGGCTGCTCCAGAAAGGCTGCCCCCGCCCATAAATTCGGCCCAGGTCCCCACACGCCTGTGTAGTCCACACCATGCTGCAGCCTCCCGAAAGCGCCACACATGCCGCCCTGGGGCCAGGTGTCACGCTGCCTGGTCTTTCCTCCCATTCTCTGCATAAAGACTGAAAGCACATCCACCCTCCATCCCTGCCCAGTGCTAGCTCCCTGGGAGCACACTGCTTCCGCGGCCAGAGCCCCGGCCACGAGCTGTGCCAGGGGCAGGCAGCGTGGGCGTGGTGCCCGCCCGCCTCCCGCGGAGCCTTTGCACTCACGCACTTTCTGGATTTTCCTGATCTGGGCAGACAGTGTGTCTAACAGACGTGTTTTCAGGAAGTCTGTCACTTTGGCCACTCTTCCGTCAATGTAGTAACTGCAAAGAGAGTAAGACAACACGAATCAGATACCTGAGCATAGCCTTGCCCTCACCCACGTCCTCCTGTCCCACTGCTGCCCCATACCAAGAAGCTTCCTCCTTTGTTCTGGGATGTCCCTGCTTACCTGCTGCCCTCCCCTGGCCTTCTGGCCATGTCTGTGTCTGGTAGATTATTCCAGTCTCTAACTCAGGGCAGGAGGTGGACGCACCCTGAACACTGAGCATCCTGCAATGCAGAAGCCATGGGGAGCTTTGCGCTTCCTTAACTATTGCCGGTGACATGCTGGAAGTGGAATACCACAGGCTGGGGTAAAACCACCACCCAGCAAGGCTTTGCAGCACCCTCTGCAGCACCCTCTGCACTGATCTCATGGAAACCCCACGGACACAGACTCTCTGACATGATGCCTGTGACAGCAGCACCTGGGTTTGATGACCTTGGGAGATCTTTTGCTCTTCCAACTTGTCCACTCAGGGACATACTGCTTTCAAAACACAGTCCAGGGCTTAGTGTCATTGTTACTGGAAAGATAGCTCATAAGGGATGGCAAAATGGAAGATGCAAATCTAATGGTTGAAAAAAAAGGGCCCTTAGCCACAGGAGATTACTACACAGACACCATGGAAGAGAAGGGTCTCAAGCAACAAATATTCTTGGAGATACACTGTAAATTGCTGCATTAATGACTCAGGAGAGAGGCTGCTCAAGCTGCCAGGTGTAGGAATAACTGTACCTGTCTGCCCAGCTTGTGGGCAGAATCTCCATTCAATGATGGGTCTGGAGGGGAAATTGTATAGATCCTCTTCTGGTCTGAGCAACAGAATTGCTTGGGAGGGGAAACTGTGTAGAACCTCTTCTGGTCTGAGCAACAGAATTGCTTTGGAGGGGAAACTATATAGAACCTCTTCTGGTCTGAGCAACAGAATTGCTCGTGGATGTCCTGCTGCAATAACAATTCTCCAGGCTAAGCTTTGATAGTGTTTCTGAGACAGCCGTGTGGTACATGGGCTGAGGGTCTGTGCATCAGAGTGAATCCTGCTCCCAGCACCTCTGCACCACTTGCACATTTCTTGCTTGATCTTCCAGCAAAATCCACAGCTGAATCCCCCACTCAAGAAAAGCTGTAGCCATTACTGGCAGGGGAAGTCCTGCTCTCACAGAAATCCCTTCTGCCCTGGGAATGCCAGAGTGTTTCCCATACAGAGAGCTGATTCCTGCTCTCCATGTGCTTGCTTATACAAAACACATCTATAGTGCAGCTCATCATGATGCGAATCAGCTGTCTGTAAGTGTGGGAGGAAGGCTCTGAAGTGCCTCAATACCATCTCCTGGCTCTAGGACTAAGGTGATGCAGTCTGTCTCAGAATGAAAATACCCTGTGGCTAGAGGTAATTCCAACTGGCTCCTCCTGAGGAAATGTCTGGGGCTGTTACCTCTCTCTCCAGGCAAGGAGCAGTGGCAGTTCTTGCACACGCCTCAAAGGCTCTCCCCCCCAGCCTTGCAGGGACACCAGGACATCTGCTACAGCATGCACTGGCATACCTCTGGGACAGCCCTTTGGTTAATAAATAGATTTTCCAAGAGAAACTTCCTGAACCTCCTCCTCCTAAATGTGCAGCACACATCAGCCACTCGACACAGCAAGCTCTGCTGGAGCTGTGCTGGGGGTACAGATGTGCACAGGAACTACAGCAGCTTTGGCTGGGTGTGCTGGTTTGAGGCTTACTGGAATATTTTAATGAGAGAAATTAGATCACTGGTTGTGAAAAAAAAATAATGATGAATTCTACATCATTCATTAGTTTGCTGGGAGGGATAAAAAGCCAAAACATCAACAATTTGTCCCACTCTGGCCTGGGAATCTGGATCTATTTGCTTCCTCTTCACTCTGCTCTAATATCTCTCCACTAATCTTAGCTAACACATAACAACATAAGCTTTGCTGCTTGTTTTATATGTCTGTCCAGGAAAGTAGAGGAAGAAAGAGAGGGTAGTTTTGACCCCCTTCTGGGCAGCCTTCCTTGTCTGGGAGTTTGAATTTCTGTATTATTTCTAATTTGTATATAATTGTAAGTACTTGTAAATATATTGTGTACATATGCTTGTGATCTGCTTTGCTGCAAATAGAGCTTCATCTTACTTCCCAGCCATCTGAGTCAGTCTGGTAAATCTCAATAGTGGAGAGAGAAGTTCCTAACTCATCTCACTGGGGCTGTCAGGGCTCAACCATTGCCTCCTATCCCTCACTGGAGACGTGTCCACTCAGCATACACCAGTTACGCAGACCCTTCTGCCTCTCTACAGTGCAGCCATGGGAGCTGTGATACATGATGGGCTGAAGACTTGGGGTCTGTAGAAAAGTGGACTCACCTTTCCAGGGCTGCATAACATGCAATCTCATCTACACCAGAGAGCAGCTTTAGTGGCCATAGTGGCTAGAAGGCAGGAGCATCCTCAAAGGATGCCATGGGCTAACTCAGCCTCAGCCAGAGCACTCAGCACACACGCAACACACACACGAGTGCTCAGATAGGGTTTTTATGCCTAACTGCTCCAATTCATTACCCCAGTAAGAGAGTAAATGCACTTGGAGCTGTGCAGGGCTGCAGCGAAGGAGGAACAGCACCGGCACTAACTGTCTTAGAACAGAAACGCATAAGGGACACTAAACAAAAAGAACCTTGTGTGTCAGCTTTCTGCCCAGCATGCGGTCCCAGCTGTGTCCCCAGTAAAGAATGGGATCGTGCCAGTCACTCCCAAATTTCACTCCAATGTTGTGCAACTTCAGGAAGGAAGCAAGAGGCATTTCTTTATGTCCTCACTGGAAAGAGCTAGGGACAGAGATTATCTCCAGGAAAGACTTAAGAAGTGTTCAAAAATCATTTTGATCAAATGTACACTACCAAACTGCTGGCTGCTGGGAGGAGAGCAGATCTGGGAGCAGCAGGCAGTGGTGGGGTTTGCAGAGATTACTTTTTAAGACAAAATTACAAAGCAATGGACTCCGGGGATGGCAGATGTTTGAATTTTAGCAAAGCACTTAAGAAGTGAAGAGAAAGGATTTCTTCAGACTGCCATGGGCCGAAACCCCATCACCTGGGCCAAAAACTGGGTGAGAGGCCATAAAAACAAAGTTGTGTTGATTTGGAAAAGATGGAGTTAGAGAGAACCTCAGCCTGTGTATGTCCTACACAATGCAGCAGGCTTTTTGTGGGGTTCAGTTTGTCTGTGTGAGCCAGTACAGTCCTAGAGCCCAGAATAAACCCCTCAGAGAGCAAAGGCAGGCTTGCACCTCCTTCTCACCCCCATTAATATATAAGATGTGCTTCCGAACTACAGCTCCACTGTATCTCTCCAGAAGCAGCATCAGAGGAGGCTCTACCCTCCAAGGGACTATATGGAGGAGCAGCATGAAGGTGCTGCTGTGCTGACCACAGTCAAGACTCCGTGAGGAAGACTCTGTGGGGAAGAGAAATGACCCAGCCACATTTTTGCCACCTTCGTTAACAGCCCAGACAACAGACAGGTAGAGGGAAGAAATGCAAAAATAAACCTGTTTCAGTATCAGGAAATGTTGCTGTTAGCATGTCTCCAGGAGAAACAAGAAGGGGAGCACCCCTTGGGTATTTAAGAATGAAGACAATTGCAATTTTCTCTAAGATGGGCAAAGATCTCTTG
The DNA here is from genome assembly GCA_013400475.1 of Tricholaema leucomelas. Taxonomy (NCBI): domain Eukaryota; kingdom Metazoa; phylum Chordata; class Aves; order Piciformes; family Lybiidae; genus Tricholaema lacrymosa; species Tricholaema leucomelas. Next base: position 1,077,078 of record WAAF01001364.1, read on the forward strand.
CAGATCTGCCTGGGAAACAGACACCAACAGGTTCAGTTTCCCCAGACTAAGAAAGAAGGAAAATGGCACAAGTTGCACAAGGCTTGCAAGGAAGAGAGAGGCACTGAGGTCTTTGCTGGCAGGTCTTTGGTAACAGGCTGCTCAGGAGTGAACGAGCAGTTTCCAGCTGTAGGCTTCATCATTAGCCTTTTGAGAACTTTAACCATTGGTTAAGGCAGCATAGAAACCCACAAAATGCAGAGAACTGACAGGCCTTTAAAGCAGAATTGCTCATTAGGCATGGATTATTCCCAGGAGCAAAGGCTGCAGCTTTGCTGATATTTACAATGACTCAGTGCACTTGACTTAAAAAAAACAACATCCTGAACAGTCACAACTCTCCAACCTCTAAAAAAGCCAACAAAGCTGCAAGGAGCTCCAGCACTGACAAGTAGCCCCCAGGCAGCAGGATGGTGCATAGGCAGCTAGGTTGAACCAGCCCTAGGGGCTGTGGCATCCACATCCTTCTCTCCCAGTGCCAAAAAAGTCTGAGTGTAAAAGGAGACATATGGACGGACCCTCTCCAATGCAGGCAAGGGTCTCTGGCAGCCACAACTCTGCAGAGGTAGAGGACATGTAGCTCATGGGCAAGCTATTTGTCTTCAACACAGGCTGGCAGATCTTCCAATGGGCTCTATATACAACACCAGAGTTGGTCCAAAGACTAGGAGATACCAGCATGCCCACCATGGCCACGGGCTTTGCCATTTCTGGTAGCACAGAAAAGAACAGATATGGGCAATTACATACAGATCTGACTCACTGTGTCCCCCACTTTGATGCCGTTACCTCTGTAGACAGACAGTCTGCAGGAACATGAGAAGAGCCAGCCAAGTAAAAAAGGAATCCAGCAACTAAACGCTGGATGAGACAAAAGCCTCAGGGGAAAGGCCATGTACAGGCACTTTGGGTGCCCTGTTATGCTATGCAAAGCTGATGTCAGTTCTCTCCGTTCCATTTACATTGCCCCATATCTAAACCCCCCATTTAAATATGCCTTTTAAAATCCCCAGGATGGGGTGCATTTTGCAAAAGGAAGGGTGACTGTGTCACTCTGGAGACAGCCAAACCAGAGCATGGCAGGGGAAGGACTCAGCCAAAGGCTGGGTAGGGATTTGTGTCTGTGCCGGGAAATGCATCACCCCAGTTCCTGACCCCCATCTTTAGCTGGAACTGTAGTATGAGCTTGAAGACACAAGGACAAGAGTTGGGAACAGTACTGAAGCAGGGCTGAGCAGAGCTGCCAGTCAAAATGCTCTTGTTCTTGGGGAGGGTGCAAGGCTAGGATGCACACAGCTCCCCACTGCCTCACAGGAGAGGATGGTTCCAGGCACTAGGGCACTGGGTGAACTTGATGCTGGCTACACATGTCTATTCTGTCACCTCTAGGTCTTGTGCTGCCTTGAAAATGGTTTTCTGCAGAGATCCACAATTTGCTGCATAGGACTGCAATCACTGTCCCATGTTTAATGAAGGTAGTGCACTGGCTCCTGGGCAGCTGGTTTCATTTACCTCCTCTTTCATTTTAAAGAAAAACCTTTGCCCCTATTATCTGACCTCTTCTTCTGTTGCAGTTAATTACATTAAAGCCCACTTCCCAAAGCTCAGGAATTTCCGGATCTACTTTGTTGTCTGCTGCTACAGGGAGAGTCTGCTAGGAATTAGGGGACCCACCCGCCAGGGATGCTGAGCAGGGCAGATCCCTGCCGTTAGCGTGACATCCTACCACCGTGAAACTGAGACACCTCTGCCAGCACAGGTGGTCCCAGTCCCTGAGCATCTTCCCGAGTTGAGAGCAGAGCCCGCAGCTGCAGGACAAGACACACAGCAGCCCCACTGCTCCTCCTGGAGAGGAAAGGTGGGATGTGACCTGCTCTTCCAGGTAGAGACCTGTGGGCACAGGCGGGAGACGCTGCCCACCTCTAGTCAACTCATAAATATGGTAAGAAGAACGACTGTGGGCTGCTCTATCACCCTTAAAGGCACAGCTCACAGCCATGTCCTTCGCTGCCTCCAGACAAGGTGTCTCCGTCTGTCCCACTAGAGGGAGCCATCTCAGGACCATGCCATCTCCTCATCCATGCCCTGGCACCACCTGGACCCATGCAGTTGGCCAAGGCTGTGATACTGCCAGGAACTGTGCTGTCCATCAGACAGTGTGGAGCCAGCGGGCAAAGCTATGCTCTGGCCAGATGGAGATGAGCCAATGATTCCTTCACAGAATCACAGAACCATTTTGGTTGGATAAGACTTTAAAGATCATCAAATCCAACCATCAACTCAGCACTGCCAGGTCACCACTAAACCATATCCCCAGGCACCACACCTACACATCCTTTAAATCCCTCCTGGGATGGTGACTCCACGACTGCCCTGGGCAGCCTATTCCAACCCTTCTGGGAAGAAATTTTTCCTCATGTCCACCCTAAACCTTCCCTAGCAGTGCTTCAGGCAGCTTCCTCTTGCCTTATTGCTTGTTACTTGACAGAATAGACTGACCCCAACCTCACTACAACCTGTCAGGTAGTTGTCAAGAGTAATAAAATCTTCCCAAATCTCCCTTTCTCCAGACTAAACAACCCCAGTTCTCTCCGCCACTCCATGTAAGACTTGTGCTGTAGAGAAGACTTCTGCTCATGCAGTCTCCTTCTCCAGGCACAACCTCTGAAGACTCCACGCTCCAAGCACTTGCAGTAGGCTCCCGTGAGCTCAGGTATGTACCCCTGGTATATACATCAAGGTGTGTCCACACATGGTGGGCAACTCTCCCTCAGCAGCTGTGGGAAATCTAACCCCTGTGACTGCCTCGTGAGCATCTCCACCTGCACACTCAACATGTCTAAGCTGGAAGAGATGTCACTGAAACCAAGCCTAGTAAAAGCATTCTAAGCAGCATCTCACACATGCCCACGTGCCTAGGCTCTTTGATTTGCTGTATCTGGCAAGTGATTTTTCCATCTTGAAGGATAACATGGCACTCTCCAAGAACCCACAGGAATAGATGTCCACTGGCTTTGAAGATGCAAACATTTACTTTCCCCATAAGTAATAGGGATTTGTGTGTCAGAGGCAGCATTGCATAAGGATTTGCCCATTAAATATATGCCAAATTTGGAGTTGTGCACAGGAGTTTGGATGGAAAACCAGCCCAGAGAGCACACCTCTATGGATGGAACTGGGCACAACTGCAGGTTTAAGTGGACAATGAATCTTCACCACGTGTGAGGGTGGCAGTGCCGAGCAAAGAGATGGCTGCAGGAAGGTTTCTGAGCAGTGAGAACCTGTGCCCAAAGGCTGAGGCGGCCAAGAGCAGAGCATTTACTCAGAACCAAGCGCAACAAACTAAATTATCAGGGAAATGCCAAAACTCTTGGAGCCACGGTCAGTTCCACCTGCCACACCCTCCGTTAGTGGAAATTCCCTGAGCATTTTCAAGCCATTCACACATCCCTCTCCAGCAACACATCACTTCTGAAGAGGGAGGCACACATGCTGAGTTACATCTGTAAGTGAAACCATACTCAGGAAGGCAGGCGAGGATGCCTGTTTCCACCTGGTGTCACTTTTCTGTCAGACATGTTTCAGCCGTAGTCGATTTTCACACAGAGGGTAGGGATCCTTGCAATGTATTCCCTTCTCAATTCTCTTCCTGGACTGAGTACAGCCTTTTCAAAGGAGTAACAGATTTGACAAATTTATAACCAACATCCCAGGAGATTGTTAGTGTTTGGAACAGACATATTCGTACTTGAAGTTAGACAGCAGATTAGTTTCCTGCTAATAATTTTCTTCTTGGATACAAAAGAACTTGTTTTGGTTTGTTTTGCTGTTTGGAGCAGAGGGATGAGACACTGTTTTGACATTTATTCATAAACAGTACAGAAGCCCAGCTCAGAGCTGTGGCCACTGCCAGTCATAGAAGCATAGAACAATTTATGTTGGAAAAGACCTTTAAGATCACGGAGTCCAATCATTGACCCAGCATTGCCAAGTCCGCCACTAAACCAGTTGTGCAAACACATACAGGTGCAATACCCAGAGCTGCCAAACAAGGCTGGGGTAGAAGTGGCTCCTACACTGCATTGGAAATGGGTCCACAAGCAGTTTCTCAAATCTGCCAACAGTCACGGGGAGCTGCACCAGCCCTCCTGCTCCCAGGTCACTGCTCTGGCAGAGCCACTCAGCACCACAGCCTCCAAGCACTTTGCATCGATGTTGTAAGGAAAGGTTTTAAAGCAGCTGTGTGGGCAGATTCCCTGCACACCAGGATTAAACTCCACATCTGAAGCCTGGAAGTTTATCCCTTCAACTAATCCAAGGGCTTGGCACAGTGACTAGGCTCCACTGCAGAAAGCAAATTCCTGGACTAAGTAAAGGTGATCAGCACATTGTGTAATCATGAAAAGCAAACTCCCAGCTGAGACATAGATCATCACTGCGCAGCATGAGCCTGTAAATAACACAAACCCCACTCCAAATGCTCTGCTACCCCACTGCTTCCCTTGCAGTAAGCTGCTGCTGCTGCTGCTGCTGCCGCCTGGTAGGGAACCACAAGCAGCCAAACATCCAAACGAGCAACACTGCAGCACAGTAAGGAAACTCCCTGAGGAACAGGACTTGCTGAATGAGGGTCACGCCTGGTGCTATAAACCACTCTAAGATGCCAACAGCTGCTTCTGTAGGAGGCTCGAAGGCTAACACAGCACCAGAGACTGTGGGGACACTTCCAAAAAAACCTCATGCTTTAAAACCCACTCGAGATGGGCTTTACAAACCATGCTTCTACACCTCACCAGAGCAATCTGAGTACCCCACAGAGGGTCGCTGTGGAGCATCAGTTTAGGGAACAAGCCCCGTGAGCAGCATCTACAAGCTCACCTTGACACTGAGACCCAGGCTCCTGTGCTCAAGGCCGGTGCACAGCATGAGTTAACTCAGTGTCAGAGCAAATTCACGTCTTCTGGGAACAAGAGGGTCTTATCATGGTTTCTGCTCCATGCCTATGTCTGAAACTTGTCCTTTCTGTGGCAGGAGAGAGTCCTGCCTGCCCCATAAAATCTTTTTCTATTAATTTTGGTGGTTGTTGCTGTGCTTGCACACTGAATTGCCCTTGCATTGGCATTTGCACTCCCACTGCAGACAGCCCCAGCCTGCTGGGGAGTTGGAAAAAAGAAGAGGAAGAAAATGATGTTTAGGCATTTTCCCTCAAACAAAACCTTTCCCTCCGTTTGGTGCCTGTCACACTCAGTGCTACAGCTCAGAGCTTGCTTTGCCTTTCCAAACTGCAGCACATGTAGGTAACAGGAGGAAAAACAGGTATCGGCATCCCTTTGGCACCCCAGCTGGGGCTGATTCTTGGATGTTCATTCCCTAACCATTGACATCTGCTCCAGGGGCTCTATCTGCAGCATAGGACTGTAGTGTGTCTATGGGCACATGAGACCCTCACAAAACGGAGCAAGGATGAGGGCATTATGCATTTACCACTGGACTAAGCTACCTCCTCTCCTCTGAGCCAAACCAGTTTAGCTTCAGACCAGCAGTCATGGGAAGATAGTCACTAAAGTGAAAGGAACAGGACTTTCATATTGTCCCATACATCTGTCACATGTAGCATTTGCTTTGCTGTCATCCCCACTGGCCAACGCTCGAGCTGCTGGCTCAGGGACTCAGCAGAGCAGCTTCAAAGCAATCAGTCAGGCCAGGGATGCAGACGGTGGTGGTTTAACCATTGTCTGAGCCACAGTGGTAAAGGTTAATGCATCCCCTCCTGTATTTGTTCCAGAGGCTCCAGAAGGAGGGGCAGAGACCCTTTAACCTGTTTAAATGCAGCAGGAAAACAGCGATGGCTGTCACAATCTGTTCCCTTTCATATCCAGACAGTGCACCAGCTCTGCTTCCAGCATTATCTGATCACTGCAATTAGTGTTAGAAAGTAGAAGGAAAGATGAATACCTACTGTTGCCAGGTAACGGCATCCACAGTGCTGCCAGCCACTTTCATGAACCTATAAGAAACAGAGGAAGAAACCACATAAGCTCAGTGCTGTCACAAGGGAAGTCCTAAAACAACCCATCTCCATTCTACATCACAGGATAACAAAGGCAGTCATCACACTCACAGACTAATGAAACTGGTGTATCTTTAAATGGAAAGAATTATGTTTAATAGAAATGCTTGTAGCAAGCACATCTGAGAATAATGGAGCTAAACTCAACTGGTAGCAGAGCCCTGAGCATCATTTTAGAGCAGGTAGGGAGAGCTTTCAGAGCACAACGGCATGACGAGAAGATGATCTTGGGGTATGATGTACTTAGTTGTGTGACTGCAACAACTCCCAACAGTGCTTCAAGAAAAAGTTTTAAATGTTCATCTTGAAAGGAGGTACTTCAACAAGTATTTAAGTGAGGAGCCCCTTGCCCAAATTCCAGGAAGAACTGGAAAAGTGGAAGAATATGGAACTAAAAATCAACAAAGCTATTAGATGCAAAGACACCACCTCCAACTCAGGAAGCCCCTGAACACTGGAGGCTGGGAGGAAAGGCTGCAAAAGTACTGCTATGTGCTTCCCTTTTTTATTTGATGCTCTTTCTTTGGCACTGGCTATTAGTAATCTGATGGGATGCTGATCTGGATGCACTGTTTGTTTTGACCCATTCCTGTGACTAACCACAGCACTTCCATGCACAAGAGTACAGAGAATTATATATACATATACACACAGACACATACATACATACTCATGTGTATAGGTTTCCTGATTGCCTGTGTCCCAACTATCTTACAGAAAATACAGCTCCCACTTGAAACAGACTTGAGGCTGATCTGTTTTGTATCTGCTTACACTGCCAATGCCCAAATTAAAGCCATTTCTCACCTTGGGGACCATCTGCAACCATCAGAGCACCAACCTCTAGAAGAGGCTTGCTGCCATCCAAGATGGTCCCTACCTGGTCTAGCAATCCAAACTTCCCCTTGGAAAACCATGACTCCCACAAGAAAGCCCAAGCAGTTATTACATTCTTATGCTTAGAGGCACAGATATGAAGACACGTAAAGGCAGAGCAGCTGGACAGGCACACTGCAGTGTGATGTGTGCTGTGTAGGTAATGCATTTTGGAAGTGACAAGGCCTGCATACGACAGGACACATTGGCATAAGCCTGTGAATGGGATGAGAAAGAAATTGATCAGCATCAGTACTGTCTGCGGCTCAGGGACACAACAGGAATCACACAGCTGCCTGACCCCACCCAAAACAGACTGAGAAAATTGGGATTGTTCGGTCTGGAGAGGAGAAGGCTCCAAGGAGACTTCATTGTGGCCTTCCAGTATCTGGGGCTACAAAAAAGCTGGTGAAGGACCTTTTAGGATACTGAGTAGCAATGGGATTGGAGGAATGGAGCAAAACTAGAAGTGAGTAGATCCAGACTGGATGTTAGGAAGAAGTTCTTCACCATAAAGGAGGTGAGACATTGGAACAGATTGCCCAGGGAGGTACTGGAAGCCCCATCTCTGGAAGTTTTTAAGGCCAGGCTGGATGGAGCTCTGAACAACCTGATCTAGTGTGAGGTGTCCCTGCCCATGGCAGGAGGGTTGGAATTGGATGATCCTTGAGGTCCCTTCCAGCCCTGACAAGTCTGTAATTCCATGATAAAACCCAGGAATCAGTGGCGCTTGGTCCTGCAAGCTCCTCCAGGACAGCTCCATACCAAGGGTGGGGAAGGAAAGAGAAGGTTGTGAGGATTAATGAGACCTCTGATCAGACTAGTTCTCGCGGCAGGGATGTGCAGCAAGCTTTCTGGCACACGAGCATCTAATCAGGTCTGAAACAAAAGCAGCAAGCTTCAGGCTAAATATAGCTTGGAAACAATTATTCTGACTTTAAATTAATGATGATGGTCAATTACAGACCAGGACAAAAGGGCAGCTGGACCCTGTGAAGCATAAGAGGACACTGGCAAAGGCAGCAGTAATAAATCTCTGCAGACAGAGAGGGAAGAGGTACAATTAGAAATGGAAAAGCAACACAACAACATGCTGCAACCCCCCACAGCACTGATGCATCCCTGACTGCTGCCGAGCAGTGCTGCAAGCTTCAGCTCCCAGGCTTGTCTTTCAGAAATGCTTTTACATCTCTCCTGAGCATTAGGCTGAGAGACCAGTGCCAGGGTGGTGGTTTGGGAATGGTTCCTCCCCAGCTTAGCAAGCTGAAGAGACCAGCTGGACCAGCCCCAGTGCAAGCAGAGGGAGAGGTGTGAGGACCCTGCAACCCACATCCATCATCTGGCAAAAAGGGGATTTTGCAAGGATTGCTAGGGAGAGGCTACAGTTCTACAAAAGTAAGTGTACAGAAATATGCCAAAAGGATTAAAAAACCCCTGCTCACAGATTTACAAGAACTGCTGTCTAAAATGTAGCACATGAAGTTTTTTGAGATTGAACTAATCAATTCTAAACTGAAATTACAAACACAGCTTGTATTGAGTTTGAAGATTAACCCAGCTTGCTTTCTAAACTCAAATGCTTTACCTTCTAGCCTTAAAATAAATCATCTCAGACTTTACTTAACAACGTCTCTGGTCTCAGTTTGGCACTCTCCACTTGCAGTCCAAAACCATGAACAGACCAAGCTCACAGTAAGAAGCTCTCCAGTTTTCCTTGCCATTTCTACAGAGTACCTACAGCCCTGCTGCAAACACTCACTTCAGAGGTCTTTGAGCAGAGAATGAAAATGAAACCAAATCCTTGATATAACCTTCAGCATCTCTGGAGTAGCAGAAGTAGCCCTTCTATTCCACCTCACACAGGAAGCTAATTAGCATGTTGTTAAAAAGCTCCTGTTTTGGTTTAGGACACAGGCATCACTTGGGTAGCTCAGTGCAGACCAAAAGCAGGAGCAGAAAAGGCTCTGGCTTGACTACAGTTCCTCTTCTATCTCCATAAAAGTGACATAAATTGGTTAGTTCTGGTAATTTTCAAGTTTTAACACAAAAGATGCCTATCTAGCACAAATTTTCCTTTCCACATTTGTGGTTTTGTTTTGTGATTTGTTTTGTGATTTGTTTTTTTTTTTTTTCCTCTTTCTTTTCTTTTTATCGAGATTTTTGCAGGATGAAGTTCAAACATTCCTGATAAAACTTCCATGTCCTGCCTCACTGGTGGAGTTGTGCCTGGAGCACCCCAGACGACTTGGACAGTGGTCTCTACCCTCCAAGGAGAACCTACAGCAGATCAACAGCCAGCAAGTGGTACTGCATGAACAAGAGATGAAGTCCAGGGTAGGTGGTGATGCAGTGATGCACAGGCATCCAAATATCCTCCCCTTAGGTACAGAGATATTACTAATCTCTTCACTCCTGTAACACCTGTGCTGCTCACACCATGGATTTTGAGGCCAGTGGAGATCCATATGGTCTAAATGACCAGTGCTGGCACATTTTTGTCTGGGATTTCCTGGGCTGTGTGATGTCCATGTGTGCAGTGTGACACAGGCAGAGTAAACCAGATGCTTCCTGGAGGGCTCAGAACCCTGCACGTGTTGCACAGATGGGCTGGCCTGGTGCAGTAAATCTGCCATTTTGCTGCACATTGGCCTTTCCCTGTGAGCACTCAGCGGCTGCGCGGCGCATGTGCAGCAAACCCTCCTCACAGCAGTGGGACATGCTCAGCCTGTGCTGTGCAGGCCATGTGGGCAACTGCTGTAACAATGCCCTGTAATACAGATTGGTGGCAGCCCCAGGATATGCCTGTGCAGTACCCCTGGCCAGAATTCCACATATCAGAAACCTGGGTAAATGTAAAAGTCCTCAAAACCTGCTGCGGTACCATCTCTAGGTGGGAAAGTAGAATACATCAAAGGTAGGTGGAGGAAAAGGATAATTGGGCAGGGAGTTCATGATACTGAGGATGAGATGAAGCCACTGAGCCTGAAAACATCCATTTCCATCTCCTTATCCTTGCAGATGCCCATATGCCAGCATCCCATGCCAGCACTACTACTTGTGGGGCCCTGTATTGCGCTAGAACTGAGGCTCAAGATTGTTTTTAAATAAGCACTGAGAAAAACAGAATTTAACATTGCTCAGTCACAAAAACAGTTCTCAGCTCTGTCCTAGAATTGTCAATTGTGGCACAAGACAGTATCTCAAGGGTCAGGAACGAGCTGTGGAAAAGTGGAGCAGAAGGTCTGCAGCAGCACAAGATGGTACCGACTCCAAATCTGGTGTCATAGTGTGAAACCATGGCTCAGATCTGCCCACTCCCACAGCATCTCCCATAGCCACACCTGCCAGGACTGCAACTTTCATCTGAGTGCAGGCACATCTCTCAAATATATCTCCTCTCCTGATTCAATACTTGCCAGTCATGGAGCACCTACTGCAACCTTAAGCAAATTGCTTCCACGGTTAATTAGTCCCCAAGTATGTTATTTCTCATCTCAATGTGTCTGGTTTCAGCTTCCAGTCACTGGAACTTCCTAGGTTCATTCCCAATACATTAAAGGGCCAACTACATTTCAAAATTTCTTTCCCATGCAGGTAATTGCAGACTGTAATCCTTTAAACAGAAAAGAAAAAGAGAGTGATCCTGTAACAAAGAATGCAGCTGCAGAAGGGGACTAGTTACCATCACACAGTAGCAAGAAGGGGCCAAGCAAGGCAGCAGCTCTAAGAGCCAGGGGATGAGCAGATAGGGTAAGTCCGTACCTCCAGACAAGAAAGATTCTCACTTCTCTGGTGACTTTGGCAGGCTTAGACTTTGGCCACCCAAAGTGGCCACAGAGCATCAGCAGCAGCCAGCCTAGCATGGACAAAGGTGCCTGCCAGTCCTTATTGTCCTGGCACTGCAGCCTCCATTGTGGTGCAGGTAACATCTCAACATTTGTGAGCGTTCAGTGGCAAAAACTCAGCTACGCCAGCCAAGGAACAACAGGTCATTAGAGCCCCTAGCCAAATCTGCCCAGATGTGCCATCCTAAGTTTTGGACCAAGTGTTCTGAGCTTGAACACATGTTATCATTTCTTCTTCCTAATACTTTTCCCTCGTGTTTCTTTTTCAGCACTGAACGTGTGATTCAGTCATGCATTAACTTTTGTGTCTGATTCCTGATCTGCTGTTAAAATCTATGTTAATTCCTTAGAATCTCACTTTTTTTTCCCCTTCAAGTAAATTCTGAGCAGTTCTAGGATTGCTGTACCCACAGATGCAGTAAGTAGCTAATGCGGTCTGCTCTCCAACAGCTCAGGCTGCATGAATGGTCTAATTAACACCTCATCAAATTCAAATGTTGGTTGTATCTGGAGAAATTCCCTCTTGCACCTGTGCATTCACAAGACATCATTTCTAGCCCCTACACAGCACGCCCCAGCCATCAGAGCAGTGCTCCATCACTGCAGAGTCTGCCCTTGTATCAGTAGTAGTGGTCCTGGTCCAGCCCCCAAAACGTACCAGCCCAGAGTGACATTGATGCGTACACTCTGTGGCTGCTTGGAGCCATTGCTTCAGGCAGAGTGGTGCCAGAGTTCAAAAGCAGTAACTCAAAAGTGAAGTGCTGCTGTGTTTCAGGCAGGGTCCTCCTCCTCCTCTTCCCTTATCTCCATCATCAGAAAGTGAGTAGGTTTCACTCAGCACAGCTCAGTGCCAACTACCTAAGGACAACTTTTGCAGTGGGACACTGTGCACTCACAGTGCAAACTTTCAGGTGCCTGATCTCTGCTCATCTCCTAGTCTTGCCCAGCAGATCCCAGAGCAAGACAGCATCCCAGGAGGGGTTCTATCCCATCCTGCTCAGAGGACATGCCCTAGAATTGGGTCAGAATAGCACTGGAAGTGTCTGTCTCCCATCAGTGGGACACATTCTGGTGCACAGCAGAGAGCAGTGCCCAATTGCTGTTGACAGCAGGACAAGGTTTAAACATAAATAGTAAGTTCAGTGTTGCTTGAGATAACAGTTAAACAACAGACTACAATGTTTGGAACACAGAATGTGCAACAGGAAAACATAATTCCAGGGAGCACCTCAGAGTGAAACTTTTCTCTGTTTCAGGCCCTCAGGTAGCTCTAGAGGCTTTCCCTGGAGAATGTCTAATGTCAGCTTCTGACAGAGATCAGTCCCTGGGCCTCTCTGAGTTCTCTTCCACTTCAGCTTATTTCTATTATTTCCCCCACCAAAATCTGCTCCCTCACTTTGTGCAACAGGACACTGCTTGACTGTCAGAATAACCTGCTGTCTTCAGTCTTATCTCTCCCCTTCGGCTTTACTTAACATTTAAGTCACTATCTCCCACTTGGCATGCCTCTTCCTACCTGGCTGACTTCTGCTGTCCACAAGGGTTTTTAAAGTGTGACAAAAGCTTTGCAGATTTCACATCATCAGGACTATTAACTGCACACACATTATTTGCTCTGGAGCCTCCATCCTACTGTGAGCACTCATTATGGTCTAGCAAGGCAAACAGCAGGCTTGCCTCTGACAGCACCTTCCTAAATCCCTTCTACTCTCTCATGCTTGCTGACTGTGGGGCTCGGGGCTCATTCAAGATTCTGAGGCATGTCTTGGATGTGACAGCCCCAGCCACATCTCACTGACCAGACCAATGATGATCCTGCAGAAGGCAGAGCTCTGGATAACACTAATCAAGAGTATTGAAGAGACCTCAGGGAGCTGCTGAGAATAAAGCTTGTGCTGTCAAGCAGCTTAGGCTCTCAAACACCACAACCGAGTGTTTAGCCCTTTGTTTTTGTGTAATCAGACTTGTTCCTCCTTTTTATGCTCTGCCTAGTAGTAACGGGGTCTTTATGTGGAAAGACAAGCAGCTCCTTCCTCACAGGACCTCATGGGCTATAAGGCCATGCAGACACGTGCCACTCACCATGAGCTAAAGGCATCAGGGTTTGGAGTGCAAGTTATAAGCTTCCCTATGAGAGGGTGAGATCACTTTTGTGAGCCTGTGGACACGCTGGCAGGTGGGGGTGGCAGCAGAGCTTGGAGTGCAGTCATGCTCATTACAGCTCTTTCAGATCAGTGTGGGTCTGGAGAGCCCCCACCATCTCACCACTAGGAATGTTCAAACCCTAGCCCTTATCTACCTGGCTCTTCATTTGAGATGGTGTTTCTGCCATCCTCTCCACGAGATCATACACCACAGCCTCGCTCCTGGGCACGGTGTCAGTCAAAGCGCGGCTCCAGCAACGCAGAGCTGCTGGACCACCCTGGCTGTGTGACTTGGCTCTTTTGACCCCTCTTCCCCGGGACTCGGCTGCGGTGCACCAAGGGCAAAACAGCAGTAGGACTTCCCTTTCTCTCAGAGCTTCTTGGCTCTCATCTCGTATTTTCCTTACTCAGCCTGCTCCTCCCGGCACTAATAGATTTCCTGCTGATCAAGGCTACTACAACATTCTGTAACTCCCCCTGCACCACTTTCCCTGTGCCGTACCAAACGCGGGGGCTCCTGCAAGCGATGCGCTCACAGCACGGGTGGCAGGCACGGCGTGGGCACAGGGGCTGATCTCCCACTTTTGTCAGCAGGAGGGATGCTGGTGTCGCAGCTGGTTCAACCAGCTTTATGGTCTCTTTGTGCTGCTGCAGCAGAGATGAGAATCTGGCCCTGGCTCCCTCCTTGCCTCGCCGGGGACTGCATCAGTGTGCTGTTTATTGTTTCTGCCAGATCATTCATGCAGATGTTAATGAATGCTAGACCCAGCTTTGGTCCCAGCGGAGTCCCTTCCACACCTCCCCCTGCCCAGCCCTCAGCACTGGAGTTTCTGTTTGCAGTCCTGCAGGGAATTTCCCCTGCCTGCACAGTCTTTGAGCCACACAGTCCCAATTCCTGCTGCCAGCAGGCTTCCACACCTCCCTGGTTCCTGTAGCTGTCCAATGTCACCTCCAGATGTCTGCGTCCCTTACTGTCACCATTCTTTCTCCATGTCTAGCATCCCCAAACTAGACACATGCCAATTCTCCTAGGATGGAGCAGAGGTCTTGGCCAGTGAAGAAAGTTGCTACAGGTTCTTCTCTGCACAGATGAAGAAAGCACAGGGAGAAGAGTCACCAAATAAAGCGAAGCAATTTGTCCAGGAGAACTCTAAAACAATACCTACACTGATAACTGGTGTCAGGACCAACCTCCTGACCCTGCAGCCCAGAGACATACAGGATCCTTCATCCACACCATTGCATTATCTTCATATCCCAAGAAGGTGAGTTTCTCAGTCTGCCTATAACTGGGAAATGCTGGGAATACTTTGGGAGAGGGTTAATCAGTCCAGGCCAATGCAGCACAGGCAACCATGTCCCCAAGCCCCTGGTACTGTGGTGGGTGAGCCACACAGATCCTTGACATCCTAGCAGCTGTTGGACATCAGGAAGCCAAAGCGTTAAGTCTACCTGCTACAATGGGCATCAGTCTCAGGAGGAGTTTCTGATCACGTCTTGATCAAAGGAGCACCACTTACCCCTCCAGGAGGGCGATGACATTCTTTCTGGGCCTCCCAATGCTCGGTCCATAGAGGTTTGCTTTGGAGTAGGTGCGGATAAGCTGCAGCAGGCTTCTCAGCTGAACGTAGTCCTTCCCCAGCTGGCTGCCGTTCACTGAGCGGCCCATCAGGGTCCGGTAGTTATTGGGCTCTGGGAAAATACAAACGGACAAGCAGGGCTTGCCAGCTCCATTCCTTCATCCATGCTTCCGGAGAGAGATACACAGCTCAGGCTGCTGCAGCTTGAGCTCTGTGGAGCTGTCTGTTGGCTCTGTGGAGCAGCAGCAGGAGTCTCTGAAGAGAGGATGAGGGCCATCACTTGCTTTCCTGTGCCAGCCACAACTCCTGTGCCCTTTTTTGCTGTGTGCTGGATGAAGGACCTGCATCTTGGTGCCATGCTCCTGTTACCTGCAGGGTCCTCCACTTCCATGGCACTGCAGTCAGCACATAAGGCCATACAGCTGCTGGTCAGCACACCCTTGGACTGGCTGTGTAAGCAGCTGGGGCAGAAACATTCCATGTACTTAATACCAACTGATGGAAACGTCCAGCTAAGGGGCTAACACATGTCAGGTCTGTCTTTGAGATAATGCTGCCTTATAGCAAAAGCCTTTAAATCCCTCTGAAACTACATTGACAAAGCATCCTGGGGTCTGCAAATAATGTCTTCCAAAAGGGAATACCTTTTTGCTATAGCAAGCTCCATTCCTGTTCCCACACTCACCATTGCCCAGCTCCCAGGAGATGTTGTACTTCTTGCTGGCACTGTACTTCAGCAGGCTGAGGGCATTGGAGCTGTTCCAGGAGTTGTTGGGATTTCGGCGCAAAGCATTCAGTGCAAAGATCAGGTGAAGGCCAGAGCAGTCAGCAAAGTTATAGAGTTTGTCTAGAGACCTGGCTGGGAAGAAACAAAACCAGTTTGTAATTCAAATGAAAGCTAGTTCCAGGGAGGTTCAAATGATCCTGCTGTCCATCAGACCTTACCTTCTGTGTAGGATGAACTAGGGTCAAACACCATCCTTGTGACACCTGTAACTGCAGAAATGCACCTGACCTTTGAAACCAGGATAGGATTCCAGGTGTGGGCTCATCTCCTTACAGCATGAAACTTGGATGTCCTCCATCACTGTGTCAGCTAGGGGCCATGTTACCAGAGACAAGTGACTTTATAACATCTCTTTTCATCTGCTCTTGGCAAAGAAATCCTGTGGTTATCCTGCTCTGCATCTCTTTCAGAGTAGATCCCTGCAGCACCTGAGGTTCAGAGAAGGAAATCACCGTGCCAGGGCTGCCAGCTCACAGCCACCTCTTCCACATACCATCATATCCTGCTCTCTGCTCCAACAGCCCCACAGTGCAGTAACCAAGGTTCAGCAATAATTAAATGGAGCCTCCAAGGTGTGCACCTTGCACCCAGCTAACCTCTCTTCTGTTCACGGAAAGAGGAGATTCATGCCACCCCGCCTTGAGCTCGGAGAAAGATGAGGAACCCCTGCCTGGAGAAGCCTGGCCAAGAACTGCTGCCAGGGTGGCCCTCTGGGATGCTGGGGCCTTTTCAGAATTCTTGTCATACCTGCTGTCCTCAAAGCTCCCCAGCTGATGTCTCCTTTACCTTAGTGTGGCCTTGATGAGTAGTGGAGCACCAGCCAGCAGCAGAACGAGAGACCAAAGAAAGAACTGACCCCATCGTTTAGGGAGAAGTGACATTAACACAAGAGAGCCAAAATGCTCAAATGCCTTTTTTTGGCTCCAATCCTCCTCAAAACCTCAAAATCATTCAAATGCCTGATGACGCTAATGCCAGTGTTAGCAGGACACAAACTCATGCCACAGTGAAAAGAGATTTAATTAGAAAGAAATTGGATAACTGTGGAGTTTTCAATCATCTCTGCCTCTTGAACTGCATCCTAGGACAGTCAGCAAGCTTTCTGAAGCAGCCTTGGAGATGCAACCACTTAACTGTGAGGAGACACCAGGGATGGGGAGGTTCCAGGCGGCTGGGGAGGGCAGACCGAGAGTCCACTTTCAGAAGAGGAGAAGGAGGCGCTGGGGAATCACAGGACAGGCAGACTGGCTTCAGGTCCCAGAAAAATACTTGGACAAATAATCAAGATGCTTGTCAGCACTTACAAAATATAAGGAGATGATCAACAGCCACAGGAATGTGTCAAGAACAAATCACACTGAAGCAATCTACTGACAGGAGAGCAGGGCTTGCAGGCAGCAAAGCAGCTGCTTAGGTCTTACACCTTGATAGTTTGAAAGGCTTTTGACATGATTACAGACAATGTTCTCTCCAAAAAATGATGTAACCCCGATCTAGACTGAGCCATAGTGAGAAATGCACACAGCAAGGGCAGCTACCAGTAATTTGCTGTTCAACTGAAGGGTCCGGGCAGCCTGCTCTGAGTCTCTTTCCAATAAAGAGAGGCATAAAGGAGCAGAGAATACATCAAACTTGCCATGGCACTGAGGTGATAGCATATGCCACCATGGGCAAGGGAACTGCAGGGAATGGAGACGAGGCAACTGCATGCCCAGGGAATTGCTCTAAGCCCAGAGATGATGTTCCAAGACTCCCTTCACCCACACTGCCTGACAAGAGATGCAAGTGAGATAGTGACAGCCAGGACCTGTGCACTCTGGCCAGGACAAGCTGCTCACAGCATGTACATCTGTGTTTATTCAGTCACCTTGTCTTGTCACTGAAAGCCTCAGTGAACACAGAGCCAGCTCTCATGTCTAAGAAGAACAAACTTAGTTTGAAAGTACCATTTTAAGGAGGGTCAATGATACAAACTGAGTAGCTAATATTTAGTGGAATGCAGTAAAGTCATGTAAAGAAGAAAGGAAAAATGTGGGAAAGAAAATTCCTAATCCTTTTCACAACCTTTTTTTTTTTAAACACTACTGGTTGGTTGAATGAAAAGTGGCTGAATTAGATTAATCTCATGCATTCATCCCACTGGTTCAGGCACATTAGCTGTTTTCCTGGATGTTTAGTGAATTAGAGACAGATACAGTTGCCCTCCAGGCAAAAAGCTGCACTTGAAATAAGACTGTCATGAGAAGGATAAGACAGACACCTAAATGACAGCATGCAAATAGCAAAAAGATGTTACCTTCAGCTCCCCTGCTAGAAATTAAACTTCTGTGTTGGGGCAAAACTGCTGCACTTCTTAAGAACTATAGGAGGGGCTTTGGTGCATGGTTAGGAGCCTCTGCAGAGGACTGGGAAATGATTTTCCATGCATCCACCAGAGGAAACAAGCCGTCTGTTTATCCCAGTGCAGGGCCTGCCACTGTGAAATTATATTTTCCCCATGACACTTATTTCGTTTCCATGTGCCTGGACACAGAGATGCCACATGTATTTTATGTTTTGCCACGACTTTCCAAGCTGGAAACCTCAGCAATCAGGGGAAAGAGCTAGGACAAATGCACAGATGTCTGTGGGTTGTTCCTGTATGCTTTCAACGGCCTCCCCACCTACAAACTGACCCAAAGATTGCAACAACGCCACGAAGAGCAGAAAGCTACTAACGAACTAATCTCTGCATCAAATCAGATTGTTAGTAGGAGCACTCTTGGTATCAAGAGCATCAGGTATCAAGTCCATTTATCTCCTCCATCCTTGGCAGATGTCTTGGATTAGCCTGAAGCTGGAAGCACCAGTCTCTTCAGTGACTAGCAGAGCTTTAATGACCAGTTTGCTCTACCATTACTGGTTAAAGGGCATGTGTGACCTCTCCTGAGATAGCCTCCTTAAACTGGACATCTCCATGGCAGAAACTGTAGCTGGATGAGAAGGCTATTTTGTGAGGCTGTTTGAGGCTATTTATTAAGCGGCTAAAGCACAACAAGAAGCACATTTAGAAGACCCTGAGTGGTGTTCAGCCCTCAATAAGAACAAACAGGGCCAAAAGAGAATGCTATAAATATTTTACTGCCACAACGAGGGATGGCTGCCTTACTTCTGCATAATAAGGACACAGAGAATCGCAGTATTATTAACAGCTGGCTAAACCTCACTTTGAATTCTGGATAATTGCACTGTTTTTTCTTCATCAAACAGAGAAAATCTTTCAGGAATTTAACCTTTCCTCAGCTAACAGATCATTAGGCAAAGCTTTCACAAACCACTTCAATAGAAAAAGCCATTGTCGTACCAGAATGAATCTTAATAGAGCAGAACAGCATTTATAAGACACTCTCCCTGCTCCTTCTTCCCCTCTGTGTGGTGCGGGGATGCACATGCTCGGCACTCACATGCCACTGAGTTCAGGGAGAAGAGATAAAAGGGAAAAAAAGAATAAAAAAAATAAAAAAGGGGAGTTAAAAAACATGCAAGGATGCTCACAGACAGCTTCTGCCACTTCCTAACAGTCACATAGCTGGAGTGATGCTAACCCAAGCAGCAAAGCCCCATGCTCTTGTTTCCTTCCTACCTAGCAGCAGAGCCTGCTGGCAGGTTTCAGCAGGGGTGGGCACCAATCTTGGTGGGCTTGGGGTTAATAGCAGAGAGTGGGAAGAGAAAAAGCGCTCTTGGCACTGGCATATACAACACAAAAATGAAAATCAAAAATAAAATCAGAAGGTATTTGGGCTTTCTAAACGTTTTACATCCTCGGCTGCAGAGGCTTGAACGCATCTGCACAGTGAACATGGTGCATGGCTGGGTAGCCGCCAGGGAAGATCTGCTCCCAGTCCTGCCCTCAGCTGAAGCTCTGCACAGAAGTTTAAGATTTTGGCTGTTTGCATGGATTCTCACCCTGCACAGGAGGGAGACAAACAATTTCAAAACGGAAGTGAAGGTGCTTCTGAGGCCAGAAATGATGGTGGGGTCCACAGGACTAGTATATCTTTGGAGATGCTTCCCTATTTTTCTCCATTTAATGCAAGGCTAAATGTTAGAGTTCTCTCAACAATGGATGGCACTTAACTCTGTGGCATGCCAGCACAAAATCTGAGGCACGTTAAAATATCTCTCTTGCAGTTTAAAATAATTAGGGAGACTTTCCAATTGTAGTCACTGAATTAAACATTATACTAGAGACTTTACAAAAGAACGTAGCATTGACTGCCATTTGCTAAGATGGACAGTTCAATTATCTCTGGGTTTGAAAGCCTTCCACATTTTTTATTATACCTCAGGAATCCTGCTTTGGCAGGGGTTAGCACAAAGAGTGGAAATTCATGTGCACGTTGAGACAGAGGCTGACATCAGCCAGTGGGTTGTGGGGTGGCAGGGCATGGCAATAGCGTGCTGGAGGCTTTTATAACTCTGGGAATTCAACCAGGAGGACACGAAAGAAGAGCCTGTTCCCTCTGTCCCCACCATTCACCGCAGCCACCTCTTGCATGTACAGGGTGTGCCAACACTATGGATCACAGGGTGAGAGCTGAGCACAGAGGAGGCGGCACCTGCAGCACTCCCCAAATGCACAGGTTAGGCAAGAGACCAAACACTTGCACAAGAGATGAACCCTTCTGATGATAAAGCAAAGTGAAGCAATTCTAGAAATAACAGTTTCAGCTAGTCACAGTTACTGTTCTACTCCACATTCCCTATAAATTCTGAGCAGCACCTGGAGCATCCCTGCAAACAGCTTCCGGTGCCAGCAGAGACTAGCAGCATTCCCAACCCCTCAAGCACTATGCAGGAGAAAGTGGAAAGAAAGGGTTGGGAAAGACCTGGCAAACAGCAAAGAAAAGCCCAAAGAGTGCTTTGCAGGGAGAGGGCAGAAAGAGCAGTACAGAGTGTTCAGACAAGGGATGAGTAAGATGGTTGGCGAGAGCAACGAATGGAAAAAGAAAGGTATTCCCAAGTGGGTACATGGAAAATTTATTTGCAAACAAATTGCCACCATAGTCAGCTGAATCACATTTGCACTGGCTCTCTTGGGCTGAAAAGCCTCATAAAACCACATGTGTGTGTGTCAAGGACTTAATGTTTTCTTAGCAAATAAATACGAATCAGAAGATAGGCCACAGGCAATCAGAGTAACTGAAGACCCATGGGACAGGTCTGTAAAACTGGCTTCAAGTCTTCCCATGGATTCCATCCCCAGTCATGATAGGGCTCCAGACAGAGAAGCCAGAACCTCCCATCCACAATTTGCAGTTAGAGCACCAAAGAGTAGCCTTCACCACTGCTGCAAGTTCAGAGGAAGAGCAATGTCCCATACTGTTTGCAGGCACTATAACAGCAAGCTCGATCCACTGAATCATGGCAAGGTTTGCCTATTCTAGCTGAATGCTAAGCCATTCCTTCAAAGTTGCTGCTAAATGACCATTTTAAAGATTTTGAGGCTACCAAGAAACCCACACAGTTGCTGGAAATTGCATTCTAATGATGACCATCCCAGTTGGGAAGCTGTTTGGTTTTAATTCAGTCTTCTGAAGCATTTTGCTATGCAGTAAAACCACACTGTGTAAAGATGCTGAACAATTCCCAGGCAAAACTGCTGGCAGGAGGGAAAAAGTTTGTTTGCCTCAGATACATGTTTCACCTGAAATGCTCCCTCTACCTGGTCAGGCTGCCAGTATGCCCCTAAGAGGATGAAGGTGTGTAGAACTGTTGCTTACTCTCACTTACCTCCCAGGCTTCCTTAGTGCTCTAGGGGGGAAGCAAAAGCTGGGGTGTGTGCCACATGCAGGAAATGCTTCCCAAGGCAAGGTGCAGTATTGGAGGTCTGCTCTGAGTGACAAGATGTGCTTTGGCAGAGCCTAATGGTGCTATAGAAGAGGGATCTAGTTTAATCCCATCTGAAGAATACCTGAAAGTTGGAGGAACTGGCTTTAATACTGCCAGCCAGTAAAGAAATGCTGTGCACTGTGTGTTAATGAGAACCTGGATTTTATATCCAGCTGGATGACAGATGGGGGATCTGGAGCTATTCCCCCCAGAGTACCATGGGGGCCTTGTTCCAAGGGAATTGTTGTCATCATCCCTGGTCTTTAAGCAGCTGAACATCGACCCTCAATATTCATTCAAATCTTTAACTAGATTTTTCATCTTACTGCCAGTGCAGAGGTGATTATGCTGACCACATGAGCTAGGTTTAGTCCTTAACACCGCTGTACAGCACTAGCAGTCTGGGGGCTTGGTGTCAATCTCTCACCAATAAGGAGCTTGGCTGGCAGCCATGGATTGTGGGCTGAGTTCCCAGCTGGCATATAACTTGGAAGACAACCACGAGGTCTGGGTTCAATATCCAATTGCTAAAGAGTCTGGCTGACAGCCTCATTTTGTGGAATGAATCCTAAATTAATATAATGCTTTTGATACCAGACAAGGGGCATGGCCTGCTTCCAAATGCTGTAGGGGCTCAGATAAAAGCTGCAAGCATTGGGTTCGGTGTGTAAATGGCATCGAGGTCAGATAACAGTCAGGATTGGGCTTAATCCCCAAATGGTGAGAAAAAGGAATGAGCCCTGAGCTCTGCCTTCATGCAAAAAAACTAAGCTCCAACGAGCAGAATAGCTCTGTTTTCAATCCTCGCATAGTAAAGAGCTCACAGGACAGTAATGGTTTCTAGGAACAAGTGTAAATCGTCATGGAGTTTCAGAAGAGATGTGGGATCTGGGTTCAATCTCCAAATGCTATAAAGCTCAGATAACGGCTAGAGGGGCAATTTCCAAACCCTCTGTTCCAGACTGGTGCCTGGGAATGAACCAAGATCACATTACAGCTAAGAAAGCTGTTTTCTTCTGCTGCATAACTTAAGACATTTTCCCTCTTGGATCGGGATGAATCCAGCATCTTCTAAAGTTCCAGAGGGAAATTGAGGTGGGTGGAGAAAGAGCTACAGGTTTGAGGAGAGAAGCACAACAAAGCAAGAGAAAAAGCAAGCTGTGAGCACCACCTGCTCTTGCACACCTTTGTTAACCACACCAGATCACTGGGCTTGAGCCTTGGAAACTGCTCCAGAGAAAACATTGGTACAGCTCACCAGGATCCTTGCTGCTCTGAAATGCCAGCACTGCTGGGCATCCTTGGGCCTCTGAGGGAGGTATCTCATCCCACCAAGAGCTGGCAACAGCCTGAGGTGCAGGTACTGACAGCACGTGCACAAGGGCCTGGCGTGAAGCAGCATGCACAGCCGTAACTCACTGCCACTCTTGCAGCTCACTCGTGGAGCAGCCTCCTGTGCAGCTGGACTAGTCTGCATAAAGCAAGGCAAACGAAACGCACGTAAAGTATCCATAGACTACTTTGAGCAGGCACTTAAAGCTGGTCTGTTACACAGGAAATCCCTCCTGGATATGGCTTTATCGAAATCGGTACTGATCCTGTGCAAAACTTCAAATTTGATCAACTGGCACAACCTCCCCCCCCTTGAGGAAACTCTGCAGAATCCAATTCTCATCTCTGGGGCTCTCAACTTTAACTCAAGTCTGAACAGGATGGACAACAGAAGACAGGGCCCAATCACTGTGAGCACTGCTATAACGAGCTGTAGTTTGTCAATCTCACCTCCAGTTAGCCAGACTCTTGAGCAGCAACTGCAGGCTTGGGGTAAAGCCCCCTAAAACGCTCTCTCAGAACAGTAACTACCTACTTTCTAATGACCAAGGGTGCTGAAGGCAAGTCCTTTCAGCACCATCCTCTGCACAGGCAGTGGGCACAGCCCAGCATACTGCTTTTTACCCCGTGCAAAGCTATGACACTGGCGACATGTTACAGACCGTGCCACAAAGCCACCTTCCTCCAGACTTTTTACCTATGCACGTGGAAGAAGCAAACCTGCCAGGCTCGGGAAGACAACTGCAGATACAAGCCAGCTCCACTGCCAGACCGTTTGCTGACAGAATGACTGTTTTATATGGCTATAAGAGCAGCTATAAGCACAGCTGTCTGAAAAGCAACAAAATCTATGATGTGTGTTTCTAAATCCAATGACAGCTGGCAGTGCTACACTGAAGCTCATTCCTTCTTTTACACAGTTTAGCTGAAACACTTCTCTGCAATCACCCCGATTTATCAACAAACAGCAGTTTCTGGAACAATTTAAAAGCATTCCCAAATAGGCAAGAAGTGGTCAGCTCTTTGAGCACTCAGCGATTTGTGAGCTCCCAAACAGGCAGGCAGCTGGAAATTGACAGGGATGGCTGATGAGAGGGCCAAATGCCCTTCCCCAGCTGCCTTGCAGGGAGGACAGGGCTGTGAATCACATCAGGATGGGGGGCTTTGGGGCAGAGGTACCTGGGCAGCTGTAGAACATTACCCACAGGTGGAGGAAACGGTGATTTATATGGTTTAAAGCTAGCTTGAGGCACAAATGTGAGCCATTTCTGTGCTGCCAGGGAACAGAGGTGACCTGGTTGCTGTACAGTGGCGCTCCCCAGGCAAGGAAGCCACATGGAGGAGGGTCTCTTCTGCTAACAAATCTCCCCTCCCAGGCATGGGAAAACCTGTGCAGCCCAAATCCCCACAGGTGTGTACAAGATAACACCACAGTTTTCATGAACAGCCACACACTGTAAAACGAGGCAGACCGAGAAGACACAAAGGCAGGTACCGTACCTGCCTACATGTTCACCTTCAGCTGCAGAGTAGTGCTGACAGGGCAGGTGACAGCAGCCATCGTGAGGACCCACTTCTCAACGCATCAGTTGCTGTTCAGGCAACCTGCATCCACATCATTCTTTCAATGTGCCACAATTGCAAGGCAGAGATTTTCTTTATAAACACTTTTCCTCAACACTACCTAAACACTAACACTGCAGCAAGAGCACAGATGTTCTCAGTGCTTTGCTGCACAAAGTGAGATGGGCAGTTGGCAAGCTGCACAGGATAAGCTGTGCACACGCTATGACTTGAACTGAAACACTGAGTCACACCAACCCCGTGGTAAGCTATGGACTTGGGGATGTGTGGCTGGAAAGTTGCAACATGGAAAGGGTCCTGGGACTATTGGTTGACAGTGGACTAAATATGAGTCAGCAGTGTGCCCAGGTGGCCAAGAAGGCCAGTGGCATCCTAGTTCATATTAGAAACACCATGGCCAGCAGGAAGAGGGCAGTGATCACCCGCCCTGCACTCAGCACTGGTGAGGCCACACCTCGAGTGTTGGTTGCATTCAGTTCTGAGCCCCTCACTGTACGAAGGACATGGAAGTGCTGGAGCACACCCAGAAGGGCAATGAGGGTTGTGACCTATAAGGAACAAATTTCCCATTCTGGGAAAAAAGAGACTGAGGAGAAACCTTACAGCCCTCTACAACTACCTGAAGTGAGATTGGAGTGAGGATGGGGCCAGCCTCTTCTCCCTGGTGACAAGCGACAGGACAAGAGGATATGGATACAATCTCCACCGGGGAGGTTTAGGCTGGGTGATAAGAAGCATTTCTTCACTGAAAGGGTTATCAAACATTGGAATGGTCTGTCCAGGGAGTGGAGGAGTCACCGTCCCTAGAGGTGTTTAAATGGCACATAGACCTGGTGCTTAGGGACATGGTGTAGTGTTGACCTTGCAGTGCTGTGTGGAAGCTTGGACAAGATGATCTTGAATGTCTCTTCCAACCAAATATATTCTGTGAAAGATGTACAGGTATGAAGCGTGTTTACAACACGTTCATTTAATCTCAGCAGAATGCTTAAAACAGGTAATCTGTGCTTCTAACTCATCCATTCCCTTCAGCCTGTCTCCCATATTCCATTCTTGCTGCCTGAAGTGCCGTCATGTGGCTGACATGCGGCTTGATTCAGAAGAGCCTCACGCAGGGATGTAAGCCAGACCCACCCGACAGTGTCCCTGGAGCCGCTGAATGCACAGCACCCTGTACCGAACCTCTCCACTTCCCAGCCCCCAGGGTCTCTTGCTGCTCTGAGGACAGTGACACTGATCAGTCATGCCAGGGAGCTGGAATACCAACCACATCGGGAACAAATTCAAACAGGACTTTAGCATTGCCAAACCCCAACATTCAAACATCATGAGTCAAAGTCCCCAAAATCATAAGACTGCCTCAAGAAACCTGCTTTTAACATAATTTTCATTGCCTGCTGTTAAAAAAACCCTCAAACTTGGGTGCCTTTATATGACATTTTAAAGCTCTTCTACTATGAAGAGAGCTAAAATCTGGATTGATTTTATTTTTCCTTTCTATGGCAGCTGATGTGCACCAAAACAACCATTTTGTTTTACAAGTTGTTTGCATTGGCTTCGCTTCCTCATGGGTGGGGGCTGCAGCTGGTGGCCAGGGATGCAGGGGCACACCCAATCCCCTCACCAGTGGGTGCTGCAACAGAGGTGCTCTACCACTAACCGAGCATCTGCCCATCTCCTTTTACAATCCCTCAGCTATTTGGGAGTGGGGGGCTGTTAAACCCAGAATTCGTGAAAATCAGGTGCTTCATTTTACAGGTCTGAGTCAGTATTTCCTATCGTGTGAGGAGCTGCAGTCGTGGTGCACCACTGAAAACTGCTGATTCCCATCCTAGCCCATCCGCTGCTGCCTGCTGACCCCGTTCTTGCCATCAGCTATCCCTGGCTGTTCCCACTCGACGGAGCAGCTGATTTCCCTGGGAGGAAGAGGGAGTGACTAGGGCTCTTTGCACACTTTGGAACTGGGCATCTGGTATTTTTCAAAACTCTAAAACATGTTAAATGAAAACTGTCCTGAAAGAAAAAAAGCAGAAACCCAACCAAAAAACAACGCATAAAACCGGAAATGTTTCAATCTGAAATCCTTAATTAAAACCACACTCTTTAGTACATAAAGGAGGAAGTTAAAACAGAAATGTACTTTTGCACATTACAGACAGGATTATAATAAACAAAAAACACTGCCAAGAAAGAGGCATTTTCAAGGCTAAAGGAGATGCCTCCAGCTGCACTCAAATAATATCAAGAGCGCTTGTCCACACCGCTGAGTGTTGCTGCATTTGAAAAGGATGAGGACAACGGCAACTGTTGGCGCGGATCGTTAGTGCTGCAGCAAGGACCACAGCCTGCTGGGGTCTGTGAACTCCACTGACTTCCCACAGATCCCAGGCCCTCGTCTTAATCTGTAAAATATTTGAAGGAACTGTCCCTGGCTCTTCCCGCTCCTCTGGGCTCACAGATACAGCTCAGCCGGTGGGACCCGGTTTGGCAGGAGCTCTCCCTCCAGCTAATCTTTGGGAGAATCTGGTACCAAAGCACACAGGGTGCAGTCTGAACCTGAGTTTGGAGGTACAAATGAACAGTCAAAAAAGGTCAGTGCCATTAGCTTGATATCCTGCACCACGCAGCCCAAGAGGTACACAAGGCATGCAGGAGCCAAAATTAGTCTCTCAGCAGTATGGCTCAGATCTTCTGTAAGCACCACCAGCTTCAGATTTGCTGGAAATACGCAAATCAGCCTCTGCCAGTGTAAACTTTTGTTGCTATTTAATGTTGGTGATCAAGATAGGCACCTGCATTCTAGTCCAAACTCACCTGCTTTGGCCTTCTAGTGACTGGATCTTGCCATGTCTCTGCCAGCTAGGATTTTGTTTCTTCTGGGTTGCTTAAGATTAAGATCAAGCCTCCTCTAAATAAAAGTTCACTAGGCAGTACTAGGTTGCTGGTTCTCTCTATCTTCACAGTAATGTAAGTTGTTCCAAGCTTTCAGTAAACCCTGCAAGTGTTTGCTGTCTTACAAGTCTTACCAAGCCACATCAGCAGACCACTGCTGTGCAGGACGTTTAGGATCTCACTAAATAATACTGAAACCCTGAAGGAAACCAGGTCTGCTCAGACTCCTGCTCCCCTACACCAGCTGTAGAGCTGTGCTCGAGTGCTCGCTGCTGCCCAGGCAAGATGGTCTTCTGCAGAGAGGGGATGCTGGAAAAAGCAGCATTTGGATGAAGACAGTCGAGATCTCTTCAATTCAGACAGATGTGGAAACTGGGTCTGAAGTAAGCCATTCACAGAAGCCAGTGGCTGTGTCCTGATGCCAACTGAAGGCTTAGGATGATATGGCTAAGGGAAATGAGGCTCAGAGACAAATACACATTACAATTAATAAAGCAGCCTTCTGAACATATGTCTGCACATGTAAGCCAGGAGAACAGAGAATAAATAAGATTGCTTCAAAGCCCTCACATACAACTACAGCATTTAGCCTCACACTTTTCATGCTTAATGAAAAAGCATCATTGAAAATGAGTGCAAATACAAGAATATGTAACTTTTTTTAGGAATAAAGAGAAGAAAAGAGGGAGGGGTTTTTGCCTGAAGAACATTTTGGGGTTCAAGAACAGGTGAGAAACAGACTGTGCATGTGCCCCCAATCAGAGAAATAAGAGACAGAGCAAAGGAGCTCCACAGAGCTCCATTAATCAGAAACAGGACACAGACAATGCCTTTTTGAGTGTCTTACTGAAGCAGTGAAATGACATGAGTTGGTAGAAACAGGTAATTTTAATTACCCTGGCATCTGCTAAATACAGAGCAGGGCAGATCCCAGACACACCAAGCTGCTGCAACGTGTGGGGAAAGCTGCTCTGGAGAAGGGAAAGTAGCAAGGGAGGGGATGTTTACTACTTGGATATTATATTGATACAGAAAGTTGATTAATAGCACAAAACTGGAAGTAAATTTGAGTGCAAGTGGTTACAAAATCATAAAGTTCAGCAAATTAAGGCAGTGAAGGAATGAGAACAATGAATTAAAGATAATGTATTTCAGAAAAAGCAAATTTGAACAAATTCAGGGCACAGGTCAAGAGGATCTCTGGGGAAGGGAGTTTAAGGCAGCATTTCCCAACCAGTAAGACATGGAGAGGCAACAGCTGTGCTGTGGGTCCAGGGGAGAGAGAGCAGTGGAAAGAACAGCAGGAAAATACCCTGCAAATGCAAATGCATTGAACCCTATCCACCCCCCCCCCCAAAAAAAAACAAAAACAAAAAAAGAGAGAGGAAAATATCAGTCCATAACTTGGTGCAAAAAGAGTAAACAATGTATTAAAAAAGAGTAAGCAATGTATTGACAAAGACACAGCTCTTTACTTTTCATAGAAATAATTAACTCTGGCATGGCTGATAATTGCTTTAATCTGAAGTGAGAATCAGAAGCATATCTGAATAGGGAGAGTCCACTTAGGAAACCTCAACCTAACCAAAGATTTATGCACAATAAATACTTGTTCTGCGTTTTCTGCCAGAATTTTGCCATTATCAGCATGCCCTCTTGCAACAATGCTGCACTTGGCTGAAATGGTTTACTCCCGGCATGCCAAAAGAGTGCCGAGTGCTTTAATCCCCTAGGTGCAGATGCATCCCCCATACCCCTCACTGCCTGCATCATTTGAGAGGGAAGCATCTCCTGCAGCTTTACTACAATGGAGACATCAGCATGTGAACTACTTTTCTTTATCCTTTTAAGATGAGCAGGGAAGAAAAGACATGACTTCTTGTGAAGTAAGCACACAGACTGGCTCAGGTGAACTCTACAGAAGCTCTATACATCTCTAGCTTCCTGGATAACACACCAAAGCCAGCCCATCCTTGGAGATCGACACTGCAGATATATGGACTTGGATAGAACGGACGTTAAATTTCACAACAGTTGCTCTGCAGCCACTGCTGCCAGCAAAACTCCTCCACATTATCACATCCTTGGTCACCGTGGAGATGAAGAGGGGTGCACAGCCTGCCAGGACAGTAGCTTCAAATATAATCCATTAATTATATTATGCCTAGAGGTGACTGTCAAAAATGCAAGGGGCGAGGTAGGCAGAAGAGGCAGATGAAAACACATCTCGCTCGCAATGTGTGGGACCCAGCTACAGAGGCAGCAAAAGGCTCTGCCACGAGTTAGTCCAATCAATGAATGCATTTAGATGTCAGATGTTAGCTCTTTTCCAGAGAGACCCTCTGCATGTTTTTTAACACATCTGTGTACCCAACTGCTAAGTGACCTACAGCACTCCTTCCTTCTCTTCTCCTACTACTGGAACACAAATCCTTCAACTGAAAATACATCATATTCTGGAGCTAAAGAGCTGTACTAAAATCAAGTATATGAGGTGCTGGATTAAGCTAATGGTGTCACTGGCTTGCCTTCTGGGAGAAGGATCTGAGATCTTTTGCTATGTACTTGTCAAATTTTTAAACTTACTCAGCTAAACAAATAACCACTGTTAAGCCTCTGAAAGGGATTCTGCCCCCAGCCAGAGGAGACAGCCTTCTGAGGCAATTCTTGGGGATAAAGGTGGATCTAAAGACGCACAATTTCTCAGGGCTTAACTGAATGTATCTCACTGGTTAAGTAAACAATCGTCTATCTGGATACAGGATAATCTCCACAGTGGGGTGGGGGGAAATGTATGGAAGATATTAAAACCAACTTATTAAAATAAATTCCCTCAAAACTGCTTGGCAGTCTCTAATTAAATAATTCCACCTGAGAATCCCAGCCCCTCAGACTACATGTGGGAGATGCCCACTGCTCCCACCTCCAGTAAATAGGAACCATGTGGGTAGTGTTATAAGAGGGAAGTGCAAGAAAAGGTGAGCTCAGTGAAAGGCAAATCACCACACGTTGGCATGCTGGGGAACATTAAAGGGCATCAAAAAAAGGAGGGCCAGAAGTTTTGACAGCAGAGAATAGGAAAGCTTCTGTATCTGAGAAAGGCTATGGGCTTGTTCTAAGCGAGGAGGAAAGTGTCAGAAATGGGAATAAAAGACTAAGTTTTGTCCTGGGAGAGAATGTTTCAAGCGCATTTACTTCCCAGCTTAGCAATGACTTTGCCCCATTTTTTGCTGAGGCTTGAGGATGCTGGAAGCCTGGTCCCACAAAATGAGGCTGATTGCACATTATCATGTGGCTGATAAACGTTACACTTCCAGAAATATATTTAAGCTCATGCACTCAGTAATGACTCAACAGGTTCTCACTCAGATTTCACGTCATCTCCTCCAGCCTTGTTAGCACAAGGAACTCTCATTTAAAGAGTTATAAACGCTCAAACCCAGCTTGCAACCACCAGCCTGAGCTTCCACACACTCTTGTGCTGTATCAGCACCAAGGGAACAAACAGGGCAGGAGGCTGGACAGCAGGAGGACAACTCAGGCACCAGGAGCACCTCCTAGAGAGAAAATGGAGAGAGAGAAGGTATCCGGGATGAAGGCAGCAGTGGCAGTAAACTTGGGCAACCCTAGCCTCTTCTCAGCCTCCTCCCACAAACCTGGTGGTGGTGGTGCACTGCTGTGCAACACAAGAGCACTAAGACAGTGAAGAAGAAAGTATCTACAGCAATTGAGGGAGGAATGCAAAATATTTTTATGCATGTGTAAAGAAAAAGAGAACTGCATATTTCCAGGGCTCCTTTGTCCATCCAGTTAAGAACTCACGTATCTAGCACTTGTATTAGAAGAGGTAGCAACAGTAAGGAGAGGTTTATCAAGGTAATCCCTCAGACTCAGACCATGATTTCCTTCCGATGAATTTCACTAACATCTCAGTGCATGCAAGTCCTGGCATAACAAATGTAAGCCCACAGCTATCAGAGTGGCCTGGAAAAACCTCATCAGGTTGCTGATGACTCTTCACCCAAATGCAATCTAATCTCCAGAAGGCCTAAGCAGAGGAGAAACCCATGCTCCATGGTGTCCTAGAAGAGTTTTGACAATGCTGTTGATAACCATGGTCCAAGAGGGCATCAGCTGGGGCACTGCACTTGAAAGCTGGGTTCTAATCAGTGTGCTTCCTGCACATAAGAGGCACTAAAATTCCTATCAGTAATGATTTCCCACTTCTTGAAGGATGGAGATCTGCAAAATTTTCTTAGCCTCTAATGGCTCCTTCCCAAGGACAGACTCACTAGGAGGTGCAAGCTATTGGCAGCTCAAGGGCCCAGAGGAGCTGTTGACCGTGTTTAGGCCACAGTCCAGAAGCCTTGATTTCATCCAACATAAATGGAGATGTTTTATTTATCCTCATGGTCTGATGGCAAGGGAGGAGTGCTCCCTGGCTGCTTGTGACAGCCACAGCCCTGTTCCAGACATAGGGTGCAATGGACATCTTGGTTTCAGAAAACACTGCTCACAGGCATGAGGTGCCCATCCTCACATACCACCTGGAGGCAAAACTTCAAGCAGGCATATGCTGCCTCCCCAGAGTTGTTTATTCTTTTCTTAGACTTGTTTCCCAACCCTGTACATCTTCCTCAATAAGGTAAGCCCATGCAGTTGCTTCACATCATGCTGGAGGATTGTTTAAGCCTCCTGTCTTCAGCCACAGACAAGTGAGGAGTGCAAAAGGCAACCACACCATGACATCTCTAGGGTACTCCCTTGGCTTACAGAAAGCAGTGGCACAGGCCACCAAGCATACAAGGCATTAGAAGCCCTTTTCCCAAGTAAAACCCGTAGCAAATGTCAGTAAATGACAATACCACCAGCACTTCACATATCCCACGAGTATGAGGAAGCTCAACTTAGAGTAACCTGCTGTCTCCTTCAAAGGTCTGACAGCAAGATGTCCTAGGTCACAGAAAAAAAACAAGAGTCTGCTGATCCCTCAGAACAGACTTGTGCCAAATTACAAACTAAGATCCAAGAAGACGTGACATAAATACTGAGGCAATGACTAGAGAAATGACTTATGAAGTGCACAGCGAACGCCTGCAAGGCTGACCGAATGGAGGAGAAGCTTTTAAGAACTGCAGAAGCTTTCCAGAGGAACAGAATCTAAGGAGTGCCAATTTGTGTCAAAGATTTTCCATCTGCATGGAAATAAATAAATAAGGAAGATGGAAGCCGACAGGGAGAAATCTGTATTGTCCATCACAGAGCCCTATGTGGGTGTAGCTCTTCCAATGCAGAGTCTGTGCTGGACTCCAGCGAGACTGAAGCGTTGCAGATGGCTGGTGGTAGTCATCTGCATGAGGCTGAAGTATATTTATAGGTGCAGTTCTGCTTCTAAAATGAATACTGTCCCCTCTACGTGTCCAAGGTACTCTTTGGCCCTGCACAGCATTCACCTGCCAGAGAAGGAGCAACAATGGGCTTCAGGTAGAGCATGGTTTGGGAGGACAGGGAGAACAAAGCAAGCAAGGATTCAAGACAATAAGAAAGATAAAAGAAACAAATGTATCAGCCAACGCATGGTGTCTCAGCTCCCATTAACTTCCACTGCGCTCACCACCGCACCTTAGCATAAGGACACCATCCTTGCCGCCCGCCGACACATCTGTGGAGGGAGCAGAGCGGGAAGGATGGCAGGCAGAGAGAGGGTGAAGGCAAGCCAAAGAGTGCGGGAGGGAAAAAAACATTTTGGGGTTATTTTTCACACAAGATTCACAACATTCCTCAGAAAATTTAATTTTGCTGTCCTGTTCTTGTTTGCTAACCAGAACCAATTTAATTTTAAAACAACGTGCAGAGCCAATGGGGGGGGGGGGCGGGGGGGGGAACGAACATTCTGCAATGGCTCGTCGCTCCCACTTGGAACAGCAAGCCCAGTTTAACTCGTTGAGATCCTACAGCCACAACACCAGCTCACAGGGAGCTGGCCCGCTGGCACAGGAAGCCTCTGGCCCGGAGGGAACAGGGGACTTGCTGGCGCCAGTAAACTACACGATACAAACGGCTTTTTTTTGAGCCACTTGACAAATCCCACCCCGCAGAGGCTGGAGGTGGCAGGAGAGGAGAGCAATTTGCCCTGTGGAACATCTTCCTCTCGCCCCAGCTCCCTGCTCAATAGCTTACTCCATGGTTTGTAGGAGAAAAAGAAAGAACCCAAACGTACCACGTTTAACGAAGAGCAGCAAGCTCCTAGTCCTCTTTTGCCACCAAGGACATGCATATTTCTCCTATCAGCATGAGCCTCCTCTGGTTTAATACCTGGTTGTGGCAGTTTGGCAAACAAGCTGATAAAAATCGGGCACCGCTGAAAGGCAAGGTTAAGGCGCTCACGTTCAACCTGGCTTGTCAGGGAACACCAGAAACTCCAAACACGTTGCTTCTGCTTACCATCTGCATGAGGTTAGTCAGACCAAAATAACAACGTGTGTTTCCTGATCTCTCTCAACGTAAATAGAGCCATTAGGCTGCGAGGCGGTTTACATTCTGGGAAGTACTCGTCGAATTCATCCCGATTGCTCCTTGTCCCGCAGCTGCAGTGTCCCGTCGCCCACAGTCCCATCGGCCACTGGTTAACTGGGACCTGCCATGTCTGTGCCACTAAGCCAACTTAAAATCCTACGCAAGTACTGTAACGTTGCTGTCCAAATTTAATTTTATAAGTAGAAACAAGGACACAGTTGAAGCATCCAAGCCTCCCAGTTGTAATACCTGGCAGGCAGAAGCTGGAACATTCACGCGTTTTAAAAGAAGCTCTTTTGGTAGGCAAAAAAATCATACAGATGAGAGCAGAAAAGATCTGGAGCTTGCTGGCAACATGCTTACAACAGCTCTGTCTTCTTTGTCACGTAAAGACCAACGCTCCACTATGAGTATGTAGAGATGGCACAGCCTCCCTCTTTACATTCTGGAAGAGGACAGGATGGTACCATCTGTAAGCTGTTGCACCCCAGAACACCTGAGCGAAATGCTGTGCTCTTTTGGCCAAAGCAACTCAACTGCTTGTAGAAAGTCAGCATCACCCAGCCCTGCGAGGGTCACACCACTCCAACCAGTCTGCCTCCATTCACGTAGGGACTGGGCTTGTGGATGCTAGCAGGGACATTTTCACAACGACCAGAGAACATATGCCATTCTGGATGCTGGCCTGTGTTGCTAGCACCATTACAGCACTAATAGGTGATCCCTGTAATTGTGGGAGGCCATTGTTTTTTCTTGGCCTAACTTCACCTGCAGAATCATAGAAGAATGAGAATTCCACATTTGGAAATAATAACAAAAGGATAAAACTGGGCAAATAATGGTGCAGGCTAGGTCACACATTCCCATTTTATTAGACTCAAACCCTCCTGAAAGAATTTCCTTGAATCTGCGTGTACGAGCGAAGTGAAAATATTTCCTAGAGGACATTCCGTTTCACAAAATGGAGGGGCTCTGTTTCTGTGAGGGTTACATCATAAATTATCCATTACAAGTTCAGCAAGTTTTGCCTTTATGCTACCTAGCACAATAGCTCTGGACCTGCCCTCTTGGCCCTGCTTGGTGAGCCAGTTTCGCAGTCCCACCAGAAATGCTCCTCTTTGTGGGGCCAGAATGTTGCATCTTGGTATCGCTGCTCTTCAGAGCTCGTATCTTTGTCTTGGGTCCCAGATGGTCCCCCTCCCTCTGCTAGCAATTAACTCACTGGAGCATTTGGGAACCAGAACAAAAGACAACATGGAAGATAAAACCATAATCCCATTCCCCACCATACCGACAGGGACAATGCTGCTTATCCCAGCTCTGTGCCAAAAGGCAGCACGCAGTAGAAAGCCCGCACGGTATAAACAAGGAGAAGAGAGAAAAGAGTGTGAGCGCGTTCGCTTTAGCTGCTGATGTTCTGCCAGCCACGTCACACGTAACCATTTCACAGTGGGGCTCGTGAAATCCAGCACAGAGATGCTTGCTTTTACCTTGACTCTCAAGGCATCCCAGATATGTGATCACTGTGTTTTTAAAAGAGTAAAACAAATACAGGTTTGTGCTTCTATGTGAGCATCGGTGAGGCTGGAGACACTGCGGGACTGCCACTGCCCTTGGCAGAGCCAACATGGCCAAGGGAACCATCCCGCCTTGATTCAGGCCTGTTAACCACGTGCCAGGAACTGCACACTGGCTGGGAGAGAGGGTTTCATCACAACCCTGCAATTAAGGGGCAACGTGAGTGTTACATGTCAATAACCTGGAAGATCAGCTATTCTGGGAGCTCAGAGAATTCACAAAATGTAAGCATTTTGGTAAAGCTAATCACTTTACATACCAGCTTTAACTGGAACACAAATAAATCAGGAAGGTTTGGCTTTTTTATGCCAAGATATTCCTGAAGAAATAGAAAGTACATCAGCATAAGTGTAGCAAGTCTCAGCCATGATACAGGCAGGCAGGGCACACCAGCACACAGCACCTTGCATCTGTCCCTCTGCATGAAAACAGTTAAAGAATTGCTCAACACTATGCACAATAAACTCTAAACATCCCTACAGCTCCCCAGGATCACTTGTTGAGGGTTGAGGGGGAGAACACTGAGTGAAAAAAGGATGCCTGTGGCTGGGGCATGTGTTTTAATCACGTCCAGCCCTTTCCATCTGAGGTGTACGTATCAAGTATCTGTCAAACAGGAAGGACACACACACGGAACAGTCGAAACAGCTGAAGCTCATGCACTTGAGAAGGAAAACATCTCCCAGTTGTGCCTGGGTTGGCTCTGAGGATGAGGAAATACATGGGAAACGATGCCCAGGGACACGGCAGTCTTGGCCACAGGATATGCTTGGGCATGCTGCAGTGGTGTCTCTGTGGAGTAGGCTGTTTCAGGTCAAGGAAGTAGAAGATGCTGTCCCATGCCCAGGGTCGGGTGCTACTCAGAAGACACTTAACCCACATGGGAGAGGTGAAAGCAGCAGCCCCGGTCTGTTTGTAAGTGTGTGGCAATGTTTCATTGTCAAAAAGACTGTGCTGGCCAGAAATGTTACTACATTATTCAGCATTAAGAAACATTTTCCACTTAAGAACAGATTGAAGGTTGAAGCCAGTGCAAAAGCACCCTTTCAATCAGTAGTAACAATGGCATCATTCAGTTCTGCTGATGCTTCAGTAGAGATCAGTACTTCTGCCTGTATGGTTTTAATAAAAGCAGCCAAATAATCCAGGGATGGGCTCTCCAGAAAACCCTACAGAGACTTTGTGTACTCGAAAACGGAGCACAGGATTCATGGCAGTTAAGGTGCTACTCATGCGAACACAAATGCTCTGGGATAAAGATGTTCCCAGCACAAGATGAAGCAGTACAGAGCTGTACACAGACAAGCCCCTGGAGAGGCAGAAGAGAATTATGAAGTGTTGAGCTAATTAAGTTCACAGCCTTAATTATTGGAGCACTACAGCTGATAATGCAAAACCAGCCTTGTAAACAAGCTTCTATTTTCAGCCACTCATGCCAACAACTTTCTTCTGAAAGCATCTGCTGCAGAATTCAGACTTGTCCCATCCCAAGGGCACATTCTGGAAAGCATATAAAAAAATCCCCAAAAGTACTCTGAAGCCCTGTAGCATCAGGTAATTAAAGCAAAGGAGATCTTGACAATTCCCCTTCTTATACAATTAATGAAAACATGATGGAACATTTCAGACTCGTGAGCTGTATCGCACATGGCTTAAATGCTGGTTGCAACCCACCCTGCCCTCCCACCCCCAAAAAACACCATAGGGATTGAGTTTTATATATGGCTTCCAAACACATAGCATTTAGCTTCTCTTCAGAGCATCCTCTCCTGAGATCAGAGGAGCAAGAGGCAGGGTCACACACTGACCCTGTTTTAGTCCCAGGGGAGTACAGGTGGAGTTACAGCCTCACACCTTAGCTGGCCCCATCCTTGTAGCCACACTAAAACTTCTTAGAGGCTCTAAAGCCAGAGGAACCATCAGATCACCTTGTCTGACCTCTTGTGCATCACACACACTATAGTATTTCACCCACTTATCTATGTGCTGAGCCAAATAATTCAAGTTTGGCTGCAATGTGTATTCTATAAAGGCATCCAGACTGAACATAAAGCATTACAAGACAAAAAGAAGTCACTTTTTTAGCCCTTTCTTTTTGGCCTTTTTCCACACACCCCCCCTCTTTTTTTCCCCTCCGTTAGGTGTTTATGCAGCCTGCTAAATATTTGTGTCTCATTTCTAATTGGAATTCTTTGGGTTTGGCTTCCAGCCCCTGATTCTTGTTCTGCCTCTAGCCATTAGATTAAGAGACTCTGCAGTAGATTTTTTTCTTTTCCCAAGAACACACAAATCAAGTAACTGTTTGGTTGTCTTCTTGATGCACTAAACTGATCAAATGTGTGAAGGTTCCTGTGCCAAAGTACTTCCTCCACATGGTGAGCCAATACCTCTGGACACCCTGTGGAGCTCCACGTACACCTCCCACCTTCACATGTCTGTGAAATAGCCAATTGAATGTGTTTCATGCCTCAGCTGGTGCATGGGGACCCCAGGGATGAAAAGGTGAAAGGGAATGACAACTCTCAGCTGCAAGGAAAAGGGGAGCTTGAAGATTGCATGAAGCCGTCCTGTCAAGTAGCGAGGTCTCCAGTTACAGAAACATCCAGAGTACCATTCCTGTTGACATGTGTGATTCACACAGCAATGCACAGAAAACAATCCTCGAAAACTGTTCAGTCCGCAGGAAGACCAAACAAGATGATCACATCATCTAGGCTACCTTTCTGCATACCCAAAGCCAGGTACCTCTCAGAGCCACCTTCACTGAATTCAATCATTTAAGTTTTACTCAATAGTCAAAAGTATGAGAGGTGTTTTTTTTCCCCTTACATGGAAAAACACATGCACCAGGTTCAGTTTGATATTGCTGCCCACTCAGAGAAGGGTTAAATATTTCCCAAGGCAGGGTGTAAGCCACAGTGTGCGGATTTCGGAGGCTCAGATATGAAGCAGCTCTGAAAAACAGACCATCATGATCTGTCAACATAAAAAATTCAAGTATGAGATGGGATTCTTGGGCACAAAGATACACACTATGCAATTCCTACAGCGGACACTGATTTGTTACCAATCAGTGTGTAGAAGAAGTATTTATGTAGGAATTAGAGCTCGGGGTAGACAAAAATGGACAGATCCCCACATGGCTATGGATGACATGATATGACTCCTATTACTATATCCCAGTGCTCACCCAGGGAGGGGCAAATGGGGGAAAGAAATTAGAAGAGGTCCAGACCACCTACTTCTGCTGTGAGTAGCAGTTTGAAGAATAGGAAAAGCCAAGATGCTCCACATCAGTCCCAGGAGAGTGATAGTGACTCAGGCTCAGACTCCTCAGATATTGCAACCTTCTGGGCAAACTTGATCTTTAAATGAAAATGCATTTAGTTATTTCAGAGCTTTGCCCTACCACTGCAAATCCATGGGGTCAGGCAGATGAATGAAATAATCTGTTACTTAAGTTTATCACTGCTTAGTGATAAACTTGACCCCAAAGTTCTCCACTACTAACCACAGCTGTCCTATATCCCACAGAAGTTATGCTAGACGGGCTGCAAGCACACTGCTCTGCTCACATGCTGCACAGAAAGCAGAGGTCCCCTCCCTGGCTAGACTACACCCCAGAATGTCATTGTATTATCATTTCTGCTCATTTTCTATTTCACTTTCCAGCTTTACTCAGGCAAATCCCCCACTTAATTACATGTACTTGGTCAGTAGGCAAGTCACATGATTGGCAGGTTGTGAGAATCATCTTCTCTGAAAAATATTAGCCTGAGCTGCTCAATAAATAATGTGATAACAGAAAATGTCCATGATTCTGGGATCACCAAGAGCTCATTGCCAACACACAAACTTTTAGAAGGTCCAACAGAACCTGTAAAAGAGCTGCTCAAGAAACAGGTGTGAAATCAGTTAGTCACAGAGTAGAAGAGCTGTGTGCCTTCCTCACTTCACTGCAGAAGTCAAGTACCACGCGTCTTTTACACAGAGCAGATGCAAGGCCCAGGAATGGAGCAGCCCCTGGGGTCCAGACATGGCTCTTCCTCAGCAGCACGGGGAAGGTGCCTGGGACACAAAATTGTGATTTTAAAATGACAAGTGCCAGCTGGGACAGAACAGAAATTTGATTTTCTAGCACGACTTTCAGTTGAAGAAAGTAATACAATTACAATGAGGACATACCCTCACAGAGCCAAAGCATGTAGAGTGTCTGCTTCTACGTTGCTTTAACAGAAACTTCCTTCAGACACCAGGAGGCACCAGCATCCTGAGAGGGATGGGCTGCTGGTGGGTGATGCTCACAGCTTACACCTAGGTATTCCTATGTGCACTCTCTCCTCATGGGCAAGCACTGCTTTTCCCTAAGTGTAAAGTCTGTATTTCCATGTAGCTTCCCACATGTCTCACTTTTCTCCCAGACTTTCTGGTGTATGAACCTTTCCACTAGCTGTCCCCCTTTTGCCCTCTGCCACCTCTAAAGTTATTTAAAGTAAAACCTTGCTTTTTCTTTTCAGAACAGGACACTTCTCAAATGTGCATCATAGCCCAGCAGAACCACAGAACCCACATGCCCAAGCAGCCGCTGACCGCTACACCAGCCCCAAGTCTCCTCTTTCTATCATTACTATCCTCAATCCAGCCACACTAGACTACAGCTGGGAAAAATGCTCTTTTTCATAGGATGCCCAGGTGATTTCTGAGCATATAGAATTCCACATCCATTTCTTGGGAAGTTTCACACCATGGCACTCAAATGCCCAGCAAGCCAAAGCCTTGCACATCTGTTGTGATGAGCAACTCATAGTAGCAGCTAAATCCCCAGAGTGCATTAAGTCCTTTTGTCTTTACTTGCAACAAGTCAAAATGAGGACATATCATTAGACCTAGCATTATTCTCCTCCTCATCTTCTCCACCAAATGAGAAAAATCCCTCCCAAGGCCAGAAACCCATGGGAGCTCAGGTCCTAGCCTTAACACAGGCTGTATTTAACTCTCTGTACATAGACTCCATCAGCAGGGACTGGGCTCCTCAAAGCCATAGAGCCATGCAGGCAGAAGGCAGCACTGATGTCACCATGTGCCAAAGTGTGTTGCAACTGCTCCAAGCCTACAGAGAGCCACCAGCATGGACGTGCCCCACAAACTCCCAGCTAAAGTTAGTGCAAAGCACAAACCCCTTAAACTTCATGTTTCTGGAACTTAAATCTGCCAATTCAAAGCAGCTTAAATGTGATGTGAACTCTAATAAAAACTCCATCTACCAACTCTGCTGCTGCAAAGCAGATGGCTTTGAAGCTGGATAATTCACTTAGCAGGAGCTCAAGCCTTGCAGTGCTCTTGAACAAGGATCGAGGGACTGTAGGAACACAGCTAAAAGCAAAGCCTATCTGGAAGAACTAGCAGGTTGTTTTTATTCACTGCTCAGGGTACTAACTAGTCCATCAAGAAGTACTTTTCTGCTACAAAGGCAATACAAGCAGCCTAAATGCACGAGGTAACTTGCAGATGAGCTTTGTAAAGCAATGGCTGTGACTACTTCTGATGTTAGGGACATGACTGTCCCAAAGGAGCTTCTAGCTACATGACACATGACCCTCTCTGAGTTTCACACTCTTGAGATTTCACTGAAGCTAAAGCTTTTATTGCATTTTTATTTTGTTTCAGGGCTGGGTAATTTTATGACCATTAATAACACTTAGAGTTAAGTGGGATACTCCTATGAAAAGGTAATCAAATGTCATGCAGGAGTCCAGAAACCAGCAGTGGTTCAGTTAGAGAGGGCTGAGGAAATGGCCAAATAATTATCTTTGAAAGGAAACAGGAGATGTACTTAAATATCATCAGTATGTACTTACATACCAAGAAACCATAGACAGCAAACTAAACAAGGGCTGGTGCTTGGAGCGATGGGCACACAGACACAGCTGGCTCTAAGGTGGACTTCTGTTGCAGTGAGATACCCCAATGTCTAGATTACAGGCTGGGAACACAAAAGGGCATAGATATGATCTAAATTAGGCATCACCACCTCAATGATACAGCGAAGGATTAATCTACGCAGCCAGACAGCGCCAGGCTGAAAGGAGATAAGCCAGAACAAGGAAGAGATCAGAGGCCAGGAGCAGGGAAGACACATGGCCAGTCCCTCTGAAG
Source organism: Tricholaema leucomelas (assembly GCA_013400475.1). Classification (NCBI taxonomy): domain Eukaryota; kingdom Metazoa; phylum Chordata; class Aves; order Piciformes; family Lybiidae; genus Tricholaema lacrymosa; species Tricholaema leucomelas. The sequence continues at coordinate 1,118,348 of WAAF01001364.1, forward strand.
GCTGTCTGTGCCATGCTCACAAGCAAAAAGACCTTGCTGACCTTTGGCCACAGCTGCCCCAGGAAGCTGCCACCCCGTGACAGTGAAGGATATGGGTGGTGACAGCAGCACTGCTTGCTCTCAGTCAGGAGCTTGTCTGCTCCTGTGCCAACACAGGGGTCAGCAGAATGCTGCAGAATAACGCATCTGGAGCCACAGCAGTATGGAGAAAGCAGGCTAATGCTGTGGCTGCAGCACAGAGTGTTACTATGGTCAGAAGGCCTTTCTTCATCCAGTGTAGATGCACGTTTTCCTGCACTGCACTGGCCCACTGGGGTTCTGGGCTGAAGATGGAAAGGAATGAGATATTACAGTGCTCAGCAGAAAAGATTTCTGTATGCAGGCTCTTTGATCACAAGGAAGGAAGGGCAGGTTGGGAGGTTTATGAGAGAAACAAAGCCCCAAGAACCACCTTGTTGCAGAGTAAGGAACAGCCTCTCTTCCTCCGAGCTCCCTGCAGACTGTCAAAAGAAACCCCTACCGACTGACAAACACCCATAGAAAAAGCATAAACTCCAGCAAATTAAACATAAGAGCATGATAAAGCAAATAAAAAAGATTTTAAGAAACAACTTACTAAAGCCTTAAAAGCTAATAAAAGCTTTTTTTTTTTTTTTTTCTCCAAACATATGAAAAGGAGGAAGCCTGCCAGAGTCTGTAGAGCCAGTAGATGGCTGAGGCAAAAAGATAAGGCTACAGAAGAAAAGCTAAATTAATTCTTGGCGCGTGTACGAAGCAGCTTAAGAAGGTTCCCACAGCAGAGCCTCTCTCTACGTGGGATGTGCCAGAGGAATGTCTCCAGCTGCAGCACTGGCAACAGAAATGTAATGACAGCAGCCTGCGGAGCCAGGCAGGACAGGGGAGCGTCAGTTACTGCTCCTCACTGCAAAGAGAACGTCAGCATCAGGAAATCACAAGGTGAAAATATCAACTCGGCCTACTGCCAGCTTCCCTTCCACCTTATGCAATTAAAGAGAGGAACTCATTACCATGAGGCTGCTGAAGGTGCCACGAGGCTGGATGGATTCCCCAGCCTCTGAGATGAATGAGCAGAGAGAAATCCACCATCAGCAAAGAGCAACAAGCTGTCGGTGATGCACTGGCAATTCCACAACTCTTCTGTCCAGGATCTCCATTAAAGGCAACAGACACAGAAGATGCCTCTGAGAGAAGGAGAAGCAGTCCTCAGAAGGAGAGAAGGCTGAAGGTGAACACCCAAATGAGATTTGCCACCATCCTCATTATGGCTCTACTGTCCTTTGGGAAAGAGGCACAGTAAGGAGATCTTACACTGTAACTTATAATTGATGGCTGGCAGTAGAGAGGAGGAGGATGGTACTGTGAAAGAAGCTAGTCTTTGGGAGGCTCAGAAGGATACTGCTGTGCATGCTAGAGAGGTCAAGGACTGTGTCTACATTCACACCAGAAATCTTAGGTCATAATCACACTGGAAATCCTAGGTCATAAGAAAAACTGAATGAGCAGTACCAGGGCAAGCATCAGCTCAAGTCTCTGGCTGCTTCCAGGACAAATTTTATGTGATTTGGTACCAACCATATCCTGTCATTATCCTTTACGTGGCTATGAAGACGAGCTACAGCACCACAGATGACGCAACTGGGACATGGGCAAGATCCTGAACAACACTTTCTTGGCCTTGCAGGGCGGCATCCCTGGAGCCCCTGCTGCAGTGCTGTCTGTAGCAGGGCTGTATTACAGAAGTTAATATTGCTTTTACAGAAAAACAAACAAACACCACAACAAAAGAGGCAAACATAGGAGTGGCAGAAAAACTGGGAGTCAGATGTGGGAAAGTGTAGCCTTAATTTTAGAACTGGAGGTTTTATTTACTTATTTTTAATCGAGACTGCTCTGAGCACTGCACAAGCCCCTTCCTCTCACCACTCCCTTGCTCCTGTGCATTTTCCAGCCTCACTTTTTCACCAGTGAAACTTCTCAAGGGATCAGGCTGCTAACGAGACAGCTCTCGGTGCATTTCTCAAACTTACAAAAATGGATTTAGCCTACCAGGGCAGGTGGAGCCTCATGGACAAGGGTGCTGCACAGCTACCATTGTCACCTGATAGCTGTGGGAATGCAGCATTAGGGATGCTCTATGGGACACACATCCAGGAAGCACAGCAGCTAAGGGTTGACATATTCTATAGGCAAGCCTAATTCCCACCTACAACCTTCTGGAAAATTCCAAGGTTCCACCAAAATAATAATTAAACCAGGAAAAAGGGAAAAAAAAAAAAAAAAAAAAAGGAAAGAAAGGAAAAAAAAAAGACTACAGAATCTATATTTAGTTTGAAAAAGAAAAACTGAGTCTCACTTTCTCCTATTCATTTAGACCTCTTCAGGGCAGGAAACGAGGGCTTTCAATTCAGCTATAGCAAGGGGAAATTTGCAGATGAATGGAAGATGGCTTCGCTCCTAGAAATGCTGGCATAACCACTCCACAGTGAGACACCAAAGAACTTCAAACTATCCAATTTATTCTAGTGACAGATAGCACGTCAATCACCTCTTAAGCATTGGGATATGTTAAAAATGTAATAAAAAAATTAAAAAAAAGGGTAAGTTACACTCTAATTTATTGAAGCCAGGACAATTTTTAGAGACAGAAGGAAGCAAGACAAATGCATGGATCAGAAATAAGTCTTCCTTTTCAGACATACATACAGTGAAGGCAGTTAATCATCAGAACAATTTATCTATCTTGTGGAGGATTCTCCATCATATGTTATCTTTTTAAGGCAAGAATAGAAAGTTTTATTAAAATCTGCTCTGGCTCAATCAGAAGTTGTTTGTTTTACATAGGAACTTCTGAATAAGAATTTTCCTTCAAGTATTGTTATGCAAGACAGAGAAGAATTTTGTATTAGTGCTTACCAAAAGCCAAGAACGAATGTAATGACAGAGGTTTCCCATTAAAGGAGATGATATTAAGGACAATAAATTGTATTTCTTTGAACTTCTCTGAAAATGTTTGCTTTGATACAGATATTCAGTGTTTATTCAGATACCGAAAGGTACTAAAACTAATCGTGGGACTTTTCCTTGACATATATTTGTTACAGCGCAATGGACTTACTGAAGCACGTAAGATATCTGAAGTATATTAGGAGTTAAAACCTTGTGTAAGTATAGATTACTTAACCCAGTGCTATGAATGCATTTGGGGATTTGATGGGATGTTGCAGGATATTAATTCCCTCCACCTCCCCCCAGTCATGGCAGCAGCAGGGTGAAGGGAAAGTTCCTCCAGTCCCTCTAGCAATAGAGACAAAACATTAGAGCCTGATAATGAATTTCTGCTGGACTTGCTGCCATCTGGGTGCACGAAGGTCCTTCTCCTTTGGTTGCACACAGGTCCTTTGCTAACACAAACAACTGCCGACGAGAAAGAATGCTGAACTTTGAGTCAGACCTAAAATAGGTAGAATAGTCAAGTATTAAACTAAACAGAGCTCTGGATCAAACGTTTCCACATTAGACTGAGCTTCAGCTCATGCACACCGCACAACCTCTTTTAGTCAACGCAGACACAATCAGATCTGATTCATATTCCAGCTAAGGATCAGCTCTTAATTCCCTCAAACGAAATCCAGACGCAAGGTGCCCCACGCTCCTATGCTGTGCAGATTCTTAAACATTTTCCTTCTTCATATACACACCCAGGACACATGAGAACACACCACCGCAGGGCAGGCAAGGCAGGTACACAAAGGTGGCTTTTTGCCAGACACAAGACATAGCAAGCCTCCTCGGTCAAGTCCTTGGCTAGCTAAAAGCAGTTTCTATTGGAACTGGCCACAGAGAGTCCAAAATGAAAAGGAAGAAGGAAGCATTGCCACACAAATCAAACTCAGAGCTGACTGTTTCTCTGCCAGTGTGCTTCTGCACCACCCATGTCATAGCACCTTACATGTAGCTGGTAATGTAAACCTGCCCAGAACCTAAGGGAAACAGATATTTGTTTCAGCAGAACTACAGCCAGACTTTCTACTGCTTCAGTCCAGCTGCCTTGAGTTACAGCTTTTACACTATCCGTAAAGCAGTTTTAGTTGGATGGTCAAGGTCTCTCAATTTATGCTGTTTTCTTCATCTCCAAGCCTTTTCTGTTGATCATACCTGTGGCTGGAGGAGGGAGGAGAGGTTTAACCCAAACTGGTTCAGATCAGTAACTGCGACATCTCGCACCACCTTTACTCTGATGGAGAATGCTGCACACCCTCATTCAGCAACCTCTCTGTTCTTAGCTGTTTTCATTAACAAGTAATAATAGACCACAGGAAATCAACAGAAATGTACTTGTTTGAAATCCCTCCAAATTGCATCTGAATGGGAAGAATGAAGTAAGTTAATGAAACCACTGAATAATTCTGGACTTGGCCCTTAAGACTTCCAATATAACTTCTCTTCCAGTTTGACAGAGAATGAGCTGTAGCTATTCTAGAAATAAGGGTTTGTTTTTTTTGCTTACTTTGCAATGAATGCATCCAAACCAAGTGCTCTTGGTTTGCTTTTGAGACAAATACTGCCTCACAGTCAAGAGATGTCACAGCTACTATTACCTTGACAGATTAATGGATAGCAACAATGAAAAAATAAAAGTTGTTCTTGATTGATCTGGGTCTGACCAATGTTTCTTGTCATCTTATTATCCTAGAAGTGATTTTAAATCAGTTCATAATTAGCTCCAGTATCTTCTTTGTTATCAAAGTCAAAATGAGCAGCTTATAACTACCCAGGTCTCCTGCCTTAGAGAATAAAAATTATGTTTGTTTTTGCTTCTTTCTGCCAGGACAGCAACCATGCTCTGAGGACTGCTGGAGATGGCTGGCTTGAAGCAGAGACTGGATTATCTACAGAACATCCAAAATCTTTTCCTAAACTCTTATCACACCCTCTGCCCCCAGCAAGTCCCACATTCATGGACACTTTTAGAAAGACCTGATATTCTGTATCCTTGAAGGTTCCAGCCTGGTTCCGGTGTAGTGTCACCATCCCCCAGCACAGCTTTGCCCGCTTCACTGCTATGCACAGCATCAACTTGGTCACGTCTCTCTGTCTTTCCTAGAAGCAGAGCTGTTTGGCCCAAGGAAATTGCCACCTGATGGATGTGAAAAGCTGAGATAGATCCCTCTCTCAAGGGTTAATAACAGGAGTTGGCACTGCATGGTATAAATAAGGTGCTCATATGCCCGATCATGGGCCCAGCAGGGATGAACTGGACAGGCTCTGGAAGATTAAGCAATGTTCAAGAAGAGAAGGTGAGAGCATGGCTGATTCTAAGTGGGGATTAGGCTGGAAGGCTAGGACAGGCATCCCTGCTCTACCTTTGAAAACTCACAGCTTTACCCAGTACCAGCTCAGTACCCTGCAGGTCCTTATATCAATTACGAGTTACACTAACATCCAGGGTACAAGAGACCTGTGGAAGCAGCAGTTCTGCATAAGCAATTTCACTCTGCCACCAACCGGTGCCACCACGGGCAGAGCCAGGCACAACAGCATTGCCTTGAGCTAAGGGATCTGTGAGCACAAGCTCACCAGTGGTTGTTTACAAGTGTTGTATGAAGTTAGGGGGAAAAAGGAGGAAAAAAAAAAAAAAAGAAGAGAGAAAATGAGCATTTTAATTTCCCAATAAAATCTATGCCACAGTATGAGTCATTGTTTGCTTTTTTACACTAGTTAGGAAAGACCTTCTGGTTTTAATAACTAATACTGCTGAGTTCAATAAAAAGCACTTAATTTAATTTAATCCAAACCCTGATTAATGCCAGCTTCCCCTAGAATTTTATCTTTGTTTTAATTTGAGTCACTATGTTAAAGAAAGAAAAAGAAAAAAAAAAAAGACAGGAGGGGATAGAAGTCAATTAGTTTCTGTGCTTGTTTCTGGGCAAAACACAGGAACATGGAAGATTGACAGGTATGGGCTAAGAGTCTATTTTTCTCCATTCCTTAGGCTGACTTTTCCCTATGAATGTAATGTTTGCTTAGTCTCAAAAAAGGAAGCTTAACAGCTCACAGCTCAGCTTGGAAAATAAAATATTCCAGGGCCAATTAGGATCAGATTTCTTTGCTGGAAGTATACTGCTTTTAATGTGCTAATATTCAAGAGATATGCTACTGTTTAATTGGACACAGAGTGCCCCTAAAGCTTGAGAGCTCTAACATGAAAACAGTCAGCCTCTGGAGTGGCCACAGAAGGAAATAATCTGGATAAACCCTCTGATAAGAGGTTTTCATCCTCTCCCTCCAGTTGTCTGCGCATGTGTTTACTCAGATTCAGATCTTTAACAAATAGCCAGTGCTGACAGATTTTGTTTTTTAGACTGGTAAGTTGAATGCTCAAGCAGCTAGACCAGGCAAGCTGCTGATAATGGAGTTCAACTCCCTCTGTGGCTGCAGGAGGATTGGCTCTGCCCAGCATCACGCAGGAAACCTGTGACAGCGCCAGCATTAGGATCCAGTTCTCCCACATCCCTCACCAGTGCCTTAACTACAAGTAAACATTCCCTCTCCTCTTGCAGTCCTCTATCTTGTTCTGTGCAAGGAGTAAGCCAAGGTCCTGCCAAACCAATAGTTTAATTACACAATCACATACTCCTGTAATACAGATACGCGAGGGAACTGAAATAAGGTTGCATGGGCCTGGGTATTTTCTAACTTTTGTGTGACTGATTACTGCACCTTCACAGAGGTTTTGAATGCTTTGTCTACAATTACCTTCCAGTACAGAAACAAGAGAAATAGAAATGAAATTAGGCAAAGGCACAGGACTACTTGAAAACGTCTGCAGCAGAACCTTAACTCAGCTCCTTAAAAGAGCAACACAGACCTTGGTCTCCAGCAAAGAGAGCAACTGCTGGGAGCAAAAGGCTAGAGCAGTAATCACAAAACAAGCACTTCACTGTGTATGGGGTTTAGGTTGTTTGGAGTTTTTTTGTCTGGGTTGTGGGTTGGGTTTGGTTTTCTTTATTGTTGTTGTTGAGGTTTTGGGGTTGATTTTTTTGTTGGTGTTTTGGGTTTGTTTTTTTTTTTTCCTGTAAGCAGCCGGAGATGCTAAAAATTACTGAGTCTGAGCTCTTTACAGAGCTGGAGGCATTTGGCAGCACTCTGGCACAGGCAAGAGTTGGATGTACATTCTCATAGTCAGATGTCTGGGTTTATGAACACAATTTTTTTTGTGTGTTAGAGACCTGTGAAACTTATGACCAAATGGTCATAAGGCTAAGGGGGGGATCTTCCCTGGATTTTCTTGGTCCCATTTTATCATATCATCCTAAAGCAGAGTGGCTTAAGGAGACCATTGCTGCAACTCTGCTGGCCTTCAAGCGGCAAGACATAGGTGTGCTGGCCAGCACCCTTGGGCATTGGTGGTGTGAACTATTGCTAACCACCTCCTGCACTAACACCTCTCCTGGGCAGATGGAAACTGAATGGCTGGCACCTGCACCACAACAGTGCAGAACTGACCCAGGATATGGGGGCCAAGGCCAGGATGGATGCAGGACTAAGCAGCTCCTTCCAAAACACAACAGGAGGAGCAAACTCCCTCAGTGCAGCACACCAACCCCAGATACATGCATCAGCACCAGTCCTCACCAGGCACCCCCAGATTCCTCTGCTTCAACAACAGGACACCTGGGGTAGCCAGTACTTAGGGGGCTCTTTTCTGCTGTGGTCCATAGAGCCCTGGGAATCATCTCCTCTTTGTGAGCAAACTACTACTCTGGTAAGCAAAAGGACTGCTGAGACTCTGGTAAGCAAAAGAATTGCAGACACTATGCCCCTCTCCTGTCACAGCCTTGGTTCCACCCGTCAGCCTCCTCCTGCTAACATGGACACAGAGAAAGGCAAAACCAGACAAGCTACACTAGCAAAGAGAAGGGTCAACAAAATGGATGAATGACTTAAATTTCAATAACTATCTTGTCCCAAAGAAGAAGTAAGGAAAAAAATGTCAGTGGAAGAAGTCCACATGGGATTTCAAGCTTTTGGTTATGCACAGATTAGGTAACAAAGTTCACTACTCAGAGGAGCAAAGAAAGGTTCATGAGAAGATACAAGCATCACTGTCAGCCTGGCTACCTGAAGCCCAGAGCTAACCACCTGCACCCTGCAGATCCCTAGAGTAAGTCAGGCTATCCTGCTCCCACCAGCAATTATGGGAAAGGGATTTCAGGCACACTGCTGCTGCACCTCCTAGGAAATTCATTCCCTGTGGTTGTTGGGCAACCCTTCTCTAATAAAAATTAAACAAACAAAAGTAATAGAGAGTTTTATTCAGAAGAGAGGCCAATTTGCTACTAAAGGCAGCACTGAGGTCCTAAAAGGGTATTGAATTACAGAGCAGTAAAGCCATGCAAAACAGCCTGTAGCTCTAAAATAACTACAGGTGCCAAAATTAAGGAGACCCAAATTACCAGTCTGTTTCCAATGTTGGCGTTCAAATGCTCAACACAACATGAAAAGTGGATGGTAAATTATTGCTTTTATATTAGGAAAAAAAGCTGTTTGGATATATCAAATGTGTTTCATTGTGCAATTGCTGTATCTGCCCTGTTCCCAAAACAGAATTATTCTCTTAATAGATAGATTAATGAGATGACACAAAGGAGAGGGGGAAGGTCATGTATAATCAGAACACTTTCAGACAGTGTTTATAAAAGCCATTTAACAACACCAAGGAGGGGTGTATTGTACTTAAGGCTAAGCGCTTCTAGGAGGGGCTGAGCATCAGTGCCACTCAGCAAGCACAAGGGCTTTAAACCAAACCTGCCTTCACGTGAAGAATGGCAACAGTCTTGGATGGCAAAGAATAAGATTTCCAGGTGATGGGAAGTGCAGCCAACCACTGGTGGGACCACAGTTCAGTTTGAAAGTGCACATGATCTTTATCTGAAAAATGTAAGATTTGGATTCAGTACGCTGGCTGCCGGCACAGCCAGGAGAGGCACTGTCACAGCACATGAAAGAGGAGGTCAAATTTACTACTTGTTGAGGAGGCATCATTAAGATCCACCTACTACTTCAAGATGTGTCCTCAGCAGCAGGGCCTGCATGAGCCCCTCTTGCACAGAAATCTCTTCCACCCACTGGGAGCTGGAGAATTCCTCCCATCGTCAGTGGAAGTCACTGGTCTGCACAGGAATGCATAAGATCTGGTTCTTTTTCCAGCCCCATCCTCCCTTGAAGAGCCACAAAATAAAGCTGAACTAGGGGGGGAAAGAGCCTTTAGCAAACCCCTGTGCTCCTTTCTTTCCTCTTTGCAGAACCATTTGCACTACCTAAAGGCAAGAAAGGTTTGGCAGAGCAGTGACTGACCCCCGTGTCATCCAAAGAGCTGCCTTCACCACCCTCAGTTTCCATGTTCCTTATCTTGAGTTATCGGTTTCCTCTCTCAGATGGGATCAGACTGACACTTCCCATGTATGGAGAAGGCAGAATTTTACCAGCCTCTAGCCCTTGCAGAAATACTCCAAACATCTCCAGCCTACTTGGTTCCCGACACATTAACACTCTTCCTGTCTCTGCGTTTCCTATTGACCAGCACAGCAGAGGCAGAAATTGCCTGCCCAGGGCCAGGAAACCCAGCTGGCAGCACTAGCTCCAAGCAGCACAAGGCCTCTGGCTTTCTCATCATTGGCTTCCTTGCTGCCACCACCCCCCACTGCTACTTTCCCAAAAAACCCCATCACCAGCACAACTGTCAGCAGCAAGAACAATGTGATAAGGCAAGCACCTAGGCAAACAGAGAAGCCATCAGGCTCTCTGCAGAGTAAACATGAGCTAAAGTCCTAAGTCACATAAATCATGAGGATACCTGTGGTTCTGGGGAGAGAGGAGGAAAAAGGAAGGACTCATTTGTCTTGCACCAGCACCAGAGGCCCCTTCCTGAGATCAGAGCAATTCATCCAGAGGCACTGCTGATGCACAGTCTGGTTTGGCCAAGGCCATGGAGCTAGCTAGGAAGAAGATCCTGGTATTTCTGTGCAGATATCTGTTCCTGGGCTCCTCCAAGACAGTTTCCAGCCTCAAAACCACTTTTCTGCAGTGAGAGAGCTGTGGCCAAAATGCAAAGACCCTCAATCCAATCCCTCACTTACTGGAAGCATCAAACTGTGTAACGCAGGCTACTTCTGAGGACAGGTCTGCAGCTCCAGACCATGGTGCTGAGATCAAGGACAGTCAGGGCTCTGACCTGCAGAATCAGAGAGGTCTAACTTTTCACAGGACATGAGCTATTTAATAATTACATATATGTGCTGAATATCCCAACACATGAAGTAACTTCCATAGAGTTGCCTGGGCTGGAGACACTGAACAGATGGACCTTTTAATATGTCTCTTCAGTAACTTCTTTCTGAAATGCAGGAGAAAAGTCACACAGGAACAAACAGGGGAAAAGTATCTAAACTCTCTTAAGTTTCAGACATGCCAAGAAGCTGTGGAAGGTAGAGCATGAAGGTGGGGGTGGCTTACTACACCTGTCCTGGGTCAACTCACAGCAAATATTACTTTGTCTCATGGCAGAGCCAGAGGTCTCCATTCTTTCTCAGCAGTATTTTAAGTATGACAAGTACTCAGAACAATCAGTTTATGTCTTGTGTGTTCACCTCCATCAGAATTAGGATTGTTGCAGTCTGCTGAAGATACCCTGAACTGGACTTGGCACAGTAGCAGCCAAGAGAGCTCATCAGGATCTCTGCTCCTGACAGCACTTAGTCCCCAAGAGGACTGTAACTCCATCTGCTAAGTGCAGTGCTGTAAGATGCACTTGGTAGAACATTTCGGGCTCTTCACACAGCAAGTTCTCAGCAGCTCTCATCATAAGCTGCAGGACATGGAAGCAGGAGAGAGTCACTGTGCTGGAAAATGACAGGGCAGCCACAGTTAGAGGGCAAGACAAGAACACCCTTAATTTTGCAGATTATTTCTCCTTCTGTACCATCCTGAAACAGGGGTCCTGACCCGTTCAGCACTAACACTTTATTTGAAGAAGTCTGCTATATAGCCTACCACAAAGTCAGCATACTTAGTTTTCTTTTACAGAACCACAGAATCACAAAAGGTTGGAAAGGACCTCCAGAGACCGTCGAATCCAACCTCCATGACAAAGTAGGCTCCCCTAGGGTAGTGCACACATGAATGTATCCATGCAGGTTTTGAAAGTCTCCAGAGACGCAGACTCCACAACCCCCTTGGGCAGCCTGTTCCGGTGCTCTGCCACCCGCACTGTAAAGACGTTTCTCCTCATGTTGAGGTGAATGTTCCAGTTTGTATCCACTGTTCCTTGTCTTAGTGCTGCACACCACTGAAAAAAAGATTGGGTCCATCTACCTGACACCCACTCCTCAGATATTTATTGATCAGATCACTTCTCAGACTTCTCCAGCCCCAGATGCCTCAGTCTCTTCATAGAGAGTCCCCTAATCTACCTTTTAGTAGAAACCACACCTTGAGTACTGTGTCCAGTTCTGGGGCCCCCAGTTTAAGAGGGACATTGAGATGCTTGAACGTGTCCAGAGAAGGGCAACGAGGGTGGTGAGAGGCCTCGAGCACAAGCCCTATGAGGAGAGGCTGAGGGAGCTGGGATTGTTTAGCCTGGAGAAGAGGAGGCTCAGGGGAGACCTTATTGCTGTCTGCAGCTACCTGAGGGGTGGTTGTAGCCAGGAGGAGGTTGCTCTCTTCTCTCAGGTGGCCAGCACCAGAACAAGAGGACACAGCCTCAAGCTACGTCAGGGGAAATTTAGGCTTGAGGTGAGGAGAAAGTTCTTCACTGAGAGAGTCATTGGCCACTGGAATGGGCTGCCCAGGGAGGTGGTGGAGTCGCCGTCCCTGGAGCTGTTCAAGGCAGGATTGGACGTGGCACTTGGTGCCATGGTCTAGCCTTGAGCTCTGTGGTAAAGGGTTGGACTTGATGATCTATGAGGTCTCTTCCAACCTTGGTAATACTGTGATAAAAATAAGATACACATTTTATATTGTTGTGCTCCACAATTCTTGGTTGCCCTACAGCTGTGGCATCAAGTCTAACAGTGCAAGTGTGACACTGGCACAGGGTTAAGTTGTGACAGTCCTTAAGTGAGCATGGCACAGGATGTGACAAATCTGAGGTAAAGTATCAGCAGCTATGTTTAAAACACAAGTATTTTCACGTATTGCCTGGTGAAGCCAGCAGTTTCAGAGTACTTTAAACTCGTTAAGTCATAACAGACTAAGCATTTGAGAACCAGTAAATGTTCACTGAGAGCAGTGGAAACAGGAGCTGGCTGTGCGTGTTGAAGGATAACTCCTGTGCCCCATTTTCCAGCAAGTTAATGTTCTCTGTGCTATGTATTATCAAGTTCAGCTCTCCCTTTGCATTATTTGGCTTCTGAAGAACCTTTGAGCTTTGCACAAACAGTAACACAGATACTTCAATATTAAACCCATTTTCCATTTTCTGATACTGGCAAAAAAATTGCATAGCAAATAAAGAGATAATGACAATAAGCTGCTGAAAGGGCGAACAGCAGCTAGCTCTTAATTCAACAGCCTCACGTTCTACGTGCGTGTCTGAGCTCATAACATCCATGAGTACTCTGTGTTGGTTTAACCTATTTTCCAAAGCTCAGGGTAAAAAAAACAATTTAGCTCTCTTACAAGTCTCTCCTGTGGTTGAATATGCTTTGCTTCAACAAAGACATTGCATGCAGTCCAGGAAATTGCAAGGGGAAAGAAAAAAAGACATTAAGGCAGTGCCATATGTGATGTTTCTGATACCTACAGATAAGATGACTTACAAACTTTCCCATCTGAGAAAGATACAGGAGGAAGGGTATGTCTTTATTACATAGAAAGCAAAAAAAAAAAAGGAAGTATCATTTTAAATACTCTGAAAGACAAGTAGTGAAATATTTGTTTGAAATTAGCAATATACTTACACTGACTTTGTAAGTAAGGAGAGGGGGGGAAAAAAAGTGCAAGATGAGGGAAGTTCTGAAATTTTAAGTAGTAGTCATTGGTGGTTTTGCTCAAACCCAATAATGAATTTGAATCCAAATATTAAATCTAAATGAATAAATAAACAAATAAATAAAAGCTGTCATTACTCAGTGTTACCTCCTTGTAAGGACTTGGTTGTTCCTCAGTCAAGCCATCCCTGATATTCATGCACCTGAGCTGTGCTGAATGTACAGGACATTTGTTGGGAAATGGCTGAAGGACAGGGGACATGAGTCCCTAGAAGCTTGTACAATCAAGCCTTTGACGTGAGGTCTGAGTGTCTTGAGATGCAGTAAGCCGCAATGGTGTGTGTGATGAAGCTCAAAGGCATTTGTCCTTGAGCCTTCTGATAAACAGCTTCTGTGGGACTGTGTCCAGATAGGAGGGGAAAAACTAGCTTCAGCAGGAAACCACAAGTAGGACGACCATGCAAATTCCTATCTTTAGATGTGCCAATCGCTAATTAGCAGTACTGAAAGGCACTCTGGGTTGGCACTAACGTGTACACTTATGCACCACCTGTAAAAGGCTGATGCTCCTAAGAAACCGTTGGATTGTCTTGCAGCTAACTCATATTGAGTCGTCTCTTGACTTTCCCAACTCCGCAGACATTTACTTCCAGACACTTCCCAGAGCTCTGCTGCCACTTCTAGGTTTTCCTATCTATACCTGTTTCCACTCAAAACCAAATTTACAGACACGGTCACTTGGAGTCACACCATATGCAAAGAAAAGTGCTATGCATCTTGCCTCAGGCATCTAAGGCTTAAGGACTGGCTTAGACAGATGCTTGCTGCTCACCCCCAGTTGTCATGAGGTGCCCTTCCAAGGTGCCCTGTTCCTGCCCACTGTGGCCTTGGGCAAGTGCTTCTCTCCCCATACTAGGGCGGCACAGGCTTGGCAAGAACACAACTACAAATGGCAAGTGGTGAAGATCAAGAGCTGCTCCCTCACCGTGACTGGGGATATCAGCGTACCCAGGTGTACTTTGAGAAGCACTGCCTATCTGTGCACACAGGACAGTGTAAATCCTCAGGCAGAGAGAATTGCTACAGGTGTACAAGAAGCCATACCCTTAGTCCTATACAGCCAGCCATAACTGAAAAAGGAGTATCCCACATCCCTCGTTTCTTCCCACTCCAAGAAGCCATGAGACTCTAAAGCCAAAAAGATGGATGGAAGGTGCTCAAAGTGCATTTGAAGCACTTTCTGACAGCACCTCACCTGATTTTCTTTTCTTTGTTGCTCACATGCACATTGATAGAGCGGGCAGCCCTCAAATCCCCCTTCCAGGGAAGAAACATAACCAAGGAAATAACTCCACAGTCTTCAAGGGCAAAGCCTGGAGGGCTGTTGTGTCAAGTGCTGCATCATGCCTGAAGAGCCAATGCAAACACAGCAGCACTTGGCAGAAAATACAAAAAGCCCTCCACACCCCCCAGTAAAACAGGCTGCCAACATGCCATGTGCACAAATATCTGAGGGGTGGGTGTCAAGTGGATGGGGCCAGTCTATTTTCAGTGGCCCACAACAATAAGACAAGGAGAAACAGCTACAAACTGGAACATAGAAGGTTTCACCTCAACAAGAGAAATTTCTTTACAGTGAGGGTGACAGAGCACTGGAACAGGCAATCTACAGAGGTTGTGGAGTCTCCTCCTCTGGAGATGCCTGGGTGCATTCCTGTGCAAACTACCATAGGGAATCCTGCCTTGGCAGGGAGGTCTCTTCCAACCTCTAAGGTTCTGTGATTTCTCAGAACCCATTGCATACCTAAGCACTGGACAACACACGGGCAACACAACTAGTTATTCGACCTTGAAGGACTTGCATTGAGTCTTGACAGAGCTCATCCTCCAGTGATACAACTCTGCTGCTCACCTTGATGGACACCTGAAGCCTTGCTGTGCAGGTGAAGGGAAGGTGTTTCCCAAATGTTATTTTATGTAAACACGACAAAGCTTCCCCAAGAGAGCACAGAAAATCTAGACAACAGTTCACTGGACACAAAATACAGGGATGTTGCAAGCATATAGCAACTCTGATGTTCCAGATGTGCTTTGTGCATATCCAGATGTGCTCCCATTTTGACGTCTCTGGTGCTCCCTGGCTTTAAGTGTCACTCATCAGCACACATGCAAGAGTGGATCTCAAACCACGATATCAACACAGCACACTTGGGTGGCACATGCTGAGACTGCCCAGGCACCTCTGCTAGTAAGTCAGTACTCCCACAGAGCAGAGCACCCTGTGGGCCAGTGCCCATAGGACCACACTTCTCATGGAGCAGCATTTAAAGGTAAGAACAGTTCTGTTTTATCCTGTCAAGGTGAAAGCCAAAAGCAATGGATTATAGTATGGAGAATTCTAAAGAAAGTAGCATAACAGATGCGCAGTCAACAACCACATGAAATGTAGACCCATGCTTTGCTGTTAGCTGATTTCTTCCTTGTGGTATCACCCAGTCATTCAGGTTGAGGATGGGCTGTAGCCAAAAAACCTTTGCCAGAACATTCTCTGAAGAAATAACCTCAGCTTGGAATACAGCCTGTAAGTATCTGCTCACTCAGTTCCACTAAAGCACTGGAAGGAAGCAAATCTTCAAATAATTCCTGGTCTCTCCTACTCTTTTTCCAGCTGCTCAGTGTGGAGATGGCAACATACAAATTTCACTACCTCTCTCCTCTTACATCATCTGCTCAGGAACCCATTTGCCACTAGCTCACACTAACACTGATGTTCATGCTTCTGTCCAAAAATCCTGGTGTTCACTTCACCACATGGAAGTGGAAAGATTCCCTGCTTCAGCCCAAACGTTTTTGCTGTATTTGTGGGGTGGTTTTGGTTTTTGCAATTTACCTTTTCAGTTCAGACAACTCCACTGATGCATTAAGTTCCCATAAGTTCCTTTCAGAATCAAGAAATAATTACCTTCCAGCAATCAATACATCTTCGGCCGTGTGCTGAAGTTAGACACCACGCAGGCTGAATAAGCAATTACACTAGGAAAGGGTGCCTGAACTATGCCCACATCAGCAGGTACTCCAGCAGGTTTTTGGGCTGCCATCACATGCTTGGGCCAGCCATGGAAGACCAGCTGAAAGCTGATGCCACTCAATGAAGCAGAGAAAGAAGGAAAAAAGCTAGGTGCCCACTGCCTTCCAGCAAACTGGGTTACATAAACCAGGTGCCCAGGTGGCCAAGAGGGCCAATGGCATCCTGGCCTGTATCAGGAATGGTGTGGTCAGCAGGAGCAGGGAGGTCATTCTGCCCCTGTACTCTGCACTGGTTAGACCACACCTTGAGTACTGTGTCCAGTTCTGGGCCCCCCAGTTTAGAAGGGACATTGAGATGCTTGAGCGTGTCCAGAGAAGGGCGACGAGGCTGGTGAGAGGCCTCGAGCACAGCCCTACGAGGAGAGGCTGAGGGAGCTGGGATTGTTTAGCCTGGAGAAGAGGAGGCTCAGGGGTGACCTTATTGCTGTCTACAACTACCTGAGGGGTGGTTGTGGCCAGGGGGAGGTTGCTCTCTTCTCTCAGGTGGCCAGCGCCAGAACGAGAGGACACAGCCTCAGGCTGCGCCAGGGGAAGTTTAGGCTCGAGGTGAGGAGAAAGTTCTTCACTGAGAGAGTCATTGGACACTGGAATGGGCTGCCCAGGGAGGTGGTGGAGTCGCCGTCCCTGGAGCTGTTCAAGGCAGGATTGGACGTGGCACTTGGTGCCATGGTCTAGCCTTGAGCTCTGTGGTAAGGGGTTGGACTTGATGATCTGAGGTCTCTTCCAACCTTGGTGATACTGTGATAAAGTACCTAGGCCTTTCACCCTTGATGCCAATACTCAGCTCCTGGCAGGGGCTGGAACAATTCTACAGTTTGGTCAAGCACAAAGTCAGAAGGGCAGTGGTGAGCAGGAGGAAAGAGCAGACATGAGTGAAAGCATCCCCGCTTGCCCCACAATCTGCAGTGAGCCAAATTTCCTTGTGACAATTCTGCTGATGAAACGCTCCTGGCTCTGGAAACCTCAGCACCAGGTCTTGCCTTATGTTAATCCCACCACATAGATCCGAGTAGCACATAAACACTGAAATCTTCACTGCTGCTTGGCACGTTATAAATACAACTGCTCCAAGCTGGCCGTTGGTCACTTGTCCAAGGCACAGTGCTGTAAATTCAGAGAGCAGGAGAGCCTGCACAGGAACAGCCCAGGAGAGAGCAGGAGACAGCTGTTTCGTTTCTACATCTTACACGAAAATATTTCCATGAAGTGTAATGTTTGGAAAATGTCTAACAACCCAGCTCATGCTTTCTACAGATTATATGGACTTAGCATTTCTGTTGTCTATACTGGGACAGATGAATAGAGAGATAAAAGGAAGCATGAAAATATAAGACACTTGGAATGCAGGAGAATCTACAGAATGTGCGAAAAATGTAGGGAAAGCTAAATAAAAGAAGAGAAGACAAATGTGATATTGTCAAGGCAGCCAGTGAAGCATCAGAGTCCTAGTTCAGAGGTGGACTCATTAAACGCCAAGCAAGGCAGCCCTTGCAGCCCTTACATGGTTTTTTAACCCTGGAATTCACTAGGGGGAGTATGTGGACAAGGGTGAGTGCCAGAACAAATCTGTTTTCCAGAGGAAGGAAAAGGAAATGTATTGGGAATTCAGTCACCTCAGAATAAGAGCTTAGGGAATGAGGCAGCTTCTGTGCTGGTCACCCAACAGCTCTTGAGAAGGGAGGAGGCATTCACCACTTATCACACAACAGCAGCCACAAGAAAGCAGGTTCACTCGCTTCCAGAGCAAGGGCCAAACTTCACAGCCTCGTAAGCAGAGGTTGAAAAGCACCACAGAACAAAAAGTAGTGAATTCCTTTGCATTTTGCCTGGATCTCAGGCAGAAAGCTATTCATCTTTCCTCTCCATCCTTCTCCAGCCTAACAGAAAATTGGGCATCCTGGTCCAGAAAAGCCACAGTGCAAGCACAGCAGCTTACACTCGAGTTGCAGTCCATGTCAAAAATGCAAGCAAGCAGCATGCAAGTCAGACATAAGAGTTAGCACATCCCACAGCCTCTGCTCTTCTCTCCTGCGAAGAGGAATGAGAAGGTACAGCCCCCTGCAGAAACCTGTGCAGAAAGAATGGAAAAGCACAGCAAAAAAAAAAAGCTCAAGAAGAAAAAGGAGTTTTAGGCATGGGACAAATACAAGGTCTCCTTGCCTCAAAGACAGACCATGACACAAAGGGTTTTCCAACTGATCCTGATGGAAGATATCCACACTGGGAAGAGAACATAGGGACTAGGACAGTCTAGCAGAGGTTTCCACACTGCATTGTTGCATGGAGCAGTCTGTGTATGCACAACAAACCTAATCCTAAACCTTTGGGGACATACCAGGCTCAGACACACAGACCAACTCCTCTCTGAGATCTTGCTTCTCCTTCAAGTGCCCTAAAAGCAACTGCATAATGTGTACAGATGGCTCAACTAGAACTCCTCAAGAACACCCAACCCTTTGCATGGAAAACTATCAGTTATTTCCAGACAAGCAGCTCAAGGTTCCTGTGCATGTGGGCATGTCCTACGTTTCCAGATGTTTGGTAGTTCATCAGGATTCCTGCATTTGTGACACATCTGAGCTCCCCAGACAGGACAGTCCAGTCCAGTCCAGTCAGAGTCTCTACGGAAACATGCAAGGGCAGGTGACACTTGAATCCCACAAATCTGTCTGGACAGTGACAGACAGGAGGACATGTCTGGGGAAATCTGGACAAATATGTGGTCATATGAAGAGTAGACTAGCCCAGGAGATGTAGCCAGTGGATGAAGTTGGTGGCAACAGAGGGGAAAGACAATCATGGCAGCCTGGGTCCTTCTCCTCACACCTTCTACCCAAGGGCATACCAGCATTCACATTTCTTGGGGACAGGAGGGCAAAGCTCGTGTTGCTTCTGGATTATGTTGTCCTCACAAAGAGAAACAAAAGGCATGGAGTTACTTCCAGTCCCCATGGGCCTGCCAAAAATAACAGAAATCTAACATCTCACACCAGCTGGCAAAAAGGACTGTTCTAGCTTCACAAACTGCTTGAAAAAAAAGCCAAACTTCCCATACAGTTCTCATGGTCCACTCCCACCTACCCCCAGACTCAAAAGTCTGATGCTATGGCATCCTCAGCACCCAGCTGACAGCAAGCTGCTCCTCACAAACTGCTCTGCCAACTGACCTTGCAACAGCACGCTTGCCCGGGACACCTTGGTGCTTTTGCTATCCCACCACACCACAGCCCTAGCTCTGTGGTGGCCAGACCAGAGGGGTGATGGGGCAGTAGACACAACAGGGAGCTCCATCTCTTCCTCCCTCTACCCCAGTCCCTGACATTGTAGCTGCACCTGTTCCCTTGAACAGAGTACCTCAAGACCTTTCTCTGTCTGTGAATCTGCATTTCTCTCCCTCCTCCCAACAGTCCATACCTTGTTTGAACCCCCAGCTCTAAGGCCTGCACTCCTTTGTAGAAGAGGAGCTCGGTCACACTTTTGCTTCCTTCTCATCAAACACTTTCATAGGGTCCATGCTGATTTCATGTTGTTGTTGGAAACACAAGGGTTTCTTTGCACAACCTTCACTGTTCTTTGCACCACATCTCTCCCTGTAAGCCCTGTCTCAGTGTGGCTCCTACATTAGATAAGTTGTGTGAAAAGAGGAAAAAAAAACCAAACCAATCACATGTAAGAAAGCATTTTCCCCCTTGAGTCAGTGCAAAGGAAAGAGGCTGGCACACTTGGCAGCCCCCAGGCTGCATGTAAACAAGTCAAAAGACAATGTGTTTCAGAAATAAAGGCCAAGTCCAAGAATTAGTTTTAGAAGGACAAGTCCTTTATAAATGGATACCCTGCATAACAAGCACACAGAGCTGGGCAGAGCTAAACTCAAAACATTCCTAGCCTGATTCGGTCTGCAATGTTCCTGTCTTCTTCTGTCACACGTTATTAAATGTAGATCAGAAACAGGATCTGGGATTACAGAACGGTCTGAACTCAGGGTATCAGAAGACACCTGTCCTATAAATAGGAATCATTTACCAATTCAGAGCAGCACACACATGTTTTGGCAACCTCTCAGCCAATAAAAGCAGAAGCCCCAACATCAGAATTATCCAAGTGCTATTATTTTAAGTGCAGAACAATGATTTACATCATCAGGACTTAACTCCTCATTTCCCAGCTTCTCATCACATGTCTGCACTGAATCATACCAAAAACAAATTAACCCTTCACAGAAGAAACCCATTACCATTACCAAACTGCATCCTATTCTCTGAAGCAGAAAATTGCCTTTTTTCCCCTCTTTTTTTTTTTGTTCCTTTTTTTTTTTCCCCCCCCTTCCCTTCCAGCAAAAATCATCAGCAACAACAAAAAGCAGAACTTCAGCTTTGGAGCTGTTCATTTGGAGATACTGATTTTGCTGTGCTGCCATCCCACAAGGCCTGGACAGGCTGCAGAGCTGGGTGAAGGCAAATCTCATGAACAAGTGCAGGGTCCTGCACCTGGGGAGGAATAACAACAGGCACCAGTAAAGGTTAGGGATTGCCCTACTAGAGAGCAGCTTCATGGAGAAAGACCTTGGAGTCATGGTGGACAGCAATGTGCCCTTGTGGTCAAGAGAGCCAATGGTATCCTGGGATGCATCAAGAGAAGTGTGTCCAGCAGGTCTAGGGATGTTCTTCTCCCTCTCTGCTCTGCCCTGGTGAGACCACAGCTGGAGTATTGTGTCCAGTTTTGGGCTGCCCATTTCAAGAGAGGCAAAAATCTACTAGAGAGTCCAATGGAGAGCCATGAGGATGGTCAGGGAACTTGAGCATCTGCCCTATGAAGAGAGACTGAGAGACCTGGGGCTGAAGAAGAGAAGACTCAGAAGTGATCTGATCAATATCTGAGGGGTAGGTGTCAAGTGGAGGGGGCCAATCTCTTTTCAGTGGTATGCAGCAATGAGACAAGGAGCAATGGATACACACTTGGATATAGAAGGTTTCACCTCAAGCAATGAGACAAGGAGCAATGGATACACACTTGGATATAGAAGGTTTCACCTCAAGCAATGAGACAGAGCAATGGATACACATTTGGATATAGAAGGTTTCACCTCAAGCAATGAGACAAGGAGCAATGGATACACACTTGGATATAGAAGGTTTCACCTCAAGCAATGAGACAGAGCAATGGATACACACTTGGATATAGAAGGTTTCACCTCAAGCAATGAGACAAGGAGGAATGGATACACACTTGGATATAGAAGGTTCCACCTCAATGTGAGGAGAAATTTCTTTACAGTGAGGGTGACAGAGCACTGGAACAGACTGCCCAGGGTGGTTGTGAAGCCTCATTTCCTGGAGACTTTCAAGACCTGCCTGGATGTGTTCCTGTTCAGACTACCCGAGGTGATCCTGCTTTGGCAGAGCTCCCTTCCAACCTCTAACATTATGTCATTCTTCAACAGCCTTTTTTTGCTGGTGCGCCCAAAACCCAGGGTTTCAACATCAAAATTCCAAGGTCGATCCTTCACTCCCTCAGGCCATAGACTCGCTTCCCACAGCAAAGGGTGCTCAGGAACACACCAAGATGGGATTTCGCAGCGGGCTGCAAGGCAGAGGCTCCGGTTTGTTGACACTGGAGTTTCTAGGCCAAACGCACGGGAACGCACGTGCGGGGGTCTGTGCGAGGGAACAACGTGAAGGGCTGCGTCCAAACAGGTGCAGCCCATTATCTGAGGCAAGGCTGTGCCGAAAAAACCCCAACAACAACAACAAAAAACCACCCTCCTTGTTTGCTTCGCAGATTTTAAGAGCACTAAAAACTTTCAGATAATGGGAAGTCCCTGAAGCTTTTAGAAAGTGTTTTCTCATACTCCGTACCTGGTATGACAGCTGCTTCTCTGCACCTATGGGGAGTTGTGGTTTTCCATTTGTGAAAATTCAAGTGAAATCTATCATTTTTTGGAAAGAACTGAAGTCCTGGGGTTCTCAAATATCTTTACAGGTTGAACATTTGGAAAGGATCCAAGACTCCAACCAGAGCCTGAATATGTGGAAATGTTTAACTCTCTAAGAAACAGTATATAAAATAAGCTGTTTCTCTGCTTGATGACTATTTCAGGATTGACTAATGACCTGTCATGGTGCCAAACACCACAGAGATGGCTCAAGAGGATAATTTCTGAAACTTGAATTTGTAACATTCTATCAAGTGAAGACTATTTCTGTGTCAAAACCCTAGATCTGTGAATTTATGTGCAGCAAGATCACAAATGAACTTTTGGACACCAACATCCAGAAGTAGCTCTACTACGTCTATTCAGCGAAATAGCTGCTAAATTTTGGGGTTGAGTTTGTTTGGTTTGGTTTTTATTTTGAGGAGGGGGTGCAACAAACAAGGTTATAAACAAAGCAGGAAAATAAAGACTACTGTCTCTATAGGTCCCTCCTGGGGAAGCTCTTGTGTTTCAGCTGCTTGGTGTCTGGATCTTGTTTCGAGGAAGGGTTTGGTGGCAGGGAGTGAAGACTGCCCTGCTGTCCTGGTCAGCACATCAGTTCCTCCTACCAATGCGCTTCTCAAGGCCACTAAGGTTCTGACTTAGGCAGGGGGACCATGCTCAGTTCATCTATTAACCAGGACTAATTGGAGGCTATAGTTCAAGCTTTGCTTTCAAGCAGAGTGAAAGGTCCATTTGGCCAAGTTACTAGCAAATTGAGTTTGGTTTCAAAGAGCAAGTCATTCCTGCCATCAGCCATTCTCTAGGAGGCACACCCCTCTCATTATCAATATAATGAGATTATAAGGATGGAAATGGCTATTAATACAACACAGCTTTGCTTCCTGCTTGATAAGAGGTTTGAAGACCTAACCTAGTAATGACCTCACAAACACTGTAACATCAGTCCAGAAAAGCTGCAGCAGGAGTCTGGCTTTCAGGCTGGCAGTGGCTGTTAATGCACTTCATACCTAGGCAGCAATAGATCAGGGTTTATTCTCACTATCATAAAACTCCACATTATTAGCCCAAAGTTGTCCTGCATTAGCTTTTAAATTGTAGCTTCACTTTGTCTTTACTAACATTTCAAGCTATTTGCTCTGCACGTTTTTCTTCCCCTTGCTGATACTTGTATATTATGATTATTTTTTAATTTTCTCTAAGTAGATGTATCTTACTAAAACCTTGTCCATAGCTCCACATTTCCAGGATTGGATCACATTTATCACTCTTTTCTGCCTCCTTTCCAACTGTACAGCATCTTTTCTCTGTTAAAATGCAGAAGAGAACAACACGAGGTCTTCTCATTGATCCTTAGAGGGCTCTGGTTGTGTCTGCCCTCCTAGCTGCTGCATTGCTCATGTGGCCCATGCTGCTATTCGCATCATCTCTCACTCCTTTTTCATTACCCTCTATCACCTTAAATTTAGCCTATACTCGTCAATCCTGTAACATGCATGCTTAGACTCAGGATCAAAACAAATAAATGCGTGTTCACTTGTAAAACTATCAGATGCCACTTCCAAGCTCAAGAGCTGTACAGGGCTTGCTGCTGCAGGAGCTGCCCAAAGCCAAGCAGCAGGTTTCGCACCAGTCCCCTGACACACCCTGCAAGATAACTGAAGGGTTTGGCACAGAGAGAACAAAGACACAGCAGGTGTTAGAGCAGCAATGTCTATTTAATAGCTTACAATTTAAAAATAACCTCTCTCTTGTCACTAGTGCTACAGGGCAGCTGCACCAGGTGGAGGCGAGCGTTGTGGGGGGTTTTGGGAGCTTTTACTGGTGCCCAGGGGGACTAGAACATAGCTCAACAGCGAACTGGGTAGAGGGAAGAAAGAGTGCTCAGGGGCTGATTAGCAAGAGAGGCTGCCAAAGCACCACAGGAGGGAGAGTAAGAGAGAGCTCACAACAGGAAAAGCTGCAAAAGTCAAGTGGAAGGGCCATGAGGCTATGGTGGCTTATGGGCAGATACCCATCAGAACAGGCTGAGCTCCTGCACGGCAGGAGAGGATAACAGCCCAGCAGCTAGTGTGTGGGAGAAGTGGAGAGGGAGCAGCATAGGCACGTTATGAAGCCACAGGGAAGATGCAGCTGTCAACCACAGCTCTACAGAAAGGCATGAGTGGGCTCAGCAGGAGAGACACACTGAATTTGGGGTTGGCCAGGCTGCAAAGAGCAAGCACCATACATTGTGGAGGCTACATGTGATGTACAAGGTTGGCTGGCAGAGGGAGGGAAGACGTCCCCTCTGGGACATCTCCTACCTCAGATAGACGAGCTGGATCCTAAACAACACAGCAACTCATAACCCTGAGAGAAAACTGAGAGCAGGGTCTCATGTTTGTGTAGCAATGGGGCAGGCTGAAGACACTAAACCCAGGCAGGGAAGTAGCAGATGTGTGGAGCAGCACCTATCAATAGCAGCTCTGGCATGTTGCTCCTATGTGGCAGACTCACGGGGCACAGAAAGCAGCTGTGGTATGGGCCACCTGGCAAACCCTGCCACCAGCTGCAAACAAGTCTTGAAACCTCCTTTGCCTTCTTCCATATTCACCTGCCAGGAGGCCTGGAGAATGGCAGTGCAGCTGCCTAGCATGCAGGGTACTCAGCAGCACAGGCAGCCTTCTGGAGGTGCAACCCTCCTGCCCATCCAGATCACACCAAGCAGCAGCCTCCCTTGTTGGCTTACAAGCACCTGCCTCACACAGACTTGTTCCTTGCAACTTCAGCACAGCTGACAGAGCAGCTCACACTAACAGCATAAACAAAGCATCCCAAGCCTGGCTTGTTCCTTGAGACAGCCTTCCCACACCAACCCCAGAGGTTCCATGTTACTCCAAGCTCTCATGTCACACCCTATGGCAGACACGATACATCCCCAGCATCCTGCTTTTGCACCACTGCTACCTTGATGAACCTGGAACCAGCCCTCCCCACACACTTGCTTTAGAGAAACCAATACCCTTGTCCTACAGGGGGACAGAGTCACAAGTTAAGCACCATGTGTGTGAGTGCAAGCAGACAGCTCTGCAAGGCACTGATGTTGACCAAGCTGGGCAAGAAGCAGCTCATGCCAACAGGTTCAGACATCATACCCTAGCATACCTACCTAAATGCAAAGCCTCCATAGGTACACACTTTTACTGCTACATATGTACACCCCTATTTTTTTTGTCTCCTACTGATCTAGAGACCGTCATGCAGTAGATAACACACACTGGGTTAGACCCACAGCCTTCCTGGATGAGTGTGTGCCAGGGAGCACCCAGAAACAGCTATACAAGATCAAAAGGCTTCCAGAAGGACCTTTTGCAGTTGGTACAAGTGCTACTTTGTCAGACATCTAAGCAATTTCCTGGCCTGTGAATCCCTGACCTCAGCATTAGTATCCAAACAAATCCCAGAGCTGAATCAGCTTCCTCCATTTAGAAGATCCACTCAGATTGTCTCTAGGATTCCCATCTTTCTCTCCTTCTCTTCACTTTACAAATATATAAATAGCTACATCGTCATAGGAGACTACAAGTAGAGACTGACTCTTACGGGTAAAAAAACAGATGTTTCCCCATCTTCCCTAACAAAGTAAGATTTTATATATGGCTCTTCAATGGATTTATAGCCAATGAAGGGATGTTACTACATTAGCTCATGGAGGGGGTGGGTGATAAAAACTGGAAAGGAAGAGCCAGACAAGGGAAAAAGAAGCTATCCAGAGCGCTGCAATTGGAGAAGCATGACAAATGGGCAGCACAGTTTTAGAGGGCTTCGACAGCAAGGCAGATTGCCTGGCTGGGAGTGATTGTCCACAGCTGGAGCATCGCAGAGACCATCTGGTATTTCTTAAACATGCTTTCCCCAGGTGATCCGATTCTTGGAGTGCCCCAGCAAAGAGAAGAAAAAAGGCTTGCAAATCCCAGCTCCATTTCCAGGGTTCCCTTAATTAGTTAACAGAATTATATTTGAACTCATTTCAGTTTCACCTACAATACCTTTGCTTTTGCCACCTTTTCCACAGAGAGGGGAAATGAAAAAAAGAAGTATTTCAATTTTTCAATTCATGATGCTTTAATTTCTTTAAGAAAGTCAATGATTGTGTCTCTTGGCACAGCAACCCAATATAAAACTTAATGAAGTAAGGAGAGATTCAAAATTTCTTCTGAACACCTTGTAACCTTGCCCTTCCCCACACCACCTTCAGCTGCACAAAGCATGCATACCCACAGGCTCTCAGGTAACTCCCTCCTCCTGCAACACATCCACCCCCAGCCAGTACGAGCCTCTGAAAAAGCAGAGCATGGACCACATGGGGGGCTCCAGGAACCTCTTATTTCCAAGATTTGGATCCTTTTTGTGGGTTGGAAAAATGCTAATTTGTTTAACCAAACGTGTCACTCCTGCTCCCACAACAAGGAGGTCTGGTGGAGGAGCAGTAGAGGGACTTGTGTCCTTGTGTTCCTCATAGGACAGCCCCTTCCTGAGCCAGGAGCATCAGGAACCAGCTAGTGAAGAAAAGAGCAAAAGAAGGCGGTAAATAATAAATGAATGGACAGATGGAAAAGGGGTTAGAGCAAGAAAAAGGAGAAGAAGCCTTGGGAACCAAACAGCGTTCCCACCAGCAGGCAGTGCCCCCACTGAGCAGCGTGGGGCAGGCAGGAGCCAGGGTCCGGCCACACAGATTATCCCTGGCGCTCCCTGCCAAGCCAGGCGTACCAACCATACCTCTCCTCTGTTTTCTCCATGCATTAGCCCAGCCACAAAGCACAGGCCTGTCAGAGATGAATTTTGCACATCACAGACACATCCCTTGTTCCTGTCTGCAACCTTCCCAGCAGCATGTAAATAACCATTCCTGGCATTTTTCATGGTGAGCAAACACACAGGGATGGTGGACAGAGCACCGAAACTGGCGATACTCCTCTGACTACAGTGAAATCCGTTGCTATGTTACAGTTCCCTAGGATTTACTCTTTCATTTTTTTTTAATGCTGATAACTCACCAGACACAGAATCCCCTTCTTTGCCCTCAGCATCAGCTATCTTCTCAAAGACTGCACTTGGGAAAAGCAGCTAGTGGGACCATCACCCCAGTCAGAAATGCACACACGAGGTGCTTCAACTTCTCCAGGCTGAGAAAAATTACCTAGTTCAATTTATTGGGAAGAAAATACTGGGCAGAAGAATCCAAAAGAACTTTTAAAGTTGGTTTTGTCTTGCTTTGTTTTTGTCAGGTGGTTTAGTTGGCCAGATGTGCTAGTTTGAAGCTAGCTAGAATGTTTGGGTGAGAAGAAATTGATCACAGGCTGTGAAAGAGAAACAATGGTGATGTCTACTTCACTCATAGGCTTGATGAGAGGTATAAGGGCAAGAATTCAAACATAGATAAGGGAGTCGCTCTTTGTCTGGACTGTGGGCTGCATTTCTCTCTAACCTCACCTTCCATCTCTCTGATTAATCCACTTTGCTTCCTAACCCACTTGGCCGACCCTCCATTCTTCTTTGGCCACAAGGCAACGTCTGGGGTAAGGTAGAGGGGTGGGAAAAGGTGGAAGGGCAGTTGGGAGCCCCTCCTGGGGACTCAGGTTTCTGGGAGGGCTGTTGTGTCTCTGTATTACCTTTTACCTTGTATATTTCTGTATATAACTGTGCATACTGTAAATATCTGCTTGTGTATTGTGCTAAGCTGTAAATATAAAAGCTTCATTCAATTTCCAGAGTCAGCTGAGTCTAGTCTGGGTGATTTCTAAAGGGGGGGGGGGCGCTGCGGGTAACACTCAAACCACCACACCAGAATCAGCATATTACACCACCACGCTGGAAGGGTATTTTGGCTGGAAACCCATTCTTATGTAGTGGTGTAGACAGAAAGAACAGAAAACAGTACATAAGTAAGTTGGAGACACAGCAACCAACTGCAAATTACAAAGAAAATTAATCATTTAAGCATGATGGAAAAAATTCTAATGACTAACAGAGTCAATAGAGGGGATTCAAATACAAAGGAAAAGAAGGGAAATGTGAACGGAGAGGCAGAGCCATTATCTCGTGCACACAGCAAAATTACCAATGGGACTACAAAAATATAAATATGTACCTTGCATATTCAGGAAAAAGACAGGATGATGAACTCCTAAGACAACATACTTCAGTTTACTAATAATCAAGAGATTTATTAGATAACATCTGCTTTAGATAAACACTGTTAAATCACCAACCCCGGATAATTTGCACCTCCAAGTGTGCAAAGGAGATCTCTGACCCATTGAGGCTGGATTTTAATAAATCTTGGAATGTCAAGTAATTCTAGAAGGGTAGGAGAGCCCTAGCCCCATGCCGGTGCTTAGGCAGGACTGGCTGACCTAGGGAGCAACAGCCAGTCAGACAGCAGATCTAGACAGAGTAATTAAAATCCAATATGACTACCTATTGATAATTCATTCTAGTTATGTCTCAGCTAATTACCAGCCAACGCATGTTGTACAGAATCAAGACCTGTCTTACTGATGTTACAGCTTGATTTAAGAACTTGTGCTAAGAGAAAGAATTTGCTGTAACTAGATGGACAGAAGTGGCTGACCAGATGAAAACATACTCATTGCCTGCTTCTCAATTCACAGAATGCAGTGCTGTTACCAATCACTTAGATAAAGATTCTTAGTGGCAGCCTCCAGATGCAGACAGGTAGGCTAGTAAATAATAAACAAAACAGGCTGTCTGCCCTCTCATCCGATTTGTATGGCTAGAAGGCCACCTTCCAACCAAGTGAGCTTTAATTCAGCCAAGCACAAGCTAATACATGTCCAGGAAAACAATATGGTACCCACGCCTCCAAGATGGAAAAATATGTCCTGCACAGCCACAGGAGGAGATATGAAGTGACTTTGGCAAAATAAAGTAGCCAAACCTATTCAGATTACAAATGAGGAAAATCCACAAGATCCAACTGCTGTTTGTAGGTATTAACATTAGTGTGTGGGGTGAAAGGGTTTCTAACCTGATGATGAGAGGCAAAGAAGGCTCCAGGGATTGAAAGTTGGAGTTAAAGACAGTTCTGAAAAAGAGAAAAAATATTACCAGCACAGTAGGAGACAAGAAACACCACACAAGAAGGTATGGATGATCTTGAGGCCCAGCATAGAAGCATGAGCTGAAATTCAATAGTACAAAGGGAAGGTATAAAAACCTCTGTGTAATGTAAGAGTGGAAGGAGCCCAGACACTGGCACACTAGGGGTCTGCTTTAGGCTACAAAATCAGGGAGATCAGAAGCACAAGTTTATTGGGAGCATCTGAAACACAGAACCCATTGGTAATTAAGAACCTTTAACTGCCCACACATTTGCCGAGAACGGAAGACATTGGACACATCCTTGCATCAAGTTGCTGGAATGCATTCAAGAAAAAATAATTATGAAAGAAAAGACAGGAACAAAATTAGAAAGAAGGCTCCTTGAGGTTTGGCTCTCTCCAACAGAGGGGAAAAAATGGGAAAACCCACAAAGGTGGAAAGCACTGTGGGCAAGGGAGCAAAAAATGAGTGTTTGTACTTGTTAGGAATAGAAGGGCAAACAGCAGCAGAATAAAACCAGTGTTTTGTAGGGATAAAGATGTCAATATATTCAGAGGGTTGGCAAGATCTACCTGGGAAAAAAACCACCTCAGGTATTTTGCAGAGTGACAAGTGAGTGCAGGAAAGCTAGTGCTCTGTAAACACACAGCCAGATAAGAGAAGAAATGCAAGTTATCTTGATGTGAGAGTACAGCTAAGCATAAGTCACAGACTCCTCCACAGCTTGCAGCTGACCAAGGAGAAATGGAAACTCCATCAGGCTGATGCAGATGAGCACAAATGAACTGCACCAGGAAAGCAAAAACCTCACATGTTCAACAGAAACGGCGCAGCAGGGATCGCCGGCATGCCGAGGAGACATTTGATAACTAGATCGGTGGGAAGAGGCAGACCAAAGAGTTCATCACCTCCTGAGCAGGGAGAAAAGGTTAATAGATTGGTTTATACCACTGAACACACCACAAGCCCTTCCAAAGCTGTTGGTGTGTCACAGCCCTCCCCGCTCCCACCGAAATCTGTTTTCTGTTAGGTTTATGTGCTTGCTTTATTCTTTACACAGCACCCAGAAACGGCTGGCTCTGGCAATGACATTACAGATTATAATGCACATATAATTGCTAATGTTAAGATGCACAATTTATAAACCATCTCCTCTTGTGAGGCTAGTCAAGTGGGACAGCAAATTCAATTTAACAACTACCGACCACGTCTTAAGAATTCACATTCTCCAAAGTGAGAAAACCAATAACCAGATCAGATAACAAGAAAGCCAAAGTGTTGCTTAACAGACTTAGAGAGTGTCACCTGAAAAAGAGATTCACCTTCATGACCTCTCTCTCTCACACACACACCATCAGCACACAACGAGTTGTAAAACTACTAATTAGGGTAAGAGGAGGCGGGTGGGATCCCAGGGGTTTGGCTCACAGCTGTCTCGGGAAGCAGAGGTAGAAATGGGGACAGCAATTTCAACGATAGCCAACGATGCAGAGTTGAAGCTGAAATGTGCAATGCTGCTTTTGTTGGTTCATTAAAAGAGATAACTCTGTACACAACAGTTAACGCAACTAAAAGCAGCAGCACACGAGCAGAAATGAAGATTGCTGAAGTTTGATGCTTGCAAGTAAGCCGAGGTCCATCAGCAACTGTCTCTAGGAATTTCTGGAAGACAAACGAGGTTTCAAGAGACTGGAAAAGGCCAAATATAGTGGCTATATTCAACAGGTTAAAAAATGAAGGAAATTGCAGGCCAGTCAACATAACTTCAATTCCTGGAAAAGTTTTGAAAGGAATCATCAAACAGTCTATCTGCAAGGAAGGGCTGGAAGCAATAGCCCAGCCACATGAAGGCAACCTGCCTTCTCTTTGACAGAGCAAAAGGGTCTCACATGTGAAACAGAGGCAACAGATGTTCTATACCTTTACTTTCACAATGCTTTACCTCCAGTTTCATATCGCATTTTAATTAGAAAATTAGGAAAATAGTCTAGATGAAATTCCATACAGGAAGCACGCAGCTGGGTTGGGAAACAGTACAGAAAAGCACAGGCATGAACAACCCAGGTTGTACCAAAACAGTCCATGATTATACAGGGATATACAGCCAGGAGTGTTACATGCAAGGTACACAAAATAGCTCTGGTGCTCCTCTTAGTCCAGAAAGGCCTTAGCTACAATACTGGGCTCATTTCAAGGCAACACACTTCAAAACCAGCCCGGACTCAGTGGAGAGAGCCCAAGAGACCCCAACAAAACCCAGAACCACAAAAAAAATTGAGAGAGGGCTGAAAGAGGGCTGCTCAAGAGGCAAAATCGACCATGCATGTGTCATTCAACTTGAAAATAACATGACCATGAGGAAAGAGCAAATGAAAGGCAAGTTGTTCAGTGTAGAGAGCAACAGTCTTCAGGGAAACATGATAACAAGCCTCAAATATGTAAAAGATTTCTGCAAAGAGGAAAGGAGTGCTGTAAGCTGTCCATGGGGACAGGACATGCTGTAATGGGCTTAAATTGAAGCAAGAGATTTTAAAAACACCAACTCCATAATGATATAGATAACTACACCCTAGAGCCAACTGCCAAGGGTGGGTACATCACTCCCACCACAGAGGCTTTAAGAACAAGGATAAAGTCATATCATTTGAACCGGTTAACAACGATGTCCCCGCAACCTGAGCAACACCAGCGCCTTGCCACTGCACCCTGACAACCTGCTGGCTTTACACAGGCATGCCCAGGAACGCAGGAGATTACAGCTACACACCAAACGCCCTCAGAAAGCTGTGTAGTGAAAACAAACAGCCGCTTTGCTTCAGAATGAGCTCATATAAACAACTGATAATGGCACAAAAACACTCAGTTACAAGAGGCTGTTTTTTCCATGCTTTATTTTTCCCAGCACTGTCCCCCTACATTCTGATTCAGAGGTCTCTGAAGACACCTGCAAACCATCTTCAAATAGGACCTGGCAACTCTGCTGGTCATTAACTATGGGCTCAAAGTAGAAATTGCTTTAATAACGTACTACAAACTTTTTCTGGTCCCTTCCTCACAAGAAACTTCCCAGTGTTTCACAGCAATTCTCCCTCCCTCTCTCCTTCCCATAGGAGAAGATGACATTACTGTCTTCCCCTTGCTGACATGACTTTTCCAACAGTACCCAAGCTGTGCTAATCAAGGGAACAAACGTGGGGAAATTATTTTCTCTGGGGACTTAGCTGTGAATGCTGTGTTTCCTTCTTCAGCCCCAACAAGTGGGTCCAAGCTCCCCAAAGCTTGTCTGGTTTTCCAACTGTATCAGCTCGTCACCTAAAAGACACTGCCTCTCCTTATATACCTTTCCTCAAGCAGAGGCCAGGTACAGCTGATTTGTCATGGAAAAGGCTAGAAGATGCCCTCTTGAGGTCCTTTGCAGATCTATTTTGTACAACACTGTGGATAATGCATATAACATAAGAGGCTGCAATGGAGAGAAGAGCAGACAGTTGGATCCAAAAGACTCTCAGATAAATGCACTGTGACACAGCCCCAGAGAGCACTGCTTGAAGGAACGCTGGAGAGCAAACGCAGTGCAGACCACCCCAGTGCAGCACCCAGTAGAGCAGCTACGATACATATTGCTGCTGAGCAGGCCACAGCACACTTAGGCTGCTGATCCTAAACAAGCTGCCAAAAAGGCAAGGAAGCTGCTTTTGCAACATCCCACACAGGTCCCACCTCACAAAGAGTCCCCACCACCACCTCCAGCCCCACAGAGTTTGCTGAAAGTGGGGATAAAACCGTGTATCTAGGGAAAACTTCAGCAAAACCAAGCACAGCAGCCCTCCTCCTAGCAGCACAGGCACCAAAAGCACACCCAACCCCACGCCCTTCTCTCTGCACAGACCCCCTTGCAAGGGCAGCCTGTGAGCCACAGTTCCCACCAGACCTGGCACACTCCACGGGACAGATCCCAGGCACCACGGGCATGTCCCATTCCAGGACCATCGCTCCCAGAGCCACAGCATTCATCAGGAATCCCAAAACCACCGGGGGAGGTTCACAAGTGCAGGAAACACAAATGTCACAGGTGCTTGACCCAAGCTGTTACTCCCTGCCAAGGAACAAGCACAACTGTGGCTCTCAATGTCTTTGGGGGACAGGAGAAAAATGTATTTCTGTGGGGCAACTTCTCACTCACAAGCTCTTAACACAGACACAGCGCCCTCATCCCCGCTCAGTGGCACCCCACACATAGTTGCTCTGCAGGAGCTACACACATACCCTGCACCATCATATTCCGCTTTGCTCCACTCATCCCCCACCCACAAAGACAGGGTGTACCCCCTGTCACCACCACTTCATACTCATACCACTTATCCTAGATGAAGAGGGTCTCTCTCTCGATGTTAACACCTCCAGAAGTAAACTTCTCCAAGGAAAGGCCCACAAATAGCTCACAGCTGCTCTTATGGCAGAGTTTTAAGCTGTCTAATGACCTTAACAGAAGTAATGGGATGCCAGTGTAAAACACCTGATTGCAATGAGGGATGCAGACAATGAAATGCACTCTTTGGCAGCTCTCAGCTCTGTTCCTAGCAGCTCCCACCTGATTTCAATCCCCTCAAGTCTCTTTCTGCAGCTGGAAAAGACCCTCTGCTAACACCATCAGCAGAGTGAGAGCACAGAGGGTTAACTGGGAGCATTATGTACCCTATGGGAGAGTCTCTTCCCTTAACTGTTGCTTTTAGAGGCTGTGTCACATGATGTGACAGGATGGAAGGCTTCCACCACACACCCCATAGTCTCCTCACTGGCTTTTCAGTGCAGATGTGGTGCGGTAGGACAGGCTGGAGAGCTGTCATCACCGGTCTCTTGGTGCAGTGAAGCAGTCTGCATTGTAGCTTCAGGCAGAAGGTAGAGCAAAAGAAGAGACATTTCTCCATTGTTCAGAATGAAAAGTGGGGCACTATTTTGTTTCCTCAGGATGGGAAGTCTTAGAGGGAAATTTATGGTTCATACTTGTATCTTGGGAAGCTCAGTTACACTTAACACTTCATGTAAATGCAGGAGGGGACAGTTTTTCACAGATGTCTATTGACCTGAGCAATTCCCTCTTCCATTGGGTTTAACAGACTTTACTTACTAACAGCACAGGAACCTGTGGATATCCAGTCTCTTAAAGTATAAATGCAGCACATTATCCCAGCCCAAACTGGCACCACAGATGGAGAGATTCAGCTTTAATCTGTCACACCTCTGCCTGCCGCTGCCCCACTCCCCACAAGCTCACCCTGTAAAACCTGCATGCACGTTGTGTCTCCACAGCCCTGGGCAGTTCCTCACACCTCACCGGCTGCCAGCCCAGTGCTGTGCACTCACCCCTCAGCTCCAGGGCTCCAAAATCACCTTATTGTCACCTGGACATTTCTCCTGAGAGCTGCAAAGAAGGGGAGCCTGCAGTGCTGATTGCAACTTCTACCCCAACTGATACAAGCCATAAAAGAATCACCACTTGCTCCACCTAAATGAACTGGGAAGGAGCAGAGAACTGTTTCTAAGGGAAGATTCATTCTCCTCCTCTATCCCATCCCGGTATAAGCTGAGAGAGCCAGCTCCCAGAGGCAAACAGGCGATGCTGTGCACTCTCCTCTTGCTCTACCACAGACTCACTCAAGAGCATCAGAGATGCTGATCTGTGAAACAAGATACCTATCTCTGAGCACCAAGGGGGAAGCAGCAAAGATTAATAAACCTCAAAATGTTATAGAGCATTTAAATAGCACTGTCACAGATCAAAGAGCATCGCTCATCTCAGTCAGGCAGGCTCGATAAGCCTGGAAACATCACGTACAGAAAGCAAAGGCAAGATGTAAGAGAAAGCCTGCAGACAGGAGCCGAGGAAAGCTCGTACTTGCCTAAAGAAACCAAAGTGACCTAAGCCAAAATCTAACATGTGTTCCTGGAGGAACAACAGCCAGAAAGGCTGCCTGGTTTCACTCAGTCTCAGTTGTGTCTTAGCACAAAAAAGCCCACATTTCATTTTAAGACTCCCTCTTACCTTGGAGGTACCTGCTGCTGGGAGCAGCTTAAATCCCAGTGCAAACCCAAAACCCTGAGATAAGGAGCACACTGGGAATCGTGTGCAACTGGTGAATAGATTTGAAAAAGCCTCTGGTTTACATTGCTGCTACAAGGGCTGCAGAAACACACTCCCTGCACTCTCAGAGCTTTCATTCTTAAAGCCTTGTGGATACTGCATGGAGGTTTGATGGCAATACCACTTGCCCACACTTGTAGGCAGAGTGGGAGGCCTGATCTATAGTCTTTCAAGTTGTTCATATAACTATGTCATGTGAGAGGAAGAGAAGGGGACTTTTTGTCCAAATCACAATAGTGGTGGTGGTAGCAGCATAAGAATAAAGCTCTCCTAGAGTAGCTCCTATCATAAATCACCCTTATTCTCACTTGACTGAGAAAGATACTCCATTTACATTTCTTTGGAACAATTAAAGTGCTGCAGAAACTACTAAGTAGTGTACCCCTCTTACACGGAGGCATGGGGTTGAATCTTCATCCAGTCTAGGTTGGGCACTGAATACTGAAGGTCATACACAGAGCACAATACATGAGGCCATGTGACTCCTGGATACATATCTCCAGGAGGAAACTCTGTTGTCAGAGATCCCCCAGATATTCCATCCCTGCAAAGTAAGTTCTTCACTGTCCCTCCATAAACCATGTCTGGACTTGTTTTAGGGAGGGACAGTGGAAGCCCCACCACCACAGAGGTGGTGGAAGCCCCCATCCCTAGAGGTCTTTAAGGCCAGGATGAATGGGGTTCTGAACAACCTGATCTAGTGTGAGGTGTCCCTGCCCATGTCAGAGGGACTGGAACTAGATGATCCTTGAGGTCCCTTCCAGCCCTGACAATTCCATGATTCTATGACCCTGCCTCCTGCACCTCACCTCATTATCTAGGGACTCCCTACAGCACTCTTAAAAAACGCTGTGCAGAACAAAGAGAAGTCCTCAAGCAAACTCCTGCTGATTGAATTCTGAAGGTAAGGAATGCCCTTCTGGAACAGATGTACAACCCCCTCTGCCCACCCCAAACACCAGATCCATCATGGAGAAGGGAAATATTTACACAAGTTAGTAGAGCTCCAGTTAAATATTATGCTTAGCTGTCTAGAGTCCATGTTCTCAGACCTATGTCTATGAAATAAAAGATTAAACTTCATAACAATTATGAAGTTGCTCTGCTCGCATTCAAAGGGAGTTAAAGGACATTAAAATAGTTCTTTGGGTAATATTCCAGTGAAATTAGTCTCTCCTTGCCAGAGGGTTAAAGGTAAAACCTTCTGAACTATCCTGTAAACACACTTGGAAAGGCTAAGAGCTGAGCTGATAACCAGGTAGCACCTCTGCTCTGCAGGTTCTGTAAAAAATGTGAGCAATGCTGGAGAGCTTTGAAGCAGCAAGGGAAGGAGGACAGGGGAGAGCAGCTTCTCTTCTCGAGGGAAGTTTGTTTAGTGGAAAGTAAGCAAGTTGTCAGGGGAAAAGCTGACAATGTTGATTCCAGCAGTTGTACTGGGAATAAACAGCCAAGTGGATTACGTTACAGAGAATGAGACACGGTGCTGAGGGTCCCAGCTAAACGCTGGGCTTTCAGGAATGATGTGATTCATCCACACTCACGGCCCCAGTGCCCACTGTCCGTCTGGGCTGAGCCCTCTGCCAATTCTGGTATTGCCATCCCACTTCTGTGGGGTCCCCAAGAAGTTCTGCACAGCCAACATCCCCAGGAGAGCCAGAGCTCACTGCTGCACTGGTGAAGACACAGACTGAGGCTGGCCTCAAGGCAGCCTCAATCCTAATTGAATTAGGAACAGCAGCTGAGTGGGGAATGTTGCACAGGACCCAACTGCCTCCCCTAGTGCAGCAGCATGGGAAGGCCACCACAGGGCTTGCCATCTCATCTCCAGTGAGAGCACAGGGCCCTCCCTCCCACAAGTTAGATGCCTCCCTGCCTTTCACAGAAAAGGGACCCATCAAGAGGAGAAGGAGATCTTATTTGATTTATTAGTCTCTTCCTCCTTCCCATCGTCTGTGGCTCATCCAGCTGTAGCGATAAGGAGAACAGCTATGAAAGGACACTGCTGGCTGCTGGGATCTCATCCTCCTGCCCACTCACTGTCTGAAGACATCAGTCCTTTACAAGCACCATTAAATGTGTATCCAAAATGTGGCAGTCTCTTCCATCCTTTGAGATTCTGTTCCCTGGATAATACAAACAGTTGCCAGAAAAAGAGTATCCTCTCATCTCTGTCTAGGCCATTATCCCTTTATATTTGCTCTTTAATATTTACTGGGTTCACACAAAGTGCATGCTCTGGAAAGGAAAAAAAATCAGCTGCAGCTTAAAGGATTCCAAATTTAGTAATTGCTACAGCCCCATCAACGTGAACAGTTAGCAGGGAGACTTCTCCAGCACTTCACGTGCTGTGGTATTCTGCTTAGGTCAGACTGTAGAAAACATTCTGTCCAAGGGCACCAAATCTGGAGTGTCTGTATAGGTGCCAGCCACGGAGGCCTTGTGAGTCCACCACAGGTTCCTGCAGGTCCTCTCCCTCCCAGCACCCAGTAATCTTGATAGGAAACAGAGGCAGCCAGAGAGATGTTGATTCATACAGAGGGGAAGCACCCGAGGGTTTTAACACACCTGTAAGTTAACAAGAAGTAGCCTCAGCTCCTGGCTCCAAAGCTAGTCTTGCAGCCTTACCTGTTAATGTGAGGTTGCTGTATGTGTTTGAAAACTGCTCCTTTAACAAAACCAAGTGCATCTGAGCTGCCTTTTCCCTCTGTAGCTCCAACATTATGTCAGGATGCTGGGCGATCTTACAGCCTTTCTGCTTATCCAGGGCAATATCACTGCGAACAATGTCTACAGCAAAAGGGAAAGAAAAAAAGGAGATGGCCAAACCTCAGCTTTCATTTTCACCAGATGCTTGGATCAGCACCAGCCAGCAAGACAACCACACAACCATCACACAGCATGAATACCCCAAAAAAATGGGCCCAAACCCCTTGAATTCACTTATCCAATGAACCCTCTCTGTCTCCTTCTCTCCCACGGAAAACTCGAGTCACTGACATTTTAATTTGCTCACACAACCTGTCACCCCTTCCACCCTTCATCTGCTTATCAGTTCTCTCTGGCAATGATGACCCCTTCCTTTCAGCAAAGTGCAAAAGTATCCCAACATTTATATTACAACCCTGTTATTGGTCTGTTTGACACTAAATAATGAGAAAATACTAACTCCCATTCTGATGATCCCTGGCTTCCATTTACCCTTGCCTGTCAAAGGTGATGAAGAAGGCTTGCTCTCACCTTGTTTATCCTCACTGAAGCTGTCACAGCTAGAGTTAGATCAGCATGGCTTATGATTCTTGGAACAGGTCTCTGTACCCTTCTGACTCCTGACTTTCAATTCAGGAGGCAAGAGAATCATTAAACATTTTTTTCTCTTCATATAAGCATTTTATGAATCAAATTGTGATATATTAATATTATATTCCATCACCCAGAACTGCTCACCTTCTGGGGAAATGGAAAGATGAGGGTAGGGGTAGGAGGGAAAAACTAGAATCAAGTAAGATGTGTCCAAGTCTGAATAGCAGGGAAGTGGTACAAACTAGTCCTTGCAAGGTCCCTTTCTGAGTTTAATGAACTCTGTAACGTGCTCAGATCTGCAGGCACCATATGCTGCGTCTAATTCTCACAAAACCTTAGGCAGCCAGCACTGATAAGGCAGGATGGGAGCCGGAGTTCTTCCACCACATCACATTAGGTCACCCTGTGCATCATGAGGCTGCGCTTTGCTTGGTTTACTTTGCATCTAGCTAGACGTTTCTGAAAGAGCTTATTGTCAGAAGTGAGCCACGTCTTGCTCCACATACACTCTCCAGCTCCATTATTGTTCCACACAGCAAAGAACAACAAAGTTGTTTCCAACAGCCATGCTCCTATCTTTCAGGGGGTAAGATCTCAGGTTCAGCAAGACTAGTTTCAGAGTTCTGCTGTCTAGGGCTTGCAGGGAACCCTGTCCAAAGGTGCATTGGAGGACTGGAAGCCATATTATCTTCCTGGCTCTCAGCCTCATCCTAGAGTCACTACACTTTTCCTGCCCAAGCTGTGCTCTGTCTGCCTCTTTGATGCACAGCTTCTGAGCGGCCAGCCTAAAAAAGACTGCTGAGATTAGTAATGACATTAAAGCACTTATGATCTGTAGCTAAGGACATGTGTTCTCTTCTCCACCCACAGCTAGCATGTTTCAGGAGTGCAGATAGGACAGCATCCAGGTAACATGAAAATTTGACTTGGTATTTCCACATCCAGCACAGGAGCTTCAATGCAGAGAGATGAGTAGGGCAAGAGGAAGGAATAATGTTCCACTTCAGTTAATGAGCACACAAACTCAACCATGTGCTTGTGGTGTACAACCTCTTAAATAGACAAAGTAAGATTTGAGCCTACCCAAACTCTGCCCAACTAATGACTGACACAATCCTGAATCCCTGTTATGTGAGACATTTGGAGATCTGATGACTGACAAATGCAACCTTATTGCTGTCCCACACTAGAAAGGCTATTAATACAGCTACTAGAGTCACCTGGAGCTCCATCACCTTCCTGGGTGATGGATTTTCTCCTCCACAGAACTGAATGCAGCAGTTGCATATCCCCTACCTCCAAGGCAAAATGGAGCAACACACATCCAGGAGGTCCTGAAGGAGCAAAAGACTATGAGGCAGAGAGGTTTGAAACTAGATGGTCAATACGCTGTCTTGGGTTCTTTTCAAACTGTTCCAAGGGAGTCCAGACTGGGTCAAAACAAAGTATTTTCCTAAAAGGTGTTAAGGACTCCTAAAACCCAAACTAGGGTCAATATTGACCCATGTGGAGAAACCACTGCCTTGAGACCAGGGTCCATGGCCTCCCACTCAGAAGCCAGGACAGCACCTTGAAGAGCGCAAAGAGATGTGTCAGTGGGCCCTCTGGGACACCCCTACCTCCATCTTCAGGGACTACAGGTCACAGCAAATACACAGATGGCCAAGGGATAGCCTTGTGTGCACTGTCAGTAGGGTTTGGATATAACAGACAGGACCAGGAATGAGGAGCAGGACCAGTGTTTGGAGTCCTGTCCTCAGGTGATGGAGCTGCTGTGACAGAGTTTAGCACAAAGTCAAATCATATTCAGATAAATTCCTGGGAGAGTTCAGCAGAAGGCACACAGGATACAGAAGGTGAGGGCACAGTGGACAGTCATCTTCATGTGATTCTCAGAGAGCTACTATTGCATACATTGAGGGAGCAGATGCAAGACATGTATCTTGATGAAGAACCCAAAAAACTTGCCCAAGACCTAAAAAAGGAGGTGGACCCAACATTCATTACAGCTCCAGCATAAACAGTGGGCAGACAGTGGGGTACGAAGCCCCCCAGAGGACTCAGTGCCTGGACATCCAGACCCCACCATGCTCTATGTTGTGCAGGGGAAGCAGTAAAGACACCTCCACATCACTCTTCTGAGCCAGCAGCACTGAGGAAGAAGGACTGGCAGGCCACAGCAGCTGGAGATTAAGGAAATCACAGTAATCCAGAACAAACGGCCAGCAATGAGCCCACTGCTCCCAAATCTACCTGAAAGGAGGTTGCAGTGAGGTGGGAGACAGTCGATTCCCAGATAGTAGGCACTTAGGACAAGAGCAAACAGCCTCAAGTTGCACCAGGAGAAGTTTAGGTTGGATATTTTGAAAAATTTCTTCACAGAAAGGGTTGTAAAGCCCTGGAGCAGGCTGCTGAGGGAAGTGGTGGAGCCACTACCCCTGAAGGTATTTAAAGGATGTGTAGACATGGTGCTAAGGGACATGGTGGAGTTAGCAGTGCTGGGTTAATGTCTGGACTCGATGATCGCAGAGGTCTTTTCCAACCTAAATGATTCCGTGATTCTGTGATGAAACGGAAAAGCGAAGGACAGGAGAAAGGCACCCCCCTAGGCTCTGGGCAGGGCAGCCCTCAAGCGGGAGCTGCAGAAGGCTCTTCGCCACCTTCCCGAACGTCGGTGAAAACGAAGAGAAAAAAACCCGACTGCCCAGCACAGCCTGCAGCGGAGCAGCTCTTGCCACAAGTGCGAAGCAAGAACTCCAGATGCGGAGCCCCGGCCGATGCCAAACGGTTTCCAAAGACGGCAGAGCAAGAGCCCGGCCCCGAGCGGGGCCGTGCCGTGCCGGGTCAGTACCCTGGCCAGCTCAGCCCCCGCCGTGGCGGCGGCACGGCCGAGCGGACCCCCTCGGCGGCACGGCGCTCCGGGGCGGCCCGGAGGCGGCAGCGCGGGTCCCGCGGCGCGGGCTCTGCAGCCGCCGTGCTACATGGCGGGAGCACACCCGTGTGGCGGTCAGGTGAGCTGCGGCTGGCGGGAGGCACCGGCGCACGGAGCGGAGAGCCCGGCGGCGGGGGACAGACAGCCTCGGCCGCTCCGTGCCGGCGTCGGCTGAGGCGGGAGGCTGCCGCAGGGGCTCTGTATGGAGGATACTGCTCTGCTAAGGCTGGTTTGTTTCAGAGAGCCTGGGATGTGCACATGTCCAGAGCTTACACGGCACGCCACCCATGGAGGTCACTGCGTCCACCAAAAGAAACTCTGTAGAAGTTAGAAAATACCCCTCAAGCGCAATGCAAGTACGGTAATCCCATCCCAGGGCAAGATGCCCATTCCAGGACATACCAGGACAAGATGAGCTCTGGATGATGGGATCAAGTGTACCCTGATGAAACCAAACCAAATGGGGAATGCAGACACCTCAGAAGGGAGAGCCACCCTGCATAAAAGCAGTGATAGGTGGAAAGAGTGAGCTAACAAGAATCTGAAGAAGCTCAGCAAGGACAAGTGTAATGTCTTGCACCTGGGAAAACAACAAACAACCCAGGAGTGCAGCACAGAATGGGATCTACCCAGCTGGAGAGCAGCAATGTGGAAAGAGACCTGGGGTACTGGGGAAAAACAAGCTCAAAGAGTGAACAGTGTGCTGCAGCAGCAAAGACCAGTATGATGGTGGGCTGCATCAGCATCACCATCAGAGATAACAAAGTCATTATCCCACTCTACTCAGCATTTCTCAGGCTGTGTTCAGTTTTTGTCCCTGCTACACACACAAAAAAAAAAAAAAAAGTGGACAGGCTGGAGAGGATCCATATAAGGGCCATAACAATGATAAAAGGATTGGGAAGCCTGCAATATACTGAGAGAATTGGATTTGTTCAGCCTTGAGAAACTAGGGATTAGAGGAGATCTTAGCACCATGTTCCAGTATTTAAAGAGTGACTACAAAGAAGGTGGAGACTCCCTTTTTACAAGGAGTCATATAGAAAAGATAGGGGGTGACAGCTACAAATTAATTCTGGAGATATTCCAATTGACCACAAGAGAAATTTTTTTTCACAAGTACAATTTAGCCACTGGAATAATCACCCCAAGAAAGCAGTGGATTCATCAACACTAAGCACTTTCAAGATTCAGCTGGACAATGTGCTGGGTCATCTTATCTAGACTGTGCTTTTACCAAGTAAGCTTGGATGAGACAATCCTTGAGGTCCCTTTCAGCTAAGTATTCTATGATTCTGTGAGTCACCTGCAGCAAGAGGTTGCACCAACCATTTCTCATTATACCAGTACCAGGCTAATGGTCTCCCAAGCTATGAAACCTCCCAGATAGCACACAGCTCCCAGCTGCCTGCTGGTGAGGGTTTCCCTAACCCACAGAGTGAGCTCAAATGGAAATTCACACGGCATCAGCATGACCTATGCGTGATTGCCATGCCAACACCTGCAATTCCCTTCCAAGAGTTACTAGAGTCATGGATCAGACATGAGCTATTGCAGCTGATCAGTTGAGACACAGAAGGAGAAAGGCACAGACCTATTTTATGGGGAAGCTGAAGTTTACTGGGGGGGGGTGAAAAAAAAAAGAAATAAAATGGAGGGAGGGGAAAGGAAAAAACATTTTTTAAAAATAAAAAATATTTACAGATTTGTCCACTGAAATTATTACAAAGTGGCCAGTGACTAACTATGGAATTGGCAACACA
This sequence comes from Tricholaema leucomelas, assembly GCA_013400475.1. Classification (NCBI taxonomy): domain Eukaryota; kingdom Metazoa; phylum Chordata; class Aves; order Piciformes; family Lybiidae; genus Tricholaema lacrymosa; species Tricholaema leucomelas. Next base: position 1,161,621 of record WAAF01001364.1, read on the forward strand.
ACTTCTATTTAGAAAGCCTGAAGATTTCTCAAGACAGAAATTGCATCCTCATCATATCTGTCTTCAACAGGCAAACTTCGGACACGTTAGCATTATTCCTTTCTTTTAATCAGGAGAAAATCCCCAACATTAAGTTCCAGAAGTTATTTCTCCTTGTATAAAAAAAAATAATCATAGGTTTGTTTTGTATGCAGTAATTCCACTGGATGCTCCCTATATGACTTCTGCCATGAAAACAAAGAAATAGTCATTCCCAATTGGTCTTCTCAGTGTGCCACTGCAAGCACAGCAGAAGATAGAATAGAATAGAATAGAATAGGATAGGATAGAATAGAATAGAATAGAATAGAATAGAATAAACCAGGTTGAAGAGACCTCCAAGATCATCCAGTCCAACCTATCACCCAGCCCTATCCAGTCAATTATACTCTTTTTTTTTTCAAGCTGAAGAACCCTCTAATCTCTGTGACTGAAAGCTGTGACTCTGATCAATTCCATCACCCTGTCCTACACATATATATATTCTTTACACGGATTAGTATGTCGTCACTTAGTTTGCTTATAGCCTAAAAATGCTCTTAATGAGGCTCTGCAGTTCTCTTCTAATATTCATAAAACTGGATTCACTCTTTACTTCCTAAATGCATTTAGAGACCAAATTATGATAAATTCAAAACATTTCCCCTGAATGACAACTGCTAATTTAAACCCCAGAGTTCTATATGAAAAGTCAATGCATCTCCATGCATTTTTTGCATTAACCTTTTAATTCACAACTTGTAGACATTAATCGATAATTTGTATACATTATCAATGTGTATAAAAATATCTCAGGGGTGGGTGTCAAGTGGATGGAGCAAATCTCTTTTTGGTGAGCCACAGCAGTAAGACAAGAAGCAATGGCTACAAACTGGAACATAGAAGGTTTCACCTCAACACGAGGAGAAACTTCTTTACAGTGAGGGTGACAGAGCACTGGCACAGGCTGCCCAGAGAGGTTGTGGAGTCTCCTTCTCTGGAGACTTCCCAAACCCACCCAGATGCATTCCTGTGCAAAATACCCTAAGGGATCCTGCCTAGTCAGGTTGGACTTGATGATCTTTGGGAGTTCCTTCCAAAGGAACTTCCTAAGGTTCTGTGATTCTGTGATAAGCAGAAGACACAGAATGGAAAGAAGTGTGCTAGCAAAAATGTGTGTGTTTCTAAAGAGAATTTAGGATGCTCATTATAAACAATCAAACGTAACCACAGAGATCTTCCTTCTCACCCATGTACTGGCAAATAGCTAACAAATCAGGACCTAATTGTTTAATTGTACCATTTCTGCAGTTAAAGCAAATTTCATGCACAATTCTCACAAAATATCTCAAAATTTGAGAAGTGGAGATAACCAGGCAATCTTTGGAAGGATCTCCTCTACCTTGTGTAAGGTGATTTTTAAAGCCTTTTTACTTTTGAAATCTCTGAGAAAACAGCTGAGCTCTGGTGCTCCTTACACCAAAATCTCTTCTCATCAGAGGAGATCGGTTTCGAGGAGACCTTATAGTGGCTTTCCAGTATCTGAAGGGAGCCTACAGGAAGGCTGAGGAGGGACTATTTACATGGTCTAGTGATGTTAGGACGAGGGGGAATGGGTTTAAGCTGNCTCATAGTCCTGGTTCCTGGCAACCAGGGGGCAGGAGGCTAGCATGGAGCTCAGACTGTGACATGGAGCAGCCACAGGTTTGGCAAATCCCAGAAGACCAAAGGACAGCCCTGATCCAGAAGACATGGGCCTGAATGCTTGTAATGTTTGAAATGCTGCAGCCTGCCCAAAGGACTAAACACTTGGAGGGAGGAAAAAACAACTGTTTCCTCTGCAATCTCTGAAAGGACAGGTGCCTAAACTGTCAAGGGATGCTTAGGCAGACAAAAAGAGGCTCTGGCTGATCAGAAACAGAAGGTGATTCCTTGAATAAGGGAAACATGTTTGTTCATTTGTACTGGGTCAACAGGATGGCTCTTCAGAAAGCCCTGCTGCAAAGTTTTATGAGCTGGCAGAGACAAAGGGGTTGTCCTAGACACACAAAAATAACCTTCCGTTGCTCTGGCCCTCAGGATCCTACTCACTAAATCCATGGTAAAACAGTTGCCCTTTTTTTTTTTTTCCTGAAGTAGTTTTTTGTTGGCTTAGCAAAGAGGACCAGAAATGTGTACAACCAACAGAAGGGAAGCAGCAGCAGGATACAGCGCATAGAGAAAAACGAGGGGACCAACACTTTTGGTGCCAGAGAACCAAGCAATGAGCTTCAGCACATGGTTTCGCAGGATTTAAACTGACTGAGGCTGAGGATTTAAACTGACTGAGTCCCACTTTTCACTACAGGCTTTCCTTTCCCAGCACTTGTCATCTGTGCCTCTGTAGCCACACACCATCAGTTCACTCAGCTTAACCCGATGCAGTGCCACCGCTGCTCTACTTGGCCAGCTTAACTGTCTCACCATGTAAACTCAGGCTCCCGGCATAGAAGAGATCAAGAACACGCCAGAAGGGTAAAAGGGTGGGAGCCACAGCCCTAGCTGAGGTCGGTTGGCAATTTAGCCATTTATTATTTTCCCTTCCACACAACACCTAAGACGTTTACACGTACTCTACAAATACAGCGTCCTTGAAGCATCCTCCACAACACGAGCTGAGGAAGAGTAAAATGACACTCCCACTGCTGCACAAATCTTGAGGTTCAGATGTAGGGCCAGATACCTGAAGGTATCTGAAAGAATGGATCTCAGACTGAAAAGATACCCAGAAAAGCCATGCCAGGATTACACAACATAATGTGACGTTTCTCGCGCTATACAGCAAAATCTCCTAACTAGCATGGAAGGCATAATAAGCACATATCTTTGCATTTTTTTGTGGGAACTGGACATTTCTCCAGATGCCCAGCATCCTCTCCAAAAAAGGAGATAAAATAGAAGGAAGTAACTTACCAGTAATTAAGAGAGTATTTTTGAAATGTGTTCTCCATATGCACTTCAGCTCAGAAGCTTTTCTGACGCACTACCTACAGTACACATATGCGCTCCCCTTTCCCTCTCTCTCCCATGACCCACATAGTACTGGTTCTACAGTAAATGTCCTTTTGTCTCTTCCCAGCCACACAATCCCAACAGCCTACACAAAGCCTGAGGGACAGGGTGGAGAAGCTGTATCTTTGAGACGACACATCTTGAAGAAATCCAGCTATGAGTAACTCTTTTTTCTCTTGTTTTCCTTCAGAGTACATATACACAGGAGGAAATGCAAAGCAATGCTTATGCCACCACAGACTGTCCAAAGTTGGTCTTTGTGGCTTCAAAGTGAGAGGTAGTTGAGAACCACCCTTTAGATGAGGAAGTTCCACAGTAACCTACCAAACTCATTCTGCAGCACCAGTAGGGAGCTTCCAAAATAGGCACCTGCAGCAACTCTAGATAAACCAACAGCAGACCTTCACAGCACACTTAACACTCCAAGACCAAGGTCCACAGTAGCAGGTGAGTCAGGTTTTAGCAAACCCAGATTTCAGATGAGGTTTTGTATCAGCAGCTTCAGCTGGGGCAAAAAGGTAGCCCTGTGCATTTGCTTCAAAAAGGAGCTGCTCAAGCTTGTTTTCCTGGAGACCAATCTGTCTATTGTCCCATTCCTTAGAGCAAATGGAACCTTGTCATGTGTGAGGCAGCTGGAAGGAGAGACCAAACCAGCTGTTTGGTAGACAATCCAACAGCAAAAGGAGAAATGAATCTACTACATAAACTGAGCATGAGACCTTGCATCTTGGTACCCACACAGGAATCAAACATGTGCTTATGGCAGGAGAGAAACACATCTCCAGATAAGAAAGCACAACTGTCATCACAGCTGGTGAAGGAACACAAACTCAGCAAGGCACATAGAGACACCATTTAGGGGAGAGAAAACTCTCTTAGGCTAAAAATGTTACACCTCTTGATCATCGAATGTCAACATGTCTCTGGTACAGCCCCACCTCCTGGTACCGCAGAGCCTGGCATACACTAACTTTGTTTTCTGTTTCTAGCAGACTGGATGGCCAATACCATATCCAAATTGAGTGGATCCCAGGACTGATCATACGAAGTAGGAGCAGCACAGGATGGCAGCTACTAGGTGTACATTACAGATGGGGATTGTTAATATAACAGTTAAGTCAGACAGCTTTCTATTAGTTAGTAAAGCTCAGGAGGTACATATAGTCAATGCTACCTTCAATGGGGACTGCATGCCCTACGGCTCACCTACACCATTCATCACAGACAATTGCTTTTACAAGTTGCTCTGTCAGGTATGGACAGATCTGCCACCAGGTGATGAAACTGCTGTGCCAGATTTATATGCAATGCTGAAACAAGTTGCCACATGCACCCTCTCCGAGGGCATCACAGGCTGCCACCACAGATCACTCACCACTTTGTTACCTTTACTGCCCAAACATGACTGGTGTGAACTGAGGTGAGGCTGAGGGAGTTACAAAGGAAAGACACCATACACACCTGGTGTTACACAAAACTTCCAGGTCTGTGCTTCCAGGAAGAATGTGTATAAGGAAAGAATGACCTTGAAGCCTAAAGGAAATCTTATTTCAAGAAAATTTCAGATACAAGTATAAAGCAACTACTACAACCCTCAGCTAATACCCACTCCTCCTGTGGAAGAAAGGAGAGGAAAAAGATGGGCTGGTGAGCCCAAGGGCAGATCTAGCTAAAGGCAATTTTCAGAAGGTGGAGGTATATATAGCTGTAACAGTTTGAAGGGGAATTAAATGTAATTCTAAACAGAGGGGAAACAGTAGGGTGAAACTGAGAGGATCTGATCATCAGGAACATGGTGCAATACAGAGATAGAAAAGACCATCAAAGGCAGCAGTGAGAAAGATGTAGTCTGGAGGGCAGCAGTGTAGCAGAGGGGAATCTGCAGTGCAAAGACTCCTGCACAAAGATTTATTCAGACTCCAGCAAGTATAGTTACAGGACGGAGGATCCATGGAGGATGCTGCAAAGCAGTCCTGTTGCTGCTAGTTCCCGTCTGAATGTCTAAGACGGCAGCATCGGATTGACCTGTGAGCGCACAGAGGACTGCAGCTCCCTACAAAATGAATGCCACTCACAGAGTTACTCACTAGTAACTGCAGTTCTCTGGGCAGTCTTGTACATGTGCTCTTCACCTCTTTGCCCTGCACTTTATTCAGTTGCTGCAGCTGAGAGAAACTTAAGATTTGCCCTTTCCCCTCATCTATGAGTAGGCCACATGGGTCCACGATGTTTGGGAGCACCCAGCAGCCTGTGAAGAGAGTCCAGACACTGGGGACACAGGCCTGGAATCTCCATGCACCTACTGGGCAAACAGACAAAAAGACAAACACTTGAAGCAGAAAACTGAGCTGTTATTTGTCACGTGACTAAAAATCACAAAGGTGATACACAAGCCTCAGAAATGTGCTGACTTATCTTTCAATTATTTTCTGACTTTTTTAACTAGTCAAGCTCCCCAGCTTCTTCCTCACTCCCATGCCAGTAAAGCTTAAACAAGATTTTTCAGAAAATAGATTCTGGACATAAAAAGGCAGTGAGATATGGAAAAGAACCCCATCCACCCCATAAAACTTGGGGAGAATGGAAGTTACCTAGTGGGATGCTGCTTGCTGGCTTTACCCATGCTCAGTTGCTGATAGCTGTCCCTTTTCTGCACTATTTGCTCACACCGTTAAGTGCTTTGCTGCAAGAGCATCTGCTTGTACGTTTGTGAACACCCTGATCCCAAGCAGGTCCCAGGCAAGCCACAAATGGGGGAACAAAAATCAGACCAGAGCACTGAGAATATGGCTGCTGAGATCCATTATAGTGGGGCAGAGAGATGCAGTGGCATCAGGATTTCATTTTAGAGAACTGGATCCCTCTAGTGAAGTGCTTAGTGCAGCCTCAGCAGAAAAA